>VDFB02000007.1:41508679-41778123 GCA_007258455.2 Sequoia sempervirens | reverse complement strand
TGGATATAAGTTAGATGTCCATTTGTCTTTGTTTGAAACTTTATCTCCCTATTATTTTGTAGAATACACAATGCTCCATTGCCCTTCCATATAAAATCTCTATAGCAAGGATCATCATATTATGGTTCGCTTTGTTGTTTTTTAAAATACCATATTTCTTACAACCATGCGCACATATAACATAGCTTAAGCCTTGTTCTTATTGTCATTATGAGAAACGAACTTTACAAAATAGTACTCACATCTCTCGGCATGATGCCATATTTTCCAAAGCAGAAGAAAATGCATATTTGTTAAGAAGTTCCAGATAAAGTCTGTATGCTTCTGGCTGAGGCTGGCGATAGGGAATCACCCTGAAAATAAATCCAAATGGCATAGTTGTCAGAAAAAATCAATATAAATAGGATTATCATAAATAAAGCATTCACAGGCATATATAACTTAGGGGAAAAAATAGTCAATTATTAAATTGTATGCATGACAATACATGAAAGAAATAAAGATGCAATCATTTCAAATTAGTATAAGCGGTCTAAAGCATTGAACTTGTTAATACTTCAAAGACTTGGCAAATCAGGACACAAGAGTTGGCACTTAGAAAAAAATCATATTGAGTCTTTCAGCCCTCAAAATAACCCAAATAGATTATAAAAACAACATAAGGCCTAAGTTATAGGCCAAAAAATTTCTTGTAGTTCCAAACTAAAAAACCTTAAAGAATCCATTCATTAAATTTTGTAAGTTTTGCAGATGTCACAAATGGTACAGCCATCACAAAGCTACTGAAAAAAATATCAATTATGATAGCAATCATGTATTCCTAGTGTAAATTTAAGAGATCCTTGGATTTTCATGGATCTTAATGGAAGACCAATAGAACTCCCAAATGCATCTGGTTCACATGATGCAGTTTTTGAAAGGACTTCAAAAAAGTATTCTATAGAGTAAATAAATTCTGATTAAAGAAGATAACATTGATGTTTAAATGAGGAGCAGGATAACATGGTTTAGGTGCTTTCTTCAACTTTATCATATCATCATCCTATTCAAACTGAATCACTTCCAGAGATGGCTGAAATTTTTTGCATATGCATGCCTAGGGTGCGAAATTCTAGGTGTGCACTAAGTATTACTGTGATGTTCACAAGAAACCTCTAGATTAAACACGCAAAGTGGGCACAAGGAGTCAGATGAGATGAGCTCAATTGGTAAAAGCATATGGGCTTTCACATGGAACCCACATTCAAATCCCATTAGAGTTAACAAAGTGTAAAATACCACATCAAACTCTTAGATGTAGCATACCCCAATGGATGGGGCCAAAGGCAAGTCTCAAGTGAACATGACAAAAGAGATACCCCTCAATCATGGCAACTAAGCCAAGAATGCCTCTCAAGGGGAGGAATTTACCAAATCATGAGAAAAAGTGTAAAGAAAAGAACTTTATCTAGGAGCAACTGATCAAAAGCTAACTTTCTTTGACTCGAAAGTGAGAAAATAATATTCGCAATATATAGCTTTATCCCGGTCGACTTCATGGATAAAAGTGGATGATGGAGGCCCTTCCTCTTATTTCTTCTTCCAACCTTGCTTGTCTCCATTGTCGCTTTGTCTCCTAGACTTGACAAGAAAATATGACAATGTAATGTCTGTAATGTCCCCAATTTTGCCCTACGCTCTTCATTTGGATTTAGCCTATTTCCATAAATCCGTAGGCTACTCGATGTGAAAATTTAGGGTTTCCATTTTCAGTAAGTCTTGCTTCCAACTCAATTCAGCTTTTGTTGGTTTTGAGGTGAACTTACTATTTTTGGCATTGGCTATTTTCAGTAAGTCTAATTTTGGCAGTGGCATCATCATCAGTTCAGCTCAGGTCATCATGTCATTTTTGGCAATCCATCAGTTTAAGTATTGGCGTTGGTTTTGGTTATCTCCTTGGACTGAGTTTTATACTTAGTCAATTTCATGTTTTTAAGTTGTACCCCACACCTAGGGATTGATGATTTCAAGTTGTTTTTAAAGAGGGGACATTAAGGGGTTTAGTTGAGCATTTAATATTTTGATAAATGTTTTATTCTTGCAACTTGAAAATGGACGCCTAAAGGAAGATGATAAATATTTTATTAATTCAAAAAAAAAGTGAATATGTGAGAGGTGGCGTCCCTTGGGGAATTTGAACAGTTTCTTGTTGGAGTTGCAAGTTGCTTCATTTGCCCAACTAAAGCTTATTTATTGATGCTTTGAGCCTTCATTCTTATCTTTGGAAAATATTGTAAAGTTATGCTGCTAGTTTGAAATCCAGAATCCGGCCAAGGGAAAGCTTAGCAAATTTACTCCATTCTTCGGGCCTGAAACTATGGTACCCTAGATGGTCTATTAGGAGTGTGTTTCATTCAAAAGTGCATATTGAGCATCAAAGTGAAGGAATTAGTGATTTTTATCAGTTTTGTACTTGTTGGTTTTACATAGCTAAAGTAGATTTTCATTTGTAGCTTTTGATATGAATTTATTTTGGTTATGGGTATTGACTCTCCTTTCTAAGCACATGGCAACCAATCTTGGAGAAGATCAGATTTTATTTTGATGTGTATGATCTTTTCAAGCAAAATCGCCCTTGCAGGCATGCCATACCTTTCAAGAGCACATTGGAATTTGTGCCAAATTAATAGTAGAGTTTTGATGTCGGTTATTCATTGCAATTGGGGCACCATCCTTCTAGAGAGTCATTGCATTTCGTTTCAATCAATTCGAAGGTATATTGATGACGTTGTGAGCATTTGTTTAGTTTTTCTAATTGCTGATAGACATTTCCAAATTGCAGATTTATATATCAGACTGTTATAGTTTTCTGATTTTGGCTTCTAGCATCCTTATTTAAGAGGTTTTTCATTGAAAAAAACATCCTTTAATTGTACATTGTAATGATGGTAAAAACACTTGAAATTTGCAGTTATTTTTCGTTGTAAAACTAAAAATAGTGGTACTGTTTCAGTTCTTTAATTTGCTGCATTTTCTTGTAATTAATTCACATCATTGTAACCCCTGGATGGTTTACCGCCAATGTGGATAAAGGACATTCTGAGCTTTCATTTGTCACCCACTAGAAAGTGGAAAATTCCCACTATTGAGTGGATGTCCGCCATAGCGGATGAATTAGTTTGAATTGTTGTAGTATTCCCCCCACTGTTCAAGGGTTTGAGCATAAATCTTTATGGCTGGTTCACCCCCTGTTTTAGCTTTCAGTTGTATTTACTTTCAGTTATAGTTCAGTTTTCCTCCGCCATATGTTAGCACCTCGCCTTTCAAAGGATCTTGTGTGCACATTCTTGGCGTTGAGTGCAATTTCAGTTGATTCACTTTGAAGCTAAGGCTAATCCATTTGGCGTAGTGCTGGTTGTGTTGTGTAATTCAAGAAAAAAAATTTACTAGCACATTTCAGTGGTATCAAAGTAGAAGTTTCTACCATCCTGTTGGGGAGAACAGAAAAATTAGTGTTGCCACAATGGACATCAGCAAATTTGCCGAACAGTTCATGAGGGAATGTGAACATGATGCTTCCATATTCCGTGCAGAATATCGGAGCGTGTCAGATGAGTTCAAGAATGATGTTTCTTTTGACTGCTACTTGAATTGTGTGTTGATTAAGAATCCTAGAAAAATGGGTGTGGTCAATTACATCAGGAAAAAAATTAAAAGAGAAGTAGAACTTGCCATGGTTGAAGAATCAAGGAAGGAAGAAGCAAACGTATCGGTTTGTGGGTTGCAGCCCACATGTAAGCAAATTGAAAAGAAAATTCAGCCAACTAGTGTTGAAGATGGCACAAGCAAGGTGCACATTTTGCTTCAAAATGATAGTGCGCTTGACGAAGATACTTTGGCAAATGAGGAGATTAAGATAGAGTCCCAAAATACATCCATAGACTTGCATGAGATGGGAAACAATGATGATTGCTTTGGTAAAAAGAGCATAATAGCAGTCTTGAGTCCTAATGAGGATTCATCCGATGAAGAGCTTGAGACAAAAGACTTCACAGAAGATGCTGGTAGAACAGTTGTATGGGATGAGTACGTTGAAGAAGAGCAAGATGAAGCAAATACTAATGGTGTCTTTGAACCAGCTTATGACCATTACGAAAGTGATGTTGCTGATGGTGATTCTAATGTGTTTTTACCTCCTTTTGTTGAAGATTTAGTGAAGGATAATTCTCTACTTGTTGCTGACCCAATTCCATATGAAGAATTTATGACAAGTGTCCAAGAAGATTTCTTTGATATGTATGTGGGTACTAATGATAAAATCAGCAACACATCTGCTCAAGATAATTTCATAGAAGATAAACATGACAAAGTATTCAAAGCAGCCAGCTTTGATGATTCTTTATTCCAATACAAAGATAGTGACAAGGGTGGCATTGGGTTTGGTTATCAAACCACACCCGTGAAGAGAGCTATAATTGAAGATATCAGTTTAAGTGGAATGGGAAGTGATTCATTCAAAGAGTCAATAATCCAAGTGGAGCATGATGAGCACCTTCCTGTTGATCATTACAATCAGCCCTTTTGCATTTGGGATCCTGGTGAGATGGCACCAAGGTATGTTAAAGAACCTGAGTGGGATAAATTTCCCTTTGATCCTATTAAAATTCAAAATCCATTTTGTATTGCAAGCTATGAGGTCATTGGAGAAGACGTTGTCTTTGATGAAGAAACTTGCTTGGCAAAGCTCCATAAAGATTCCTTCAAGGTGGTTACAGCCACTAAAGCAGAGTATATTGCTACCAAGACTTTAAGAGAATCAAGTCAAAGAAAATAAATCAGAAAAGTTGATGTTTGATGAGCAAAGCTTCTTTGTTGATTGTGATCATGGGCCTAAAGAGCTGCAAGTTTTGAAGGATAACTTAATGGTTTCAGAAGTAAAAATTGTTAAAGCATTATCAAGATTTGATAGCACACACAATTTTGTTGAAAAAATCTACTGGAAGTCTCAGTTTGAAGAGAGATAGAATGGAGTTGAAGGAGTCACTCTTTCCAAGTTGCAAACTATCAAAGAAGCATTGGAATCATTAAAGACAGATTATTTGCATTTGCTCTCAGATAGTGATAATGCCATTAAGTTTGCAGAAGAGACCTATGATGCCTACCAAGAGAAGGAGAAAGAGGTTGATAGTCTTTGCCTTGATCTTAGCTTAGCTCATCACTCTTTTTGCAAAGCAAAAAATCAATCATCTATGGCAGCCACTCTTATGGAACAAGAAGCTAATACAAGGCTAATGGAGGTCAAGCAAATAGTTGAAGAAGATGTGCATGAATTCTATGAAGACAACAACGAAAGGGATGAAGGGAATATTGTTTCTATGATTGTGTACAACAATCCACCATCTTCACATGATTTGTTAAATTATGAGTTGATTGACAATTTCTATGTGGATGGCATTGGTAAGAAGTTTTATGTTTTTGACATGCATAATTTTATTTTTCATAGCCATTGCATTTAGTTTTAATCAATTCGGAGGTATATTGATGAAGTTGTGAGCATTTGTTTGGTTTTTCTAATTGCTGATAGACATTTCCAGATTGCAGATTTATATATCAGATTGTTATAGTTTTCTGATTTTGACCTCTAGCATCCTTATTTGAGAGGTTTTTCATTGAAAAAACCATCCTTTAATTGTATATTGTAATGATGGTAAAAACACTTGAAATTTGCAGTTATTTTTCATTGTAAAACTGAAAACAATAGTACTGTTTCAGTTCTTTAATTTGCTGCATTTTCTTGTAATTAATTCACATCATTCTAACCCCTGGATGGTTTACCGCCAGTGTGGATAAAGGACATTCTGAGCTTTCATTTGTCACCCACTAGAAAGTGGAAAATTCCCACTATTGAGTGGATGCCCGCCGCAACGGATGAATTAGTTTGAATTGTTGTAGTATTCCCCTCACTGTTCAAGTGGTTGAGCGGAAATCTTTATGGCTGGTTCACCGCCTCTTTTAGCTTTCAGTTGTATTTACTTTCAGTTATAGTTCAGTTTTCCTCCGCCATATGTTAGCACCTCGCCTTTCAAAGGATCTTGTGTGCACATTCTTGGCGTTGAGTGCAATTTCAGTTGATTCCATTTTGAAGCTAAGGCTAATCCATTTGGCGTAGTGCTGGTTGTGTTGTGTAATTCAAGAAAAAAAATTTACTAGCACATTTCAGTGGTATCAGAGCAGAAGTTCCTACCATCCTGTTGGGGAGAACAGAAAAATTAGTGTTGCCACAATGGACATCAGCAAATTTTCCGAACAGTTCATGAGGGAATGTGAACAACAAACATTCTAGAATAAAGTGTCAAAGACGCTATATCCCCTCTTGAAAAACTACCTCATATGCTAAGACTGCAAGTAAGATCATATGGTAATTCCAATGTTTAAGATGAATGTGGATAAGCTCTATGGTTTGATGTGATTTGCTGGGGGCACAATTAGGATTTAACTTTGGTAGGTTACTCAGGAAAGCGGAGACATGAATACAGTATCATTTTGGGATTTTCTGACTTTATAAAAAAGTAAAAAAAAAGTAAGGGTTTAGAAATCCTATGCTAGTCCTATGAAATCAAGAGACGGCAAGGATTAAGTGAAACCAAATAAACAATACTTTGTTTCACTACGCTAAATGACAACTACACAAAGCAAGTGCAATCTTCTGGGATTTGTGCTTAAGAATTTTCCACCATGAACAATACCATCAATAGAACAACATTATTCGAAGTAAAACGTTGAAGCATCCACGATAAAGCTCAGTCTAACTTTACACATTGAATGAAAAGCATCCACTCAAAGAAAGTATGAGCTAAGTTTCGCTAACCCTTGTTATCAATCTATCATTCTCATTAACACACATTAAAATTCTAATTCAAATCTACTGGACGAGAAAGAGAAATATGTAACCATGCAACCATTTGACAATCAAAGGATTCAAAGCACCTCATGCATTATGAACTTTATTATCAAAATAGTGTTTTCGCAACAATCTCATAAACTCTCTTATCCTCTACAACTTCTTCTAAGCTCTAATCTCTAATTCTCTACTAATCTCTTGATATATATTCTCTAATTTCTAATTTTCTAATGAAATGAGAGAGTGGGGGGGGGTTTATATAGCAATCCCAAATTACAATGAACGGCCAACATTAAAATGAGATCAATGGCCCAGATTTAACATAACTAAACCCTAATTAGGGTTTCCTAAACATCCATCAGTTAACTGGAGAGAACTTCAGGCATCTGGAGTTGCATCCTTATCCACCCGCAAAGCATCACGTTCAGCGAACTTTGACACGATCCGGCCGACTTCTTCCATGACAATGTCCGAAAGCGCATTGACGTTGTATTCCAGCAAGTCCAAACTCTCAGCACATCCTGAAAAGGTGGTCGTCCATTTTGATTCATGCAGCAAGAAAGCCTCCCTGACGGTCATGAAGTGGAATGCCTTGGTGAAATTTTCTTTCATGATTGGCCCAGAGGTGGTGGAGAAAATTCTTTGAACTTGTTCTTTTAGATTTTGTGGCCGCAAGTGTTTCTTTCGAACAATATCTAGGTCAAGCATATCTGCAGCCATTTGGTAAACCTTACTTCGAATCTCCTTTGCCTGCTCTTCAGCTTTGGCGCTATCCTGCTTTACCCTTTCCAGGACTTCTCTTCGTGAAATCAGAGCATAGTACCAGCCACTTAAATCATATGCAGCTCCAGCTTCGATAATCTTGTCATCAATCAACTTTTGCTTCGAGATGCCTTTTAATTCTCGAATACATGGGATAATCTTATTCTGAATATCTTTGAGGCCATCCCATGATTCTACTAAGTCTGTAACTCGTGACAGTAGAAAGGAAGTTTGTTCATACACATATGCCAGCTTCTCCGCGAATGCCATCGCCTCTTCTTTCCTTCCATCCATCTAGTCCTTAGCTTCTCTGGCGGTAGTCAACTCTTCTTCAAAATTTGCAACCAGTTCTTGTGAAGAATTTGGAGGTGGAAGTGCTGCCTGGTCACCTTGATTGAGTGGCTTGGTCAAGTGCTGGATATAGTCTTTTAAACGCTCAATCTCTTTTTTATATTCTTTTTCTTTGCCACTTCCCTTTCGAGCCTAGACTTGATAGTGGCAACGGAATTGTCCAAGTCCTCAACTTCCTACCCTTTTGTCGTCAGACCCATATCAATGGTCGTGATGGCATATTCATTCGGAGCAATTTCATATTGGAATTTATCGACTATAGGCACTGCAACTTGCACTGTGCGATTGCCGGCCTCATCCCTTTGTATGGCCGAAAATTTCTTGGCTTTCTTTCTTGTGGCAGCTTGCTCTAGCCTGGCCAAGAAATCTGTGGCATCATCTTCTTCAGGAACCTCTACTGGCGCCTTTCTCTTCAATCTTTCTTTTAGCCAATCCAGGATGGTTGACTGCTCAATTCCATCTTCCTGTTGAACTTCTTGGACATCCTGCATATTTTGATCTTCGTGCACATCTTGAATTTCTAGCATGTTTGAATCTCTTGCATACCTTGAACTTCTTGCACCAATTGGATTTCTAGCATATCCGGAATTTCTTGCACAGATGGGTCAGTCTGTAGAGAATCCTCAAACAAAATCTCCTCCTTCAGAATATATTGCAAAGCATAATAGTATGTCAAACAGGGAAAGGAAAATGAATATGGATGACAACCCTGATGTTCAGGCCACAAGGAAGTTTGATATGATGATTGATATGATGGCACAACTGCTTCACAAAATAGAGAATAATATGAATGGCCTAGACATCAGATTGATGAAGGAAGCACATTTGGGGCTAATAATATTGATGCCACTCAGAGCAAAAACCAAAAGATTGTCCTTGTTTTAGCTAAAAGACCTACCCGACCTACCTTTCATAATAAGGAGGTAGACATTCCCAAAATCGAAGCTCAAAACTCACCAATTGATGACATTAGGGCTTGTTATGCAGAGTATAGAGGTCTACCAAAGGAGATCCAAAGTGATATGTCACCAATTTTATGAACATTAAGTCCCGAAATGACTTTAGACCTGATCCTAGAATACAATCTTTTCAGAGATGTGCAGCAAACTCTGGGGAAGTTGACTCTCTCTCCCTATGATGGATCTAATAGATGTGCAGCTCATGTGTGGGTACAGAAGGTAGACACATACCTACCTCTCAAACCCATGATTGAAGATGAGGTTATCAAGTTTGCTATCTTGCATTTGGAGTGTACTGCACATGAGAGGTGGTACTACAGACTGATTACTCAAGGTCATGGATCCATCAACTTATATGATGAAAGTTGCAAACTACTAATTGAGAGGTTTGATTGGAAAGATCCTAACATTTATATTACAATAATATTAAATGGCTAATAGAAGATAAGACTTACTTTTGTAATAAAGTCACTTCAGTGACTAAAGTTTGATTAGTTTATTTTTATTATTAGTTTAATATTTTTAGAATGTTTAACATGCATTTTCATGTATTGCTTTTATCTTCAGTTTGAACTCTAAATAAGAAGGCGAACATCTTTGTAATCGTTGATCCAATCTAGTAGAATAATTGTGTTCTATTTGTTTTCACAACATGGTATTAGAGCAAGGGGTCACGTGAATTTACCAATTGCAGTGAAAGGGTGAAAATCGTGGGCAGTAATTAAGAGTTTTTGTGTCACTGTCCTTGGTATAATTCACGGATTGTTCACATAAAATCATGTGTTTTTTTAACATAAAATCGTGTCTATTTTTCATTTGGAAAATTTTTGTCATTTTATCTGATGGAAAATTGCCTCTGAGTTTTTCATGAAAATTGAATGTTTTTCAGCTACAAAAATAACACAATTGTTTTTTTAAGGAAAAATCGCACCAAGTTTTCACACAACCGCTAGGGTTTGTGTGTTTTAAAAAATGCACATGAATTTGTATTTTGCAAATCACAACACAAGGAGTTTTCAGCAAAAATCACAACAAAATTTTTAGAACAAAAAGGTCACAAGTTTTATCAAAATCACGAGTTTCTTTTAGCACAGATTTTGACATATTCTCTAGTCTTCTATAGCCCATGGCTAAGGGTTTATAGATTTGCAACTTTCTTTTTGGTGCCATTTTTTAGCAAACCAGTGCTTTTTTTTTTGTCATGAAAAATAGGGTTTTAGATGAATGAAATTGTAGGGTTTCTGAGGTGTTTTGTGAAAGTCATGGCTAAGGCTTATCAAATTTGTAGCCAAAGAAAATAAATGTGACGACTAGGGTTTAACTTGCCATCATTTCAATGTGAAGGAGCTTGAAATTTATCTTAGGAATTTTGTGTGAAGGATTTGATTAAAGTTTTGAAGCTAGGGCAGGTTTCATCATTTATTTTGCTGGGCTGTTTATGGAAGATTTTCTATCAAGGGTTTTGTGAACTGTTTGGTGCCTCACATATAGAAAGTTTTGTGGGCAAGTTGGATTTTGATCTATGGCAACTATAATGGTTTAGACTGGAAAACCAACAACAATGATGAAGTACTGGAAAGATCCAAACATTTTTCAAGTTATGGGTGTTGGGATTCCAAGTGATAGTCTTACTTTTGCAATTAAAGTAATAGCAATATTGACTTTAATAATTGCATTCAATGTCCTCTTACTTGATACAAACAAAGATGAAGCAAACTTAAGAGGTTGGATGCACTTTTCCTATGGGTACCATAAAGTGAAATGTGTTGAGGTACTTCTTGAAGCTATTGCTGGCACACTTTGTCACAACGTTGAATATCCTCCAAATGCATGACCAAGAGAGCTTGGAAAGATTAATATGCGAAGATGAATGATGAATTACACGTATTTTAAGACGCCCACACTTTGAAGACAAGAAGGAAACTAGTATAGATAAAGCTCAAAATGGATGGTTCCTAGTTAGCTAGGGAATCTGTGGATCATGGGAATCATAACCTTTACAAGCGTTATGAGACAACTTGATGGAGCTCTATGAGTGTAGCTGGGCATGGATTGTTGTCCAATGGTTAGAGAGATCAATGATTCAAGAGTTTGGGAGGTGGTAATCTGGGAACTTGGGAATTCAGCTCCGGAGCTACACCTTTACGAGGAAGCTTGATGGAGTTCTACTTGGTGTATGGTCTGTTTTCAAAGTGAATCTTTTGAAAAATGGCAAAGAATTCATGGTTTAGGGTGTTTTTAGTTTGATATGCTTTATGTTAGTTTGTTATGTTTGAATGGAGTAAGCCTTAAAGGGGGTATTATAATAATATTAAATGATTATTAGCAAATAAGGCTTACTTTTGTAATAAAGTCACTTTAGTGACTAAATTTAGATTAGTTTATTTTTATTATTAGTTTGATATTTTTAGAATATTTAACATGCATTTTCATGCTTTGTATTTATCTTTACTCTGAACTTTATATAAGAAGGTGAACATCTTTGTAATAATTCATCCAATCTAATAGAATAATTTTGTGTTCTATTCGTTTTCACAACAATTTACTTCAGAGAACTAACTCAGCCCAAGCAATATGGTCCAGTGGGGAATTATGTGACAGAATTTCAAAGACTATCTAGAATGGTGCCAAATATCATGAAGAGAAGGTTGATTATACTCTTCATCAAAGCGTTAACTGAGTCTCCCAAGGGACTAGTCAAAGCATTCAAACCACCTTCCCTACAAGAGGCAATCAAGCAAGCTTTGGCACTAGAGACTTCCATGCCGAAGAAAATATTTCAAACCAAGACTTTCCTTCCAAAAAAGCCTTTTAATAAAAATGTACAATAGTCCAAGAATTTCCATCAAGGCCGAACATGGAAGTGAGGAATGAATTGAGAAGGAAGAAGCCATGCTTTAACTACAAGGATCCTTGGTCACCTAGGCATAGATGTCTTGGGAAAGGACGGGTGCATTGCATTGAGGTAAGGTTTGAAGATTAATCAAGATCTGAAGAACCTAAACCATAGAGTGAAGAAGAACCTGAACTAGAGACTGAAGAATTCAAACTAAAAGAGGGAGGAGAAATTTAGGAGGTACTCTTGCTACGCTCTCTAGTACTCCAAGGAATAATCCTTTTTGCATCTATGGGGTTATGCAGGAACAAAGGGTTACTATACTCATTGGCACTGATGCTACTCATAATTTCATAGATGAGGGATTGGTGGAAAAGCGAGGTCTCAAAACAAAGGATTTTGAAGGGTTCAATGTAATGGTGGCTGATGGGTTCACTATCCAATGCACTAGAAATATCTCTCAACTAAACCTTAATTTGGGAGGATATGATATTAAGGACGGTCTTTATGTTGTCAAAATAGGAGACATAGACATGGTGTTAGGTATCTAGAGGTTGTAATCATTAGGGAAGATCACACAAAATTTCCAAACAATGGAACTAAAGTTTCAAATTGAAGGGAAAGAAGTGATACTTCAATGAATGATGAATAAAGCACCAAGGATTGTATCTGCTAAAAGAATGGAGAGAATCTTTTGTCATGGGCAAACAACATGGGCAGCTCGGTGCTTGGTGATTGTAACAAACTCCTTTGAAGGTAAGAAAGCATATCATGTGGATATACAAAATATCTTGAACAAGCATGGTAAAAGTCTTCAAAAACATTCCTCCAAGGAGACCACCAAACAAAGGCTTTGAGCATGTCATTGAGTTGGAAGAAGGTGCTAAGCCCATCATTCCTACTCCCTATCACGTGGATATACAAAATATCTTGAAGGTAAGAAAGCATATCATGTGGATATACAAAATATCTTGAACAAGCATGGTAAAAGTCTTCAAAAACATTCCTCCAAGGAGACCACCAAACAAAGGCTTTGAGCATGTCATTGAGTTGGAAGAAGGTGCTAAGCCCATCATTCCTACTCCCTATCACAATCCCAAGGGGCATAAAGAGATCAAAAAGGCAATAAACAAACTTCTAGACATGGGGCACATCAGACTCAGTTCAAGTCCTTTTGCTTCATCTATAGCTCTGTTGAAGAAGAAAGATGGCACAATGAGGATGTGCATCAACTACAAAGCATTAAATAAGAAGACTATCAAAAATCAATACTTGATCCCCTAGATCAATGAATTGATAGATGAGTTTCATGGAGCAATTTATTTTTCGAAGATAGATCTCAAATCAAACTACCATCAAATTTGGGATTGAGAGGATATTCACAAGATGGCATTTCAATGCCACTACAAACACTATGAATTTTTAGTCATATCATTTGGGTTGACAAACACCCTAGGAACATGCCAATCATGCATGAACCAAAATTTTCTGCAAGCAATTGAGAAAGTTTGTACTTGTCTTCTTTGACAACATTCTTATCTACAACAAGGCATGAGAAGAAACCTTACAGCATATCGATGAGGTGTTAGGAATTCTAGAAGCACAAACTCTTTTTGCAAAATGCAAATTCGCCATGATAGAGATTTTATATTTGGGGCACATCATCAATGCAAATGAAGTGCAAGTGGATATGGAGAAGATCAAAGTGATTATGGATTAGCCTCCCTTGAAGACTTTAACATAGTTGCAAGAATTCTTTAGCCTTTGCAACTACTATAGAAGATTCGTAAAGGGGTTCTCTCAATTGGCCACCCCCTTAACTAATCTATCAAAGAAGGGGCCTTCATCTGGAACAAGGTTGCACAACAAGCATTTGAAAAATTGAAAGTAATGAGCTCGTGCCTTGTGCTAGCTATTCCTAATTTTTCCCTTCCTTTCACTTTGGAATACGATGCATTCAAAGAAGAAATTGGCACAATGATTATGCAAAACAAGCACCCAATTGCATTCAAGAATCGAAAACTCACAAAGTTGGAAAGGCAATTCTCCATATATGATAAGGAAATGTTGGCTATTATGCACGCATTACCAAATCCAAGCAATAATTTGTGGGTGGTCAATTTGTAGTCAAGAGTGATCACAATAGCCTGAGGAATTTTCTCAATCAAAAGGATATGAACAAGCGGCCACAAAAGTGACTAAGCAAACTTCAAGCATATGAGTTTGACATTGAAAATGTTGAAGGAAAGAAATGTTGTCACTGATGCATTATCAAGAAGGCCAGCTTTGTGTTCAATGTCTCACAACTCTACTGATTGGAGGGCAGAAATCATAGTAAAATATGCTAAGAATATGCTTGTAGTTGATATGTTCGAAGGGAAGTTGTTGGATAGTACACAATATGTTACGAACTCATTCTCTACAAGGGAAGAATCTACTTGGTGCTAGAATCGAGAATGAAAGGAAAGATTTTGTTTGCAATTCATAATACTCCCTTCACAAGTCATCCTAGGTATTTCAAGACTTATAAGCAAATCAAGGAAAGATTCACATGGAAAATACTCAAGGATGATGTACTTAGTCATTTTGAAGAATGTATTGTTGTCAAATGAATAAAACAAAGTAAACATTTGCAGCAAGACTTTTGCAACCCTTACCTATTTCAAAACAAAAACAAGAAAGTGTTTCAACGGATTTCATCACTGAACTTCATAAAGTCCTAGGTAAAGACTACATATATGTTGTTGTAGATAGATTCACGAAGTATGCACATTTTTTTGCTACTTCTTCAAACTTTAAGGCACCACAAGTTGCTGGTCTATTCTTTAACGAAGTGTTGAAGCGCATTGGACTACCCAACAATATCGTGAGAGATAGAGCAGTTGGTTCTTAAGCTTGTTTTGGCAAGAGCTCTTTTTGTTGGCAAGAACCAAGCTCACACCCAACACTAACTACCACCAACAAACAGATAGTCAAACAAAAATTGTGAACAAATGGGTGGAAGCTTATTTGAGAAATTGTGTTACTGATCAACAAAAGACATGGATCAAATGCCTCCATTTGGGGGAGCACTATTATAACATCACTTATCACATGTCAATCAAGATGATGCCATTCATGGCTTTGTCAAGTATGAAGCCTAAAGTTTTGTTGATCTTGTTCTATCAGATAGTAGGGTCCTGGGAGCTAGTGTTTGTTCAGACAAAGCCAAAACATTCTAAAGTCACCCAAGAATAATCTCCAAAAGGCTCAAAATCAACAGAAGATGTATGCAAACCATCATAGGATCAAGAGAACATTTGAGGTTGGAGGCATGGTGCTTGTGATATTGCAGCTATATAATCCTCTTGCGGGTCTAAAAAACTTAAGCCTTGTTTTTACAGGGCTTATGGAATTCTGAGGATTGCTGAAATTGCCTATGAGTTGGAGCCATCAAAGGGGACGACGATTCACAATGTATTCCATGTTTCTTGTCTAAAAGGAGCACTTGGAAAAGCATATTATACATTCAAATGATTGCCTTCGTTAGATGAAGAAAACAACCTGATTTTGATTTTTGAAGTAGTCATGGATGTGAGGGAGAGCAAGCTAATAACAAAACAAAAAATGAACATTTGGTTTGATAGAAAGATCTCCCTGTAGAAGACACCACGTGGGAAGGCCCTCAGATATTGGAGCATTTGAATCTGCAATTGCTTGAGGAGAAGTAATTTTGAGCAGGCTGGACTTGTCATGTCTTGTTTTCAATTAATTTAACTCTATAGATATTAGGTCTATTCTTTGTTTTGTGTGTCCCCCCCCCCCCACCATATTTTTTTTGTTCTTCCCCTTCTTTTCCAATCAGTCTTTCTAAGGCTTATTCCTCTAAGTTTGTGTTAGTTGTCGGAGTTCCCCTTTTGAGTATGCCTTTCCTTCAAACCCCATTTTTCCTCTCTTTATGTTGGAGATTTGGACTTCTCCATCCTTTCATGCCTCCAATTCTTCCCTACTCTTCTTTTTATATTTTTCAAACTTTTTAAACCTATCCTTACTGGCATGCCCATTAATCAACCCCCAACCTATGGTATAAGTCTTGTGGTATTTCCAACCCCTAACCTCCAATATTTCTACCTTTGGTTCTATTATTTTTCCAACTCCCTAGCACATGCCATAATGTTATTAATTATTGGTCATGTTTGGGTGCCATAACTTTCCCAAGTGGGATTTTCCCACCCAAGATCATTGTTCAAAATTGGAGATGTAGATTAACATTGTGGCTGACCTATTATTGTCATGGTGGATATAAAAGGGTGAACGCATCCTTCTAGAGATCATCAATTACTTTACACCAACCCCTATCTAAAACCCAATCGAGAACTTGTGTTTGAGTGTGGAGATCAGTAAACAAAAACCCTTTTGATTTCTAAAGTTAGAGGACAAAACCCCTTTGGCTATGAAATATGCCCCTTAGTTTTTTCTTGGAAATTTCACAACACAAACTAGCACTACGCCAATGATTAGCGTTAGCTCCAAAATTGAAAACCAATTTAAAATGATCTCAACGCCAAGAATGCACACTCAATCCCAAAGAAGGAGAGGTGTTGTCATATGGCGGAGAAAACTAAACAATAACTGAAATGAAATTACAATTGAATGGAGCTAGGCGGTGAACCAGCCATGAAAGATTTTCGCACTTCCACTGATTCAGTGGGGGAAAGAGATTACAAAACAAACTAATTCATCCGCTGCGGCAAGCATCCACTCGTGAGTGGGAATTCACCACTTTTCAGTAGGTACAAAAATGAGATTAACAAGTTCTTTTTCCATACTGGCAGTAAACCATCTAGTGGTTAAAAATGTTTGAGTTAAATCACAAAGTAGTTGCAGAAATATAAATGACTAAACAGTACTACCATTTCAATCTTACAATGCTAAGTATATGCAAGTACAAAATGTTTGTTACAATGAATCTGCAATAACAAATCTGCTCCAAACTTCTGCAATGTTTATACTACATTCCCAATTACAAATTTGGGTAGAAATTCCAAGGAAACATAGCAAGAGAAGGGAATTATCAGGTCTGATTTACAGAACCAGCAAACTAAATGTTCAAACCAACAAGTAATCTCCACTCATTTGTTCAAATCTCCACCCAAAGAGCTCCTATCTCCTCCAAATAGAATGCACATAGCACTAGAAGCATAATCACCCAAGAAATAGTGCAATACATGGAAAAGTTGAGTCTGATATATGTAAAACCAGCAACCAATATGCAGACCAACAAACTTAAGCATCATCAAAACACAAATAAACCGTCTAGGATATGGCGCCCTTCACCCAAGAGTACATTAATGCAAAAACATTGATTAATGGATGGCACAAGACACCAAAACCAGCACAAGAAGTTGGTACGGCCCTAGGAGAGGTCGACCTCTCTAAGAAATTAGAAACTCCAAAATAAAATCTGCAAATGCACAAGAATGATCGCCAATAGCATAGGAAATGATTGAGCAAATACCCATATGCAAATTAAAATCACTTCAAAAGTTGTAAATGAAAACTCGTTTCAACCATGCTTGAACCAACAAGTACAAAACTGTAAATTATTACCAAAATCTTCAACTTGATGCACAATATGCACTTCTGAATGAAGCACACTCCCAATTAACCATCTAGGGAACCATAGTTTCAGGCCCGAAGAATGGTGTCATTGCTAAGTTTCCACTTAGCCGGGTTTTGAATTCAATCCAGCAGCATTTTGTTATAATTTTCCAAAGATGAACAAATGCTGGAGCAAGGCTTGCTTTTATAACTTTGAAGGTGACTGTTGGCTCTTCAACTTCCATCTTTTTTCCCTCCAAAAGGGACGCCCATTTCACCTTTGAAATATTTTAATTCTTAAAACATTATATTCACCTTTCTAGACATCCAAGATTTGAGAAGAAATATTTACTTTAGAAATATTTAAATAATCTCTCAATGAGATGTCCACCCTCAAAGGCCACCTTTTAAAACAACTTAAAGTCATTAATACTAGGCCAAGGGGGCCAATAAGAAATTATAACATTAATGACTGAGAATAAATCATTTAACCCAAAATGAGCCTCAAAATGCTGAAAGCCAAATATGCTCCAAACTACACTACCTGAAATGGAAACTAAGCTGATTGTTAATGCTACTATCCATGATGGCACTGCCAAAAATAGAACTTACTACAAATAGTAAATTCTGAAAAGTTGTCCAATGCCTTTGCATGTCATATCACTGCGAAGCACTCTGAAAACCCAGAAAGAATCCACAGTCCAAAACTCAAAACTCCAATGTACAGGCTAAAAATAGCAAGTTCCAGAAAAGGTTGTCAGATGGAGATGCATGTCACACCATTCCGAAGCTCTCCAAAAACCCAAAAAACTCCACCAGGCATGCATCAGAAACTCTAACATGCAAGCCTTCAAAACAGCTTCAAAACCCCAAAAGATAGGAAACCCTAATTTTACCTCTGACGAGCCTACGGGCTTCCGGAAATAGGCTATCAATCACCGAAGGGCATATAGCTAAAATGGGGACATTACAGGCTAGAAAAGCGATCTCACCCAAAGGTCACATTGGAATTTCATTGATCGTAGATGTCAATTGTATTGTATTGGTTTGATATGTTGTTGTCGTGGGTATGAACATGAAAGTATAATATTGTTGTAAATTACTAATGTTGCAAACTATTTGAATGTAATTTAGTCATTATTTGTAATAAGAGAAAGATCGGGAGTTATATCTATCATTTGTTGTTTGCTGATTAGAATGTGATGATAATAATAATGTGTAAACAAAGAATTAAATGAGTTATTTAAGATCTGATTTAAATATTAAAATCCAATAACATTGTCCCAAATAATAAATGTTCGTAGAAGGTTAAAATCGGATTTGCATGTGTTTTGGCCCGAGACATTACACATACAAGATAGAATCAATTTCTCAATAGCTTTTTAAATTAATCCAAGAACAAATAGTTGTTAAGTTTCTTAATGCCAAAGAATGAACATAGCTTTCAAACCAAGTAACAGCAGGCTTTGTTAAATCTTAATCTAGCAAAAGAAATATGTTGTTCTTCCTAACATTATGCCTACTGACATAACCCTCATGTTGTGCCAACCAATGGTCAAGTTTCTTGGCATCTACTTCTCCTTAATAAGGTGGAATCTCTATGTTTAACCTCTACTTTGAATAGAGGTGTGGTTGGAAGGCCTTGGTCATTATGGGACTACTCTTTCTCATGGATGAAATGTTGCTCTCTTCTCACCTGAGCATTTGCTTTACAACTATCTTAAGACCTCCCTAATCTCTCCATGAGAACAGCCACTATGCTCTCAAGCTTTTTCATAGAGCAAGATATGCTTGCCACATCTTCTTCCAATTTGAAGAATCTCTCCTCTCTATCTAGAGATGTATTAGTTAAGCATGCCACACTTCTTCCTCTTCTTTTTAAATCTCTAGATTCAATCTCTTGCCCCAAAGGTATTAACCTACTTTTCCACTTGTATTAGTCAACAAGTAATGGGCATAAATATTCAAACTGACCAAACAAACGAACAACCACAAAAACCAAGAAATGAAGCACTCTGATACCAATCTAATCCATAATTAGTATGCATATTCCATTACTCAATTCCTCAACACAAATCTTAAGAACTTGCTACTAAAAAGTTGCTCATTTTTATACAAATTACTTAAGAAGCAACCTTTGTGTTTCTTGAAATGAGCTTTTTAAGATCTGAAATATAAAAGGAACTCAATGAACATGACCGAAACAGAAGCACATCAAGAAAACAGAGCATCATAGACATTTTGGTCTGAGGAAAACCCAACGTGGTTGAAAAATTCTAGGAAGACTAAGGGATAAGCCTCCTTAAGCCACCATCTTCTCAAATTGTTTGCGAATGTCTGCCCCAAGCACTCTAAGAATACCTTGCAACAACAAAAGCACTCCAACACCTACAATCCAGCTCTACATATTGCTAAATCACACACTCCTAGTTGCGCCAACTCTCTAAGCACTAGTTTAACAAGAAAACACAACAAACTATATAAGTTCCATTTATCCTTACAAGCCCCCAAGGGATATATTTATACAACATGAGTCCAAGAATGCTTCAAAGCATTGCTTGAAGACTTCCAAGTACTTTGCAAGACTCTCCAAACTCCCGAGTCTCTGAGCTGGCCAAGCCGAGTCTGGCCAAAGTCCTACTCCAAGACTCTCGAGTCTTGGGCTTGAACTTTCGAGTCCTAAGCTCATACTCTTTTCACACCTAAACATAACAAACATAGTGGCTGAAATTTCAAAGTTTGAGAGTTTGAGGATCATATGACGTGTAATGTTTGAATTATGACAAATTGATAGTCAAATTAGACTTTTATGTTCACTAAATGCATTTATTTTATTTTTTTATGTCATGAATTTTTTTTTTGCTAAGTTTTTTGCCTGAGTCCTAAAACTATGCTTCCAAGAGAAGCCCAACAGCCTTTAGAACCCAAAACAATTGGATTTCAATTGCTTCCACACCTATTCATCTAGACTCTGCTATTTGTTTAATATGGAGGAGTTTTGACTGCAGATAAAACTATGCTACGAGCCTTTACTACACTATGACTATTTCAGCCCTAGCCAAATTAGTAAAACAACACTTGTTTTCCAAAATGAAATTAGCCCCCTAAGTGTCCAAATCACTCAAATGACCTCTGTTTCTATTTTGTGTTGTCAGTTTTCCCCATAACACTTACAGAAGTTTCCTTGCAAGATTAGGTCTTAAGAGTGTCTTTAAGCTTGTGAGACTACATAAAAATCAATTAGTGAATGTGTTAGCTGAGTTAGCTAACTTAACCTGATACATTTTTATCATATTTTCTATGTGAGCTAGGCCTGAGTAAATTGGACACCATGAACATTGCAGATATGATTAAAGCATTCCCATTCATCCAATTTGGTGTTATGTTCCTTTCAAGATACAATTGTACAAATCTTCAAACGAGTAGTTGCTTGTGCATATAAGTAAAGGTAAAGGTGATATTTTAAATTGTGGCCTAGTCAACATATGCCAACTAAGTGTTATAAATCCCCCATTATGGAAACAAGAGGACTCCTTCTCTTTACCTGCTATATATTGTTCAAGTTTTGTTATCCTTGGTTTTCAAAACCCCACAATATATGGTTCAAGTTTTGAATATAGTAATATCTTATATTCACATCTTTGAACATAATAAAGTAACTTTGTATATGGCATTGTTGCCATTTCATCCTAACCTTACCCATTTGAAATCAAATTTTCATGTCAACGTCCATTATAGCTGTCATCACTTTCAGTTACAATCTGTCTAAAAGTTCAAAGAAATGAAAAATATGAATATGGAGATAATAAATTAATAGGACTTTTAAATATCCCCAATGGGGATCTGCCCTAAAATTCTGATTTTTATTTCTGCTCAAACCCTAATTCTGATTTATGATTTTTTTATTTTCTGATTTCAAACAAACTATCACAATGAACATACAAGTGCCCAAACATGACAAATAAACCTGCCAAATGATGCTACCAATTGATATCCATATCAAACATGAAATCCACCATAAAAAACACTAGATAGGGCATCCAAATGCAACATACAGGTCTGATTTTTTGTAGATAACTTCTGCTGTTACAAAACTGAATATTCTGGACTGATTTTACATGGAACTCAATGGCTCAAACATGCCACACATATGCCCCAATTTATGCTCTACAAATCAGATCTGAAACTATAATTATACATACCAAATATATGCAAAATAGTCTTCAAATATCAAACCCTAGCTGGGGCAAAATTCCTCCTTGGTAAGTGCTTAGGGTTTGCTGCTCCAAATAATGCAAAAACACCCTCCAAAGGTGAGCACTCAGATCTGCTCCAAGTGGTGCTCCAAATTAGGGCAAAACCCTAATGCAATTGCTCACAAAATGCCACAACGATGCCACTCCAAATCTGATCTTCAAATTTGGTTATGCAATGATGCTCCAAACTTCCAATTGTCTCCAATGAAGTGCAAATATATCTCCGTTATGAGTCCACAAGATGAGCTAGGTTTTCGTCCAACTCACCGTATTCACAAGGGTTTTCGTTCTTGGAATTAAAGCCCAACCAAAGTTGTAGCCAAAGAAAAGAATCTCCAAATGAAAAAATGATATGAATGGATGCCAAATGACTTGCACTTTACTTTCTTTTATAGCCCTCCCAAAATAACATTAACAAGGCCGACCTTTATTTTTCTATTTTTTTATTTTTTATTTTTTATTTTTATTTATTTATTTAAAATATTATTATTATATTTAATTTTTAATTAAAATATGGAAACTACTGTTCAAAAACACTTTTTCGCGCCCTAGCAAAATTTAAATTTCAAATCAAATCGGGGACATGACAACTTGGAAGTAAATTGAGCCTTGCAATTCCACCTACACCAGGAGTACTATATGTAATGATAATAATGTTCTATATTCACATCTTTGAACATAAAATAAAGTAGCTTCGCATATGGCATTGTTGCCATTTCATCCTAACCTTACCCATTTGAAATCAAGTTTTCATGTCAACATCCATTATAGCTGTCATCACTTGAGTTACAATTGTCTAAAAGTTCAAAGAAATGAAAAATATGAATATGAAGATAATAAATTAATAGGATGACATATCAAATAAATGCACTTTAAGGAAAACTGTAATCATTGATTATTTATAATGATTCCTAATACAATGCCACCAACCATTTCAATGGATAAACAAAACACCAACAAGTGACAGCGCAAGAAGTGGGCAATAATCTCCTACAAGACAAGGCTATTGTGTGATAACTATGATTAATGTTAGTGCTTCCTGAACATTTGATGAGAAGATACATCTATTTAGAGCATGAATGTGAGCTTCATGTTCAAGAATCATAAGAAAAGATTGCAGGTAGGAGGAGTACTTCTTGCAACTTGGGAGGAAATGACTTTTGTCTTCAAGACTCAGAAGAAGAGCTTATTCAGCCATTTTGTAGTGTCAAAATAATAAGGCCAAAGAAGAAGCTCGTGGGTCCCAGCCATGAACTTGTGAGAAAATCATTCAACGAAATAAACTATACTGAATAGGCAAGTGAACAAAGTAATGCAATGGAGCTTCAAAGTATATTCAACTGTATTAGAAAAGCGCTAGAGTAAAATAAAGCCTAGGTTATGAAAAATAACTAAAAACTGAAACACAAAAACCATGTAAACATAGCTAGATGGGGTGAGGTATAGAGAAGGAGGAGATCTTAAAAGATGTGCTAAGACAAATCAGGTGCAATGCATGGGGAAGGAATAAAATATATAAGGGATTTAGGATGAATGAGATTGAGAAAATAATTAGAAGTAGAGAATAAAATTAGATGAAGAAAGAAAAGAGGGAGAAGGAATGTGGTAGTGTTGGTAAGTGAATTGGCACTTGAAATGATACTTTGACTTGCCCAATGGAAAGTGGCAATAACACACCAATAGTTAGAGAGATTGCTTGTGAAACAACAATCTTCCTCTACGTTTGAGAGGGGCAGCTCCCTTGTATGATGGGGGTAGTTTTTGTGTACTTTTAACTTGAAAATACATAAAGGAGAAAAGGAAAAACTAAAGGAAAATGATGTAATGTCCCCATTTTTAGCACTACACTTTTCAGTGATTGATGGCTTATCCCCAGGGTGCTGTCGGCTAGTCAAAGGCAGAATTAGGGTTTTTGGCTGTTTGATGGTTTCTTTTGAAGATTCAGGGGTTTGCATGTTGGAGTTTGGCTGTTTGGATTCTGGATTCCTTCTGGGTTTTTAGAGAGCTTCGCAGAGGTATGACATGCAACGACGTCAGGCAACCTTTCTGAACTTACTATTTTTAGCAAGTTATGATGGCTACATCCTGGAGTTTGGGAATTTGGATCGCGGATTCTTTCTAGGTTTTCAAAAAGCTTCGCAATGGTGGCGCATGCGCTTCAATCAGGGCAACTTTCAGAATTTACTATTTTAGTAAATTCTATTTTTGGCAGTGGACAGGCTGGTTTCAGTTCAGTTGATTCTCTCCTTCTGGCGGTTCAGTTGGTATTGATGTTTCTGGCATTTTGGTGCATTTCTGGAGAGATAAGTATTTTAATTAAAAAATGTTATAATTTAATATTGGGACCCCTTGGCCTAATGAGACAACTTTATGTTGTTTTTAAAAAGGGGACTTTTGAGGGTGTTTATTTCATTAAGAAATATTTGATGTTCTTAGGTCAAAAAATGCTCAAGAAGAAAAGTACGCCATCCTTGGAGAGCTTGATATTTTATTTTAAAATGATTTATATCTCACTTGAAATGGGACGCCACTTTATGCTTGGTCAATGGTCAAAACCTAAAAGCATCTTGAAGTTAGGGCGCACCTTCTGGAAGCTTCTGGAGGGTCTTCTCAAAGTTATAAAGGGGAGCCTTGGGACTTCATTTCTTATCTTATGTCTTGAATATTGTTATGCTGCCGAAATGGTGATGGAATTGCTTCGAGGAATGAATGCCTCCTAGCCTTGGCTCGACTTCGTGCTTGAGAGATAGCATCTAGTGGAGAAGTTTGATTGTTGGTGATAGATTTTGTAGTAAGGTTTGCATTGTAGTTTGAGTTTTTCCTTTGTAGTTTCAGTTTATTGCATTTCATGTCATTTTTTGGAGTGCTGATATCATGGCAGATTGTAGTTTTCACTCATATCTTTGAAAATAAAAATATATTCGTTCTGGGTGTTGCTTATTTCTTCTTGTCTAGGGTGGGCACCCCTTTGTACCAATTTGCAGATTTTATATTGAAGAACTTGAATTTATTAAAGGAAATCGCCCCTCTCTTGCAGCCGTACCATTATGTCCCTTCTTGTCATTCGTGCAAAATAAATCAAGGGTTCTTTGGAGGGCTTTGGGGTTCCATTTTGATCGCCATCATCTCAAGAGTATTTTGCATTTCGTCTCATGCATTTTGAGTGAGTCTAGTGTAAGTTGTGAGCATTTTAGTGGGGTTTCATATTGCTGGTTAAGTAATTTCAGTCCATGATCAGTTAGATCAATTTGCATAATATCAGTCTTTTGAGTTGGGTTTGAGTGAGAAGTCATTGAGAGCATTAAGGAGACATCATACTAAAATTGCAGCAGTGTTGACTTTCTTATTCTATGTTACTGACAGGCACTCTCTGATTATTGTAAGCTGAACAGTAGTACTGTCAGCATTCTTACTTTGATTATTGCATTATAATACTTAGCATCTCCGTCATATGGTAGCTCCAATTCCACCTCAGGTTGGAAAGCACATTCTTGACGTCGAGTTACTTCAGCATAATAGTTGGTAGGGATCCTCTGACCACATGCTCGTCATTCTCCAACGCATTCTTGGTTAGAGTTTTTTGTATCAGCATTGCATTAAGACCCTCTGACCATATGCTCGTCGTCATCCGGCGCATTCTTGGTTAGAGTTCCTTTATCAGCATTGCATTGAGATCCTCTGACCATATGTTCACACCTTGCCCAACTCGGGATACTGGTGTACATTCTTGGTTAGAGTTGAATTCTGCATCATTTGGTTTAAGTGCTAACCCTAACGATTGTGTATTGCTCTACTCGTTGTAATTGAAAAATTAAAAAAATTGGTTCGGTATACTTCAAATGACTAACATAAACCCCAACAATAGACATACGAATATTCAGCTGAGATTTCACAATGGATATGACAAACTACAAAGGAGTTTTAACACAAAGCATGTTTTGATGTGCAATGACGATGAAAGAAACATGAAAAACCTCAACATACGAAGAGATATGACACTTCAACACATTCAAACCAAGATTCCAAGATATGCACATTTTTCATTACATCAATTGCATGGATTACCAATGGTTTGCACAATCACATAGAAGGATCACTGATTTAACATACGAGAAATCAGCAATGATAACACATTAATACATTTAGAACATATGAACCAAAAGCATTCTTTATTATCTCCTTGAAATTATATACAATTCCAAAAACTCTTATATACATAGTGTCAAGCCAAAATGTCTTGATACAATCTCTTTGAAAAGTTCTCAAAAGTTTTTGCCTTTTTGCAAAAAGTCTCCTATTTATAGACTTTGTTTGATAACTAACTAGTAACCATCTTATAACTACCTCCTAACTACCTTTTTGAAATACAATGGTTTTGAAAATAATAAACCTTATTTGGTTATGTTTTGCATAACTTTCCCGAAAGTAAAGTTTATTTTCTAACTTTCAATTGTGGTATAAGATGTACTGCCCTTGGTCACACTACAAAGTATACTCACATTGTGAAACATCTTTGTCTGCACCAATGCATAAACAACCGAAACATCTTTGTCTGTACCAATGCATCAACAACCCTTAGTCCTTCTAACTCAATCATCAAAGTTGTAGATCTGACTACACCTTCAATTAAGATCACCACTAACATCTCTCAAATGCTCCTTAGTTGTCACAAGAAAGCACCACGACTACAAGTTAGAATGCTAGTACACCGGAGTCCACATCATGATATGATCCATTTAAAAGGATATAGCCTGAAAGAACACCACTGCTCATACATTCTTATAATCTGCTCATTACATCTAGTATATACTCCAAGGGGGCTTCCTGTTGAAGAAACCAACTCACAAGGATAGACATTTGCATCTTAATGTCAGATCTACAATTGTCAAATTTTGATTCATTTACATATGTTTGAAAGCCCTTTTCAAATATGTTTTGATCTTCAATGGATTGTAATTGCACTCATTGTCAATTCCATACTTCAATTATCTTGGCAATATCCTCCTTTAATTATTATATCATCTTCTCCACCATAGGCTATTGATCCATGAAATGTTCTTATGCTACATGAGACTAGGTGTCTAGAGGATTAATAAAACAGCCTTGTCCAAATTGATTGATATAAAACTTGTGAAGAGGCAGCACAAAGAAAATCACATGACCAATGATTACAGGCAATATCACTTCCATCCTTGGAATGTGGAGACTATAGTGGCTGCCATAACCTGTCAGCGTTTCCACATTTTGCATGCATATCCACCAATTGTGTTTGTAAAGAATTTTAAATGCATCCATTCTATGAATATTTGGCAATGTAGTCATTCTGGGAGATCACATCTTTTCAAGCAAGTATGTCAAACCATTCACATATCCCATCTATGCTGCTATGTTCTAAATGCTCGCCCTTGGAAAGCTAAGAGGATACTGGCATAGGTGAAAATTGGTCTTTACAACTGCCAAAAGTTTTTAAAGAAACTTCAATAAATAATTATGTATACCACACATTTATTGAATTCTATGAAAAGTCGTCTTTTAAGGCATTCTCTCAAACAAGTCTGCGCCTTACTTGTGCTCCCACATTCACATGCAAACCGATCATGGTGGCTGGAATAAAAACTCTACTATCAATCATGCTTTGATGAATGCTAGCATGGTAGTTGCGACTATAACTCCTATAATTATTCTTTGGCGAAGCTCCATAATCTGTTATAATGCTCCCATTTTGGCATGTAGAGGGAGATGCTGGCAAATATTTTGGAATTTGGCTTTACACCTGCCACTTGCATTTTCTTGAAAGTTTCTAAAGCCTTTTCAACAAATCCATTTTGAGCATTTCCTTGTCATGCGCCTAATTCTTTGCATGCTTCGAGAATAAGAGAAGTTCACATGCCTATGTTATGTTTCCACATTCTACATGCATGTCTATGAGGGTATGCGCAACTACAACATCTACTAAAATTCCACTATCCTTTATGGCACGATGGAAACCATGGCTTGGCTTTAAAGCTCCAACTTAAGCACGGGCAGTAAAGATGTTGGTGAAGTTTGTGGAAGTTGGTTTTACACTTGCCAATTGCACTTCCTTTAAAACAAATTCAAAAGCATTTTCAATGAGTTGATTGTGTGCATTTTCTACAAACATGGTGTCCCATGCAACCACATTTCTACGAGGCATTTTGTCAAAAAGCTCATATGTTGTGTCTATGCTTCCACATTTTGCATGCATGTTTAGCAAGGCATTTGATGGAGACCATTCCAAGTTCAAAATAACCCATATTAGCGCAAGAAGAATTTTGGCATATCCATTTTCTTTGAAATTTTCTAAACCCTTTGCAACAATTCATCACGCACGAACCTTCTTTTTGCACAACAATTTTATTGCATGAAATCAAATTTCTTTGAGGAATTTTGTCAAACATTCACATGACTTTCCTACGCCTCCACATTTGAGAGCACTCACAGCCAGAGCAGTTGTCAGACACATTTTCTTGAGGTTTCTAAAGTTTTTTTTTTTTTAATAAACCATTCTAAGCATTCCTTCATAACTGCACGGCTTGGCTTCATGCTTTCACAATATGCATGCATAAGATAAAATCTCTATTTGGCAGATTTGTCAAAGAACTTCCATATCATTTCAATGTTCATGCACAAGAATGTGGCGAACACTATGTATGGTGTGGCCTAGTTCTATGTCTCCACAATATGTATGCATGAAATCTTTGTGAGGCATAAGAGGCTTAGCAGATTGCATTTGTTTTGAAGCTTTTAAAACTTTCGCATCTTCTCTTCTATCTTACCACACGTATCTATTTTGAGCAGATCCTGCAATCATGGTATTCAATGAAACCATACTTCTTCGAGGCATTTACAATAATGTTCCCATTTTTACGACATCATCTTTCAGTTGGGTTGATTCAGGCACACTTACTATTTTTAGTAAGTGGTGTTTTTAGCAGGGGTTCTAGAGCAGAGTTTCGGTCTTTGGAGAGCCATCTCGTGCGCCTCATTTTTCTCTCCGGTTCAAGTTTCAAGGCATTTTTTACTATTTTTAGGACTTACTAAAAATAGTAAGTCAACTTGGGTCAACGGGTCCCAGTCAGGCAGGTCATAGCAACACATTCAATTGATATAAAGTTACTAAGGCTAATCATCTTAATATTTGATTTATGCTAATCATCTTAATATTTGATTTATGCTTCGAAAAAGGTCTATTATAAAGTAACTTTATATTTAATTGTTGAGGGTCTTGAGGGGAAATAAAAAGTACCATGGCGCCTAGTGCAATCAACTTAAGTTGTTTTTAAAAGCCTTTAAAGTATTTTATATTGCATTAAGGGGGATGGAAGCCTAAGGTAATAAAAGAAGTCAATTTTATTTAAAAAGGCTTATGTTAAAGGAAAAAAAAAAATTTATTTAAATGTCTCCTCTTTGGGTGCCCAAGTTGAAGAGAGGATTAAAAATTAAATTAAATCAAAAGACTTTTGTAAAGTGGGTTTTTTAGAGTTGCTAGACAAAGTAAGATAAAGTCTTTTTGAGGCTCATTTGCATGGGTTGGGATTATGAAACTTGAACAGGTCTTTCTCTGGAAGCTTGGCTTTGGAGGAAACAAGGGTTTGCAGGGATGAAAACCTATGTAGATCACACTCTCCCCATGTTTGAGAGACAACATCTGGAGGATTATTGGAGGTCCCATTCAAAGGCTTCATTTGTGCTACAAAGTTGCTGGTTCAGACTTTTGGATTGAAGATTTTTGATATACGTTTGAAGAGAAATTATTGGATTGGCTTGCTAAATCTTGATTTTGATTTGGGTGAAGAATAAACTCTTTGGGTGGTGATTTTAATGATTTTTTCTAGACACTTACAGTTAGGGCCTGAATCTGGATTTTGGCTTGTATCTCCAAAATGAAGTGAGCATTTTAAATGGGTATTGATTCCATGATTTTCTCTCCTCAAGGCACCCCCAACTAGTATTTTCTTGCATTTTTTGAAGATAGTTTGGAAATTTTAAAGCAGATCGCCCTTGATGCTTGGCCCCTTCATGCTGGAGTCTCTCTTAGTGCTGGACGGAAATTTCTGTGAAGATAACTCAGGAAATTGGAGGTCTTAGGGTGGACGACCTTGCAATCCGTACTTTGCAAGAAAACCCACAACTTGGTGTGGTGGCATGGCATTGTGGGAGTCATAATCAGTTTACAAGGAGTTGTTACAGGCCGCTACCACTGATTACTATGGTCTGATTGCAGTGTTTTCTGACATTAGGAAGCAAAGGAATTTAAGTCAGGACCTTGGTGCTGTACGATGCCTTTGGGGAGCTTTATATTTGCTGTCATGCTTCTCTATCTCAGGTCTGAAAGTCATCTTTTAGTTCTGATATAAATGGTTGTAAATCTGCACTTCCTAGTCATTGAAGGCTGATTTTTGGGAGCTCTGAAAGTTAATCATTCTTAGTGTTTTTGAAAGCTCTCAACATTGGTATTTTTTCAAGCCAGAGAAGAGGACCAGAATTTGCTTTATGGTGCTTTCTTTCCCAGGCCTGAAAATTAATACTTATTATTTCTAACATTCAAGATTGTAAATCTGATGAATAATAGATGTTTATTTCTGAGAATATTAGAAGGCTGAAGCTATCCTCATATTGCAAGTATTGGCATTATTTTCTTGCATTCTGTTTAGTATGCTTAATTGATTGAATGTCACTTGGGAAAAAATCAAACAAGCAAAAATCAGAAAAACCAAACTCAGAAAACAATATACAGAAGTTGGTAGAAATCAGAAAATTTAAAAAAAAAAAACAAATTGGGGTTGAACATTACAGTAGTATTAGAGCCAAGTTATCCTGCCATCCTAAAGGGTCCATTCAGAAGATGAAGACTTTTGAGGAGCAACTACTAGAAGGGTTGATAGAAGTGAAGCAAAGTGATCAAAAATATACTGAGTTTTGGCAAGATTATGGCAAGACTTTAAAACAATTGTGTAAGGAAGTGCGTGAGCATCCTGAATGGGTAAAGTCTCTTTTTGATGATAAGAAAAAATTTGAAAAAAACCCTTCTAATGCAAGAAACAGTGAGAAGCAAGAAAATGAAAAGAGCTTAATAGCAGATCATTTGAATAGAGATAGTGCCTTGGTAGATAAAGACTATGTGACAAAGTTTCAGAAAGACTATTTGGACATGCATGCAAATATTGTGGATGAGGGAAAAGACAAAAAGGCAGCTATGGAATTGAGTTCAGATATTTCCAATGATGATGACCATATGCAAGTATGGAGGATAGTATTGATGATTGGGATGAAGAACTTGAAACAAAATCTGATTTAACTTTGCACGGGGCTGACTTTGAGCAGAAGTTTAGGAACTTGGATGATTTGGATCCGCAATATACTACTGAAAATGATAATGAGGATGCACAAGAGACTTGGGACAGACTTGGAGTCATTGATGAAAGATATAACAGTTCTGATTTTGACATATATCGCAGTAGCAGTTCTCTTGATTTGCAAAAACATGATTGGAAGAATCAATTTGTGGTGTTCAACGATAACCCATTGTTTGAGGTGGGTGTAGACAAGACATATGAAAATCCACTTTTTGAGTTGGATGATGGAACAACTCTTGGCTGTAGTGCTGCACTTGGTGAAAATAGTAAGGTATGGGATCCAGGAGAAGATTCAGAACCTAAGTTGGAGTATGATTTTCAGCCTGCTAATAATTTGAATTCACATTATGAGATGATTGGTTACTCTCCTAGGAGACCACCGAATATGGGTTATGCAAACAAGGAGACAGATGGGGAGTTCGCAAGGAGTGTTATGACATTAGGACACACAGATTCTTCGCGGGATGTATTGATTCTTGGAGACTTCAACATTTTAGCTTTTGAAAGGATTCCAAAACTTGTTCTTGAGCTTGCTGAAAATTTCAGAATAGCTAAGTAAAGGTAGTTTCCAGCCTGTTTCTTATGCGTATTTTGGGAAAGGACATAAACATGACATCAACATACTTGACAATTTATCCTTTGCATTGACTAATGTTATATATCATACTAATCTTTCATTGGGACTGGATATGAAGATTACTAATGCTCCTTGCACTTCAGTTTTGGATGCTTTCATGGATAGGCTACAAGGGATTAACAAAAGAGTCACAAAATTCCATGATGTGTAATTTGTTGGGGAAGGCACTTGGAGTTATGTTGTGCACCTTTCTAGGAATGTTAGAAATCATTCTTGGCTGGGTATCCATGCCTTGGATTCTCAACAAGAAAGAGCTCATTGCGGATGGTTGGAGTGAGTGTTGGAGGGATGATGATCTAAATTTCAGAATTGATAATAGTAATCCATTTCTTACCAACCATTTGCAAATCCATTTGATTATTTACAAATGGATTGGAGAGAGATTTTAAGCAGAGATTGGAACATTGATAGTATGGCCACTCTTCCGAGTATTCCTTGGCAAATAATAGATCAATTTTTCAGTTTGGAGCTTGCTGTTTGGTTGCAGGTCAGTCACATCATTTCATGGGTTGCTCTCATTCTGGGGAGTTGGCACTCTATTCTTTGTCAAGGTAGTGAGGATTTCCATTTGGTGATTGCTTGGAGGTGTTTTGGTAGCACTTTTGAGTTGATTCAGTACAACACAATGTTTAATACACATGCCTATACTTGGAAAATTCCTCGTTACTGCTGGTGTCCTTTGTGTAGAGCAACAAATTCATGTTGTACTTCGTTGATTTCAGGTTTGAGCAGCAAGGCTTTTTGTTTACTACAGATCTTCCATTCTGAAAGAATTCATCTTTTGAAGGTTTGTGTTGTGAACATTGGTAGCCTACTCTTGGTGATTGTTCAAGGCAATGAACTTCTATATGCTTTGTGTCATCTTTAGAAATCCTTGGAGTTGGAACAACGAGAGGTTTCGCAAGTCTTGATGATTGTATCAAAATAGTACAATGGGGGCATGTCAAATCTTTGGGGTCCTTTGGTGATGAGCTTGTTTTCCTTTTAGCGAGAAGAGTGAAGGAATTTGCATTTGCTGGTATGACTCTATGTGACACATTGAGGAGATACGTTGAGGATGCTACTAGTGGGAAAAAATCTAGTGTTAGTACTACTATCAACCTTTTGATCCGCCTATGGTTGACATCAGTTCTTGGGCTAAAAACAAGTTGGATGACTTCATCAGACATGCAGTTGAATATTTCATGTTTGTGGCTGGTTGGTAAAAATGATTTGATCATGGGAGATGTCTCTTTAGTTTCTACAATATTCATATCTCCTATATTTTCTGTAGGTTTCCAGATTGATTATTGCTGCCCTTACATTTTCATGTTGGTTACGGAGACATCTTTTCATAAGCGGATGGTTGTCAAGCCTTGGCAGGCTATTGGGCAGTTGGTTATGAGTGTTCTTCTGAACACAATTTATTTATTTGTTGCCTCCTCTTTGCTAAGTGGCGATCACTATAGACACTACATGGTGATGGTGTGCATTGTTTTGGTTGGTGACACATTGATTGCAATGGTTTGGGGGCATTGCTGTGTTCGGAACTCTCCCTTTGACACTTGGAGGTCGAGTGTCAATGTTATGATTTTAGTTGGCAACCATAGAGGGATTCCCTGGTTGGTAGATTGCAGAGTTGTTGATGATGATTACTTTCCTAGGTTACATGAGAGGTGGATGCAATTTGAGCATGTTGGTTTGCTAGTAGCGATCAGAGCGTCGCAGCTTCAACATGGTGTCAATTTTCTGAGACTCACCTGGAACCCGTGGATCACATTGAGTTCTATTTCAGTGACTGTTTGGGATGAGGGAGCCAATGTTGGTTTTCCAGAGTTTACTCTGGTGGCACCTCTGTTTGGTTCTTTGGAGAGACTTATTTTTGAGGAATGGATCGAGTTTTGGTGGTGTCTCATCTTTCGACTTGCAGGTGACTTTCAGGAGGCTTCATGTGTTGATGCCTTACAGGACAGGGAGTTGAGCCATTGGAGCTATAGACCACCCAGAATTATTTGGGACCCGGGAATCATTTCAAGTTTCGGCATGGATTTGGATGTGGTTTGTACAGTTTATTGGCATTGCTTGAGGACAAGCAATCTTTGGGAATGGCAGACTGTAATGTCCCCATTTTTACGACATCCTCTTTCAGTTGGGTTGATTCAAGCACACTTACTATTTTTTGTAAGGGTTCTGGTGCGGGGTTCGGGGTTTCGGTCTTCGGAGAGCCATCTTGTGTGCCTCAGTCTTCTCTCTGGTCCAAGCTTCAAGGCATTGTTTACTATTTTTAGGACTTACTAAAAATAGTAAGTCAACTTGGGTCAATGGGTCCCAGTCAGGCAGGTCACAACAGCACATTCAATTGATATAAAGTTACTAAGGCTAAATCATTTTAATATTTGATTTATGCTTCGAAAAAGGTCTACTATAAAATAACTTTATATTTAATTGTTGAGGGTCCTGAGGGGGGCATAAAAAGTACCATGGCGCCTAGTGCAATCAAATTAAGTTGTTTTTAAAAGCCTTTAAAGTAGTTTACATTGCATTTGTTAGAATATTATATTCTGATATTGTATAATGGTCAATTATATCTACAGTAGTTGGTAGGTAGTTGGTAGGTGGAATTTAATGTCTACAGTAATTTACTCCTCTATATATTGTAATCTTCTCCTTTTGTTAATACAAGCAATTTTCTAGCTAAAAGCTAAAATTGTTTCATGGTATCAGAACAAGTTTGAGTCTCCCTCACGGGAGGGCTCAAGATTCTGGGAGGTTTTCTAAAAATAAAAATGAAAAAAATTTGAGGGTTTTAGAGTTTGCAATTTCGTGGGTTGCTGAGAAGAGTAGAAGTTTCTTGGGCGCCGAAATTTTTTTGGGAAAGATTTTCATGGATATACTCAAGGGTTTTCTTAATTTTTTGTGGCTGAGAATTGCATTTTTTTTCTGGCGCGATTAAACCCTCTGTTTCGTGTGATCCTCTAGTCGTGATTTTTCAACAAACGCATTTTTCTTTGCTCCTGGCACATTCTTTGTTGGCTCCTGGTCACGTGTCTTGTTGCGCGCGTTTTCTGAAAGACGTTTTTTGTTAATCTTCCTGGGCGCAACTTTGAAGCTTCTCAAGTTCCATTTTAAAAACACGTTTGGTTTTTGCCCGCGTTTTTTGATACTTATCCTTTGTGGCGCGACTCGTGTGGGTTTCTTCTAGTCGTGTGGGTGTTGTAATATATTTCTGCGCGAGGAACACAAACCCGCTTTTTTGTCTTCATTGACCTCTATAACGTGACTATATTCTGTGCGCAACCCACATTTTTAAGTATCGTGTCGCCCTCTTTCTTCCAGTATAAGGGCATTACTGATCTGCTATTGAATCTAAGTCGCGTCTAGTGTCTAGTTGCGGTGTCTGCAAACTCGCCATTTACTTCTGGCTGTGATTTTTTTCTGAAGAAAGTCGTTTTTCTGGGTCTACAAAACTTGAGCGATTTTTCCCTTTTTTATGGTCACGACTTGAAGCTGATTGAACACGTTTTTCTAAAAATTTACGGACACGTTTCTATCCTCTTTTTGGTGGCTACGTTGTGCAAACATTTTTCTGCATTTTTCTGGTTTGTTCATGGTGCCCTAGGGTTCCAAAAAGTTCGACTAGGGTTTTGACCCTCTGTTTCAAGGCGAAAAATTTTTTTGATTGTAGATTCTTGGTGGATTTTTCAAGATCTCAACTGGGTTAGTCTCCAATTTTTTTGGGTTTCTCGAAGTTTGTGCCTCAAAAGCTATGCAAATGGGTGCTGACGAAATTTTTTGGGTATTCAAAATTTTTTTTGGGTTTTCAACAACACTTTCTGGGTACTCTTCAAATTTCTGGGTTTTTTAAATATTTTTCCCTCATAAAAAAATCTAGATGTATGGGTTTTAATATTTTTTCCCTTAAAAAAATGTATGGGTTTTCATAATTTTTTCCCTTAAAAAATTTCAGGAGGGTTTATAATTTTCTCCTAAAAAATTAAGACTTTTTCCTATATACTTTAGTCAAGGTTTCTGTTGTTCGGGAGGGCTCTCCGGTATTTGGTTTTTACTGTTTTTTCTGAAAAAAAAAAAGATGATTTGTAATCTTGGGTTTAGTGATTTTTTCCTCATAAATCGTACTTTTTTGCAATCTGTTTTGGTCGCACTTGGCGTTGCTAGGGCGAACATCTACACAATTGGCTTCTTGCAGTCTGTTCTCGGGCGTCATGCTCATCTGCAAAAGTTTCGATGGTTTGCCGATTTACCCTCAAAATCGTGGCAGTTGTTCTCGATGTGTCTCTGGTTTCAGGGAGGGACAGCTCTATTACCCAACATCAGGTTGGACGTTTTGTGATGACTTCTGGTCAACAATTCTGCATATTCTGGGAGGGTTGGTGGCAAACTCCTCTCAAGTGGCAAAGTTAGTGGCAGGCTCTTGTCTCTTGTTGCAGAGCATTCTAAAGAAGAGGGCAGCCTTCTCTGTTTTTTTCTGGACGGTTTTTGGTCATTAACATTCTGTAGATCCAGGGAGGGTCTCCATAGCAGCAGAGTGTTCTGAAGAATTTGTGACCAAAAGACTTGCAAATTGTTTTCTGTAGGCTAGTTAAACGATTGACCATTAAGGGAGGATGTTAGAATATTATATTATGATATTGTATAATAGTCAATTATATCTACAGTAGTTGGTAGGTAGTTGGTAGGTGGACATTTAATGTCTATAGTAATTTACTCCTCTATATATTGTAGTCTTCTCCTTTTGTTAATACAAGCAATTTTCTAGCTAAAAGCTAAAATTGTTTCAGCATTAAAGGGGATGGAAGCCTAAAGTAATAAAAGAAGTCAATTTTATTTAAAAAGGCTTATGTTAAAGAAAAAAAAAAGATTTATTTAAATGTCTCCTCTTTGGGCACCCAAGTTGAAGAGAGGATTAAAAATTAAATTAAATCAAAAGGCTTTTGTAAAGTGGGTTTTTTAGGGTTGCTGGACAAAGTAAGATAAAAGGTCTTTTTGAGGCTCATTTGCACAAGTTGGGATTATGAAACTTGAACAGGTCTTTCTATGAAAACTTGGCTTTGGAGGAAACAAGGGTTTGCAGGGACGAAAACCTCTGTAGATCACACTCTCCCCGTGCTTGAGAGACAACATCAGGAGGCTTATTGGAGGTCTCATTCAGAGGCTTCATTTGTGCTACATAGTTGCTGGTTCAGACTTTTGGATTGAAATTTTTTGATATATTTTTGAAGAGAAATTATTGGATTGGCTTTGCTAAATCTTGGTTTTGATTTGGGTGAAGAATAAACTCTTTGGGTGGTGATTTTAATGATTTTTTCTGGACACTTACAATGAGGGCCTAAATCTGGATTTTGGCTCGTATCTCCAAAATGAAGTGAGCATTTTAAATGGGTATTGATTCCATGATTTTCTCTCCTCAAGGCGCCCCCAACTAGTATTTTCTTGCATTTTTTGAAGATAGTTTGGAAATTTTAGGGCAGATCGCCCTTGCTCCTTGGCGCCTTTATGCTGGAGTCTCTCTTAGTGCTGGACGGAAATTTCTGTGAAGATAACTCAGGAAATTGGAGGTCTTAGGGTGGACAACCTTGCAATCTGTGCTTTGCAAGAAAACCCACAACCTAATGTGGTGGTGTGGCATTGTAGGAGTCATAATCAGTTTACAAGGAGTTGTTACAGGCCACTACCACTGATTACTGTGGTCTGATTGCAGTGTTTTCTGACATTAGGAAGCAAGGGAATTTAAGTCAGGACCTTGGTGCTGTACGATGCCTTTGGGGAGCTTTATATTTGCTGTCATGCTTCTCTATCTTGGGTCTGAAAGTCATCTTTTAGTTCTGATATAAATGGTTGTAAATCTGCACTTACTAGTCATTGAAGGCTGATTTTGAAAGTTAATCATTCTTAGTGTTTTTGAAAGCTCTCAACATTGGTGTTTTTTCAAGCCAAAGAAGAGGATCAGAATTTGCTGTATGGTGCTTTCTTTCCCAGGTCTGAAAATTAATACTTATTATTTCTAACATTCAAGATTGTAAATCTGATGAATGATAGATGTTTATTTATGAGAATATTAGAAGCCTGAAGCTATTCTCATATTGCAAGTATTGGCATTATTTTCTTGCATTCTATTTAGTATGCTTAATTGATTGAATGTCACTTGAGAATATTAAAATAATGCTTATTTATTTATTAATGCTCAATATTGTAAAATATTGTAAGATAGAGATAAGATCGTCTCCGATTTTATCTGGAGTTTCTTTTTAGAAACTTTCCAATTTTTGTAAATCTTGTAAACTATTTATTGAGCGTCTTGCTCATTGTTAATACATCAATTAATTTACCAATTACTTGCGTAATATGGTATCAGAGCACAGGAAATAAATTCTTTTTTCGAAAAATTTATAATTTCTTTTTCGAAATTATTTTGTTTCAAAAAATTTTCGAAAATTACTTTTGGTAATTTCCTGGTGTGTTCTCTGAAAAATTTGAGAATTTTTTTCGTTTTCGAAGGGCATCATTCGAAAATTATTTTTTGGATAATTTTCGTGGCTTATCTGAAAATTTTGTGGCTGTGCTCGCGTGTTCGTGGGTTTGTGTTCTCTTTGACTCCTGGCCAGTTCGTGAGAGTTAGTGCCTGGAAGTTGTGGCCGCGGTTTTCATTCTGGTTGGTCGCCATTTTCTATGTTTCTGGCGTCTCTGTCTAACGCCGCGATTTTCATTCACTTGACTCCTGCAGTGCGCGATTTCGTGACTCCTGGAAGTCGCGATTTTCTGTCTTTGGGCCGCGTTTTCTTCATCTTACGGGCGCGATTCAGTCTCCCTTTGCCGCGTTTTCTTTGCATTTCTTGGTTGCGTATCTCCACTATCTGAAAATGCGATTTTTCTTAGGTATTTTGGTGCCGACGGGAGTTTCTTCAGACGCGTTTTTTTCAGACGACTTTGTGCTTGATTCGTGGTGTCTCCTAGCTCGTGTTCGAGCCACTTCTGGTTGTCATTAGCAACGCCTAGGGTTCTTATCTCTATTTGCCACGAGTTTGTGCAGATTTCAAAACGTTTTCTACATTTTTTTCAAAATTTTCAAAGCCGTTTTGCACTATTTTTCTAAAAACGCGACCTGCGGCTAGGGTTTTGAGAAAATCTCTTGTGTTTCAAGTCAGAAAAATTTTTCGTTTTGAGATTCCTGGTGGGTTTTTCGAGAGCTCAACTGAGTTGGTCTCCGAATTTTCTGGGTGCATTGTTTTCCGTGCCTCGAATTTTGTGCCATCCGTACACTATACTTTCTGCAGTCTATACCTAAATCTGCCTCTGTTTTCTGCATTGGAATTCGTGCCTCGAGTTTCGTGCATCAGCCTCTTCTCTGTACCTCGTTTTTCGTGCCTCGAAAAGCGTGAAGATGGCCAGTTTAAGCAATTTAATGCTGGAAGGCAGTCAGAGATTTAATGGCAAAAATTACAACACCTGGAAGCAGCGGATGTTAACAATTTTTGAATACCGCTGCCTTGATCAGATGATCCTCGGCAACGCTACTCGTCCCGAAGCGGCAGGTAAGGATCAGGATACGTTTGATGAGCAGAATCGTGAAGCCGTCATGCTTATTAAGCTTTCGATTACTGATGATCAGCTCCCTCAGATTCCACTGGGAAAACCAGCCAAGGAGATCTGGGATCACTTGAAGGGTTTGCATGAAACTTCCGACAAAAGCCGTGTGTTTTTCTTGAAGAATATGCTGTTTTCTATCATGATGGATGAGAAGACAACTCTGCAAGCGCACTTGAATAAAATCCAGGAGATCAGAGATCAGTTAGAGGCGATTGGTCGGAAAATGGAGGAGGAAGACATGGTTGTGATCACCCTGAAGAGTTTACCAAAGTCCTATGAACATTTCATAGAGACCCTCAACATTACGTCTGCTAATGTTGATCTCAAGTTTCCGAATTTGTGCACTATCCTGTTGCAGCAGGATCGCTGGAGACAACAATTCGGTAGCAGTGAATCATCATCCTCCTCGGAGCAAGCCTTTGCAGCAAAAACTCAGTCGAAGCATCATGGGAAAGGTCAGCCTTCACAGCAGAAAGGCTCAAGTCAGCGCTCCACCAGCCCGAAGAAGAAAAATGTTCAGTGTAACTATTGTCATAAATTTGGCCACATCAAGAAAGATTGCCGTGCTCGTTTGGCTTCTGAGCAAAAGAAGCAGGGAGGGTTTCAGAAAGCGAATGTCGCCAAGCACTCTGAGCAGAAGGAATTTGCCTTTTATGCACTGATGGCAAAAAGGCCCGCAGACCATGTCAAGTCCTCTGCTTGGTACATAGATTCTGGTGCCTCGCGTCATTTCTCACATAGGCGTGATTGGTTCATAGACTTTTCCCCTTGCACTGACTCAGTAATCTTTGGAGGAGGTGAGGAATACACAGTTGTCGGCACAGGCACTGTTCAGGTTCAGTCTGGCGGGAGGGATCTCATATTCCTCAACGTGTATTATGTACCTGATATCGAGCTCAATCTTCTCTCAGTCAGTCAGATCATGCGGCATTCTCCCCAGATGGATGTGGTATTCAGCTCGCATAGATGTTCGATTGTTGATCGAGAAACTCGCACAACGGTGGCCGTTGGGATAGAGGATCATGGCCTTTACAGGCTTGTGGACACTGGTGATTCTCCAGAGTTAGCCTTGGCGACATTCAATTGTCACCAGTCTTTGGCACCGGTACGCACTTGAACGTGCACTATCTCTCTCAGCTTGCTCGGGAGGGACTTGTAGATGGCTTACCTGACATTCAGACTCAGCATCAGGCGTGGTGCTTGTCAGGCAAGCAGCATCGCACACCGTTCAAGGATGGCGACTCTTGGCGGGCTTCTAAGGTACTTCAATTAGTTCATGCTGATATTTGTGGCCCTATGTCTATTTCTTCTGTAACTGGTTGCAAATACTTTCTACTTTTTGTTGATGACTATAGTAGGAAAATGTGGGTGTACTTTCTTAAACAGAAATCAGAGGTTTTTAATGTATTTCAGAAGTTTAAGGCCTTAGTTGAAAAAGAGTCCAGTTCTAGTATTATAACTCTTAGGTCAGATAATGGGGGGGAATTCTGTTCTAGTGCATTCTCCAACTCTGTGATACTCATGGGATAAAACGCCGTTAACCACACCCTCACCTCTTAGCAAAATGTTGAGCCCCAATCGCATCGCATTGTTGAGATGGCTCGCTCCATGTTGCAACGTGAGTGTTCCTACCAAGTTTTGGTGATAATACATCAGTCTATCTCCTTAATAGGTCACCCACTCATGCTGTTAAAGGGAAGACTCCTGAGGAAGTTTGGTCTGGTCGCAAACCTAGGATCAGTCATTTGAAAGTTTTTGGCTCCCTTGTGTATGTTTGGATTCCAGAGGCCAAGCGCACTAAGCTGGACTCCAAAAGCCAGAAACTCATGTTCACAGGGTACAGTGACAATCACAAGGCATATAGGCTGATTGATATAGACACTGATCGTCTTATCTTCAGTCGAGATGTTGTCTTTGATGAGGAACGAGGTCCATTTCACTCTTCCTCACCTGTTCAGCATTCAGAGGATCAGCCTCTACAGGGTCCTGATATGAGTGTCCGACTTCCATTAGGTCCACCTGATGGGAGGGATGACGAAGACCTAGTCTTTGATGATGCTCAACCTGAGTTTCCTCCAGATGATAATGAACATCCCCCTGTTGAACCTGTTCCAGATCCACAACCAGATCCAGCTCCTCCTGTTGCATCTGATGTTGGCACATCTACTCTCCGACCGAAATGGTGGGCTAAGACTATCAGTGATCTTCGTGCTGATGAGCTCATTGAGGGTAGATCATCCAGAAACAAGAGCAAACAGCAGTCTACAGTGAATTTTGCTCTCATGGCCAACATTCACAGTGTTTATGAGCCTCAGACATATCAGAGGCAAAAGGGATACCTGAGTGGGAAAAGGCAATGGAATCAGAATACCAGAGTCTTCAGAAGAATCACACTTGGGTCCTTTCTAATCTTCCTCCAGGGAAGAAGCCCATTAGCTGCAAATGGGTGTACAAGGTGAAGTACAAAGCTGACGGAACCCTTGATAAGTACAAAGCTCGTCTAGTTGCACGAGGGTTCTCACAGAAAGAAGGCATTGACTATGAGGAGACCTTTGCTCCTACAGCCAAAATGAGTACCATATGGCTCGTCCTTGCCTTAGCAGCTCAATTTGGTTGGAAGGTCCATCAGATGGATGTGAAGAGTGCTTTCCTCAACGGTGAGTTGAAGGAGGAAGTATACATGACGCAGCCTCCGGTTTCAAAGTTGCTGGTCAAGAACAGAAGGTGTGCAGATTGGTCAAAGCACTCTATGGCCTGAAACAGGCTCCTCGGGCTTGGTACATTAAGATTGACACGTACCTCACAGATCATGGCTTTCAGAGGAGTCCATCTGACTCGAACCTGTATGTCAAGAATACTGGTAATGAGATTCTGCTTGTTGTTGTCTACGTGGATGACTTGATCATTACCGGCAGTTCAGCACATTTGATCACTGAGATCAAACAGGACTTGTGCAAAACTTTTGACATGACAGACTTGGGCCTCCCGCATTGTTTAGGTGTTGAAGTTTGGCGCAGTGAGCAGCATTTTCATCTCCCACCCAAGTATGCTCGTCTTCTCGGATAAGTTCAATGCAGATTGCAAACCGCCTCCACACCATGGAAAAAGGGCTTGTTGTCAGCTAAGTCCGATTCACCTGTGGTAGATGAAACATTGTTCAGGCAACTAGTAGGCAGCCTCATCTATCTTGCTGCTACTAGACCTGATTTGAGTTTTGCAGTGAGCTACATATCACGCTTCATGACAGCCCCCAAGGCTGATCATTGGGTAGCAGCGAAGCGTGTGCTGCGTTATGTGAAGGGCACTCCTGATTTTGGACTCTTGTACACTGAGTCACGATCCTAAACTCAGGGGTTCACAGATTCAGATTAAGGCGTGTCGCTTGATAAATGAAATCAACATCCGGGTATGTATTTGGATCCGTGCGTAGTCACATGGACTAGTAAGAAGCAAAGAAAAGGGCTCTCCTCGAAAAGGAGTATATCGGGGAGCAGAAAGCAGCATGAGGCGGTTTGGCTTCGCCGGATGCTTGTAGATATGCAAATATCTCAAGCAGGTCCTGCTCCCTTAGTTCTGTGATAATCGGAGTTCTCAAACTTGCCAAGAATCTGGTCTTCCATGAGCGAACCAAGCATGTGGAAACTCACATTATTTCATAAATTGAAGATCGGATCGTTCAGCTTGCCAGATGTTCCGGCTGTGAGGACCGCATTGCGACATTCTCACCAAGTCGCCAAGATGCATAAGTTTGTAAAATTCAGGGGGCATCTTGGTGTAGTTGATAGATTGAGCATTAAGGGAGGGTATTAAAATAATGCTTATTTATTTATTAATGCTCAATATTGTAAAATATTGTAAGATAGAGATAAGATCGTCTCCGATTTTATCTGGAGTTTCTTTTTAGAAACTTTCCAGTTTTTGTAAATCTTGTAAACTATTTATTGAGCGTCTTGCTCATTGTTAATACATCAATTAATTTACCAATTACTTGCGTAATAGAGAAAAAATCAAACAAGCAAAAATCAGAAAAACCAAACTCAGAAAACAATATACAGAAGTTGGTAGAGATCAGAAAATCTGAAAGTTAATCATTCTTAGTGTTTTTGAAAGCTCTCAACAGTGGTGTTTTTTCAAGCCAAAGAAGAGGATCAGAATTTTCTGTATGGTGCTTTCTTTCCCAGGTCTGAAAATTAATACTTATTATTTCTAACATTCAAGATTGTAAATCTGATGAATGATAGATGTTTATTTATGAGAATATTAGAAGCCTGAAGATATTCTCATATTGCAAGTATTGGCATTATTTTCTTGCATTCTGTTTAGTATGCTTAATTGATTGAATGTCACTTGGGAAAAATCAAACAAGCAAAAATCAGAAAAACCAAACTCAGAAAACAATATACAGAAGTTGGTAGAAATCAGAAAATTTAAAAAAAAAAACAAATTGGGGTTGAACATTACATTTACCAAATAATTCTCATCCATGTCATGCTTCCTTGCATGCATTCCAAGTAATGATAACTTTTGCAAAAATCTATCCTCACATGCATGCGAACTGTACTTTCACCGAATTGCAATGAGAATGCATGTTTGAAAATGAACAATTAACTGCTCTTTAAACTTCAGTTGCCTTCAATATGATGCCAAAAACAAAGAAGGAAAAAGAGCCATTCGTGAGATTTTAATTTAATGCCAACTCCACTCTGCTTTTCTTTTGTTTTGCTTTTGAAAACTTTCCCTCAAAATAGGAATAACCAATTAAAATTAGTTATTCAAATCCACAAACTTTTTCATGAAGTTAGAAATTTGCGTTGTGAGTTGCAATTTTAGTGAATTTTGCAAACTCACAACCTACTTTTCTAAGTTAGGATTTTGGGTTGTGAGTTGCAAATTTAAGTGGATTTTGCAAACTCACAACCTACTTTTCTAAGTTAAAATTTTAAGTGGTGACTTTGAACAACTTCATTTTAAACTTCAACCAACTTTCCCATTTAAGCTTTTAATTACTTATTTAATTAAAATAAGTAATTAATCCACAATCTTGGAAAATCCAATGACATGAAATGCAGACTCCTCCTCTGTCCATTAAATCTTGATTATGTTTCAACCATTTTTGAAACAAAATAATCCCAATGAATATTTGCCCTTGCCATTGAAAACCATTTAAATCCATAATCTTGCAAAACAAAGAAATTTTCATAACTTTTTATTGGCTGCATATTTTTGCATGAAAATTTGCCAGATTGTTCAAAATGCCAATATGAGGAAACCCATTAAGTGAAATTTGCCCAGCTTTTCTGAAAATACAGATTTAATTGTTTTCACTTTTCACAATTGCGTGCATAGAAAATTGAAGCATTAAAATATCTCAACCTATGAAGAGTCAACACTTCAAGACTGGTCACATTAGCTGAAATACCCCCAGAAACATCCCCATTGAAGGAATTTGTACCATCTTTCACCAATTTTCAAAATTAATTGTTTTCATGAATTTCACCACTGTACCTAAAGATTGGAACATAGATGATGAGCGATTTTGCTTCAAACTGGCAACATGCTCAAAATTTGTGGATGATTTGAGATAATTTTGACTAAGAGGCTCTCAGTTTAAGGATTTTGACTCAAAAGTTTTAAATTTGTCGAGTTTAAAAATTGGGTTAACAGGTAGTTAGAAAAAATGATGGGAGATCACCAATTGGTAGAAAATTTAAGGCCATGGCATAGGGACCCATAGAAGATGAAGAAGTGTTTAGGAGTGTGTGTCTGTGAGAGAGAGAGAGAGAGATGAGGATGTTCTCAAGGATAAGGGTGTTTGAGCAAGGGCAGCCAACAACAAGAGGTGTGAGGATGAAGCTAAGAAAAAGTTTGAGAAATGCAAGGTCCAGGAAGTTGATGGATCAGGAGGAGACTATAGAGAAACCCTAAGAAGAGGAAACACCTTATATATTGAAGATATGAATTAATGAGGTGAATAATAGGAAGAGAAAGAGATGTTGGTAGGTTAGGAAAAAAGCTATGGAAGAAGGTATTAAAATATTAAATGTAATATTAATGGTCATCTTAGCTTTTATTAGTTGTTCGTTTACTTTAGTTAACTTAGTGAGTTTTTAGTAACTTATGTTTACTTTAGTGCATTTTAGCATCTTTCAGTTTTTCAGCTTTAGTTTTCTTCAGTTAACGATTGTTTCGTTTTGGAAACATTGTCTTGTAATTTCCTTTATAAGGAGTATTCCTCTCCTTTGTAATTATACAATTATAAATATCAATAATCATTTCATGGTATTAGAGCTCAGGCTCAAACCTAATAAGATTTAGAAATCGAAGAAATTTTTTTATAAATTTTTGGGGGTCGAAAATTTTCTAAGGGTTTGTAAAGAAAAAACTTCAAGATTTTTTTGGAGGATCTTTTTCAAAGTTTTTGAGGTTTTGAAGGAAAAATTGTGTTTTTTTTCAAGCAAAAATTGAAGGGTTTTTTTTGTTGAGATTTTCAAAGGGTTTCTTTGCAGAGTTTTCGTGGGTTCTTGTTTGCAGAAATCGCAAAAAAAAATTCTATGCAAATTGCGATTTTTCTCTTGCAAATTGCACGAAATCGAAGATTTTTTTAACGTGAAAAAAAAAATCGCGCGTATTTTCTGTTCGTGGACATTTTTTAGCGCAATTTTTTTCCTAGTTTCCATTTTTTTGAGGCGCGCAATTTTTTCTAAAGTTTCGAGCATTCAATTTCTACTAAATCACAAACTTATTTTGTGACCTGGGCGTTTCAAAAAAACGTATTTTTTTCCTGAGCAATCCGTGGGCTCACGTGTCTTCTGTGTGGCGTTTTTCAGCGAACTGAGTTCTATATGGGCGTGATTTCCTAAGGAGTCGTGGGCCTATTTCTTTTTGGACACCATTGTTGATTTTTTCTGGGCATTTTCTGCATTTTCGTGGGCATTTCTGTAGTCTTTGTGACAGATTTTCTTCTAGCAAATTTTTTATCTTTTTTCTGGGTGTGAGATAGTGCAAATCAGGTTTTGCATTTTTTTTTCTGCCTAGGGTTTCTAGTTTGTGGACCTGTTTTTCCAATTTTCATGGCATCTTGAAGAGTTGTTTTTCAAACTAGTTTTTTGACAAGATTTTTTCTGGTTGAAAAATTAAAAATCATGCAAAGAGTTTTTGAAAAAAATCTGAAAAAAAATTTACAAGAGTTTTTGAAAAAATTTCTATAAAAATTTTGCTGTCTTTCGAAAGTTTTTTGAGGATTTTTTCTGAAAAAATCTTTACTTTTTGAGAGTTTTTGAAGGTTTTTCTAAAAAATCTTACAATTTATGAGCTTTTTTAAACGATTTTTGAAAAATCGTGAGTTGTGCCAGCTGATTGTCCAATGTTTTGCTAGCTGATCACAATGTTACCTCAATTTTTGTGCTTTGGAAAATGGGAGGGATAGTCTCTTTGTCCAATGTTATGTTGGAAAGTACATAGAGGTTCACTAGAAAGAATTACAACACGTGGAAGCAGAGGATGCTTACCATCTTTAAGTACCGGTGTCTAGATGCGCTTGTCCTAGGTACAAAAGTTCGTCCTACTTCTATTGGGAAGGATCAAGACAAGTATGATGGAGGTAATAAGGAGGTAGTTATGCTTCTTAAATTATCTGTCGCCGATGAGATGTTACCAGAAATACCATCTAGTAAATCTACTACAGAGATTTGGAACCATTTGAAAGATCTTCATGAGACCTCAAACAAGGGAAGGGCTTTCTTTCTGAAGAATATGCTTTTCTCTATTACGATGGGTGACCAAGTGTCTTTGTAGGAGCACTTGATGAAAATAAAAAATTTCGCAATCAATTGGAGGCCATTGGTCGTAAGATGGAAGAGGAGGATATGGTGGTGATCACTTTGAAAAGTTTGCCATGTTCCTACGAGCACTTCATCGAAATGCCCAACTTACATCCACCAATGTTGACTTGAAGTTTGATGAGTTGTGCAACAAGCTTTTGCAGCAGGATAGGTGGAGGAAACAATTTGGGAGCAACAGTGAGTCTCCTAGTGTTGAACAAGCATTTGCTGCCAAGGACTTTGGCAAAGGCAAATCCACTCAGCAGAAAGGACGAGGCAATTCGGAGGAGGGCTCCAAGAAGTCTATTACTTGCCATTACTGTGGGAAGATTGGTCAAAAAGTCCAACTAGGAAGTGTCTCAGCAAAGTGCTCACGTGGCAAAGCATACTGAGCAAAAGGAATCTGCATACTATGCATTTTGATGACCAACACACCATCTGAATATGGGTAGACTTAGTTTTTTGTTTGTACGATGACCATTAAGGGAGGGTATTAAAATATTAAATGTAATATTAATGGTCATCTTAGCTTTTATTAGTCATTAGTTTACTTTAGTTAACTTAGTGAGTTTTTAGTAACTTTTGTTTGCTTTAGTACGTTTTAGCATCTTTCAGTTTTTCAGCTTTAGTTTTCTTCAATTAACGATCATTTCGTTTTGGAAACATCATCTTGTAATTTCATTTTTAAGGAGTATTCATCTCCTTTGTAATTACACAATTATGAATATCAATAATCATTTCAAAAGGTAAACAACAAATTTAAATAGAATAAAGAAATCCCAAAGGATTTGAACCCCCACAACAAGAGATCCCCAAAGGAGATGACCCTCCTTAAGCACATGCCATCCCTAGTGCCACTTATGGAACATTAGAGAGATCAGGAGACAAAAGACTTGAGAAGATAATTTGAGGCAAAGATAGACAAACATAAGGAATCTAAGGAATTTCCAAAAATTAGTACGCAAACTACTAGTGTGGTACCAAACCAAAGACCGGAGAAAAGAGAAGAAAGGTCCTTGATTAAAAAATTTAAAGCTTTGAAGGATAAGACAATACTAACTAAGATCTATTTAGAAAATAAAGGCAAAAAAGATTATGCCTAAAAGGACTAGGACATTCCCATTAAGGTCTATTGAAAAAATAAAGGTAAAAGAAAAATTCTTATAAGAACAAGACCATATCAACTGAAATTCATTGAGAAAATCAGACTAAAACAGAAGATGTCTACAAGGACAAGACCACATCAACTAAGATTCAAAGAAAAGATTAAGGTAAGGATGAAGATACTTCCCTTAATTTGGAAGTAGGATAGCTAGCATAGCAAAGAGGTTTCATAGAACATAATCCCATAAGTAAAGGATAAGAGAAAAGACGCAAATAAAATGGATACATGTCACAACAACAAAGAGGCATTGTGCAAATTTTCATCCATACAGATGAAGATCCAAAGCAAGAAAGGACATCATGGTTGAACCTTAGATATGCATAATGGTTACAAGCAATTTTATCAAATGAGACAATGTTTTAGCCTTTTAGGTGCAAGGAAAACTTTGGCAGCATACAAGTGGTTGTACATTACTACACATGTAGTTTGGGTCATTCCGAGCCTCACATTGCCATTTTATACCACTCGAATAGCCTTAAGTACACCATAATAAGCCTAAGTAAGCTATAAAAGAGATAAATATCATAAAGGAAAAGGTAAATTCATGGGAAGAAGATAAATAAGAGATATTATGAAACAATATAAGGAAAAGGCATTGTGAGGCTATATAAGAAAGGGAAAAATGGGAGATGAGAGCATGAATCATATGAATTATTAATTATATATGTGTGAGAATAAGGAAGTGTGGAGGATATAAGACATATACATGTATGAGAATAAAGAAGATGATAATATGAGAGTAAAGCATGAGGAATGAATTATAAGAACATGTATAAGCTATTGAAGTATATTAATCTACAATTTTACGTATATTGATGTATATGTGTGTGTATATAATTTCTTTAAATTTGGTTAGTATTTATTGCATATCTAAGTTCTCCCTTTTTACAGCATCACACTAGGGTTTACCATATAAAATAGAATATAAAACCTTGGACTTTGGTCAATGTTTTTCTGTCAACATACACCTTAAAAGCTGTTTTTTGAACGAATGCAAAAAGAATGTTAACTTGCCAACTGTATTGCCTGATGCTATTAGAATCCAAAAGAAAGCATGAAGAGAAACAAGAATTTAAGAAACAAAACATACTACAACAGTATGACAAACAGATAGAGGAAGAAAAGGGACACAAACATGAAAGTGAGCAACAGCATCAAGGGAACTTAAGAACTACAAGTTCCATGGATGCAAGAACAGAGTTACTCCCAATATTGACAAGGACTCCATCTAGGGTAGTCCAAAGGCCTAAAATGATTGCAAAAAGATAGCAAAGACTAAGCTTATCAAGGGTGATGCCCACAAGGGAGGAAGCATCCCAACAACATATGGACTGGACAAGAGAGATACTATAATTGAAACTCCTAGTACAAAAGAATGGAGATAGAGGAAATGAGGAGCTCTATGTAGGGTGATTCAATTAATTGTCATGCAATTAGATACTAGGGGTGCACATGTATACCATGAAAGCAACATCCTTGCAAAGCATGAGGATCACCACATGGTGGGCTAATTGTTGTGAAGATGTTGATTAGCTTGACAATGAGAGGCCTTTTGAAGGGAGGCAACTAGACAATGGCATTGAAGTTGTGAGTGAAGATGTGAATATATATGTGGTAGACAAAGGAGGAACCCAACAAGAGGACAATCAAGCACCAAACCGCATCTCCATAAAGGCTACATGATTTTGTGTGGGTGCAGGAGGTTTGAACTTCCTGACTAGTAGTGCAATGGGATTACTAGCAAAAGTACAAAAGATTGCATATACCCATTGGAGAACAAATTGCAAGCTGAAGCATAAACAGAGGGGACACAATTAATTTATGTAGCATGTATAATGTAGCCTCAATGCTGCAAATGAAAGACTCTAAATAGAATTTTTCTAAAACATGATTCTAGAAATTGCAAATAATTTGACTTCATTTTGGGACCAATCACCAAACAGTAGTTTGTCCAAAAACCTGAATTAAGCAACAATAAACAAATAGTATTATTTCATCTAAGATGCAGGTTACAAATGACATATTTTGTCCAAGTAATAATTAACAAATTGCATTTTATCTGAATATCAGATTAATGAAAGTGAAATTTTAATCCCATTGAACCATGTCATTAACATGAATAAGATAGCTCCTAACAACAAATATGGATGTAACTTGTAAGTTATGGCTAACTGTGAAATTGATTTAATCTCAAGAGCATGGCAATTACTAGGCAACAAAGAAGTTAGCTTAGCTACATTTACAGTGTTGATTCTGTGAAAAATAATCAAGCAAAACTCAATTAACAATATGAATTTTTGACCCTTACCATCCAACAGCCACCATTCAAATCTCATGGAATCAACTATGTTCCCCAAGGACACGTCCCTGAGATTTTTTTCACCATTCTCATACCAAGGACATTCCAGGGACACCTTGAAAACATCTCTGAGCCGTCCCTTATTTTTGAAAAAATGCCCTAGCCATCCCCGAAACATCCTCGAGACAAAGGGGCAACTGGATGTCCCTAAGATGGTTGGAAACATCTCAAATGTCCCCCAACCATCCTCAGGATGGCTGGTCATTCCTACGGCAAATTAGCCAAAAAAAAATTTAAGTCCAAAATGAAAAAATAATTATTTTAATCTTCTTTTTTGAAAGCCTAATTAATAGAATTTATAATTCAATTTTGTTTGAGGCTCCAAGGAACCACAACTTGGATTATCCTTAATTATTTTAAGGTAAAGGTGACATTTAGACATTTCTCTTGTTTAGTTTATAAAATAACTTTATATCTACAAGGATAATCCTCCTCTCCACCCAAAATTGCCAAATCAACAATTCCATGCCATTTAATGCTACAATTGAATTAACCTTCATAGGTGCCCACTTTTTCGGTATCCTATAAACATAGAATGCACCTGTAACTAGCCTTATGTAACAATGCTTCTTAGGTAGTAAGTAAAAGCATGTTAGACTAATGTAAAATAAATATAAGAGTCAATATCTCTAACTGGATTGGTATGTACTCAATGTTAAAACTTGGAACACCAATATTCTTATCTTTAGTATATGCTAGATGTTTCCATAAATACTTGATTATGTTACTATTGAAAGGAGTTGAGGGCAAATCATAATATCCATTTCAGTGAACTGCAAGTAATTAAGGTGGTAATCCACCATAGAACAGGATTATTCATTATACAAGAATCCTAAAGGTTCAAATTGTCTTCCACAAGGTTGTTAGTCCTGCACATCAATAACAGAGGTAGGTAGCCGTTTGGAGTTTTAAACACATTATCAAAGCTTTGCATTATGAGCTTCATGTGGTAACAAGCAGCAAAGCAATAAAATTCATATCTTTTTAATTCAAATTAAACAATCAACAATTAAAACAATGATTAGACAAAGAAAATGAACAAAAGAAAACAATCAGGTAGGACAAACAACCTTGCTATGAATGCAGATGTGATATTGTTGGCCTTTTACCATTCATGAGACTAGGGTGATTATATGTGATTAGGTGTATGGTCTCTCAGATTGGTGGCCTTTGGTAACCAGTGTATATCACCATGTTGTAGAAATTTTTCAGAGACGAACTCTAAATTGAAACATACTAATAAGCATGGGATACCATTTAAGATCTGAACCTGACCAGCTCACAAATTCAAAAAAAGTCCAAAAGAAAGAAAATGAATACTGATCAAATTTCTGACTACCAGAAATAAGGTTCAAAAATATTCTAGCTATCTAAAAAATTATGTATCTTTTATCCCTTACTCCATTTTTTACCACCTTTGGCAAGTTACAATATTGTGCAACTATAAGATTTAATCATGGATATCATATCCTACATCAAGTAACTAGACAGCTTAAAACTTAAAAACAAAATATGTTGAATAAAGTCATACTCATAACCTTTCTCGTACACCTATACGTCATTTGAAAATGATACCCCATTTTCATATCCCACGTCTCCTAGTGACTAATGTTTTTATAGGCCAACTTCAACTAAGTGGACAATAAACAGAAAACACCACCCATCTATTTGTCTATCAATCTATCTATATGTTTGTAAGTTCAACACTCTTTTTATCCGGTCAGGCAAATACTCTTGCTGGGTACACAATATGTAGAGGCGGTTATATATGTGGTATATATCATATGCACATTGACAATGAATTATGAAAGCACTTAAATTTTGAGTTTTGACGTTTGTTGTCCAACCCTCATGTGAACTCTTAATTCAACTCTAATGTTGTGTATGAAGGATCTATAATGTATATGATGAATGCCTTATCAATATTATCATATGAATATTTAGAATTTCCCTATTTTTTTTTTAAAATTCCTATTTTCTATATAGCCATCCCCTGCCATCCCCTAAAATGGCCTCAAGAAAATCTGTCCCAGAAAGATGGCCCACCATCCCCATCCCCTTCCCTGTCCTGGAAAGTTGGTGGAACAGAGGGAATCAAATCATTTATATGTAAATTGTACATAACTGCCCAGAAAAAACTAGCTTTCTTGGAAAAACACGTAATTGAGTATTAGGAGCTGTTTTCAGTCTCAAATATAACAGGTCTATTGATTCAACTCATTATGTTCCATGCTAAATTTTGAAATGAAAAAATGATTAGATATGGCATAGGAAACATCAGCAGTACAACAGTGCCCTTCAAAAAAAAATTGAGGATTTGAAACCAAATAAAAATGGTGATGCATTTCTCTTTAGATATACTACATATTAAAGATTGCAGATATTTTTCTGGTGACATAATTTAGATTTGCAGAGACAATTCTCTGGACACTGACCAGTGGCAACAGAATCTCTCTGGTCTGGAAATGCAACATATGCTTTAAATCTAGCAATAAACATGTCACATCAATGCTAATTATTAGCAGTTACAAATTTATACTGGATGGTAATCCGTATAAAGCTGAATACTTCTTTAATTGATGAAAATACAAATCACAAGGATAAATGTGATTAATTACTTATTTTAATTTTCACAGATATTCAAATCCACATTCAGGGGAAGAGGGACGTAATTAATTGACCATATATTATGCAATGCTACCAATACGATAAACAGTTGGCAACTATAACAGAGAATGGGAGGAGAACATAAATATACAATAATTGCCCCTAAACAATGAAATAGATTAATAAAACTCTCAAATGATGCATGTCAAAGGAAGGTCCCAAAGAAGTACTAGAAAGCTGTCACCACAACTGCAAAATGCTGAAAGCACAGTATCTCAGAAAATGCCATGTCCCCTTTCTCCATAAGATTATTGGATGCTCCTTAAGCCTATTTTCCACTTCCCAGAGGCTCAGGAAAATAAATTAGTGAAATGATTTTGTAATAATTTGGTGTATCCTATTGTATGTGCACCCAGATTATTGGGCCCTTTGGGTACTGTTAAATCAAGCTTTATTCCTTCAAATGTTGTCAGCTAAGGATGTGCGTGCAGAGCCCCCTGAAGAGAAAAAGAAGATTTTGAATTTGTATTTTGGAGGGAAAGCAAGTGCTCAATTGCCTATTTAAACCTAAGTCAAAGTTTAACGACATCATCCAATTTTTATGATATTATTCCTCCAACAGATCGGACCTCCTGTTCATTTGTCATTGGAGATTGGAGAACAAAAACCCCCTGATCCCCACAGCTGGCTAGTGGACAAAACTCCCTATCCAGCGTTAAGCAATTCGACTCAAGGATTGCATCTGAGCTTCATTGATTTGTTGTTCAGGCAGCTCCTGTCAGCCCCTGTTTGTTTGAGTTAAGCAGCTCTTTCTTAGTGCCTAGGGATTGTAATTTGGTGGTGACTTCTGTAGCACCCCCTTTGCTATGAATTTGTTATACTTATAATAATATCGCTGTTATTGTTCTAGCAACTGAATTGGCTGTAAGTGTGATCTTCTGCTATAATAAAGGGATAAACAGTTATTGCGCATTGCTATTCATTTGCAAGGATTTACAATTCATTTCTGCATATGCTGTTAAGCTTATTATCTGTTAAGATAGACCTGATTTGAAATAAGATCTAAACATTGGTATCCTGTTGAATGAAATCAAATTGAAATATTGAATATCCCTAATCAAGGATATTTCAGAAAAGAATATTCCAGGGCATATATAGGCTTGTGCTAGTCTACACTCCAACACAGGGTAGATGTAACTAGATATTGAGGAAAAGAGATGATCATATTATCTTATCACGGTGCATGGCATGGCAGCAGCTTTCTTATGGAGTATTCTGTACAGTAGACCTCAAGTACAGAGAAGAATACAGTGTATTGAAAAAATAAAAAATATAATGAGTGCAGGAAAAAGAAAGATATGTACATATCTAAAAAATAATACTCTAAAGAATTAAAAACAAATGCAGAGAAGAATAGAGTCTATTGAAAAAATACAGTGAGTGCAGGACAAAAAAAGATAAATACATATCTAAAAAATAATATCAAAGACATTAGATTTCCACAGTCCATATCGAATTAAAAACAAAGGCATAGATAGTTCTAAAGATGTAAGCAAAAAAATTTATCATAAGAGGCATATGCCAGAGTTATGATTATTTATGTCTTTTACAAAAGCAAATTCTATATATTTTGACATCCCCACGCTTCATTCACATTTTTATACAACTGAATAATAATATCGAAAAAGGTACGGTGGATATAATAATATGAAATATCCACCATATTTGGTAACCTCGATACATGTAAATTCAAATACATTCATAGCAAAGCATTTTTTATTTAATCAACTACGCAGGTTACAATGCTGAAGGTAAATACTAAGGGTTTTCCCAAAGAAGAGAGAAGTAATTCCGTGGGGCGTCAAGCATGAAGGCTAGAATGGTGGCTCTAGTCGACAAAAAACCTCTTCAACAGAAGTATGGAGTAGTGAAGCTGAATGCCTTAATGCAAAAGGTTGGTTGTCATCTCTATGTAGAGAGGAGAATCGAGTGGTGTGGATGATGGGGCATCAGGGATGAATCCCAAAGATTTGGATGGTAGCTCTAGTTGATAAACCCTTTTCAACAGAGGTAAGTAAAGTAGGGGAGCCGAAATGCCTTGCTCCTAAAGGTTGAATGTTATCTCTATCTAAGAGAGTGGGTTTGTAATGATAATCCCGCTGATACCAAAGGTTGGATGTCAGCACTCAGTGTGCAAGTGGGTCTTCAATAGAGGCGAGCGGATCGATAGTGATGATTTCCCTGGCGCCAAAAATTGGATAAACGTGCTCATAGGTGGTTCTACACTAAAATTGAGTGGGTTGCTGATTATGCTCAATGCCCTCGTTCTGAAGGTTGGATGTTAGCCGTATCATAAGCTGCAGGTAAACGGGTTGGAAATAATAATTGCCCTGCCGCCAATTGTAGACGTTTTCCCTGATTTCTTGACCTCAATCATATTATGTTGAGAAAGGAAGACACAGGGCATTTTCAAACTCCACAATGCAGGTCTAACTTCTAGCCAATAAGAACTTACGCTAAAGAAATTTAAAATACCTGGAAGTCAGCAAGGACAGTATATGCAACGAACTCAAAAGATGGGTTGCAATCGCCTGTTCAACATATTTCCATACCATAGGCTCATTGTTGCTCCAACACAGATGAGATACCAGCAATTGGCCCAATTCCACACTGGGTATGTCTAAATCTGCTCCTGCCAGGCACTTGCTCACTTCAACTGCCCACAAGAGAGGCGGATCTTTCTGTGCTTGTGACACTTTTGTCAATTCTAATACTAGTTGTTGCCATAGACGTGGAGAAGAAACCATCTCCATCTCCTCTGCGTCCATATTTACCAGACCAATAATGGTTAAAATTCAATCCCCTTGCAATCTATACCCACCATGCCTCTTTTTTCACTGGTGCATCAATATAGAAGAAAACCTATGGCACCCACAAAGCCCAGAGAGGCAAAGAGAAGCCAAATGTTAGGTTGAAGGACTTGTTCAACGTTTTTTTAATTCTCAAGATCCGAGACCAACTTCCAAGCGAAACCAAATATTTACGTCTAAATGTGTAAAGTAAACCACATAAGCATGTGCAATTGTGGGAAATGCATGCATTCTGTAGCAATACAAATGATAGCCCAAACACCAGCAGTAAGACAGAGCTTAGAAGGCAAAAGCCAATTATGAGCTTGTCGACGGTTCAGGTGAAAGGTAATTGGTTTTATACGGGCATGTATATATTTGAAGAACGTTCAAATTTACACCCTCTTCTAATTGTCCTCTCACTTCCGTCTAAGAAACCCTGCTTTTACGATTTTATTATATTGCAAATCGGATTTTTAGTCTTCGTTTCACTTTCAGTCCATAAAAACCATATTATATTGCAAATCGGATTTTTAGTCTTCGTTTCACTTTCAGTCCATAAAAACCATACTCTTTTTAAAGGAATTTTTTAGGATCTACCTAACTTTGAAATAGGTTTTTTATATTACTTGAAATAAATAAGTAATGTGCACCACCTACTTTTTTTTGGACATCATATCTCAATTTTTTTTTAGAAATGAGAACAAATCAAAGCGATCATAAGTTTTTTAAAATATTTAAGTAGTTAAAATTATGAAATTAGTAATGAGAAGTCTTGACTTTTAAGTTGAAGTTTTAATTACTATTTAGAAGTTCTTGACCATCAAGAATCGATTCTCATCTAGTATTTGCATTATTAACTCCAAGTTGCTACTCGTCAAGTTGTTGAACATCAAGTTTCATTATGAAACAATATAGCCAAAGCAAGGCATAGGAAATTCTCATCTTGCTAAAAAAGTGGCTCACAACCACACTACTAAGAGATACAAAGGAAGGGCGACTAGCTAGGGGAGGCCAAGAGAAAACAATGTGACTCCTAGAATATCTCTATGAATTGTTAATGCCTTTTGGAGCCCCTAGATGAAGAACAAGCATGAGCATGAGGAGATAAGCTAGGAGGAACCCTTTCCACAATGCAAGTGTATTAACCCAATGATCAGAAAGAACCTTTAGATAAGTAAATTCCAAGTCCACTTTGTTGACTTGGAATTTTGTGTGCAATGTTTTTGTATTCAAAATGTAAGGAAATATACTAAAACCAAGCAAAATACACAAAACAAAACAAACACTCAGATAAGGGCTAAAGATTAAAGTTCAAAACTACAAATAGAAATACCAAATAATACCTCCAAGGATGAACTTGATGCATTTGCCCCTTCAATATGTTGATTTGTGTGCTCCTTTCTTCAATCCAACAAAATAATGGCTTAATTTAGCATGATTTGGTCATGAAAATGGTGATTTTGCAAGGGTTTGGCTATGGTGTAAGTGTAAGAGCTTGAGAGCATGAGATGGAAATGAGATGGAAAAATGACTAAGTGTTAGTCATTTACAAGGGGGGGAATAGGTTGAACGGTGGAGATTAGATCTTGGAGAAGATCAAGGGTTGAGATTCCTTGAGACATCTCAACCACCATGGAGGTGACACTTGTCACCATGAGAGAAGGTGAGAAGAGAGGGTTGACCAAAGGAATTAAAAATTCCTTTTTAATTTGGATGGGAAGGATAAAAGGAATTAAAAATTCCTTAGGGACATGGGGAGAATAAAAAGGAATTAAAAATTCCTTAAAAGCATGAGGATTGCTTCTCCAAAAGGAGAAATCATTTATAATGAAGGGACAAAAGCATAGGTGCCACAAATGGCAAAGGGATTAGATTATTAATCATAGGATTAGATTGTGCAAGTAAGGTATTAGGTGGGAGATTAGTTTAATGAAGTGGATCAAAAGCCCACTTGCAAATGTTGGAGGATGTGACACCTTCCAATCAAGGATTAGGAATGTGCACATCCTAATAGTAGGATTAGCAAGGGGATTAGGGTTAGGGGTGGATTATGGAGGATGTGACTAGGAGAGAGAAGATGGGGAGGAATAAAATATTAGATTTAATTCTTATAGGATGTGACTAAATTAAATAAATTAGTCCATTTATTTAATTTAGAGAAGAAAGGGGATAAGAGGGATAGAGTATTTAATTAAATAATTGAATACCTAAGAGGATTTTAGGGATAATTGACATTAATTAAATAATGATAATATTATTTAATTAAGGTGGAATAGATGAAATAAGGGTAAATTTGACCAAATGCAAATGGTCAAATTTAGGTGTACATTTTGCCCCTCTTTGAGATGGTGTTATGAAGTAACATCATTTCAAACAAGATTAAAAGATAGCACTAGGAAGAAGATGGTTAGATTAGGGGAGATGACCCAAACATTCAAAGGAGTGACTAGGAAGAAAGATGATGAGCATGGAGATGAGGATTAGGATTGAGGATGCCCCCTCGAGAGGACAAGCAGGTTTAAGAGAACACAAGTGTGCTTTCGAAAGGGATGAGATGATGCAAGATGATGGGTAGACAAAATCATGGGAAGAGGAATAGATAATGGATGGGAGGAGATGATAAGAAAGAAAACACAAAAGGATTCAAGGAAAAATATGATGTTTCCCTAGTCATGTTGAGAAGCAAAGATTGATTAGTGATGGATGAAGTGTTGATGATGTGGGAATGATATATCTCGAAACAACACAAAGAGTGGGAAAGATATATCTCGATGATGATGATGATGATGGAGTGTTATTGATGTGGGAATTATATGTCTTGAAACAACACAAGGATTAGGAAGGATACATCCTAATGATGATGATGGAGTGTTGTTGATGTGGGAACAATATCTCCTGAAACAACACAAGGATTGGGAAGGATACATCCTGATGATGATGATGATGATGGAGTGTTGTTGATGTGGGAACGATATATCCTGAAAAAACACAAGGATCAAGAAGGATACATCCCGATGGTGATGATTGGAATTGGATCAAGGCTTGCAACAAGGCTAGGAACAAGACCAAAGATGTGATTAAATGATTTGTGCTAAATGACATGGATTAGGTTTTGCTTGAGATGTGAGACTTCTAAGAGAAATAAGATTAATGGAATAGATGAATATGATAGAGGAAAAGATGCTTAGAATCATAAATCTATATTATTCCAAACAACTTAAATGATAATAAAATGATAATACAATGATGGAAAAGATGCTTAGAATAACAAATCTATATTATTCTAAACAACTTAATAAAAATGAAATGGAAAATATGGAAGTATGAATGAATGATAGGGAAATGGATGGGGGGAACTCACTTGCATATAATCAAAATTCATTCATTAAGGAAGAAATGATAGGAATAGAAATAAAAATTATGGGGGTAAGCGATAGATGGTAGGATGGGGAATGATAGGATAGTGACCAAAATTGAGCAATGTAATTGTTATGCATTATGTTGTCATGTAGTGAGCACTTAATTTGATGTAGCATGGGATATTATGCACATGTGTAAGAGGAACCAAGGAGACTCGGTATCACATGCATAGGACTCACTAAACAAACAAAAAGGTTTGTCTAACATATCGCAAAGTCACAAAGGGGTTTGGTGGGGTTGATGTTAGAAAATCACAAACGCAAGAGGTTGCCCCAATGTAAAACAAGACCACAAAGGATCTTGTGGGTACTATGCGGGACAGCCAAGAAAACACGATCACGAAAAACCAAGATATGCCCCTATTTCTACCAGTCAAAGTGCACCATGATATGATGGATCGTGGAGACCTCAAGTAGGTATAGTAGGAAGCTCAAATGATAAATAAAATGCAAAAGCACCGAGAAATCATAATAAATATCAAATATCCTTTGTCATGAGGATGATGGGTGGATGAATTGATGTGGTCTGATGTGAGAAGTGATATATCTTGCAAAGACCAAAGATGGATGGGGTAGATCCTAGGACCAGCATGACACGGGATACCTAAGATGGATTGAAATCTCTAGGAGCTAGTGAATTTCACTATAGGAACCAACTAGATAGGGACTCTTGGTGACACAATGGGTACAAAGATGGGACCTAGTGATAAGTGTGTGCAATGATGGAACCTAGATGGAGATACTGTAAGGATTCATAAATATCTTGCTTACTAATTGTAATCCTCAATTCTCAAAAATAATTTAATAAAATAATTTAGTTATAAAAAGGTGCGGAAAAGAGGAATACTTAAATTAGTTTCAGATTACTAAATTCATATGGAGTAATATACATCCATAAATCAAAGTATATCAAAATAAGGTTGTACCTTCCTTAGTTTTAGCCATGTAGGCTTACACATGAATTATCATCTCAACAATACATTTAAATTAAATTCAAATACTGTAAAGAAAACTTTAAGGAAATAGCAAGATCATAAATGCATCCACAAAGAAACCATAACACAAAGATTTCATGAGTGGAAAGCCCTCGTAAGGATGAAAAACCACTCATAAAAATTCCTCACTAGCTTAATGAAATGCCTCACTGGCAGAGCCTTACTAGCTACAATAGCTCAATGATTACAAGATGCCTCACTGGCAATGATCATACTGTCTCGTTGACATGACCATTCATTTTATAGTTCTAGATATCATGTATTTCACCCGTAACAAGGAGCATAAAGTTGTCCTTTATAGTTCACATAAGTCTACAAGCAACATTTTCAAGTTTCCTCATCCTTGCATATGAAATTAAGGTAATGCCAAGACTATCATGAATTGCTTCCAAGTATTTACGAATAAGACCATTCTACCTCCAATGACCTTTCAAAACTTGTCCAAATAAATGACAACATATGTCCATTTAATAGTGCAATCTATATTTATAGCTACTAATATTGTTGGATACCTTTATTGTTTAATAATGTTGGTAACATTGACGTAGATAAACTTTCAAGATTCAAATGACTAGTGCAACATTATTAATAAGACACAAGGAAAAGTAAGTAATTATCATCCAAAGATAGAATTAGAGTTACATATTAGGGCAACAATTATAACATTTAAAAGAATAATAGGTTTATGTCAGGGAAAAGCCCCAATTCATACTATATTTCGGATTTCCAAAGTGACACAAGGGATATAACTTAATGGACTATTATATTCGATGAATAAAAGAGCAGATAAAAGGGTAAATAATGCATAGTTCTAACAACTTACATTTACATCCTTTCAGAAAAACCATTACATTTCCAAGTTCTCTAATTAATTTGCATAGGAGAAATAATTCATAAAAATAAATCTCATAACTGGTTTTACATTTCTCCAAGAACTCATTAGACATTCCAATGAATAAAAGCAAACATACGTATATGTGCTCATTTTCACTTGCGTGCAAAGTATCCCATTTTAAGGATTCAATTGAACAACCATGAATTTTTGTAAAAATTTGAAAGAAATACTTCCAATTTGAAATGTGCACATTCTACCGAATAAAATTATTTAATCACATATAAACATATGTATATATTCAAAAGTAACTTGATCTAATATAGAAATATACCTAGTTAAAGCGGAATATTTGTCAATCCAAAATAGATTTTAATATCTATTCCTTTCAAACTTAATTACTGGTTCACATACCTATTGCTTTTGTATTCATGCTTATATTTGCATGCCTATATGTAGATCTATATATATATATACCTATTGTTTTTGTATTCATGCTTATATTTGCATGCCTATATATATATATATATATATATATATATATATATATATATATATATATATATATATGTGTATATATATAAAAAATAAGTACATTAAATCTAAAATCCATTTGAGGGATACATTCTACCGCTAAGAGTGAAATATTAAATCACAATTATTTCAATTTCCAAACAACGCCTACATATTATGGAAAGTAGAAACCGCAATACATTTATAACTCTCCCATTAAAAACTTACCAAAACACCCTAATACATAAGCCTGAATAAACTAATATAGTGCAAATCAAATGCATGGAAAACTTATATTACCGTACGACTTTCCCAGAAGTTAAAATGCATTCCCAACTTACTATATGAGACTTTAAATGGAAAGCGAAAATGTTGATAGCTCAGATTAGAACAAGTTCACACCAGCTTAGATGTGAGACCGGAAGGTGGATGATACCTAAAGAGGAGTGGGCAGACAGAAGGTGTAGATATTGCACTCAAGGAGTGGTTGAGACAAAATGGCACTACATCAGGGAATGTTCGGCTTACAAGGACATTCGGATCAATTATACTGAGACATTAAAAGGGAACAATTTGGGTGATCTGTTTGAAGAAGAGAAGATAATAGGGTTTGCAAATTTTCTGATCAAGATACACAGCAGAAGATCCAAGATGCAGAAAGAAAAAGAAACATAGGTTTTTTTTGCATTTTCTGGGGTTCACGTCTCTTCGCTTGCTATCTTTGGGTCCCATAGGCTGCTTGGCCTCGTGGATGTGATTAAAAACATTCATTCATTCATTCAGTTGGTAAGGCATTCTGAAGACGATTAAAATACAAGCATAAATGACTGCAGGAAATTTTAAATTACATTCAAATAATATAAAAATGTAAACACATTCCAATGCCAAATGGAGAAACCCTAAAGTATGCGCTACAAGGATGTGGGAGGTAGGACAACAAGGTGCACTAGGAAAGGCCATAGCGCAACATACAAATTTAGTGATAAGGCGTTAGAATCTTTCAAGAAATTGCACTGGAAAGTATAATTCACTGCCTCCTAGTGGGGGCACTTAGTATAGGTAGAATTCCAACATGGCTTGCAATGATTTTAGGATATGCAAAATGGATTGTTGAAACTTTCAAGCAAATGAAAATAGCAAGTGTGAAGTTGTACGCGCAGGGGGAGGCGCTGGCACTGGCAGGAAAAGATTGTGGCTACATCCACAAAGGTCTGTTAAAAAGGCTTAAGAAACTCTCAAGCAAACGCATTTGGTAGGAGCAAGGCTACACGCAAATGGCTTGAGGATTAGGCTTAAGAAACTTTCAAGAGAAAGTAATTTGCATACGTAAGAGGGTGCCCCCTCCAGGAAAGCAATAATGACAAGGTGCACACAACTGGGTTGCTGGAATTTTCGGGGACGAAAAAGACAGTAGAGATCCATGAAAATTCAAGGAATGGGAAGCTTACAAGAAATGCACAGACAAGAAACTCTTCAGAAATGTAATTCGTCATAGAAGAAATGCAATAATTTCATAATGAACATTGAATTGAGATTTAAAGAAATACTTTCAAACTTGATGCAAAATAATCAAGCAAGGTAGAATACAACAACCCTAACATAGAATGGCCAATAATGGCAAATATATAATGATACAAATGCAAAATGAGGGAACCTGGATCCGACGTCCGCTTGCAGTTTCAATGCCGAGCTCCAGTGTCCTCTTGCAAATTCGGTGACTCCAAGAACTTCAATCAATTTCCAAAAGTCCCCCCAAAACTCCTAGCAAATCAACCATTAGAACGGAATTGTTTTTGGCTATTTAAATGTAAGGTTTTTTTTTTCCTCTTCTTCTTTTGGTTTTTCCTATCTTTTTCCCTCTTCTTCTTGCCACCATTTAATTTTTTATGCCTCTGAAAACTACCCATTATTTTTCAGTTATTATTTCTTGTAGAGAAAGATTAAGTTCGAGAAACCACATATATTGTTTTTTCGTTAATGATTTTCCCTTCTTTAAAGATTTCTCCTCACATTTCCAATAACTGAATCTTGAAAATAAAGTAATATTTCTTGTCATGCATAATGTTTATCCACCAAGAGTAAAAATAACGAAATCCTACCTTTTATTGCATACGAAATATTTATCCTCAAAAAATAATACGGAAGTCTTTTTAATTTTTGCAATTTAAATATTTATTTGAAATATCACTCACTTGCACAAAAATAATTTCCTAAATAACAAGGTATTATTATTTAATTGCAATTAAATTAAATATTCTAAATAACAAGCATTTTCAATTAATTGAAAAATGAATTCTCTAATTAAAATATAATTAATTCATTTTATTTCATTGCATTTTTATTTCACCACCAATTAATTTAATTAAACATTGTAAACTACGAACCATAAAAATAGGGGTCGTGACAGATAAAAGATGAACCTTATGTACATGGTGATATTTATAATAGGATGTGGATTGTATGAAGCTCAAGAATGGGATAGTTATCTAAATCGTCAAAAGATGAATTGAGAGGATGATAGGATGGACTGATGAGCAATGAAGAGTGATATGAGATTAGCAAGATGTGGGAAATAGATGGGAGTGATGATAGTGGGATGGATGGATCCTACAACTAGATACCGATGACAAGGGATTAGAGGATAGAAGGATGATAGGGATAAATTGATGGATTAAATGGATGGAGGATAGGAGGGTAGAGATTGGAAGATGGAAGGATGATAAGGTGAAGGGATGGGTATAAGGATTTGGAGATGGAAGGGATTATTGGATGGATGGATGGGGAGATGGAAGGATATGGAATATGGAAGGGTTAGTAGATAAGAGGATAGGAAGAGAAGTATTGGGAGACGGAAGGATCATGGGATGAAGGGATGAACGCTTTGGAGGGATTAGTGGTAAGATGATGGGTATGTAAAGATAGCGAGATGCAAGGGATGATATGATGGATGGATGGATGGTATGGAATGAGATCTCCAAGGACCATGTCGCAAAGGAATAATATGTCCCTCTAGATATGGCATGCATGATGAGGCAAGAGGGATGGAAGAAATGAGGATGGGAAGATACAAAAGGTAGATATGGAAGGATGTGATGGGTGGATTATTAGGATTTAGAGATGGAAAGGATTATTGGATGGATGAATGATGTAGGAGCATCTAGGGGTACTAGAAATCTTGCATCACCAAAAATATTTCTATTTTATTTTTGCTTGTTTTTAATAAGGGCTTAGGGGTTAGGAGAATAAATATTTTGATTTGCAACTTTGTAATTTCCCTTAGAGTAAAATTGTAATTGTAATTTTTGTGGGAATTATACAATGGTAAATGTTTCTAAGACATAATTGAGAAAATAGTCCTTTTGGGCATCCCACTCTTGGTGGGGACCACTTGGGGTGCCTGTGCTTGCATGTTAAATCATATACCTTGCATACAATTACATATTTGTGCCACAAGCTTCGCATGTTGTTGCATGTCCGTATTTGGAGCCGTTGGAGCCATTGGGAATCAAAGAAGGTGTCATAATTGACCAAGGTGATTGGCCAAAATTTGGGCACCCGTGTGAAGGTTATGAATGCACAAAATTATTTTATATCTTATATTTGATCTCTCCTCAAGTTGGGCATGGGATTTCAAGGTGGTTATTGGAGGTTGTTTTGGAAACTAATGGTGGTTTTCTCCTCACACAATTTCTATATAATGATGTTTGCTCATTTGGAGAAGGAGGCTTTTGGAGAGTTGGTGGTTGTATACCAAGATGTTGTTGGAATGAAGCCAAAATGTTAAGTTGCAAAATTTTGTATGTGTGAAACCCATGTTGTATGGGAGCATATCAGCTCCATGCTTATATTTGAATGGGATAGTCTCCTTTCTCACTAATGGTATCAAAGCAGGAGTTCTTGAGTGTGCATGAAGAAGTGTCAATGTGAGGTAGTTTGCATTTGGACCTAAGGGTGGAGTGTGTGTAATTTTTGTTGTAGGTGTATGTGCAACTTACAAGAGCAGCTACACAAAATATTTGTGGATTAGAGGTTATTGTGTGTATAAACAGATCATCAAATATGAAGCAGTTTACAACTGAACCAAAGAGTGTTGAGGATTAGAGTTGTGTGATGTGAGGTGAGGAAATTGTAGCAATTGAGAGGATGGGATGAGTCTTGAAGAGGCCTGTAAGAATTTTATTCTGGGAACAATATTGGGAAGAAGTGGAAAGTAGGGAGTACTATGAAGAATTTGAAAAGCTCAAGGATGAAGCAGATGTATTGAAAAAGATGGTTATGGAGGAAGTGAGAATATAGGATGAGAGGTATGGGAAGAAGAATGTTCTCATAAAAGAGGACATCGAAGAGAAGATCAATAAGAAAAATTAGTGCAGCCCTTTGGCAGAGGTCAAAAGGATAAAATAAGAAGAGAGGAGAGTTGGAGGTAATTTTAATTCTTTCTAATGATATTTTAAATGTAGGAAAGAAAGAAGATGTAGTGGAGTGTCATGCATGTGGCACAGAGGAAGAAGAAGCAACTGAATACAAAGAAATTGATGAGCTTGAACATTAGGAATGTCTATTGGAAGATGTTGTACCACAAATTAAAAAAAATCCTACACTTAGGCTTTTTGAAGAAATGGTCAAAAGTCTTGTTAAAATTGTCAAAAAAGTCAAAATTGGGAATTTGCATGTCTTGCATGAGGGTCAAAAAACTCAAAATTTTCAAAATCTAACAATCTAGCTCTACTTAGAGCGACCTAGTGTACAAAACCTAGATCTCAGTTTTTCGGCACTAAATTTTAGGAAAATTTCTAGAAACTTTCTAAAAAAAGAAAAAAATTCCAAGTTTCTTCTCAAATGGATGCTGGTAAGATTTTCTAAAAATAGAAATTTTGGCTTCAAGGGTTCAAACCGAGTTTGATTGGCTTAAAATACTTCATCATCACGCTGGTCCGGTCATAATCATAAAAAGATCAGTTTTTCCCTAATGGGTCTATTCTGCTTTTTTAGAAGCTATTTCAGGAGCTCCAAGGTCATTAATGGAGGTTACTCAACTGTTAAGTTTCATATTCAAACATTCAAGCAATGAATAGAAGATGAGAAACGATGAACATGAACACAGAACGGAGAATGGAGAAGGGGTGTTATGAAAGTTTAAAAATGTAAAATTTTGGCTAAGTCTAGAAAGTTCAGGTGCCCTAGCTCAGTCTAGGTGCCTAGATGCTCATGCCTTAGAATTTTTTCAGTCTCCAATAGTCAAGGCAATGACAAGCACAAGGAACGAGGAGAAAAGTGAAAAAAGATGAAATAAAAACTAACATTGCCAAGCATGCATGCCCCTACTAGCCAGGGGCGCCCAGTCTTTCAAGAGGTCAAATGATGGAATTAGGGTTTACTCATCCCAGACAATGTTGTTTTAAATCCAACAGGCTCTGTAATGAATCCATTGGCATGATCATTAGATCATTCAATCAGCCAAAATTGAAGATCGAATAGAAAAGTATCAACAAAGAAGCAAAATGCAAATCATAAAAAAACATAGAAAATAAACTAAGTCTGGAAACTCTGGGAACCCTAGGTAGCCAAGGGCACCTAGGGTTTTGGAGGATCAAATCAAGAAATTAGGGTTTTCCATATCAATCAATCTCTTTAGAATTCTACTAGTTTTCCATTGAATATCTTAGCCAGATCACCAGGCTTGTCAATTGCCAACAATTTAGATCGAACGAAGGACATAACATGAGGTTTCAAGTTTGAAGGCTAAAAAAGAACCAAAAATGGCTAGAAGGTTGGAGATCATGGGCACCTTAGGAAGAGAAAGGCACCCAAGCTTTTGGGTCCTCAAATGGATGAATTAGGGATTAACGCCTCCAATATGTTCTCTTCATTTTTGAAGCAACTCTCCAACAGAACCATCAACAAATCCATCAAAGTTGTTAGTCACCAAATATCAAAGATAGAACAGAGGTCCATGAAATTGAGCAAAGACAAAAATCTCAAAATAAATTCTAAGCCTGGATAAGTTGGGTGCCCCAGCTAGCTAGGGGCGCCCAAGGATTTGAGGTCGTGAAATAAGTTTTCAAGAGATATCACTCCCAACAGACCCCCCTTAGAATTCTCTGAGCTATCCAATGAATCCAACCATCAGTTCATTAGACACCTTGATCATCCAAAAATGAGAATTCATCAAAAGATCAAAAAACAAGCAAAAGTTGAAGAACATGAAAATGGCTAACACTAGTAAGCTTGGGCACCCCAGGTAGCCAGGGTCGCCCAACATTTTGAAGGTCAAAATGATGTTTTTATTCGAAGTAGTCTCTAGGACGATCTCATCAAATTCACTCAAGCTCCGCAATGGATCAGTTGACTAGTTCACAACATCAACCGAGCATCTAGAATTCAAAATCAAACTAAGGTCAAAATCAAGCTAAAGTTGAAATTTTATGAAAATTGGCTTAGTCTGGAGAGGGAAAGCGCCTCTAGACAAGAAGGGCGCCCGAGAAGTTTTGCCTTAGAGAAATATTTTAAATTTTCATCTTTCAAAAATAAAATAAAAAGAAAGTGTCCATGTTCATACACCTGTTTTAGGGTTTCACAACTCTAAATTTAGGAAATAAAATAGTTTTCAAACTTAAAATCTTATTTAAAGGATGCCTTTGCGTTCATTCTTCACAATTTTTGCAAGTGGCGTCCAAGGCAAGAGAAGAAGAAACATAAAATTTTATCCATTTCAAGATTTGAAGGGAAAAACTTGGAGATTTTTAAGAGTTCTTCATATTTTCCAAATTAGCTCACATAGAGGCTCCTTTTTCTATTCTTTATTTTTCCAAGGCATCAATTTTCAAAAGGAGGAGGTCATCTTTTTAAATTTTCAGTAATCTGGGTCACCTCAGTTCATGATTCTCAACAATTTTGGAAAAAAAATCAATTTTAAAGAACTTGATTTTTTCATGCATGTCCAAGAAATCTTCAATATTTTCAACATCTGATCATCTAGGTCCATCTCAAACGTGATTCTGCACAAAACCCAACTCTCAACTTTTTTTTGAAAAAATTCAAAAGTTAGGGTTTCAATTTTTGCAACCAGCCATCAACAATTTTAAAAAATGAGCAATCTGAGTCTTCTTGCAACAAGATTCTCTACAAAACCCATATCTCATATTTTTTTGAAAAATCTACCCATTTGAAGAAGAAAAATCAGCAGGCTAAATTTAGGGTTTGTGCAAAACTCATCCAAACATAGTCAAGTTTACAGTCAATCTTCAAGATTTTTAGTATGGACTACTCTCCCATCGAATTCGAGACAAAATCAGTGTTGTATCACGATTTCATCAAAACTACCGAAACTGATTTGCATCATATCAAACCAGTGTTCAATTTGTGTGCTTTGGAAGACGTGGACAATGTTGCAATCAGACACATTGGTCATTTTGGATTGCTTGTAGCAACATCAATTTTTGTCTCAGTGCAAAGCATAGAGTTTGTAATCGCTTGTGTCAAGCATTACAACCCAACAACATGAGAAATTCAAGCAGCAGATGAAAGAGTGGTTTGTAGCCTCAAGTCAGACATGATTAAAAATGCTTTTCAATACCACCTTGGTCAAAAAATTTAAACATCTCCATTGAAGAATGTGAAAAGGTGTGGGACATGCACAAGGAGAAATATCGCAAGAAAGTTGCACAAAGATGGTTGAAAGAAAAACATAACACTTTTCCAAAGAACATTGGGCATGTAGAATTCAAGGAGGAATTTGCAATAATGATCACTCTGCTCAACCGATTCACTGGTCAAGCAGAAGCTACAAAATTCCAGCCTTGGATGTTCTATGTAATCTCTCATATCATGAAGAAAATAGAATTCTAAGACTAGCCAACCTTGATCAACGATAGTCTTCACCAGCAAATAACTGAATATTTCAAAATCCATGAGTTCCACATGATTTCATATCTTGTCTACCTAGTGGCTTTTCAAGGAAAATTTAGAGGATTAAATACCGTAGGAACTCTAAATGTACAACATATTTATAATCATTACCCTCAGCTAGAGTTTTTAGAGTCAGCACATCATTACAAGAGGGTGAATGAGGCATTTTTGATGTATATAGTGAGAGACCTAGACAACAAGATGTGTGCATGGATTTCATCAATGATTAGGGCAGCAATGGCAAAGCAGCCATATTGGTTCATCCAATTTCCTACATTCTCCTACATCAAAGTGTATGACTTCTCAAGTAGTCCAGTCATGTTACCAAGATATCATTCAGATGATGTGGTTTTCATGGAGTTTCTAAGGCAAGTGTCTGAAGTTCACACATTCTTGCAAAACTAAAAGAAGCCCGCTTTCAGTTTTCCATTTGATTTGGGAATCTACAAATGTATATTGTTAGCGGATGCTAAGTTAATGTGTGACGAGGTGTCTAAATTTGGTCTCAATCCATTCAGTGAGAGATGGTCATATGACCCTCATGGTGTCTTCACATCCCATCTTGGTCAAAATTATGCTCATGTGCCTGCACTTGAAGATTTATGGGCTAATTGTAAAGATGAGTTCGAAGTACAAAGATGCAATAACAATAGGCTTACACTCCATCAAATGAGAGATTGTTTGTCAGAAAATATTGAAGGATTATTTGATGATGATGGAGACATACTTCTTCCTATGCACACATGGAATAAAATTGAGTAGCAACATCTCCCACAAGTCAACTAGTCCAACAAAGAGTACATCTTTGTTGAAGAAAGAAATAGTTGTCATTAAGAACAACAAGATTTTCTTAGGCCTCAAAAGGAATCGAAAGTGAGCTATTCTAGTCGTAGAGCTGCCAATAGTGCAATCATCTCTTCCTTCTTCTATACCACAACCTAAGATGAAGGCTATGAGTCATCCTTAAGAAGGTGTGAAGGGAAGTAGAACAACAAAGAATGTAAACAAAAGATTGGACTTTCCAAACATAGTTTTATAGGAGGAGCCGACAGTTGTATTTGAAGTTCCACCTGAATAGCCCATGCCACAAAAAGAAGCAGAGGTTGTGCCCACATCTCTAGATTCTCCACCATCGTTGAAGTCTTCTCTGATTCATATTGATTTAGAAGATGAAGAAGTTAATGAAGTTGCAGCTGAACCTCTTAGAGAAGTTAGTAAAGACACCTCGTCTTGGCTTGAGAAATCCCTAGAAAGGAAGAGGAGGAGGCCTTCATATCAGTTAAACTTTGCAAAACTTGACAACATTTACCAGGATGCACCTATGAAGACATCAAAGAAACAAGTTCACTTTAAAAAGAATCTAGAAGGTGAGATTGTCATGGAACTAGTACGCCTCTAGAAGATAAAAATATTGATGAAGTGGAGGTTGGTGATTTCATAATGGTTAAGGCCAATCTCAGAAAAAGCACTAGGCATATAGATGTAAATTTTTTCAATGTTGTAGTAGAAAATCTCAAGGATAGAGTGCTTAAAGATGGAAAGGATAAGGCAGCCCTTAAGGCGGAAAAAATGGCTACTTAGGGAATATATTTCTAAATTTCTCCATAACACTTCATAGGCTACTCAGTTGCTGCCCCAGGTTCTAGAGATGCCAATTGATCAATAGCAGTTAAGGCAATTGGTGATATATGGGAAGCATATGCGAGATTGGATTGAGGAATTCATCACCAGAGGTAGAGTTGTGCTTGCATAGATATATTAGCTAAGGTATAATACCCATGACTTACGCCAAGGGATTCAAAGATTTGAGCAATGTATAGTATAGGTGAAACCTATGCACGAGACAATCATTGCAAATTTGAAGACAACATATGATTCAGTGGTTTCAAATGAACAGAGAAGAAAAATTCTTGCATGGAGAGAATGACATCTTTTCAAGGTGAAGACATATGAGAAAATATATGAGGAATTAGCTGAATACAAAAAAAGGGTTGTTGATATTCTCCAGTTCATAAGTGAATTTTTTTAGAGATCCCTTGTCAGTATCATCATGAAGATGGCAGTTACTTTGAACTCGATGAAGTACAAGCTGAGTTTCAGAATATTGTTTATGGTAGTGTTAGAAATGATCCTATTGCTTGGAGGGCTAGTCAAATTGTAGTGATTTCAACAAAATTCAATAAAGTAGCTGAAGATGTTAAAGATTCTCTAAGTTCAATTGCAGAAGGTGAAGAGATCCTAAAAAAACAAAATTTTGCTATAGATAGTATTGATGCTCCTGATAGAGATATAATTTCCCACTTTTTGGCGAATGTGGTTGAGATTTAAAGCAACAACTTTCTCCCATCTTTATTTCCATTCTTATCTCATACTTTATTTCTATTCTTGGCTTAGGCTTATCCATTCTTTGAGAGAGAAATGAAATCAAGATGTAATAGTTGGAACTTCCTTGTTTTTATGCTTTCATAGGTTGTTAGATGCTTATCTTGTTTTAGTTTTAGAAATAAAGCTTGCATGTTGGAAAGTCTTAGTTGTAAAAGAAAGGATATTTTAGGGTTCCCTACTCCTCTACTTGTGTATAAATAAGGGAAGCCTTGCCCATTTTTTTATTGGTTAAATTATGATAGCAAATTGTTGAGCCTACTTTGCTTGCAAGTTTTTGTTGTTCAATTTCAGTTCACTTAGTGTAAGAGCAAGCTTGTATGCCTCTTTTAGCTGCAAGTTATTATTCAATTCTTGTGTTACGTATGTTAATGTATTTTGGTTGATTGCTAAGTTGTATGCCTATTTTGCTACAATCCTGTTGTCCCGGAAGTGTAATCTTTTGTTATTGAGATTTGAGAAAATAAATTCTTGTGCCTACTTTGTTGCCCTGATATAATGTCTCAGATTTTCATTTTATATGTTCTGCTTATATGATCTTTATTTCAGCTTGCATTGAAAGTGTAGTAGATGTGTGTTGGAAGAAATTTTGTTTAAGTATTTATGTCAAAGAATCATTCCTTGTCCATTTCTAACTCTCAAGATTTGTGTTTACTTGAATAGTTAGAAACATCATTAGAGTAGGCTTAGTCATAGTTGAACTTCTAAAAGAGAAAATCTTAGCTACGACACTTGAGTTTTATAAACCTTGTGCTCTTAGCTGAATAAAAAGATTGGAAAATTAGTTTTAGTTTACTTTCTTTAAGCAACATTAGCAAAGAGGGAGCTTCCCCTCCTAATTCAAAGAGCATTTTATTTGTGCATAGCTGTCTATTTCTAATATGCATTCCAGAGGTGCGAATTGAAACACCAATAGTTTTCTGGTGCCCACCATGGGGAATGAGGCATAAAACTTCAAAGAAAGCTTACGCTTTTATGTCACCTGCAGTTATCCAACCAAATTTTGAGATAATTGAAGGAGAGCAAGCGAACATCATCAACAACCTAAGAAGTTTCATATTTGAGAAGGAAACCCCTACTTAGTGGAGAAACACTGCTACCATTCTAGGCGAAGAAGAAAGGAAAGTTGATATTGTAGCCAAAAGACCTATATTGCCACTTCCTATGTGGAATTAAACAATCTTGGCTTACAAATTTTATACAAGGAGGAGAACAAATCCTCTCTTTCAAGGAGATGTTGATACAAAAAATCCTTTCTTTCCACAAACATTCCCTACAGAAGTTGGAGAGCCATCCAACGTAGCTCTCGAGTTCAACATTATACCTGAAGTCAAGTAAGAAGAACCTGTGATCCAACCAGAAGCAATGGGTGATAACAATAACAACAAAAATCGTAATCGGAGATGAGCAATCCCATTGCCTTGGGGTGATCAAATTGGACCTTTGGCCTTGGTGACAAATCATGAACTACCTAAGGGGTCAATAAAGCACTTTCCACAGTTTCATGGCGATGGAAATCAATATCCTGATGATCATATTTCAGCCTTCTCAATGGCTTGTGTTGTTTTGCATGTGGCTCATGAAGACATTATTGTGCATCTCTTTGTCGAGACCCTTGTGGGAAATGCAATCGAATGGTTCAATCACCTGGAGCCAGGTTGCATAACAAATTGGGCTACTCTGAGCAAGAAATTCTTGGCAAGATTCAAGCCAGCTGAAGACAATCACCAGTTATTTGCCCAACTTTCAAATTCAAATATGGAGGTCAACAAACCAATGAGATAATTCATGGCAAGGTTTAATTTCCTGGTCACACGTCTTTCACATACACTCAATCCATCACCTGAAATTCTGTTGAGAAGTTTTGTCAACACTCTTCCATTCGAGATAGCCTTTTTCCTTAAATCGGCTAATGAAATAGAATTAGAGAATGCACAAGGTGCTATAGAGATTGAGGACAACATGATTACTTCTAGAAAGATGAGGGGAGATGCTATCATGCCATTGGTTCAGATTTCTGCAGACCTAATGCTACAAAAGGTTGCCAATGAAATGACTATTCTCAAGAGGCAATTGCCTACTCAGCCTGCACTGCCTACTCAACCTGCACCACTTGCCTTCCCTGCACTGCAACCATACCAACCACAACAACCATATCAACTCAATAGTTGTACCAACTGAGGAGAAATAACTTTCAACCGTACAACAATTATAGGCCACGATAGCCAACTCCATTGAAACAGACAATTGATGTTGCTCAACACACATTGTTTTGCTCTTTTCATGATACCGATACACATACCGGCTCCACACGTCCTAAAAAATTAAGGATGAATTAGATCATGGGATACACTAAAATTGCACCAAGTCCAAGCTTTGTACCAACGCCTAGTTCGAATATTGTCTTACCACAATCAGACAACTTCGATTGTGACTCTGCAATGGGATACTTTGAAAGTGAACTCGATATTGAAGAAGAAGAAGATCCCCATTAGTACTCTCTTGTAGTGAATCTTGAAAATTTTACGACACCCGTTTTTACGTGAGCTCAACATCTGAAAGCACAAAAAGAAGAAGAGAGACTGAAATCCCAGAAAAAAAAAAAGAAAAAGGAAAAGAAGTAGCTTCTGCTTCTAATCCTAAGCCTTCTCAGGAGAACGTGAAAGCAATTGCTCAAGACTCATCTTCAGAAAATTTTGATATTATAGACTCCCTGATGAAGAATAAAGTGCAGATATCTCAGTTGGAATATCCCCAAGATCACTCAGAATAGCTAGATAGACTTCTTAAGGTTGTGAAAAATAAATCAATGGTTCAACCTACATTGCTTGAATCATCTGTATTAGCAAAAGACAAGCCTAAACCCTTTTATATCTCTCTATATATAGGGGGTTTCAAACTAAACAAATTGTATCATCGATTCAGGAGGACGTCATGCCTCTACAAGTAATGAATGCTCTAGAACTTTTGTGCACCAAGACAAAAGATAAATGTTATTCACTAGAGTCCAAGTCGGTGTTGTTGGTTGGACAATTGAAGGATGCTCAAGTGAGGTTGGCAGCTTGTCTTGAGAAAAAGATTATGATGACCATCCTGGTAGCTGAAATTACAACTAGCTACGGGAAGCTATGGACCAGAAGCTTCTGCAAAGACCTTGATGGAGAGATACAAATGGATTGGTCTTATGTGACTATTCCACTAAAGAATGGTACTTTCAAGATAGAGCCAGAGCCCAAGTCTCAATTTGTTGTGGTGAAGTCCTAAGATCCTCAAGCTTAAATTCTATATCAAGAAATAGGCCTTGGTACTTATGTTGTCAAAGATACTCAAGAAGAAAGTAAAGATGTTGCATATTCCATAGGTAAATCAACAGATGATCCTAAGTTGTGGACTATGTATTTTGAGGGCAGTTGTTCTATTGTTGGTTCAGGAGTGAGAGTTGTAATAATTTCTCCTGAAGGACGGTTATATCCATTTGCATATTGCTTATAATTTGAGTGCACAAACAATACGATGGAATACAAGGCACTCTTACTAGGTCTCAGAAATGCAAGGGATATGGGTATCAAACAACTTAAGGTCAAAGGTGATGCGGAGGTAGTCATGAAGCAAGTCAGAGACCAATTTAGAGTAAAAGCGGATCATCTCCAACATTACAAAAATAGAGTGCAAAATGCAATAGATTGGTTTGAAGCATTTGACATCAAGTACATCCCACGTCTAGCTAATAGCAAAGTAGATGACCTTGTGGTATCAACTTCCCTTTTCATGCCACATGTTGACTTTCGTCAGAATGCATTTTCTATTGAGCTTATATACAGGCCGACTGTACCTGACAACTGTGATAACTAACAAGTCTTTGATGACAATGACTATGACCATATTAAGGAGTTTCTTGTTATGGGAGATAATTTTAAAGAATTATTCTTTGAGGGCAGTTCATTCTCTTTCAGAGAATCTATAACAAAAGTCTATGATGTGCCAAAAGTTGTTGAAGATAAAGAAATTCAGAAGAGTCAAATACAAGCATTATCTAGTTGAAGGGTAACAAAATTCCCAAGGGCTTGGTTTCCTTGGAGAATATTTTTGACAGGCATGACTGATACATTCAAGATCAAAAGAACTCGAGAGATGGAACCTTTGTCGAGTATCATCAAGTAACTATTGGTATAGATGACAGGCCTCAACTTGTTAATTTGGGTACATGTTGAACTGCAGAGGAAAGTGAGAGGTTTATCTCTTTGTTCAAACAATACTAAGATTTCTTCACATGGTCCTATGAAGACTTGAAAGTTTTCACACTAAGAGAATTGTCTCATACAATTCCTCTTAAACCTAAACCAAATCCCATCAGGAAAAAACAAAGATACTACAAACCATGAATTCAAGATACCATCTATGCGAAAATCCAAAAGATGGTGGATGCACAAATCATCTTCCCAATACATCATTCCACTTGGGTGTCTAACATAGTTCCTATATGAAAGAAGAATGGAGAAATCAAATTTTTTGTAGATTTTAGGAACTTGAATCAATCATCTCTCAAGGATAATTATCCTTTGCTAATCATGGAGCATACCTTGCAGATGGTTACCAGTTTGGAGTGATGTCCTTATTGGATGGTTTTTCTAGATACAATCAAATTGTAGTGGCTAAAGAAGATCAGTATAAGACATCGTTCACAACTCGATGGGGTACATTTACATTTGAAAGAATACCCTTTGGCCTCATCAATGTCGGTGCTACATTTCAGAGAGGCATGGATTTGGCATTTTTCGGAGACTTGAGGAATAAAGTAATTGTTGTCTATCTTGACGACCTCACTATTTTCTCAAAGATACGAGGAGGTCATTTTTCACACTTAGGGAAAGTCTTTGAGAGATGCAAATACCACAAAATATCATTGAATTGTAAAAATTCCATCTTTGCGGTGATAGAGGGAAAGTTGCTTGGCCACATCGTCTCCAAAGAGGGAACTCAAATTAACCCTAGTCGGGTTGAGTCTATCAAAAACTTGACACTTCCAACAAGCAAAACTAGGGCTCACTCTTTCTTTGGTAAGGTGAATTTCATATGAAGGTTTGTACTGGATTTTTCTGAATTGAGAAAATATATATTTTCTATGATGAAGAAGAAGTCAATTTTCAAGTGGATAGAAGAAGGCAAGAAGGAATTCATTGCAATAAAAGAAGCTATCACCAAGCACCAGTGTTGGTCCATCCTAATTTTGATAAGGATTTTATCCTTTATTGTTGTGCATCAAAACATACTTTGTCTGCCATACTGACATAGAAGTTGAATGAAGAAATTGAGTCTCCAATAGCTTTCATGAGTAACAGTTTCAAGGATAGCGAGTCATGATACTCTCATATTGAAAAGAATGCATATGTAGTGATCTGAGTTGTAAAGAATTTTAGCTTTTATATATTAAATTCACACACAACTATGTATGTCACTGATCCAATAGTTAAAAGTGTGCTAACTCAATAGGAGATGGGCACAAAGAGAGGAAACTCGGTCACAAGAGTGCAAGAGTATGACTTGGAGATCAAGCTTACTAAAATCGTTTGCGGGAGAGGTCTCTGTCAATTGATAGAAGAGGATGGTGATAAGAAGCTCCAAACCAAAGGTGTACCTGAACTTGAACCTAAACATAAAGAGGAACTTGCTATGGTCCTACTGGTTGAGTCTATGAGATAATGGTTTGCTGAGATATGGTATTACCTAACTTATGGTGAATGCCCAAGATACCTGTATAAGCAAAAAAAGAGCACTAAAGCTGAAAGCACAAAACTATGTGCTTATGAATAATTTTCTATACAAGTGAGGGCTTGACAAAACATTTTTGTTGTGTGTCAGTAAAGACCAACAACGATGTTTTTTGGAAGCTTTTCACAGTCAAGGATGCAGTGGCCACTTTACATCAAGGGTTACAACATTTAAAATCCTGCGAGCATAGTTATTTTGGCTATGTTTCATGACACATATGAATGGGTGCATAAATGTTAGTTGTGTTAGTAGTTTGTTGGAAAGATGAAGCTGGCAACCATTCCTCTCAGGCAAGTTGTCATAGATGCTCCATTTCAGCAATGGGGTTTGGATTTTGTAGCTCCTATCAACCCACATTCAAGTAAAGGGCATATTTATGTCCTTACAACCACAAATTATTTCACTAAATGGGTTGAATCCATTCCAATCAAGTAGGCTACTCCAAAGTCGTGTGTGACTTTTTGAAGGAAAATATTGTTACGCGCTTCAGGGTGCCTCACAAAATTGTGACAAATAATGCAACATGTTTCTCATCTGAGGAGCTACTAAATTTTTGTTTTGATGATGATATCACTTTATCACATTCATCATATTGTTACCCTCAGGGTAATGGACAGGTCGAGTCATCAAACAAGAACATAGTCACAATTGTACCCAATTAGTTGATTCCAATCAATGAACTTGGCATAAGGAACTATACGATGCTCTTTGGGTTGAAAAAATTACTCCAAAGAGAGCCATTGGTAATTAACCCTTCATTATCATGTATGGTATGAAGGAAATGTTACCTATCACATTGGAGTTGTCTGCCTTGTAGCTGGCTTCCGCAGTGGAAGATGGGGAGTTCATAGATCCAATTGAGAAACGTATCCTATACCTAAAAAAGCTTCAAGAAGAAAGGGTGGAGGTTGTAGATAGAATCACTCATCATCAGGAGTGAGTGAAGAAATTTTTTGATAAGAAAGCTCACCAACAAGATTTTGAGGTTAGAGATTAGGTCCTGCTATGGGATAAGAGGCATGATCCCAAGGGAATGCACAAAAAATTTGATTCCTTGTGGTTGGGGCCATTCAAGATTCATGAGCTTGCAGGGGAGAACACTTATATTATCTCGTGCCTAGATGGAAGTCTCCTCTTGCTACCACACAACAGGCAGTACCTAAAGCACTTCATCCCTTCGAGGGTGGAGTAGAATTTTCTATAAATAATTTTCCTTTTTGTTTTTGTGATGTGTTTCCCCTTTTCGTGATGTATTCGTTATGTTGTTTTTATCCTTTCCATAACAGTTTCGTCATGTTTTTTGGTGATTAGGCATCTTGTTTTAGGTGATTTTTAGGGAAATTCCAACTATTAGGTGATTCTAGGAAGTCCTATCCTAGGTGACTTAGGGAAAGTCTTGCAATAGGTGATTAGGAAACATTGTTGACTTCGATACCCAATGGATAAGGCAATGGTCTATGCTTAAAAATCCAGAGATTCTTTGGTTCTCTTATGCCATAAGTATCCGACATGGTGCCCAGAAAGAACCAACTGTTGTACCCCAAATTTAATTTTTTACTACACTTAGGAATTTTGAAGAAATGGTCAAAAATCTTGTTAAAAAGGTCAAAATTGGGAATTTGCATGTCTTGCATTAGTGTCAAAAAACTCAAAATTTTCAAAATCTAACGATCTGGGTCTGCTCAGAGCAACCTAGTCTATAAAACCCAGATCTTAGTTTTTTGGCACTAAATTTTAGGAAATTTTCTATTTTTAGAAACTTTCTAAATTTTTTTTTTCTCTGGGTTTCTTCTCAAATGGATGTTGGATTTTTTTCTAAAAAAAGAAATTTTGGCTTCTAGGGTTCAAACTAATTTTGATTGGCTTAAAATACTTCCTCATCACGTTGGTCCAGTCGAAATCATAAAAAGATCAATTTTTTCGTAGTGGGTCTATTATGCTTGTTTAGAAGCTTTTTCAGGAGCTCCAAGGTCATTAACGGAGGTTACTCAATTTCCAGGTGTCATATTCAAACATTCAAGCAATGAATAGAAGATGAGAAATGATGAATGTGAACGCAGAACGAAGAATAGAGAAGGGGTGTTATGAAAGTTGAAAAATGTAAAATTTTGGCTAAGTCTAGAAAGTTCAGGTGCCCCAGCTCAATCTAGGCACCTAGATGCTCATGCCTTAGAATTATTCCAGTCTCCAATAGTCAAGGCAATGAAAAGCATGAGGAATGAGAAGAAAAGTGAAAAAGACAAAATAAAAACTAACATTGCCAAGCATGGGCGCCTCTGCTAGTCAGGGGCGCCCAGTCTTTCAAGAGGTCAAATGATGGAAATAGGGTTTGCTCATCCCAGAAAATGTTGCTTAGAATCCAACAGGCTCTGCAGTGAATCCATCAGCATGATAATCAGATCATTCAATCAGGCGAAATTGAAGATCAAACAGAAAAATATCAACAAAGAAGAAAAATGCAAATCATAAAAAAGCATAGAAAATAAACTAAGTTTGGAAACTCTGGGTGCCCCAAGTAGCCATGGGAACCTAGGGTTTTGGAGGCTCAAATCAAGAAATTAGGGTTTTCTAGATCAATCAATCTCTTCAGAATTTTGCTAGTTTTCCATTGAATATCTTAGCCAAATCATCAAGCTTGTCAATTGCCAACAATTCAGATCGAACAAAGGATATAAAATGATGTTTCAAGTTTGAAGGCTGAAAAAGAGCCAAAAATGGCTAAAAGGATAGAGATCATGGGCACCCTAGGAAGAGATAGGCACCCAAGATTTTGGGTCCTCAATTAGATGAATTAGTGTTTAACGCCTCTAGTATGTTCTCTTCAGTTTTGAAGCAACTCTCCAACATAACAATCAAAAAATCCATCAGAGTTGTCAGTCACTAGATATCGAAGATGAAACAGAGGTCCATGAAATTGAGCAAACACAAAAATCTCAAAATAAATTCTAAGTCTGGATAAGTTGGGCACCCCAACTAGCCAGGGGTGCCCAAGGATTTGAGGTCGTGAAATAAGTTTTCAAGAGATATCACTCCCAAAAGACCCCCCCTCAAAATTCTCTAAGCTATCTGACAAGTCTAGCCCTCAGTTCATCAAATGCCCTGATCATCTAGAAATGAGAATTCATTAGTAGATCAAAAAACAAGCAAAAGTTGAAGAACATGAAAATGGCTAACTGATCATCTAGAAACGAGAATTCATTAGAAGATCAAAAAATAAGCAAAAGTTGAAGAACATGAAAATGGCTAACACTGGTAAGCTTGGGCACCCAAGGTAGCCAGGGGCACCTGACATTTTGAAGTTTGAAATGATGTTTTTATCTGAAGCAACCTCTAGGATGATCTCGTTAGATTCACTCAGGCTCCACAATGGATCAGTTGGTTAGTTCACATCATCAACTGAGCATCTAGAACTCAAAATCAAACTAAGGTCAAAATCAAGCTATAGTTGAAATTTCATGAAAATTGGCTAATTCTGGAGAGGAAAAATGCCTCTAGACAAGAAGGGCACCCAAGGAGTTTTTCCTTAGAGAAATCTTCTAAAGTTTCATCTTTCAAAAAAAAAAAGTGTCCACATTCATGCACTTGTTTTAGGGTTTCACAACTCTAAATTTAGGATATAAAATAGTTTTCAAACCTAAAAACCTATTTAAAGGATGCCTTTGCATTCATTCTTCACAATTTTTGCAGGTGGCATCCAAGGCAAGAGAAGAAGAAACATAAATTTTTATCCATTTCAAGATTCGAAGGGAAAAACTTGGAGAGTTTTCAAAGTTCTTCATATTTTCCAAATCAGCTCACATAGAGGCTCCTTTTTCTATGCTTTATTTTTCCAAGGCATCAATTTTCAAAAGCAAGAGGCCATCTTTTTAAATTTTCAGCAATCTGGGTCAGCGCAATTCAAGATTCTCAATAATTTAAAAAAAAAATCAATTTTCAAGAACCTAATTTTTTTATGCATGTCTAAGAAATCTTCAAGATTTTCAACATTTGATCATCTGGGTCCATCTCAAACATGATTCTACACAAAACCCAACTCTTAACTTTTTTAGAAAAAAATCAAAAATTAGGGTTTCAATTTTGCAACCAACCATCAACAATTTTCAAAAACGAGCAAACTGGGTCTTCTTGCAACAAGATTCTCTACAAAACCCATATCTCAAATTCTTTTTTGAAAAATCTTCCCGTTTGAAGAAGAAAACTCGGCAAGCTAAATTTAGGGTTTGTGCAAAATTCATCCAAACATAGTCAAGTTTACAATCAGTCTTCAAGATTTTCAATATGGAGTACTCTCCCATCGAATTCAAGACCAAATCAGTGTTGTATCATGATTTCATCAAAACTGTTGAAACTGATTTGCATCATATTAAACCAGTGTTCAATTTGTGTGCTTTGGAAGACGCAAGCAATGTTGCAATTAGACACCTTGGTCATTCTAGATTGTTTGCAACAACATCAATTCTTGTCTCAGTGCAAAGTATAGAGTTTGTAATCGCTTGTGTCAAGCATTACAACCTAACAACATGAGAAATTCAAACAACAGACGAAACTCTAGATGTAAGCATGTTTATAATCATTACCCTCAGCTCAAGTTTTCAGAGTCAGCACATCATTACAAGAGGGTGAATGAGGCATTTTTTATGTATATGGTGAGAGACCTAGACAATGAGTTGCATGTACATATTTCATCAATTGCTAGGGCAACACTGGTGAAGTAGGCATATTGGTTCATCTAGTTTCCTACATTCTCTTACATCAAAGTGTATGACTTCTCAAGTAGTCCAGCTATGTTACCAAGATATCCTTCAGATTAGGTGGTTTTTATGGAGTTTCTAAGGCAAGTGTCTGAAGTTCACACATTCTTGTAGAACTGAAAGAAGCCCACTTTCAATTTTTCATTTGAGTCGGGAATCTACAAATGTAGATCGTTGGGCGATGCTAAGTTAATGGGTGAAAAGGTGTCTAAATTTGGTCTCAATCCATTCAACGAGAGACGGTCATATGACCCTCATGGTGTCTTCGCATCCCGTCTTGGTCAAAATTATGCTCATGTGCCCACACTTGAAGATTTCTGGGCTAATTGCAAAGATGAGTTTGAACTACGAAGACGTAGAAACAACAGGCATACATTCCATCAGATGAAAGATTGTTTGTCAGAAGATATTAAAGGAGTATCCAATGATGATGGAGACGTACTTCTCCCTATGTAAACATGAAATAAAATTGAGCAACAACCTCTCCCACAAGTCAACTGGTCCAACAAAGAGTGCATCTTAGTTGAAGAAAGAACTAGCCGAGTCATTAAGAACAACAATATTTTCTTAGGCCTCAAGAGGAATTGGAAGCGAGCTATTCTAGTCGTAGAGCTTCCAATAGTGCAATCATCTTTTCCTTCTTCTTCAACACTCTTTGATTCGGTTGTAAACTGCTTCATATTCGATGATTTGTTTACACACACAATAACCTCTAATCCACAAATATTTTGTGTAGCTGCTCTTGTAAGTTGCACATACACTTGCAACAAAAATTACACACACTCCACCCTCAGGTCCTAATGCAAACTACCTCACATCGACGCTTCTTCCTATAGTAGAAAATCTCAAGGATAGATTGCTTAAAGATGGAGAGGATAAGGCAGCCCTCAAGGCTAAAAAATGACAACTCAGGCAATATATTTCTAAATTTCTCCATAGCACTTCATAGGCTACTCAATTGTTGCCCCAGGTTCTAGAGACGCCAATTGATCAATAGCAGCTAAGGCAGTTGGTGATATATGGGAAGCATATGCAAGATTGGATTGAGGAATTCATTGCCAGAGGTAGAGTTGTACTTGCAAAGATATATCAACTAAGGTATAATGCCCATGACCTACGCCAAGGAATTCAAGGATTTGAGCAATGTATAGTAGAGGTGAAACCTATGCACGAGACAATCATTGCAAATTTGAAGACAACATATGATTCAGTGGTTTCAAATGAACATAAAAGATAAATTCTTGAATGGAGAGAATGACACGTTTTTAAGGTGAAGACATATGAGAGAATATCTGAGGAATTAGATGCATACAGACAAAGGGTTGTTGATATTCTCTAGTTCATAAGTGATTTGTTTTAGACATCCCTTGTTGGTATCATCATGAAGATGGCAGTTACTTTGAACTCATTGAAGTACAAGCTAAGTTCTAGAATATTGTTTGTGGTAGTGTTAGCAGTGATCCTATTTCTGGAAGGGTGAGTCAAATTGTAGTGATGTCAAAAAAAATTAATAAAGCAACTGAAGATGTGAAAGATTCTCTAAGTTCAATTGTAGAAGGTGAAGAGGTCTTGGAAAAGCAAAATTTTGCTATAGATATTATTGATGCTCCTGATAGAGATACAGTTTCCTATTTTTTGGCAGATGTGGTTGAGACTTAAAGCAACAACTTTTTACTAGCTTTCTTTCCATTCTTATCTCATACTTTCTTTCTATTCTTGGCTCGGGCTTATCCATTCTTTGAGAGAGAAAGAAATCAAGATGTAATAGTTGGCACTTCCCTATTTTTATGATTTCATAGGTTGTTAGATGCTTATCTTGTATTATTCTTAGAAATAAAGCTTGCATGTTGGCAAGTCTTAGTTGCAAAAGCAAGGATATTTTAGGGTTCTCTACTCCTCTGCTTGTGTATAGATAAGGGTAGCCTTGCCCATTTATTTTTAATGGTTATTGTGATAGAAAATTATTGAGCCTACTTTGCCTGCAAGTTGTTGTTTAGTTTCAATTCACTTAGTGTAAGAGCAAGCTTGTATGCCTCTTTTAGTTGCAAGTTATTGTTCAGTTCTTGTGTTACTTGTGTCAATGTATTCTGGTTGATTGCTAAGATGTATACCTATTTTGCTACAATCCTGCTGTCCTAGAAGTGTAATCTTTTGTTCTTGAGATTTGAGAAAATAAAGTCTTGTGCCTAATTTGTTGCCCTGATATAATATCTTAGATTTTTGTTTTATATGTTGTGCTTACATGATCTTTATTTCAGCTTGCATTGAAAGTATAGTAGATGTGTGTTGGAAGAATTTTTTTTTAAGTATTTATGTCAAAGAATCATTCCTTGTCCATTTCTAACTCTCAAGCTCTGCATTTACTTGAATAGTTAGAAATGCCATTAGAGTTGTCTTAGTCGTAGTTGAACTTTTAAAAGAGAAAATATCAACTACGATGCTTGAGTTTTATAAACCTTGTGCTCTTAGCTGAACAAAAAGATTGGAAAATTAGTTTTAGTTTACTTTCTTTAAGCAACATCAGCAAAGAGGGAGTTTCCCCTCCTAATTTGAAGAGTAGTTTATCTGTGCATAGCTATCTATTTCTAATCCAAATTCCAAAGGTGTGAATTGAAATGCCAACAAAAGACATGAAGGATGAAATTACAAGCATTGTAGTAGCAATAAAAGAGTTGAGCGTAATGGAGAACATTGAAGAAGAGGACATCAAAGTTGAAACAGTAAAAGAGGAGGTAAAACTTGCATTTTATGAGTTAATTGGTGTTTTGATTTGCTTATGAATTATGTGAATGGAATGGGTGAATATGAGGAAGCTAAAAGTTTTGTTGTAGTAGTAAGGAAGAGAGGAATATCATATTTTGATGAGGTTAGAAACAAATATGGTTTGTATTGGAATGATATGATGAGTGATAGTGAAGAAAGAATTGCAGCAGTGAAAATTGTAGTAGAAGGCAATGAGGTAAAATCAAATTTTAATATGTTTTTTGATGAGGATAAGAATGTAGAAATGGATAATTTTTTTTTAGCAATGAATCAATTTGAGAAGGTTAAAATTAAGAAACATGAGGTGAAGGTAAAAGAGGAGTTTGATAAAGAGATTTGTATGAATGGCAATTTGTTACAGGATGGAAAGGATGAATATTTTGATTGTGTTACTAATATTGAAATGGATGTAAAGGAGGAAGATGGAAAGGATGGATATATTTATTGTGTTACTGACATTGAAATTGCAGCATTTGTTATAGGACAAGGAAGTGGTACAAATGCATGTCTTGTATAAGGCATGAAAAAAGAAAACAAAGTTGAAGATGCAATAGAGTTAAGTGTAGGTGAGAATTGGTGGAGGTGGATGGACTATGGTGGGTTGAATCCCAAAATATTAGAGGAGGGTGTGAATTACACTAGGAGGAGGTAGCTGATTTATGGTGAAATTAATTCCACATTCAGAAGGTTCAATGAAGAGTAGAGTTTTCAGAGAAGGAAGCTTGTTCCAACCAAGTGTTGGAAGAGGAGAAAGAAGGATCAATTGTAGGTACCGAATTCAATGATGGAGTTTGTTGAGGATTACTTGCAATCTGAAAGGGTGGTACTACCACTCAAATCCATTTTGTGAATCCATATTCAGAAAAATAAATCCTACCCGGGTGTCTGAAGCAGGAGCATCTATGGGTACTAGCAATTTTGCAACACCAAAAATATTGCTATTTTATTTGTTTATTTTTTAATAAGGGCTAAGGGGCTAGGAGAATAAATATTTTGATTTGCAACTTTGTAATTTACCTTGGCGTAAAATTATAATTGTAATTTTGCTGGGAATTATGCAATGGTAAATATTTCTAAGGCGTAATTGGGAAAATACTCCTTTTGGGCATCCCACTCTTGGTGGGGACCACTTGGGTTGCATGTGCTTGCATGTTAAATTATATGCCTTGCATGCAATTGCATGTTTGTGCCACAAGCTTTGCATGTTGCTACATGTCCATATTTGGAGTTATCAGAGCCACCGAGAATCAAAGAAGGTGTCATAATCGACCAAGGTGATTGGCCAAAAGTTGGGCGCCCATGTGAAGGTTATGAATGCAAGGAATTATTTTATATTTTATATTTTAATCTTTCCTCAAGTTGGGCATGGAATTTCAAGGTGGTTATTGGAGGTTGTTTTGGAAACCAATGGTGGTTTTCTCCTCACACAATTTCTATATAATGATGTTTGTTCATTTGCAGGAGGCTTTTGGAGAGAGTTGGTGGTTGCATACCCAAATGTTGTTGGAATGAAGCTAAAATGTTAAGTTACAAATTTTTGTATGTGTGAAGCCCATGCTATATGGGAGCATATTAGCTCCATGTTTATATTTGAATGAAAGAGTCTTTGTTATCATCAATCAATGAGAAGATAAGGATTTGGAAGATGGTATGAATTGTCTGGGTGGATGGATGTGAAGAGAAGGATTTAGAAGATGGAAGGATAAGCATGTGAGGGGATAGGGAGATAAGGATGGGAGATGGATGTGGATAGGATGCATGGATAATGAAGGTAGATGGATGAGAGCATGATGGGTGGATAAGAAATATGATAGTGTGGATAAAGGGAATGGATACCAAGAGGTTTCCAAAGCATGTATATATACTTGCCCTTGTCTATATCAATATTAGAAGGAGGATGGAAGGATTAAGATAAATTGGATATGATAGGTAGGATAGGTGTGATAGGTTGGATGAAGGAGATGAAGGAAGGAGATTATTAACATGAAGTTTCCCCCAAGCGTGGAAAGTAAATGGATGGGTGATTTACACATGACGCCTATTTTCCAAGTTTTCATTATGGTGCTTGCCCAAAGTGCTTGATTGCCAAGTTTTCACCATTGAATGAATTTTATTTTTTGCTTCTTTTACTTCTTTTTTTTTTTGGATTTTTGGATTTTTTGCTTTTTTTGATTTTTGAAAAGTATGTGGATAAAGATGGATTATGATAGGGATGTGGTTAATGGACTTGGAAGATAGGAGATACAAATATGGAGGAAGCATGCAAGCATCTAGTTCCATACTGAGGTAAATAAAAGTCCATGTTTGAAGTGACTATTGGATGTTAGTACAACCTTAGTAGGTTAGATGGAGTATGCAAGGAAATGGATTAAATGGATTTGATGGGGGAGACATGTGGGATAATGGATGGGATGTTGGAAAGTGTATGGATGGAAGGATGGAAGAGGATTCTGTTGGGAGGATGGTTTTAGGACCAACATTGGCACATAATGTGGTGGATGTGGAATGATAGGAGGATTAATGGATGGAGAATGTTGGGATGATGGAGGAGTTGGGATAGTTAATTTTGGGACATAGGGACCCAAAATAGATTTAGGAGATGGAATATGGGGCTGCATAGCTTTCAAAATAGCAACTTTGGATGTCATTATGGATTTTTCATTTGAATGCATTGTATCTTTTAGCTTTTGGATCCATATGATTTTGATTTTTTCTTTGGTGGGCCTTTGTAGCCTTGGGGATTGATTTGGATTTTGGATTGAATTTTTATTTTCTTCAACATGTCTTTTTGAGGAGACATGATGATCCTTAGATTCATGTGGATTTTTAGATTTATACATTTTTACTTTGGCATCCAAAGTGCTTCTGATAGAAATGATATGGGTGTGAGGGGATGGCTGACATGGAGAGAAAATGAATGGAGTCATGGGCTTGGGATGTTGGATAGGATGAACAATTATGTGCCTTTGTTGATCTTGAATGGGGATTATGAGAGTGGGGTGGTTATGATGGGTGATAGGGATAGGTGATTGTTGGATGAGGGGATGGAGTATGAGATGGAGGATGGTAATTTGGGATATAAGGGCCCAAAATGAGTTAGTAGATGGAGGATGTGTGATGGTGGATGGTGGAACATAAGGAACCAAAATGGATTTGGGAGATAGAGGATGTGTGATGGTGGATTATGGGACATAAGGACCCAAAATAGATTTGGAGGCTAAAGGAAGGATATGGATAGTTTTGTTGCATTGATATGATGGAGGAAGGGGGATGGTGACAAATTGTTTGTTGGCATGATGGGAAGTTCCTATTGCTCATTTGGAAGAGGTGCACTTAGGATGGACGAAGGTTGTACAAGTATTTTTTAGATTGTGAGCCTTGAGATATGTAGCCAGGGCCTTGTGCACATGTATTTTCTTTGGCATGGATTGGCTCCAATATACCTTGCTCATGAAGGATCGAGCCTTTGCCTTGATAGTTCATGGTCTTGAGAGTTCATTTTATAGTAGGATTTTTGTTATTTTGGAAGCATGATACAAGTTCATTATTGGGTGGAGGAGGATGGGTGGTGTATATTCTTTGTTTTTCTATTGTAAGAGAACCACCATGAATGAATATAAGAGATCCAAGGGTATATGGAGGTGGTATTGGGATATTTTGGATAGGGGGTGATAAAGGGTGATGAGATGGAGTAAATGGGATGGTAGGATCATGAGTTGGATGAGGGGATGATAAGACATCATTAGAGGTAGCATGGTATGGAGAGGATGAGGTAATATAATCTTTAGATGGAGTAGATCATATGGTAGAATCTTGATTTGGAGGATCAAGTGATAAGGGATCATGAGGGGGATTAGGTGGGATTGTAGTATCTTGATTTGGATGAGGATATGTATTTGCATGCCTTACAACAAGATCTTGGTATGCTTCAACTTGTGTGGGTGGTGCGATGGTTGAGAAGTGTTGGATGGACTCCATAGATAGGGTGGATGGAAAGATAGATGATTCATGAAGTTCATGGGATTGGGTTTGATTAATGCTTAGAGTAGGAGAAAAGGATTGGATGGGGGTGGCTGCAATGGGTTGGATGGATTCAATAGTTTGGATGGTGTTAAGAGTGGTAAGAGGAATGATAGGTGTGGGATGGAGAAGGGCCTCATCACTAATGATCGTATATGGTGGAGTAGAGTGGAATGGCTCCACAACTTCAAGATGTGGATTTGGTGATGAATTCTTTGTTATGAGTCCTTGGATGAAATCTGGAATGAGATACTTGTGTATTTTAAGCTTAGATGGGGTGGTGGGAATAGATGAAGGATTATGAATGGGTGGAGGACTAGGATTATTGATTAGTAGAGTAGGATTAGATGGAGGATGGAAGTATGATGGATTGGAGGGAGGATTAAGATATGATGGAGTGGAAGGTGGAGTGAAAAAGGAGGGCATGTATAGTGGATTAATATGGAGAAATCAAATTGTTGCTTGAGATAGGAAGATGTGGATATCGTATTTAGATCATGGATTGAAGGAGTAAGATTATGGATTGGGAGATGGTTTGGAGGATAATGAGATGGTGAATTTGGACTAGGGATGGAGGTGATAGTGTTGTTGTGCAAAGATGGAAGTTGGGATATGGCTAGAGGAGAAGATGGAGAGATGGATATTGTATGAGATGGATATGTGGGTGATGGATAAGAGGGAGATGTAAATGGGGGATAATATGGATATGTGGATGGAGGAGCTAATGGATTTCCCTTGTCAAAGGTAGCATAAGGATCACTAGTGGGTGTGGATGGAGGCATGATGGGATAGCTTGGATGAGTGATGGGATTTTGGGAGGTGCTTGGAGAAAGTTGACTAGTGATGATAGAATCAAGTGGATCTATTTCATATTCGTCTTGATCAACAAGAATTTCATTGTCATATTCGATGTAGCTAGGATCTCCTTTGATCACTATTTTTGGTTTCATTAAGGGAAGATACAGATTCATGATGTTAGATTGTATGGATATGGATGGAAGAGATCGAAATATATGATTAGAAGGTAAATAGAATGGATTAGAAGAATATGGGAGAAGATGTGGATGTATTAAATCTCAGAGTGGGATGTAAATTAATCTCAAATTAGGATTTGATTTAAGCTCAGATGAGGATGATTTGGAAGATATGGTATGATGATCTCCTAAGTCCAAGGATGCAACTAAACTGATGGGGTGATTGTTGGATGGATGGTTGATAATATCCTCTCAACTAGGGTCAAGATCATGTAGACATACAAAATTAGCATATTGCATTTAATCAAGTCCATTCATTAAATAAATCAAGTTTATTTGATTTATCTCTAAGTTCATCCATTTAAATTAAACAAACATTATCATTATCCCCCTTAGCTAAATAAATCAAAATATTTATTTAACTAAATATTTATCATTTTCCATCTCCTTTTTTGATTTAGTTTAATCCATAAATCTAAAGAAAAAAGGTCAAATCACCTAATCTTCATTTAAGTTAGCCAAATCTTGATTAATCTAATCTAAACTCATGTCACATTCTCTAGATTTTCCCACTTGCACAAATAAAGGATTTTAATTAATTTATTAAATCTCCATTTTCCATCAACATGGCATAAAAATGGAATATTCCCTCAAGTTTGAATTCAAATCCAAGTTGACTTGTCCCTTCCAACATAGCATTAATTCTCCTCTTACATGTCCCCCACTAGGCATTTAAGACCCCTTCTTCTCCCTCCAACAAGCCAAATTTGAAATTTGAAAAGGCCACCTAATGCCATTTATTGGTACATTGACCAAAACTTGCACATCCTCTATCCACTCACATTTGGACAAGTGGCTCCTTCCTATTGGTTGAATCTTTGTCCCACATTCACCCATTTTGCATGTCTCTCCTTCATTCTCTCCTATAAATAGAGAACTCATCCTTTGCATTAGATTATCCACAATTCATGAAAATTTACTCTCTTCACATTGAGAATTGATTTTGTCCACTCCATCTTCAAGGCATTTTATCATTGAGCTTGTCAAGGGTTGGGAAAGGGTCACTTTTCACAACAAAGTGACACCAATCCACTATGGAATAGGTGTACATTTTTTCTTCTTTTATGCTTCCAATTAGTTTGTTTTGTTATCTTGTTTAAGAGGCACTATGCATTATTTCATAGGAGCATTTAGTAAGTTTGCATGAACTAACCCATGTTATGGAGTTTAAGCTTTGTGCAGATTTGTAGGGTGCTCACAAATCCTATGTCAAAGTTTAATGGGATGGATTTCCTACTTGAAATAGGCTAAGTTCTTAAGTAAGAGGAGATATCGATGCAAACTATACCTCTGGCTTGAGGTGAAATAGTTTGAATGAGGGATTACTAACTTAGGATAGGCTAAGTTTCCAGGAAAGAATTAGGATGGATGATTTGATTTAAGATGTAGGATCTTGATTAAGTGTTTGAAGTTGGATTTTGAATTTTGGATGATTTGGATGTCAATAGGATGAGTTTAGTTGACTCCTTGTTTAAAGGGGATGATGTTTTGGATAGGTTGATAGTGGTTGATGAGATGAAAGTGATTGTTTAGAGAGGGATATGGAGAGGAAAACTAATTATTGGATTATGGTTTTGGACTCAAGAAGACATATGATAACCGTGATAAGGACTAACTCTCTAGATTTTGTTTGGAGAATGGATCCACCTATGGAAGGGTGTATCGGCCTAAGAGGGATGACATGGGTGAATAACGAATCTTCCTATGAACAAGGTGTATTCGCTTAAGAAGGATGACTAAAGGGGCCAACAAATCCGCCTATAGACATGGCACATTTGCCTATGTAAGATGGACTGGACTAGATGACAATGGACAACATATCTGCCTAATGATAGAGTGAAATCACTCATGGGAGGAGCAAATCCACCTCTGAAGGAATCAGGTCCACCTATAAAGGATGATGAAGTGGATGGTCTATATGGTGAAATGTAATTTCCTATGTAAAATAGCATAGCCACCCAAGGGAAGAGTAGAGTCACCTCTATAAAAAGCAGATCCACCTGTGGATAAGAAAATGACTCGATAATAAAGGACAACAAGAAATAGATAGTCAAACACGGACTAGGATGGATGATAGATAATCATCGGTATGTACTAGAAAAAATGCCAAGGAGCACAAACCTAGATTATTTAGGTAGGTGTATAGACTTAGTATAGGCCCACCACCCAATTGCTTGGGTTAATAATCCTTGATACTCAAGTGGAGCACCCTTTCTCGCATAGGAAAATAGCTAGAGATTTGGTGACAGAGGCTCAAGGCATGGACACACCTTCTCTCTCCTCGAGAAATATTGAATTTCAGCCGAAGATCTCTATCTCAACATAAGGGAGTACACAATGAGTAACTTCAAGGTACGATACATATCCCTTGCACCACACTAATCTATGACTGACACGTCTTATGTTAGGCTGATGCAGGCTCTCTAGTGCATCCTCTAAACACTAGGAGGGTACGTTAGGCATGTTCATGAACACCAGCCCATCACAAGCATGGTTTAGGAACATCCTTCTCAGACCAACCCTGGGCGCCTAACTTGGAATCACCCAAGTATCAATGCTTCACTAAACATGACGTGACTGGATTGGGGTACAACTTTCGTTCTCCCACCTATACCTTAGCAGTTCATGTTGTTGAGGTCATCCCTTGGGGTGATGAAATACCCAAGAAGTCCTCCTAAAGGGAAATAAATGCTAGGATTTTTTTATCCCCAGGCTCTCACATAGCATAAGGGGAGAGCATACACACAACCTAGCACTCCTGGGTGGACTCACAAGTGGACTTGGATCAATTTTTGATTTCTAATCCCTAGGCTCAATGAATGGTGCAAGGGGAGAACATACATCAACAAATGATCCCAAACACGACAAACAAATTAATTGACCCTTTAGAAACTGAAGTGTGCCTAGATTAGTGAAATCACATACAGGGTCTTCGACTGATGTCTTGCAACAAACATGTTAGTAGTCTTATCCACCAGTTTTGGACAAATGATAGCAAGATGCACAAGAAGATGATTAGACATGAAAGAAAATGATGAAAAGAAGATGAGTTCCACCCCAAAGGGGTTTGGTACACCTACCTTAGTGAAAGGGGGTACAGGGGGACAAACGTGATCCCCCACATAAGGGGTTCGGGGTTGAAGCCCCCAAAGATTTTTTTTGGAAAGGAAAACTATAAAGCGATGTAAAAAATTCTACTTGAAATTGATTTTTTATACCTTTTGTTGTCACTAATGTATATAGCAAGATCGCCCAAGAAAAAAGCAGATCCACTCCTAAAGGTTGTGCAATCGCTCCTAAAGAAAGTGGTCACTTAACCAAGCAGGTCCACCTTTATAGAAATGGATTCACCCAAGGAGATTATAGGATTGCTTTTGAAGATCGTGCATATGCCTCTAAAGAACTATGACTATACCAGTTTGTGTAAATGCCTATGTAGAAGTAGATATGTGTATGTAACTATTGCAATCACTTGTTGGTTATTAGATTCACCTGTAAAGATGTGGTTCTGAATATGAAGGAAAACACTTGTCTAAAGTCACAACCGCCTCTGAAGTTCAACATCTATGCTTGTCCACAAATGAGTCTACCTTTGAAAGTTTGTGTTTGAAATGAAGGTGCAGACACCCATTGGTTTTCACAGAAGCCACTGAAAGTTTACGTAGACACCTGTGCATATGCACAAATGCCTCTAAAATTGGTGAAGGTTAAGGGTTGTGTATATGCCTATATGGAACTATGTAAACACCCCTATGTTTGGTGTATCCACCTATGAAGTGGATTCACCTCTATGTTTGAAACCTACAACTTTCAAATTATGAAAATTTTCAATAGGTTAGTTGACCTATGACCTAGTCCCACTGGGCATGCCAGAAATGTGTGCAACGTTTTTGTATTCAAAATGCAAGGAAATATACTAAAACCAAGAAAAATTCACAAAACAAACACTTAGATAAGGGCTAAAGATTAAAGTTCAAACCTGCAAATAAAAATACCAAATAATACCTCCAAGGATGAACTTGTTGATATGTTTTCCCCTTCGATATGTTGATTTGTGTGCTCCTTTCTTCAATCCAACAACATAATGGCTTGATTTAGCATGATTTGGTCATGAAAATGGTGATTTTTCAAGGGTTTGGCTATGGTGTAAATGTAAGAGCTTGAGAGCATGAGATAAAAATGATATGGAAAAATAACTAAGTGTTAGTCATCTATAAGGGGGAGAATAGGTTGGATGGTGGAGATTAGATCTTGGAGAGGATCAAGGGTTGAGATGCCTTGAGACATCTTAACTACTATGGAGGTGACACTTGTCACCATGAAAAAAGGTGAGAGGAGAGGGTTGACCAAAGGAATTAAAAATTCCTTTTTAATGTGCATGGGAAGGATAAAAGGAATTAAAAATTCCTTAGGGACATGGGGAGAATAAAAGGAATTAAAAATTCCTTAAAGGCATGAGGATTGCTTCTCCAAAAAGGAGAAAGAATTTATGATGAGGGGACAAAGGATAGGTGCCATAAATGGAAATGGGATTAGATTGCTTAATCATAGGATTATATTGTGCAAGTAAGGTGATTAGGTGGGAGATTAGTTTAATGAAGTGGATTAAAAGCCCACTTGCAAATGTTGGAGGATGTGACACCTCCTAATCAAGGATTAGGAATGTGCACATCGTAATGGTGGGATTAGCAAGGGGATTAGGATTAGGAATGGATTATGGAGGATGTGACTAGGAGAGAGAAGGTGGGGAGGAATTAAATATTAGATTTAATTCCTATAGGATGTGACTAAATTAAATAAAATAGTCCATTTATTTAATTTAGAGAAGAAAGGGGATAACGTATTTAATTAAATAATTAAATAATTAAATACCTTACAAGATTTTAGGGATAATCAGTATTAATTAAATAAAGATAATATTATTTAATTAAGGCAGAATAGATGAAATAAGGGTGAATTTGACCAAATATAAATGGTTAAATTTAGGTGTCTACAACTTTAATTATAAAAGAACATTAGAAATGATAACCAATTTTTCGTACATCAAAAAATGCTAATCAATGAAAATATTGAAACAAAAGGCAATTGTTCTATCTTTCCAACTAGAAAAATCACGAATCCAAGTCTATATACACTAAGATCTACAACAAAATTAAAATAAATACTAAATGGTCTTATTTTAAAAGAAATAATTTTTACAAATTTGTGATTAAAATATTTTATTTTAATTTAGTTTACCTCTAATAATATGAAATAAATTTATCTAATTTTGGTCAATATGTTTCATGGTGTGGGTGGAAAGATATTGTAGCAAGTGTGATGGATAAGATGATTTTGATGTGACGATCAAGGTTGTGGAAAAAATGCAGCTAGCTAGATGTAATTCTCATGTTTGCAATTCTAAATCACATGGAGTTGTGTTGGATGGTACAAATAAGGACAAGGCTCATATTCAAAAGGGCTTCCTTTAATTGACCAATCCAAAGAGAATTAATAGGGATAAGGCACAAAAACAAAAAAAATGATGGATTTCCAAGGGATGGTTGACATATTCACAGTGTAAAAATTTATCTAACTCATTTCATAGCTATGGGGATTTTTATCGACAAAAAAATGATTAAAAAATTAAAATGTCTTTATCACCTACTATGGTGGAGGCACACTTAGCCAAGGTCAAGATTTCAATTTTTTTGTGGGGGAACTATAGGGAAGGAGAGTTTCCAATCACTAAGGGTGGAGGAAGTTATGTGAATAGGAGAGCAACCAAGGTTGTGGTAGAAGGGCTTTAGTCTTCTATGTGTTATTTTTTCATTTCCTTGCCTTGGGGGTTATCCTATTGCTTTTGGTGAAATTTTTTTTAGAGTTTGTTCTCCTAGATGAATACATTAGTTAATGAGATTTCTAGGGAACTAGGTAACAAATTCTTGTTTGAATGTTTTTGAGTAGAAGGCTAGTGTTGATGGGATCAATTGGTGGATGGGATCAATTTAGAGTGATATTTAATATCCTCTTTGTGTCTATTATCTATGGTTTTCTTATTATTACAATTTTAGATGGAGGATAATAATTTTTTTAGAGGGATGGCCCTTGATTTTATGGTAGGATAGGTTTATATATGTTCCCTTGGAAGCCCTTATTTTCCCATGAAATAAAAAATATTGTGAAGGATCCAATCTGGATTTACTTATTTAGGCTAAACTAATATTCTTTAGAAATATAACATTGATTAATATGTGTGGACAATGATTTTGGCACCCAAATGCTTTCACATTTCTAGGGTTTTTCACCTAAAAAGGAGAGAAATGGGCCAAAATGGGCAATGTCCTCATTCAAGATTAATGTCAAGAGGGATGTAATATGTTTAAATGAGATGATTTGAATGAAAAAAACTAATGAAATCTATTGATTATTGAATGGAAACTAAAGAAATGCAACTTGTTGGAAAACACATTGTGATATGCAAAAACACCTAAAAATGCAAGTAAATGATGAAATAACTGAACAAAATTGAAGAGGTGCACCTGGAATCTAAAATATGATGTGGAGAGATTTTGGAATCCTAAGAAATTGACTGAGATTCTTACGCCAGGCTAGGCGACTTAGTCCCAGTTTCTGGAAAACTACCCAGAAACTTGTTTCGACCAAATGGGTATCCAAATCTGCAAAAACCTCTGAAAACAAAATTCAGTGGGACTTATTCCACTTCTGAATTTCTAAAAATTTGAAAGTGGAAATGAAAGCCCTTATTTTTCACTTCGGTTCTTGACAGGTGTCCGCTTTTGAAATTCTGATTTTCGGGCCTGAAAGTGACTTTTTGTTGATATTTTGGCTTGGTCAACAAGGAGATGTCTTCAATGAGTATTCACCCTAATCTTCAATGATTTTCAAACCCTCAAAGCACCTAATTCTGCAAACACACAATGAAAGAGAAATAAATGTTGAATGTTAGGGCATGGAGGTTTGCCTTGGTCAAATCCCTTTTTAGGTAATTAAACCAAAATGAAGAAACAAAGTAATGAAGCATGAAACAATGGAATTAGTACCTTTCCATGATGATTTATCTTGATTTTCTGCAGCAATAGTTGAAGAATCTGCACTTGAATGCCTTAGGAAGCTATCTTGATGACTTGGAATGATAAAACCCTAGCTTGCTTTATATGGGAACATGATGGATGATGAATGAATGATGATGAGATGTGAATTAGGTAAAATGAGAGTGAAAACTCTATATTTATACACATTTATGTCTTAATTCCCAAAAATACCTCATCATAGGCCGACCTTAGGTCTTAAGGAATAAAAACCTGAAAGAAATTTAAATTTATTTTGACTTTTGAGCCAAATGGGACTAACTCACCACCAATGGAAGCTTAGTCCACTTGGGAATTTTTAAGTGGATTTTAGGAATTGTGATAATTTAAATAATGTTTATCAGGTTCTTCTTCAACAAGACACTTAAGTAAGGCCTGTAAGTATATAAAGGAGCCATTTAAAGCATAAGAAAGATGTAAATATTGATGACAAGCCTAGGAAAGTGTGAAATTTTGTTACAAGACTTTACAACACTTTGAAATAGGTCTTGGTAAGGTTATTTAGGTGAATTATGATATTATGGTCTTAGAAAAGTGTGAAGATGTGTTACAACACCTGACAACACCTTTACAAGACATCAATAAATGAATTTTATTCAATTTGCAAGGGACCAAGACCTAATGTGGATGCGTAAACACCTCACAACACCAAATCAAGGCCTCATTAAGTCCAATTTAACATCAATTATTGGATCACATTAAGCAAAGTATACAATTTTTGGTGACACAATATGTTGACTATAATAGTAGGTGATTTTATTAAAACTGGCCTTGAGAAGGATGGGTTCAAGAGCAATTATGGTAAGGTCTATTTATGTAGGCATATCCAAACGTATAACTTACTCGATTTTTATTTTGTGTACTCATAGATTTTGGCTTCAACTTGTGGAATTTGAAGGACTACCTTTTATATGCTTCTATTGCAAAAATATTGGGAATGAGGTAATTAAGTGTTCCTCCTTAAGTTGTCAAGATCCAGTTTGACCCATTCATAGAAATTGGTTATAGAATATGGTAGGTTGGATGAGGATTTATGTTGAGGAACCATGGTTGGTCTATGATAATTCAAGAGGAAGGTATGTATTTCCCCAAGCAAGAGGCCTCAAGTAAGATTTTGGGAGATCTTGTGTAATTAGAAGGTATTTCTATCAAGACCTCTAGAATAGAGGGTTAAAGTTATGAGAGAGGGAATCTCACACAAAAAAGGACCTTAACTCAAGTTTTGGGTCTTTATTAGCAACAAAAGAAGGTTTGGTGAATGTTTGGTGCTTTAAGATAATCCTCCCCCTTTTGAAGACTTGGAGACCTATAAGGGAGTCTTTGCTTTGTAAAAGTTATTTTTGGTGATTAAATTACTTAGCATAAGAGAAGAATATAAGATGTAATAAGATGCAAATACTTAACAATGAGTTAATTTGAGGGGGAAACCTCCAAAAGCCTTGCAATAGGAATCAAACAATAAAATTCTTGACAACTACTACTTTCTATTTTTGTTAGAATGTAGCATTGTACATCCTCTTTAGCAACATTGTTTACACACTCAACTTAACTCAACACATGCAACACTATACTTATGTAGGTGCACACAACATGATCCTTATGCATTTACATATAATTATTGTACAACACTTTGTTTTATTTCTCAAAAGCATATTGTTGCCTTGCACATGGATGCACAAGAAAGTGTCTAGTCTAATTAGATAACACTGTGGAATCCAAAATAACGCATATACAATCTATTTTAGTGCTTCCACATTGTCTTTTAGCACATCCACTTTTGAAATAGTGCATCTATAGTCTGTTTTAGGGATTTTGAAAAATCTTATAGCGCTTCTGCCATATAGTAACCAAAATTTGCCAGTGTCAGGAAATCACCAACAAAATAGTGCTTATACAGTTTGTTTTAGCGCTTCCACACTATCTTTTAGCACATCTACTGTTGAAATAGTGCATTTGCAGTTTGTTTTAGCGCTTCTGAAAAATTCTATAGTGCATCTGACGATTGTAACCAAAAATACCAGTGTCAAAATTTACCAGTCTTTTAGCGCATCTATAGTCTATTTTAGCACTTCTATTGTAGTTGGCATCACTTTTACTATACCTTTTAGCACTTTTGAAATCTATTTTAACTCTTCTACACTCTGTATTAGCGCTTCCATAGAACAAAAAAACAAAGAGCTTTCAGAAACATCTGTCAGATTGTTGGCATCATAAACTTAGGTTTTTATTAGACATAAACATTTTTTTATAGTCCAGACAGTGTCTTCAACCTGAAACAAAATAGATTCTTACAAGTCAAAATTCTTTTCAACTTAAACCTAGATCTTGTAAACTACAAAGTGCCCAATTATCAAAAGACAAATCTTGATTATTGAGTTAAGTTTCCTCATCAGGATTTTGACATCCTACAATCATGAAACAAAACACAAATAATGAAATTTTTAACTGAGTCTCATCAATAGAATATATCATTCTATTTGACTTTGTTAAAATCCAATTGACACTAATCCAATCACAGAAGATCTAAGTTTAAGTGAAATTAACAAATACTTGTATGCCAATCTTGACAAGGTTACAAAGACAAAAACTTAGAGAGAAAGAAATTGAAACACCAAACGTCATGGCTAAAGAAAATCCCTTTCACAGATTCCATCAAAATGATACCAATGAGATAACTCAAGAGGATATACAAACCGCCCAACAAGATCCAAATTTTCATAAATTCATGGAAAAAGTCTTGGAACAAGACATGGAAAAATACCTCTTGATGTTAGCAGAATTAGGGGCCAAACTTCCAAAAGATTTTGACATTAATCGATTAAAGGAAACACCTAGAACAAATGAAACTAAACCACACAACACGTAAGACATAGATCAAGTGATTTCTCTAATAGCTCAAATGCAAACTTTACAATAAAAAATTTAGGTTATGCAAAAGGGAACCACAGAGAGGTATTCATTACATGAAATTTGTCCTTATCCCTTTCATCCAAGTGTAGACATGATACCCTTTCCTAGACATTGTGAATTCCCCAAATATGACAAGTACAATGGCAAAACAAATCCGATTGACCATGTAAGAGAATTCAAAACAATGAGTTTAGAGTTTGCACAGGAGGATACTTACCTAATGAGGTTATTTCCTAGGAGTTTAGGAGCTCATTGTATGGAATGGTTCTCCAAATTACAACCAGGGATTCGATCCTTTGAAGAACTAGTCAACAGATTTATCACACAATTCTCCTTCAACATTCAACATGATGTAACCATAAAATATTTGTACAACATAAAACAAAAGAAAGGTGAGACATTCCTATCATTCCTACAATGTTGGCGAAAGTTATTCCCTAGATATCCTCAATCTATACCTGAAGAGGAAAAGATTGAATTATTTATCGACAACTTAAATGATGACATGAGTTATAGACTGGAACTATAATGTCCCTTGACATTTGAAAAGGTGATTGAGAATGGGCTTAAAATCGAAGAAGCCTTAGTCAAAAGAGGAGTGATTAAACATTACAATGATACATCAAATAACACAAATTCCTCAAATAACTATGGAAACAATGATAAGCCTAATTTTTGGCAGAAAAAGAGAAATACTAGAAACAATGATGCTACAACTAACATGCAAAATACGATACCGGTATTCAATTTAACTATAACAACTGTGAAAACAAATCAAAATGACAACCAAAACAACAATCGAGGTACTACTCAAAACAATAACCCAAACAATGGAGAATCTCGACCACCATCATATCAAAGACAATCCAGTTGATGAAGATTTACACCATTAGGACAAACTTTGGAATCAACAATGAGAGAGATTATTGCAAATAGAATTATTAAGTACTACCAGAAGCAAGAAATTGGGAGTCAAAAGTGAAACCATCTTGGTGGAATGATGTTGATTATTGCAACTTTCATAAAATTAAAGGACATAAAATAAATGACTGTATGCAATTAAAACATTTGATACAAGACTTGATTGAAGCAAAGAAGGTGTTTTTTGAAGGACATCAAACAAACAACAATCACAGTGCGTTTAAAAATTCTTTACCCAACTACGAAACAGGAGAATCTTCTTCAAACGGTAAAGGAAAAAGTGTAAACTATATCTATGACACCACCATTCTTTGCATTTCTGAGGTTGAGAAAAATAATGTCATTGATAATCAAACAAATAAAATTAACATCAATGACACTGTATCCCTTAACGTAGTCCCAAACATAAACATATCTGACAACCAAATCAATGTCATAAAAATCAGGGACAAACAAGACAATCAACCAGTCAATGCAACGACAAGGGGGCAGTCCAAAGTGATACTGAAAGGAGTTTCATCTAAAATCACTACTCACCCTTCAAATAAATACAACATTGTGGATCAAATACAAAAGATACCTGCACAGATATCCATATTGTAACTTCTTAAAATTTCACCATCACATAAGGAAGTTTTGGAACAGGCTCTAGTCGCTACTACGGTACCCAATAATTTGGATGTCTATCAATTTCAAGCTATGGTGGGACTTCTAACCACACATCATTGTCTATCATTCTTCGAACAAGATGATGTGTCACTAAATCACCCACACAATGCAGCCTTGCATATAGAGGTTCTAATCCATAAACACCGTGTCAAGCGTGTCTTAATAGATGGCAGAGCTGGATTAAATATTTGTACTTTAAAACTAATTCATGCACTAGGTTATTCAGACAACGCCATTGGTGCCAGGAGAAAGATAACAATAAAAGCATATGATGAAGAGGAATGATCTTCTAAGGGGATGATTGTACTACCAATTCAAGTGGGACCGATTGTCAAAAATATAGTTTTCCAAGTATTAGACAAAGAGATAACATATAACATACTCTTGGGACATCCATGGATCCATGAAATGCAAGCAGTACCTTCGACATATCATCAGTGTTTGAAATTTCTTGTCAATGGACAAGAGGTCACTATTTTAGCCAACTACAATAATCCCCAAAATTTTAACAAGCTTAAGGCAAGTCAAGACACTTTGGTACCCCACAATAGAGAAGCCAACACTTCTACTTCATCCAATGGTGAAAATCAACTCAATTTTATATCCAAATGGGTTGAGAAAAAGGACCAAGCAAAGGAAATAATTGTTGCTGACTCAATTTTATCAAACAATGAAAGTCCCCTGAATACTCTATCACAACAATTTATAGACAAGATCCAGTTAAAAGACAAGGGTTTGGGAGAATATTCCATTGAGCAATCTTTGTGTCTTTCACAATTGCTGCCATCCCCAAAATTATATGGACAACCCACAACCAACACGCAACAATCATCAAAACCTACCATGGTTCTGGATGAAAGGTTTACAAAAGCAGGTACTCTAGAAGATGAATCAGAAGACAAGACCATTCTTAATTGGCTCTACAAAGACGAAGAAGCCTCAACATCGGAAAATATTAGCATAAGGATAGATCAGTATGGAAAAGGAAAGGCTATCTTAGAGAGGGCTATGAAGGGCAATGGCCAATTGGCAAGAGACAAGATGACATTATAGAACCTATTCAACCTCTAATACTTCAGCCTAAAGACAAAATAGGATTAGGCTATACAAGGAAATCAAAAGAAGAAGTAACTCAAAAATTGGTAGAAATGATTCTTAAAATGAGGAATGGTTCTAAAATAGATTCCAATGAGTATGAATGGGATCATTTATCTGCAACATCATACAATGACATACAAATTGATATCATCAAAGCATATACACCCACATGAGAGGAGGGACAAAGTTTGGGAACTAGACCACTTGTATTGGGATCACCAAATATTGATGACTCAAGTGAGGATGAACATACATTGAGTGAGATAGACAACTTGGAGGAGAGTAATGTCATAAACCTCGACCTTCCCACTGACAACTTTGACCACATGGCTATTGGAACCCTCGCTATTGTCGAGCTTACTCAACCTGAGGACTTTCTACCCTTGATGCATCCTGAACTTATTGACTGGGAACCAACCGAACCAATTAATGTATTGGTCTTTTCAAATGATGATGCCATCATAAATTTTATTTACAGTGACACACTTGATACAAGTTCTACCCATAACACTCATAACGACACTTCAAATCAGGAGGGTTCCAAATCTTCTAGTTGCAAAATTGACAATAGGAATAATGGATCTAATGGTGAAAACCATTCAATAGATCTAATAGTGAAAACCTTTCTGAGGCACTGAAAGATGGGAGATTTGACACCCTTCTAGAGCATTACCACGACAGATCATCAGTACTGCTGGAACCGACACAGTCCATAAATCTGGGCACAACAGAAAAGGCAAAGATTCTATGTATGGCAACATCTATGAGAGAACAGGAGAAGCCTGAATTCACCAAATTCTTTGAAGAGCGACATCAATTTTTATTGGTCTTATTTTGATATGCCAAGATTAGATCCAGATCTCCTAATGCATCATTTGTCTCTACCATCCAGAATCAAACTAGTAAAACAAAAATTAAGAAAAATGCATCCCCATGTATCACCTTGATGGTAAAAGCTGAGCTAAAAAAGTTGTTGGATGTAGGGTTTGTCAGGTCTATTGATTATGCTGAGTGGATTTCAAATATTATGCATGTATCTAAACTAGATAATAGTATCAAAATATGCACATATTTCAAAGATCTAAATAAGGCATGCCCAAAGGATGATTTTCCTTTACCAAGCATTGACATTATTGTTGATTTAGCAACAAGACATGCCATTTTGTTATTAATGGATGACTTTTTAGGGTACAACCAAATCAAGATAGCACCTGAAGATCAGGAAAAGACAACATTCACATGTCCTTGGGGTACGTTCTATTGGAATGTCATGCCCTTTGGGTTGAAAAATGCAGGTGCAACATATTAGCGGACAATGACCACTATTTTCCATGACATGATGCATACTTTTATGGAAGATTATGTGGATGAAATATTAGAAAAATCATACACTAGAGAAGGGAATTTGGAGATCCTCGGTAAAATCTTTACTAGACTGGAGAAGTTCAATGTCAGATTGAGCCCTAAGAAATGTGTGTTTGGGGTTACATCAGCAAAACTCCTTAGATACATAGTATTAGAAAAAGGTATCGTAGTGGATCCGACTAAGGTCAAAGCAATAATGTAGATGCCACCGCCTAGGAATATCAGTGAATTACATTCTTTACAAGTCATGCTACAATCAATCAGGAGATTTATCTCCCAATTGGCAGATAAAAGTCATCCATTCAATCATCTACTTCATAAGAATGTCCCATTCAAGTGGGATCAAGAATGCGAAACAAATTTTAATCAGATAAAGAAATATTTAATGTCGCCTTCCATACTCATGCCACCTGTAGTAGGGAGACCATTGTTACTATATATCGCAACAACAAATATTTCTTTAGGAGCTCTATTAGCACAGGAAGATTCTGAGGGAAAGGAACAAGTTATTTACTATATCAGTAGGACTCTCAACAGTTATGAAATAAATTACACATTCATAGAAAAAGCTTGTTTGGCAGTGGTATTTGCAACCCAACAATTGTGACACTACATGTTGACTCATACAGATAGACTTATAGCAAAAATAGACCCATTAAAATATCTACTTAGCAAAGCTGCTCTAATAGGGAGACTAGCAAATTGGGTCATGATCTTAAGTGAGTTTGACATCCATTACGTAGATCACAGAGCCATCAAGGGATAGGTAATAGTTGATCAATTAGTTGAAGCTCCGTTACAGGATAATCATCTAATGAGCATTGAATTTCTTGATACAAACATTCTGACTATTACCACACAACAATGGAGGCTTTATTTTGATGGGTCATACACACAAAGGGGGTATGGTGCGGGAATTCTATTTGTTGCACCTCAAGGACACACCATCCCAAGGTCCTATAGACTAATGTTTCCATGTACCAATAATGTGGCTGAGTATGAGGCATTGATTATCGACATCAAAGTGGCAATTGAATGGAAAATCATAGAAATACAAGTGCATGGAGACTCACAACTTGTCATTTATCAGGTAAATGACAAGTATCAGACAAAGGATGAAAAGCTCATGCCATATAAGAAAATGATAGACAATCTTAAAAATTACTTTGTGGAGATCAAGTTTGAACAGATACCAAGCACAAAAAACAAAGCTGCGGATGCTATGGCGACAATTGCTTCTCTCTTGCAATTACCAAAAAAATGAGGTTATTATGAGTTTATGGTAGAACAAGTGTCTAACCCTGCCTATGAAAATCCTGAATCACAAACCATATGCCAAATAGTCAATGTTCAAACCTCACTCTATGGAGAGATCTATGTTTACCTCAAGGATAATATCCTTCCTCCTAATCTTTCTAGAACCAGAAAGGTAACTTCATCCTCCAATCCGCATGACATACATTGATTGCTGACATACTTTACCGTTGAGGTCTAGATGGTACTCTTCTTCGATGTCTAGAAGATCACAAATCTGAAACAACCTTACATGAGGTCCATGAAGGTATTTGTGGAACTCATTGAAGTGGGCTAACCCTATCAAAGAAACTCCTCCATTTGGGGTATTACTGGCCGAATATGGAGAAGGAGTCTTATCAATTTGTTAAAAAGTGTCAGAAATGCCAAATTCATGGTAACTTAATCCATGCGCTAGCACAAGAATTGCAACCATTTACATCAACATGGCCCTTTTGTTAGTGGGGACTGGACCTGGTAGGAAAGATAAATCCATCTTCATCCAATGGAAACAAGTTCATAATCAGAACAATGAAGTATTTTACAAAATGGATGGAAGTGGTTCCTTTAACAACAATCACTAGAAAGCAGATATCATCTTTCATACTGAACTACCTCATTTGTCAGTATGGCATACCTTAGTCCATTGTAATAGACAATGGTAGCCTTTTAAGAACCAAGATGTCTAGGAATTATGTGAAATATTTCATATCCAACATCGTTTCTCAGCACCGTACTATCCTCAAGGAAACGGCCAAGTAGAGGCCTCAAATAAAACAATTCTAAAAATTCTAAAGAAAACGGTCAACGATGTTGGACGTGATTGGCATGTTCAACTAAATACCGCATTATGGGCCTATAGAACCAACATCGAAACACCAACAGGAGCTACACCATAGGCCTTGGTATATGGATCAGAGGCCATCCTACCTATTGACGTGGAAATACCATCACTCTGTGTCTCACTGAAGGGTATAATTACAGATGAGGATTATAGAGTCTCTAGACTACAAGAACTAGAATTGCTAGATGAACGTCATCAACAAGCTATAAACCATTTGAAAGCATATCAACAGAGGATGTCCAAAAGCTACAATCACAGGGTAAAACCTAGAGTCTTTCAAGTTGGTGACTTGGTCCTAAAAGAAAACCTTATAAATCAACAGGTAGAGAAAAAAAAAGGGAAGTTTGAACCTAACTGGCTAGGTCCCTTTGTCATCATAACAGTTTGTGGATCTAGAGCATATCAATTGTCTACACCTGAAGGGGATTTGTTCGATGAACCTATCAATAGTATCCATCTCAAAAAGTTCTACACTTGAGTCACCTAGTGCACAGATTAGTTTCTGAAAATGGTTACCTTGATGAAAACCTAGCAAGCAGGCGTCTTAGTGACAAAAAAATACAAAAAATCAAAAATACTGAAAAAGTGCAATAAAAACATGTAGTGAAAACTTGGAAACAAGTGCTACTTGTGATTTTAAAACCAACTTTTCTATCTATTGGACGCATGTCATGGTCATTACATCCACCATCATTTTACATCCATTATCATATCATTGCGAGTAGTCAATGATGCAATATGAGCCTAAGCTGCCCCTGCAGTCTTACTAGCGGCATCCCTCTCGACTGCCAAGGCTGTAATCTGTACCCTAGCTGCATCCAACTGAGCCTATACCTGTGCTAGGGCCTGTACCTATGCTTGAGCCTGAGCCTGCATATGTGCCTGAGTTTGTGCCAACAAACCCTGGGCTTGGGTCAGCTAACCCTATAATGTCTGAACTTGTACCTATAGACTCGCTATCTGGTTCTACTGCTGTTGCACATGCTGCTTTGTCGAGTCTACAACTACTTGCCTCTTACGAGGCAACATATACTCCTCTACACTAGGACTTGACCCACCTGCACTCAATCCACTTGCACCTGATCCACTTGGACTATCTCCACTACTATTATCACTACTGCCCTCCTCATCACCATTGCTATCATCCTCATTCCCACTACCCTCCTCATCACTACTACTCTCAACCTCCCCTACCACCACCTCCTCCTCACCATCAATCTTCTCTCTCCTCCATCGGCGTCGGTGTGCAAAGATAATCTCCTCCTTGGCAGGTAATGGTGTTGGCTCACCAAGAATGGAAATACAAGGAAATGGATGTAACACCAGATACTCTGCATAATCGGCTATGACTGGTGGCTCAACAATGTCTGGTTGGATCTCACAAATAAGAGGTTGTAAAGCCTGGAACTCCTGCATAGCAACATCATATGAAAATCCAAACCCCCAATCTATAGAATCCAACTGTCATTGAGCATAGTGGGCAACACCTTGGGGAATGCCTTGAATAATACCATACTGACAGAGCACTCATCTCAACAGAAATCTCTCCAAAATCCACTGTGTCCGCCCAATCAGATTAAACAAATGAAAAAAATGGCAACTGAATGTCATCATTGTCCTAGTGCTTACAATCTAAATATGGACACCATGTCATGGTCTCCATATCATCTAGTACTCACCTCCAATGATCTAACTTACCTAGTCTGGGCTGAGTAAGTTGACTAGCATATATGTGAACATAAGGCTACCTGGCAAGACGCTGCCTCACCATCACTGGACGTGTGACAACAATATGCTCCCACACCCACACCTGAAGTAAAGTGACTCTGGCGAATAAACTCTGACCTCCAAGATAAACCGTTGAATGCAAATCATGATAAAGGTGGAAAAGCATGCACATGCCCCAAGCATATCTAGTCTCGTGTATGATCATGTTCTCCAGCACATGGCCCCAACCAACAAATAATCCAACAAGAACTGTTGACAAAGTGGCGTATGCATCCACCATCTCACACCATAAAATCCAACATCCAACAATCCTATCATCCTGAAATACTCTTCGAAGAGCATCCATCCTGCCCTGCTCTAATGAATCATAGAAACAAAATCACTGATAACAAGTATCCGTAGAATCTGCTAGACATCCTCGGGGGTACTGTAATCTCACTGGTAGCTAGGTGGAAGGTATTAGGCTTGCTATGCCACCTCTCTGCTAGGGTTGTCAGGAGACCCCGATTAATCCTAATTTGGGGCATATCTAGTAAGGAAGATAATCCACAATGTGTAATAATAGTCATCTCAGGCTGGCCTAGCTGACGTATCAAATCAAAGGTTTGAGGAAATATCTCTCATCTGGAGGTTCTTCAGAGCCTCCTATCATCATGAAAAATTCAAAGTCAGTACTCTTTGTCAAATCATCAAACATCAATTATACTATCAAACCTAATCAGCTCTTGGTGAGACTTTTGATTAAATCTCATGAGTGAACATCATTGAAACTCACCTATCATGAGTTCAATCATCAAACATCATTGAACCTCACCTATCATGAGGTCAATACATCAAATCAACCTCGCATATCATGAGGTTCATCAATCAAACTATAATTATTCCTCACCTATCATGAGGATAATTATCATTAAACAATCATCAGACCTCGCCTATCATGAGGTTGGACATCATCTACTTGATCAAGATCATCAATCATATCAAACCAATGGCTGACACGATAAAAAATTGACAAAATCAAGGACAAATTTGACAAATTTTATCAATTTGACATAGAAGCGCTAAAACAAGCGCTCAAAGCACTATTTCATAAGTCAAAAGCGATGTTTCAGGCGGTCAAAGTGCTATTTCATCAGATTGAGAGATTGATTTTCAATTTATATCGGGTCTAAGCACTAATCTATCAGGTCAATGTGCTAAACTAATCAAAGCGCTAAAACAAAAAATCAAAGCATTAAAGTTTCTATCCTAGGTGCTAAAACATTGAAAGCACTAATTAATCCCACTGAAGTGGCGCAAGATTCAACCTAAGCGCTAAAATGTTAAAAGCGCTAAAACAGATGACTAAAGCACTACATTGGCATGCTAAAGTGATAAAAGAAACCTAAATTTTAAAATCCAAAAAAAGCGCAAAAAACAAAAAATACATGAAAAACAAGGAGGTTCTTGGGTAGGTACTGGAGGTCTATAGATGGTCGGGTGGTTGTGTCATTGCACGCGCTTGAACTGGTGAGTGTGGTAAGGAATCGACATCTTGCTCCAAATTGCTCAAATAACTCTCACAAATTTTCAAAACTCAAATGCACAAATGAGTTGAAAATCACCCCTTTTGACCTTTTATAGGTTATTAGAGGTGGGATTTTGGTGGGATTAATTTTTTTTTAAGGGGAGATTAATTCAAATTCATCCAGGGGAAATTTTTCTACATTCTTATTTGGAGATAAATTATTTCAACATCGAATCTTCATTGAATCATCATAGAATCATAGAAAAATCATAAAAACTTAAAAAATCCAAAATATTCAAAAAAATAAAAAACTCATCAATTTATCTCCTGAGGGGGCATATATTCATCATCACTTGAAAATCAATGTCTAGGGCAAGTCTGGGGCATACTAAAAAAAATTTCGTCGATACTAGCAGTAGCAACAAAATTTTCTTTGAAGCAATGCGTAAACACATCACTTCAAAGAGGGGCAAAATGTATACACCTAAAAATGGTCTAGATAATCTAATTAATTAAATACAATTTATTTGATTAATTAACCTTATTTTCCTCTACTATTAAATAAATAGAAATATTTATTTATATAGTTCACATTTAATTCTTCTAATTCTTCTATTATTCTTCTAATTAAATAAACAAATTAAATACTTTATTTTATTTAATTATCAAATTCTCCTATTTTAAATCACATCATTCTATCTTAATGAAATAAATAGGTTCACATACTTTGTTTTATTTATTTGTTCATTTCTTCCATATTTAATTTTATAAATAGACTTCCATAGTTTGTTTTATTAAATTTAATATCTTATTTCTTCTTAAAAATTGAATAAATCCAAAATATTCAAATTCTACAGCTCATCATATCCCACCAATAAAATTAGATATTCTATGTTTAATTAATTCAACTGGCATTCAAGGGAAAGCTTCAGAGACAAATTGGAGACAAATTGAAAATCAATCTCTCAATCTCCTTCCTCTGATTCTTCCTATCATCTAGCTTGATGTTTTCATGGGGAGAAACCATTCCCATAATCAGCTTAAGCTTCTTCATCTCTCACCATTCAATCTTCTACATTTAATCCAAGCCTTTGTTGTGCTGCCCCTTCAGAAAATTGTTGTCGTGAATCTATAAATACAACCTCATTCTACCGGAAAAAGGATCTCGAATCTGAACTTTGTGCAATCTTACTTTGCAAGAATAGCAATCAAGCATTTAGCAATAACAATAGCAATCATAACATCAGTAGAATCATGATTGTGGCTGCATCATAGTTTTACTGTAGCTTCTTTCATCATAGTTTCATGTCAGTTTAGATTACAATAGCTTCCTTTTATCATTTAGCTATCATCATATAGGATTACATCATTTCATTTAGCAACATCTCATTCTCTAGATTGGCATTTTAACAGTCATAATGCTTACCAAATCTGAGAGCCCCGTGACTTAATAAATCTTTAGAGATAGGGAACAATATGACACTTTCAATAGATTCTTGCTTTAAACTAGTTTAATTGGTTGAATCTTTGATATAATGTCTTATTAAGAAGTTTTATTTTATTCATACTTATTCCACACTTACAACCACCACATGTATGCACCACTTGACAACTTTTATGCCATAGAATATGATTATACAAGTGAGACCATGAATTTCTAATGCATGGTGATGTACATGTTGCATGTCCCAATAATGTAATCAAAACCATATGGATTTGACGTATACATCACCTCATTCACCCCATTAGCATAACAAATTATCATCTTATCTCTTTGTAAATTTATCATGTGTCAGACCCCATTTTTTAAATTATTTAATTACACGGATTTTTCAATATTTATTTTGGATGTTTGAGTTGTATAGTTAAAATGTGAATATCTAGAATAGAATATAGTTTCTATTGCTCTAATCATTTCAATGTAAGCTTATGTTCAATTGTAGGTTAGTTGTAGATGTTAGTTGTATATGTTAGTTCTAAAAACATGTGGAATTAGAAATAATTTATGTTTGATTGTTAATGTTGCCCATTTTTTATGATGTGATTATGACTAATGGGCTAGCTACTTTGTGATGATGAGATGGATGCATGAAGGTGTTTTCCCCTCCCAAAAGAGGAGAGAGGGTATCATCAAAGAGAGAGTAGTAGATCAAGATTGTTAGTAACCATACCATGCCATTAAGAAGTATTTATCCACACACACACACATAAGGTATAGTTGTTATTAAAAGTGTCAATCCAATGTAATGAGTGCCTTTGTCAGTTTTTTCTATAAGTATCTTAGCCAACATTTGTGGTTAAAGGTCAATAATCTATGAATCCTAATTGTGAATTAGATGTATGATTGTATTGTTTCTTAGTTATCATATCTTTTGGTTATCAATTAGGTAGGTGAAAGGTTAGGGGGTTCATTCTTTAATTAAATTTTTATTATGAAAAGAAATAATATTTAAATTTTAATGAAGAAAGAATTTTCTTAAAATATAAAATGATAATAGTTAAATAAAAATGCATATTCTAAAATATTGAATGCAAGCAATAAATAGGCTTACCTAAAAAATTAATGCAACACCCCTTTGAAACTGTTGTTACTCTTCTCAGTGCTTGGAAAAGAGGCAAAATCAACTAAAAATGAAGTGGAGTTTTAACTGCACTCTAGTGGAGTAGAAGAGGTGGTAAATGGAATGCACCATGGTGGCACAACAAAGGGTCCCAAAAGAAAAACCCCTCTAGTGATTTCCAAAATCCCTAAGCCTAAACCGACTGCCAAAAAGATAAAGGGGAGTGTGGGGATTGCCCAGTCTAATGCCGCAACTGGTCTTTGTGAGCTTAAGTCTGCCCCTAACATGACTGAAACAAACCTACTGCTAAGAAGAAAGTGAAAGATGAGGGGAAGGGTTTGATGGAGCCGCTAACCATTGACAACATAGGGAAGAATGTGGTGGGAAGATATTCCAAGGGGGATACTATGGTTGTTGCTACGGTGGAGACTGGGGTTGAAAATACCAACATTAAGAGATTTGGTAGGTTGGAAAAAATTAACAAGAAAGTGAAGATTAGGGAAATTTATTCTGATTAGGAGTAGTCTGACAGTAAAGGTAATAGGAATGTGGAAGAGTCTGAGGAAGAGGAGGAGGAGTTTGTTGAAGGGCTTAGCAACTTTTTTGAATTCAAAAAAATTCTTAGTGAGAACTTGGCTTCCCAGTCCTCTAACCGTCAGGATGTGGAGCATGATGACATTGCGAAGTCTGTGGATAAAGGGGATGATTATAGTGTGCTGCTGGAGTGGATGGTGAAGCTTAAGAAGAATTTTAGTGGCTTGACCTGGTTCACTATCAAGTTGGTCCACTGTGTGACTAGCACACTCTCAGCTGTGCTTAAGGATGAGATGTATAAGAAGGTTGTGGACGAAGGCCCTGAATGGGTCAGGGAGGATGTTGTTAACCTCCTCTCTCAGAATTGGGAGAATGCTAGTTAGTTTGTTGCCGCTTTGTCTATGGGGTGTTACTATCGGCTATTAGTCTATTGTGTCTATGGTTTTTTTTTGTTAGTGGTTTTTGTTTTTTGGACTTGATCTTTTTTGGCCCATGAGGCTCATCGTGTAAGGGTACAAAACCCTGTAAATGCTGCTTATCTTATAAAAAATAGATGGGAAAAGGGGGAAATTGAACACTTGTTTTTATTAAGATAATTTGAAAGAAAAAAGGGAGAATTTTGGAAGGAACGACTCAAAAAATTGGGAAGTAAATTGCATAAAAAGAAAGAGGATCTTGTGAGAAAGTTGACACACATGTCAGATGTGTAGAACCTTTCTTTCTTTTTCAATTAAAAGCATTTCTTAGATATTTTTATTTAGGACTCTTTTGCAAAATAGAAAAGGTGACATAAGGAAATGGTTTTTTTTTATGGTATGTAATGTTGTTTGATCCATTACATAGGATTATTATAATCTCTCTTATAATTTTTTTGTAGCTGTTATTATGTGTTACATGTAGCACCATCATTTGATGCATGTTTGTTACTTTTGTTGGAAGGTTGAGGAAGTTTATCATTAATGATTTTGTTTGGCAACATGAGCATGGAAGGTACATAGTGACATATCACAATGTTTTCATTGATGTAAACATTGTTGCAAACCATTTTGATAAGTTTTAACAAGTTTTGGAGTTGATAAGGAAGACATTTGTGCAAGATGATTTGGTCCAAGAATATATATCATGTGGAAATTTGACTAAGTGTCAAATATACCAGTTTAGTGTAACAGTGCATTGATTTTTTGGGTTTGCACCACTTCATAAATGAAGATATCACTCCGTGATTCTAGCATAATTTTGGTGGATGTTAGATGTACCTAATTCCAAGATTTCATCATGTTTAGTCAAGTGGATTGAGAGATATGAGTAACAAAGTTCAGCTTGGCATATTATAGTTATTCTTTGTACAGTGTGTTTGTGTGGGAGAATCTGCACTTCTCTGTGGATGAGTATTTGGCCTTGCACTTTTGAGGATAAGTTTCCAGATGTCAGTAGAGCATGGATTCTAGATGGTATCAAGTTTTGAGGTCCATGTGTTGAGATATGGATACATAGTTGAAGGTTTTTATTTTTAGGTCTTATGCAGAGCTGACCTAATATGTTTGATGTTATGTGAAGGTTAAAAATGTGTTTCTATCTTATATGGGATCTGTTATAGGTCTATGCTAACCTATCTTAAGATGTTTTGAGTTTTGAATTATGGCACATTGTGTGGATGCAAATTTTTGGAGTCAAAAAGTTACATTTGAGTGTTACTACCACTCCTCCTGTCCAAAAGTCCTTTGGGACATTGCCCTCTACTAGAGAGAAAAGAAAGGTATCATCCAGTCCTCTAGTAAGGGAGAAATCCCCTTCAATTGAACAAGATACAAGGGTTGAAAAGAAAAAAATTTCCACTACTGCATCCACTGTTGCCCCTGCTAAGAGAAGAGTGAAGCAAAAAGCAATGAGAGAGAAGGGTATTAGCATAAATTTTGTTGAAGAAGAAGAAGAGTTAGAAGGACCCCAGTTGGTCTAGAGAAGGAGTGATGCTTCACAAGGTGAAGCTAGTGTAAAAAGGAAAATATATGATATCATTGATACTGAGAGTGAAGAGGAGATAGAAAAGGAAAAAGATGCATTTCAGATATATATGAGAGACAATAAGAAGGAAGCCAAGAAGGCTTCTTCAAAGAAGAAAGAAAAAGAGACAAGTCAGAAGAAGACTTTGGTCAAAGGAAAAAAGAAAAAAATAATCTGAACCAGTAACACTTCATTCCCCCATGAAGTTAGAGGCATTGTTTAATAGCATCTTGCAAAATGAGATGTTGAAAGAGATTGAAACTCTATACAAAGATGTGGATGAGGTGGAAAAGGCCACCATCATTGAGGCTATAGTCAAATATCTTGTTATCCTATAAGTTGATATGTAGAACATCAAGAAGGATATTCTTGATGATTTATGGAATATTTTATTGGAAAGGAGACACGAGGCAATAAAAGAACATCAAAGGCTAAAAGATGAAGCCTTGGAAAGAGTTTGTGCTCCATTTTCTGAAGAGGATAGAGCCAAATTAGCTATCGTATTTAGTAAGGAGCTAAGAATAAAGCAAAGGGTAACAACCCTTATGAGTAAAGACAAAGATGATCTTGAGAGAATCTAGAAGGAAAGCAATGATAAAGTAGAGGAGACTATACAAAAGCTAGGATTGACTCCAATAGTTTAGGAAGGAGTGAATGTTGATACCACTACTCCGGAACCTAATGTAGAGGAATAAGTGTAGACAAATGATGCTCAAAATGAGCATGATACAAACAAGGAAGCTGCATAGGATGACAATCCTCTAAAAGTGGAGGACATGACAAAAGGAAATGATGAGGAGGCAATGATTAGAGAAGACAATGCAAAGGAAAATACCATCACTCCTCCTTTGGTACAAAAAGATGAAGTTACTCCTTTGAAAAACATTGAAAACATTATAGAGGAAGAGAACACAAACAAGGTTGATGATGCAAAGAATGAAGAAGAAAAAATTGATGAGGAAAAAGAAGAAGAGCATGAAGAGGAAGATGAAGACAAGAAGAAGGATGAATTCAAAGTTGTAGAAACAAAAAACCAATAGACTCTAGTATTGCAGAGGACAAGGGAAAGGCTATGGAAATTGTTAAGGCTTCTAGTGAATCTTTTGACTCCTCCAAAGATCCATTGAATAATATTTTTGGAATGCAACTTAAATTTCAACCTGTTGTATCATCCCAATTGCTACAGTTATCAATGCAACAAAGAAATGTTGATTTGGACAAGATCTCTTCCATCCACAAGCTACAACTGAGAGACATGTTTCATGCATTCACAAGAAAGGAAATAACTAAAACACATCAGAAGAGAAAAGAACTTATGGAAGAAGTAGTTAAAGCATTGCAAGAGATACTTGAATCAAATGTTGACACCACACTCTCTAGTATGGAAAATTTTGAACTGTTGATTGACTCCTTTAAGACTTATGCATTTGGTTTGAATGAGGAAGAAGAGAAGGAAGTGGAGAAGAGGATCAATGACAAAAGAATGTTGGAAATAGCTAAGAAATGTGCCATTGCACATAAAAAGTTCTTAGAATTATTGAAGGATGTAGAAGGATGTGTTGAAGAGGCTAAGACACTTTATAATATGGCATTAAGTGGCTCGAAGCCACACAAAGTGTAAGAAAGGAGATGGTATCTATTGAGTCTCAAATTGATGTTTCCTCAAGTGCATATGATCTAGCAGTTGACCTCACCAAAGAAATAAGGAACACAATAGAAGACATGCACAAGAAGTTCTTCCAATTGTAAGCACAAAAAGAACACATTATTTTTTAGTTTGGAGAGGTAAGGGATCTATTCAATCCCAAATTTATACTTGTTTCAAAAGATCTTCTAAGAGTAGACAAAGCTAAGAAGATGAATTTGGTACTTGCTACTCCAGAAGAGGGAGAAGAATTATTGCTTGAGCTTGAAATGTAGAATAAGCTACTTGCAGAGGCTAAGAAATAATAGGAACATGGTAGGAAATATTGGGAAGATCACTTGAAGAATTTACAAGCATCAACCACCTTCGGTTGATTTATCTTTCATTCTTTTATGCATTTTCAACTTTTTTGTTTAGATTATTTTTACATATACATACACTATAGAGAAGTTTTCCAATACCCTTTGGTTTTTTCTTTAGTATATGACTTAAGGGAGTCAAATCATTCTTCTCAATTTGTATATATGGTTACATCTCTCATGGGGAGTTCTAGTGACAGTCAAAGCAAGTTGTATATGCACCCTTTTCCCTTGATGTCAAAGGGGGAGAGTAATTTGGAGATTTTTGGCATGTTTCTATCAATGACAAAGGGGGATATTGTTGGAAGGTTGAGGAAATTTTTCATTAATGATGTTGTTTGGAAACATGAGCATGGATGGTAAATAACGACATAATATAGTGTTGTCATTGATGTCAACATTGTTACAAACCATTTTTATTAGTTCTAACAGGTTTTGGAGTTGATAAGGAAGACATTTGTGCAAGATGATTTGGTCCAGAAATATCTATTGTGTGGAAATTTGACTAAGTGTCAAATTTGCTAGTTCAATGTAACAATGCGTCAATTTTTGGGTCCATACCACTCTGTAAATGAAGATATCACTCTATGATTCTAATATAATTTTGGTGGATGTTAGATGTACCTAATTCCAAGATTTCATCATGTTTGGACAAGTGGATTGAGAGATATGAGTAACAGAGTTTAGCCTAGCATATTACAATTATTCTTTGTACAGTGTGTTTGTGTGGGAGAATCCACACTTCTCTGCAGATGAGTATTTATCATTGAGCTTTTGAGGATAAGTTACCAAATGTCAATAGAGCATGGATTCCATATGGTATTAAGTTTTGAGGTCCACGTGTCAAGATATGGATATATAGTTGAAGGTTTTTGTTCTTAGGTGTTATGCGGAGCTGACCTAATATGTTTGATGCTATGTGAAGGTTAAATATGTATTGCTATCTTATATGGGATCTATTATAGGTCAATGTCAACCTATCTTAAGATGTTTCAAGTTTTGAATTATGGTGTGTTGTGTGGATGAAAAGTTTTGGAGCCAACAAGTTACATTTTGAGTGTTAAATCTAATTAGGCCGACCTAATTGATGTTATACTTGATGCAGATATATAAGTTGGATTGTTTTCAGTGTCTTGGTGTAATATAAGTAAGGTGTGACATGTGTGATGCGAATTTGAGTAGGGCAGTATGAAGTTAAGTTGTGAATGTTAAGTTGAAGATTAGAATTGTGCGAATGAAGAGCGAGGTAGAGTGCTAAATCAGAATCAGATAAAGTTTGTTTATTGCGCTTCAATGGAATTATAATTCATGCATATGTCATATGCAGTTGTAATAGTTCAAAATAGGTTGTGAGCCACCATCTCTCTTCTATCTTTTCTCTATGGATAGTGAGTCCAGTTGGATAGTGAGTACACTTGGATAGTGGGTCCACATGCAATGAGCATTTATGTAAATATAATATAACTGGTTATACTATATTGTGACCTAACCCTCACTATGGTTTTTCCCATTTTGGGTTTTCCACATAAAAATATTGGTGTTCATGTGTTATGTGATATTGTGAATGTTTCATGCTTTCATTCCTTATTGCAATTGAATATGCACTAGTGATTGGATGTTTAATGTTTGAATGGTTTAAGAGAATACTGATTCACCCCCCCCTCAGTATTCTGGGTGTTCAACAACTTTCTATAGATTTTCCCTTTCAAATCCAGTAGTATAACTACATATGTGGATATATGTTATATGTGTATATGTATATGCATATATATATATACCCATACAAATATATCATGAGTAAACACTAAAAGAGCCAAAACCTAGTTCATTCAATTGATAAACAATGAATAAAGTATTCCAAAATGTATCATGGTTGTTGGGAGGAATATTAAATCATAAAGGAAATCATGGGTATTTGGAACCATCATTTATAAGACCATAAAATTGTCATAAAAGAGTTTAGTTGCTTTTGAATTTGTTTTAATGACTACACCTACTCTCCATAAAAATACAATAATAATTTGTTTTTAATATTGCCTCTTTTTCCAACCAATATTTATACCATGTTATTTTTCAGAGCCAATCAAGCCAATCAATTACCTTTTACTCTGTTGTGTATAATTAATTGATCTTGTCTCTAAGATTAAATCTTATTATGTTGTTTTCATAGAGTATAAACAATCATTATAGTAAATTAATAATTCCCTACTCTCTTTTGGCCTAGTCACCATATGGTGAAATATTGAATATCTTTAGTTTATTATAATTCATCCAAGTATAAACTCATTATCATACATATTTTATATCAACATTGCTTATAATATAGTTGAATGTAAATACCTTGTCATACATATTTTATATTAGTATTCTTGTTATAATGTAGTTGAATGTAAATACTTTTTAATACTTTTTATATTTTTTATTCTTGTTATAATTAGCAATAACCTATTATAATGTTGTTGAGTACTATAATCTAGCATACCTATCTTATATTTTAGCATTGCTTTGTTATAGTGTTTTTGAATATATATGCGCTATATTTATTACTTATAGATTATAATACCTATCTTTGTCAATAAATGGGATTACTACTATAATGAATCAATGGAATGAGTGCATTTATGACATTCAACATCATTTTATAAATTAGACATAAATAAGTTAAGAATGTGTAGGTGTATATGTGTATACCTACACATATACACATATACATGCTTACATAGCATGTGTAACAAAAGAAATATTTATTATTACTTGCAAACAAAAGGAATATTGGGTTAGATAGTTGAACAAGTGTAATAATAGTGGAAACTACTCTACAAAGTAAAGAGTAAGCATAATAAAACTATGAGAGTTTTTTTTTAAATTTTAGTTCTATTATAGTTAATGTTTAACATATTACTAAACTTATGTGTATGCACGGGTATACCCTAAGTTTTAAGGTTTGAATGGTATTCAACTTTTTTGGGGTAAAGCGGGGGTTAAACTAATACTTGTGTAAGAGTGTATAATAGTAAATATGAGTGATATAGGTATTTATAATTATATATATATTCATATGTATACATATATAGACTTATATGAAGGAAAGAGTGTTCTATATTTCCAATTCTTGCTAGCTAGAATGGAACAAATCCCTATGTCGTGAAGATACATGCGAATGTATCTATCTTAGCTTATAAAGAATTTTTAATCTATTTTGGAATATCCCCTAGACTAGTAGCTATTGTAATAATATATCCTTGGTCAGATTTTTTGAGTCTGGGATGGAGCTGTGCGGAGGTCTGGTGCGAGCTAGGGCCTACGTGCCCTAGCCCGTTTATGCTTTTGGCATCCGTGCTCAGATTTTGAGCTTTCTGTAGCTTGCGGGGGGGTTTTAGATTGCTTCCAGGGGTTTTGCTTTGGTCGGGTAGGGGTGTCTAATCATTTTGGCTGGTGGGTGGGCATTTTTTGCCTGGTTTTTGTGTGTGGTGTGTCCTTGGCAGGAGGCATGCAGTGATTTGAGACTATGGGTCGCCTACCCTGTCTCATTCTCTTTTTTGTTGAAGATTTGGTTCGTTGGGCCATGGAGAATCGTGGTCTAGCTTCTTCTTAGGTATCCTTAGGGGATTTGGAGATGATAGATCCATATTCTCCGATGCATGCCAGTAGTAAGGAATGAACAGGTGAACCCCAATCTGGGGAAGGTGCCTCCTCTTCAAAAGGGATGTTTCGAATAAAAAAAGTAAAAGGATGTTTGGAGAGATCTAAAGATCGACCAATTTTGGTTATTCAACTTGAGCAAGTTTCAGAGGATGTTGAATACTGGTGCAATCATGCCCTTATTTGCAAATTTCTAGGCCTTCGTCTTTCTCTACCTGTGCTAGAATCCTGGGCACATTGGGTTTGGAACCTTGAAGGAGGTATGGAGATTCTTTTAGCGGCTAATAACTATTTTCTGGTTATCTTTTCAAGCATGTCGGATAAGAATAGGGCTTTTGAAGGAGACCCTTATTTCTTTAACCAAGTGGGGCTCTTCATCAAGCCTTGGCACATGGGCTTCAACTCTGTTGAAGAGATCCCCTCGCGGGTGCCTGTGTGGGTTCGATTGCCGAGGCTTCCTTTGGAATTCTGGAGGGAAGATATTCTTCATTCAATCTCTTTGCTTCTTGGGAAACCTGTGGGATCGGCTACACGAACTCAAGATCGTAAGGTAATTTCTTTTGCTCGTATTTGTGTAGAAGTTGATTTAAATAATCCATTACCAGATTCTATGGAGATTTTCATGGGCTCATCTTCTTGGATCCAATAGCTGGATTACGAGACCCTACCATTTAGATGCAAAATTTGCCATGAATAGGGTCATCTACATCGTAGATGTCCCAGATTTAAATCTCCCCCCTTAGCTGCCATTGGACCTCCTAGGGAGGACAAGGGGAAGGCTCCTTTGTCTGATGGACCTAGTGATAAGGAGGGATTTATTCCAGTTAAGTCCCGTAACAAAGGCAAAGGCAAGAAGAGAACCTGGATGGATAGACAGAATGATGGCATCTTTAACAGGTTTGAGGCTCTTGATAGCTTAGTCCAAGAGGAAGGAATTCTAGTTGAGCTCTCTTCTGGGGCTAAAGGTCAGCATGAGGCTCAGGATGAGGAGGCAAAGAAGGAGGATCAAATTTTATCTTCAGGGGACCAACAGGTAGGCTAGATGGCTATGGATTTGCCTTCTCAAGTTCAAGTTATCGGAGATCTCTAGGGGTCACAGGCTCCGAAGAATACAATTGTGGTGGCTCCTATTTCCCTTGCTACTAAGGGGATCTCGGATCCTGTGAAGGGTAATAAGGCTTCTCCTGCCTTAGGCTTGCAACAAAAATCCTTTAAAAAGGGGCGTCTAGACAAACCATCAAGGAGTGGAAGAAAGACTGATCAAGAGAAGGTCAAAATTATGGGTGATACATTGGTTGAGTCTGGGTCGGTGAAATCCATTGATTCCCACTTCTCCCACCCCCATAAATGATTGTATTATCATGGAATGTAAGGGGGTTGAACAACATCCCTAGACAAAAGGCTGTTTGCAGATTAATTGAGTCTCAATCTCCTGATGTGGTCTTTATTCAGGGAACCAAGCTTATAGTGGATGGTTTGGCTAATTGTGCTCCGCGTATCTAGCCCCAAGGCTATTGGTAGGGGGTGGGGGCTTTGAGCAGTTCTGGGGGGGTGGCTTATTTCTAGAACTTGAGGAAAGTTTCCCCCTTATGGTGGATTTCTAGCCAGTCTTCCATTTCTATGGTTGCCTCTAGTTTTGAGACTGAAGAAAGATGCCTTTTCTCCAATATTTATGCTCCTACTGATCTTTCAGGTAAGTCACATCTTTGGGCTCACATCAACTTCATCCAGTCTCTGGACCTGTTTCTCCCATGGATTATGGCTGGTGATTTTAATGCTATTATAAGTTTGGATGAAAAATGAGGCGGGTTAGCCAGGCTGGACCCTTCTTCAAATTTGCTCAGAGATAATATTGGTCTCCTGAATCTCATTGATGTGAAGCCAATCAATGGTGTATTTACATGGAATAATAGGAGGTGTGGTGTTGAGGCTATCTCAGAAAGGCTTGATAGATTTCTGGTATCCTGTTATTGGATATACAACAGGTGGACCACCAGTTCAGAAATTATTGATTGGAGGGGCTCTGATCACTGGCCTATCAAATTCTCTGTCTCCTCATATGGAGTCACCAAAAATCCTTCTTTCAAATTTTAGTTGATGTGGTTAAGAGATCAATCTCTACATGATCTTATGCTGGATTGGTGGTATGAAGGGATGCCTGCCCATGGGATGGCCATGTTTACTTTTAGTAAGAGGCTTCAACATGTGAAGTATAGGCTTAAGAGGTGGAATAAACAATGTTTTGGGAACCTGCATGCTCAGAAGATAGCTGCTCAGTCCAAGTTGGATAGTGTTACTCGTCAGATTTGAGACCAAGGGTTGTCTTATGATCTCAGGAATGCTGAGTCCTTGGCTCTTAAGGGCTTAGAAGAGTCGGAGCTTCGGGAGGAGATTTTTTGGAAGCAAAAATCTCGTATTGATTGGCTTCAGGAGGGGGATAGGAACACAACATTTTTTCATAACTTGGTTAAGGCTTGGAGGCAGGGGAACTCTATTTCCTCTCTTGTTTCACCTGAAGGGGTCCAACTCTTGTCTTGTGAAGAAATTTCCAGGGAAGCTGTCAATTATTTTTCAAATCTATTTACTAGGGAGGATCTTGCAGCTAGGACCAAAGAGAGGGCCATCTTGGATTGTATTCCCCACCTGGTCTCTGCCGAGATGAATGGGGCTCTTTTATGTCCAATCTTGTTACCTAAATTGAAGTAAGTTGTGTTTAATATGAAAAAAGGTAAAGCTCCTGGCCCAAATGGGTTTCTAATTGAGTTCTTTTAGGAATTCTGGGAAATAATAAAGTATGATCTCCTTGAGGTGGTTCAGGAATCACATAGGAACAAACAAATGCTTAAGTCTTTGAATTCTACTTTTTTGGCTCTCCTACCTAAGAAGGAGGGGGCTAATCAGTTGGATCAATTCAGGCCTATTGCTTTATGCAATGTTTTCTACAAGATCATCACCAAGTTGATTGCTGAGAGACTCAAACTACTCCTTTGTGCTTTGATCTTTGCTGAGTAGGGTGATTTTGTTGAAGGAAGACAAATTTTGGATGGTGTCGTGATAGCAATGGAGGCTATTCACTCTATGCTTCCTCTAAGGAGAAGGCTATGTTCATTAAACTTGACATGGCTAAAGCTTATGATTGGGTGAGCTGGGAGTTCTTACAGAAAATTCTCTTGGCTTTTGGCTTTGAAGAGGAGTGGGTGAATTAGGTTCTCAGTTGTGTGACCTCGTCCTCCTTTTCTATTCTTATTAATGGGGAACCTTCAGATTTGTTTAGTGCTTCTTGGGGACTTTGGCAAGGGGACCCTCTATCTCCCTATCTATTCATTATCATGGCAGAGGGTCTTGGAAGATTTATTAAATCTCAGGTGAGGCAGGGTCTTATACAAGGTTGGAGCTAGAACAATAATCTTCCTCCCTACTCTCATCTTTAGTTTGTGGATGACACTGGGTTGATGGACTTGGCTAGAATTAGTGAGGCAGTGAACTTCAGGAGAGCTTTAGACATCTATTTGAAAGCTTCAGGTCAAAGTATTAATGATGATAAATCTTCCATTTATTTCTTTAATACTCCTCAACTTATTCAAAACAAGATTGCTAGGATTCTTAGATTTTAGATTAGTTCTCTTCCCTTGATGTGCCTTTGGATTCCTTTGGCTTTGGGATCTCAACGTAGAGATTTTTGGCAGGCGATTTTGGATAAATTTCGGAGTAAGGCTAGTCACTGGACTTACAGATGGCTCTCTTCTACTGGGAGAGTGATTCTCCTAAAGGATGTGGTGCAGTCTCTCCCCATTTATAGGTGTTGTGTGCAGGTTCCCCCTTCCTCCTTTGTGAGGGAATTTGATGCTCTTTCTTGACAATTCCGTTGGTCGGGCAACCTTCTCTCCTCGAAGTGGAGTTTAGTCAAGTGGGAGTCTGTCTGCAGGTTGAAGCATGCTGGGGGCCTTGGTCTTAGGTTTTTGGCTCTTGTGGTCACGACCTTGGTAGCCAAGCTGTATTGGAGATGGTGCAACAATCAGGAACAGGATTGGGCCAAGATTCTTGCTCTCAAGTATCTTCCAGGTGCTGAGAGCCAAGATGTGTCACGACTTGCTTTGTTGGGAAAAGGTTCTTGTATTTGGGATACTCTTAAGAAGGGAGCTCAACTTATTAAGGATGGTCTCTTCTGGATCTCTAATAGAGGCTCTGATGCTCTATTTTGGTAGGACTCTTGGGATGGCCACCCTCCAATTCTTTCTAGTTTCCCTCAGCTTCAGCCTCTCTGCCATATTTTTTTTGATGCTAGATGGATTAAGGTGGAGCATTTTAAAATAGTCAAGTGTATTGGTCAGGTGGAGGTGTCTTGCTGGAAGGATCCTCAGGAGTGGCCTGTGGGTGGTTCTGATGAGGATCGTGTTGTTTTGTCTAAAGTCTTGGAGGGTAGGCTTTGCAACTCCCTTAATGAGAGGGACAAGTTGGCTTAGAGTCCCAGCCCAAAAGGTAAATTTACTGTTGCTCAAGGCTATGTTGTGCTAGATAGGAGCTTACATGGTCTTGCTGAGGTGCCCTGGTGGAAGAAGGTTTGGAACAACTTTTCTTGGCCCAAATGCAATTTTTTCTTATGGTTGGTTCCTCAGAATAAATGTCTCACTTGGGAGAATCTTCTCAAGCGAGGTTTTCAAGGACCTTCTATTTGCTTCCTTTGTTCGCGTAGTGAAGAATGTTCTTCCCACTTGTTCTTTCTCTGCCCTTTTTCTAGAGAGATTTGGCATAGGTGGTGAGAGACTTGGCATCAGGGTTGTGTTCATGCTTCCTCCCTAATTGAGTTTTAGGAGAGCTTGGGCAGGCCTCCAGCGAAGACTTCTTTCCTACAGGTGGACTGGGCTATTGGGCCTATTTTCATTCTCTGGAACCTTTGGTTGGAGAGGAATCGTAGACTTTTTTGTGGCTCCAAATTAGGAAGTTGTCAATTGTGGAAGAGGATTATTAGCAGGCTTCAGGAGACTATTTCTGCTAAGTGTGATATGTCTGATAATATTGATCTTGGCGATTATGCTATTATGAGGGATTTGAACCTGGGGGATAATAATAGGGGATGCATTGTTGGAAATAGACCCCGACATGTCAAGCAATGGGTTTGTCGTGATGGGAGGTGGATGCCTCCCCCGGTTGGGGTCCTGAAAATTAATACAGATGGTTCTTCTCGTGGGAACCTTGGACATGCTAGTATTGGGGGTATAGGTAGAGGTAAAGATGGTGATGTGGTTTTTTTCTTCTTTGTTTACAAGGGGAAACACTCTAATAATCTGATGGAGGCCCTTGCTATTAAGATTGTAGTTGAGCGAGGATGCTCTTTAGGCTAGAGGAGGATTATTTGTGAGTCAAATTCTCAAATTGTTGTGGATATGCTGAACAACTAGAGTTTGGATGATGTTAGTTGGCAATTAGCCTCGGTGGTCAGACAGATTCTAAGTGTATGCAGTTCCTTGGATTCTGTCTCCTTTTGTCACATCCCTAGAGAATGGAACAAACTGGCTGACTGCTTGGCGAAGTGGGCCTCGAAGAATGGGGATGGCTGGGATATTAGTGGAAGGGATGAGTTACCTCCTGATTATCTTGGGACCCTAGAGAGATTATTATTGGATGATAGGAATATGTAGTGCTATTGTTGGTTTGTTTGGTTGTGTTCCTGGTTTGGTGGCCTTTGGCCTTTGCTTTGTATCTTGGATTCGATTGAATAAATTTTTACCCCTTCTCTTTAAAAAAAAATAAAAATAAATCCTTGTGAAAAAACTAAGATTTTATAATGACAAGTTTGAGAAAGAGGTGTGTGAAAAATGACACACATATCCATATAGGAATGTGATCTTATATTTCAAAACTTTGTTCAAATTAATGCAAGTGTTGCTTGCATTTTCAATTCACTATGTCTTATAGGTTGTATTTGAATTAAAATTTTCAAATTTAGCTAGAGGGTATTTAGGGTTGTATGGTAGATTATGTGTGACATAGTCATAACACTACACTATTTCTCAAATGACATCATATGGTTACAAACTCTTTTATCTATTACCCTCGTGAAAGGTAGGTCCACTTCTAGTTGGAAGGTGTATGAGGTATTGTTGGTTTATGGTTGGAGGTTAAGCACTCTAATGATTTCTCCCTTCTAAAACCAAATATAGTGGAAGACATGTTCATTAAGAAAAATCTTTGTATTCCTATGTATATTGAAAATAATGTAAACATTATGTGATTAAAGGTGTATGCTTGATTGAAAAATAAATCTATGTACATGACAATTAATTATACTTGAATTCAAATATGAAATAAATTTATTTCTTATTGGGTTATAATGATGTGCATTTAATTATTTATTTGAATATATCTTTATTCATATTATTTAATTTAATTATTTTTTGTGTTAATTTATTAGTTCTTTTTCTATGAATGGTAGTTTGTTACATCATTTTTATTATTGAATAGAAGTGCCATATCAATCATAAGTTGTTTATAAATGATTGTACTTTGGTTTACATATTTGTTCTCCCTAACAAATAATATGATTTTGTTGTATTACTAGCTAACCTGCAAGATCATCTCATGATTCACCTTAGTAATCAAATAATTGGTATCGAAGATAAATATCTTCTCTCATGTGTTAGTGAAAATACATGCAACAACCAAGGTAACTTAGCACATTTGGTTCAAATTGTGAAAGCCTAAACAAACATCAAATAAAAATGGTCAACAAACATACTCTAAGAGTTTCAACTTGCTTTTGATGATTGCTCAATACTACTTTAGAAATATAGTATAAGGAACTTGTTAGATAGTTTTATGACTTCATAAACTATCTTGGACATGCCTCATAAAACCCTACATAGCTTATGTTGCATTGAAATCTCATTAAAACTTAATTTAATCTAGATAATCCTATGCTCAAAAGTAAAATTTGTGTCTTAGTGCTAGATGTCCGGGTTCAACATTCAAAACTTACTTCTTTGTTAATGCTTTACTAATATCAAGAAGATATCCTAAGTTGTAATGCTAAAAATGTCTATTTTAGTGTCAAATTGGTGGCAAGCACTTTGTGCATAGCATGCTAGAGATAAAAACCAATTTTGATCTAGGATGAATTTGGTAGAACTCTACAAGAGGAATTTTACCCTCTCAAGTATTTTAAGGGTGAATATATTAAGTTCTAATAGTTGTGCCAACAAAAGGATCAATTTACAAAAGAAAATATTGGAACAAGGATGATGACTTCTCTACATGTGTGAATGAGAATAATTATGAGAGACATTGAGTGCTCAAATACATTAAGAAATTAACTCCTTCCCTCCATGATAAAAGTATTTTGTAACCTTAAAATCATGGGTCAAACATTCTAAATGAGTCTAAGTTCGAGGCTAATGTGAGGCTTAAGAAAAAGTGTTCCCTATATAGGAAACTAGTTGTGTTCTATACAAAGACAAAAATTTCTTATACAAAATTAGTCACAATACTCCAAAATAGTTGCACAAAGCTCTAGGACATCTCTACTAGATTATTAAAGTATATACAAGGGTAAAAAGCCTCAAGAAGGTGATATGTGGTGTCATCACCATCACACTAAATGTTTAAATTGGTGTGTGCATCAATGATAAAATACGCTCAAAACTATAAAATATTGCTACATTAATGGTTCTTATCAAATAAAGAATATTAGGTCATGGATGGGTCAAGAATTTTTTTAAATATGTTAGTAGGGGATGGAGTGAAAGAAAAAAAAGTTGTAAAAATCCCTAATGATTGCATTAATATAATATGGGTCACTTTCATCGTTTATTCCTTTTTAAATATGCACCTACATGGTTAAATGATCAATTTTGTGTGCCATACAAATCAATCTAGTGGTTTTAAAGATCCATCAAGCTAGTTTTAGGTTTTTGGGTTATTTCATCTCTATCATTGCAACTGACATGTAAATATGACACCTATAATAATTCAATCACTTGCATTAATGTTGTCATATCTATTATAATATTTATTTTCACTTGTTTTATGGATTAGAGTGTTAGGATTAAGGTGACATCTACCTTGTAAATCCTATGTCATGGTTCCAACATCCTTGGAAAGTGTCTCTAGGCACTTAGGGTGTATTAGGAGAATATTTTTTAATATTAATTCTCACCATTATTAGTAATATATTCATAAGGGGTGATGGGTCCGCTAGCAATGGTAAAGGTGAGTTGTGGACATAAATATTTAATATTTTTTCCCCATATGTGGATGACTAGAATGGGATAATAAATGACAAGGAAAAGGAAATATAAGCACAATTATTGGGATTCTCCAAGTGGGAGCTTGGAATGAGGCAACAAGTGTCTCTTGGTATTCATCATATATTGAGTTTAATGTAATGTTTATCTTCCTTGTTTGGGTGCTCGAGCTGGAGGGGAAGTATTGGAGCCAAAAATATTGTCCTTACACATTTCAAGGAGGTATTCCAAGGGTTGGGGATGTTTGTAATGAAGGTTCATCTTTGGGATTCTTGTTTGGGGATTAATATGTCTTCACAAGTCTATAAATTTAGCCTCTTCAATGTAGAAAATATGAGCAACAGTTGAATGTAGAGTTTCTTTGCAGGAAAAAGGACATGTTGAGGCATAAGCAGGTTGTTCATAGGTGCTTCCATGGTCGAGGTAAAAAAGAGAATGTAAGTAATTGTATTGTAATCTCATTTGTTTGAAGATAATTCATACTTGGCCTCTCTTCTTGGAGTTTTTTCCCACAAGAATTTCTCCATGTAAATCCTGTGATATGTGATGATCTTGTGTTGTTGATTTGTGCCTCATTGCTGCTATCTTATGGTGATGTTATTATTTATATATTATTATAAGTTCACATAAGATGGTGTTAATAAGCATGTTATGTTGGTTGATTTTTGGTATCATAAAGAAGATGGATCTAATCTTGTTATTTCCATATTATGGCAACTTATTTTTTATATTTTCATATGTTTGAAATTATCATGTTATTGTAGTCCATGCCTTGTATCACATCCATTGAAGTCATATTTTGGGAGATTAAAAATTTCCAAACAATTGGTATTGAACCTATTTATTTTTCATGATAGAGCATAAAATCAACTTTCAGAATGACCATGGGTAGGTAGAGGGTAAAACCAAATATTAAGAGAAACCCTAATTGTTTTTTTTGTTTTTTACCATAAAAATTACTTGAAAAATAGTGTCCTTTCACATTTCAAGGAGGTATTCCAAGGGTTGGGGATGTTTGGAATGAAGGGTCATCTTTGGGATTCTTGTTTGGGGATTAAGATGTCTTCACAAGTCTATAAATTTAGCCTCTTCGATGTATAAAATATGAGCAACAGTTGAATGTAGAGTTTCTTTGCAGGAAAAAGGACAGGTTGAGGCATAAGGAGGTTGTTCACAGGTGCACAAGTGCTTCCATGGTTGAGGCAAAAAGAAAAATGCAAGTGATTGTATTATAATCTCATTTGTTTGAAGATAATGCATACTTGGCCTCTCTTCTTGGTGGAGTTTTTGCCCACAAGACTTTCTCCATGTAAATCCTGTGTTATGTGATGATCTTGTGTTGTTTATTTGTGCCTCATTGTTGCTATCTTATGGTGATGTTATTGTTTATATATTATTATTATAAGTTCACATAAGATGGTATTAATAAGCATGTTATGTTGGCTGATTTTTTGCATCATAAAGAAGATGGATCTAATCTTGTTATTTCCATATTAAGGCAACTTATTTTTTAGATTTTCATATGTTTCAAATTTTCATGTTATTGTAGTCCATGCATTGTATCTCATCCATTGAAGTCATATTTTGAGAGATTAAATTTCCAAACAATTGGTATTGAACCTGTTTATTTCTCATGATAGATTATAAAATCAACTTTTAGAATGACCATGGGTAGGTAGAGGGTAAAATCAAATATTAAGTGAAACCCTAATTGTTTTTTGTTTTTTACCATAAAAATTACCTGAAAATCATGTCAAAATTGAGTAGAAAAGTTTTTGAGTGGTTAAATTATGTCCTTATTAGTTGTTAGTATATTTTCGGTGTACTTAGACCTTTTCCATCACACATGTAGCCTTTTTGGGCTACTCTTATGAACAAGTAAAAAGGAAATGAAAAACTAGTGGGAGTTTTAAACAGTTGAGGTTTGGGAATAATCAATACCTTAAACTTGGTTGAGACACCAAAAGTTGGAGGATAAGGGTAAATCATACTATAGAGGTGTGTGGAATAGAGGAGGTTCAAAATAAAAATCTTGAAAATAAATTCTAATTTATGAAATGTCATGGATTTAGGGTCAAGAATACCTCATGATAAGTACCAAGGTGAAGTGGAGGGGTAGAAATTTGACTTTGAAAGGAAAAAAAATATATCAATAAGGTTTCAAGGAATCACAAAAAATATGAAAGAGATATGAAGATAATAAAAATGAACAAGAGAAATGATATAAAGATTCAAAACAATAATGCAACCTTTTACCTTGTTCACTCATTTCTCCTCTGATTGAGCTAGAAGAAGAGTTGCACCCAACACTCTCTTTATATGATCCTTTTATGTATTTATGGGATGTGATTGCTTCTAAAACTAGTAAAATGATAGTATGATTGATATGATGATAGATCAAACTAATATCATGAGGATATGATGAAAATGGATTAGATAGAAAATTCAACAACATAAAGCTATAGTGATAGAAGATGCAATAGAAATTTGGGTAGCATATGGATATTAAGATAGAAGGTGATTCAATGGGATGAGAGATCTCTCATTTATATAATTTCTAAGAGGGAAATCATGGAAAAGATAGATTGGCCTATGGATGGCTAGGATTGATTGAGGATTAGGGCTTGGATCAAAAGTTGTAGTCATATGACAAGTATCACATGAGGGATAAGGATTAGGTTTAGGATTTGATTAGGGAAACATTAGGGCATATCCTTTTGTGAATGGTTGAGATTTGGATAGTAGAATGAAATGGATGGATGAGATGCACAACTAGTTTGAATTTTGTGGCAAGTGTCTAGATTCAAAAAATTTAGACAACATCTTAGTTAGTCATGTGACTCTCAATAATTAATTAAATAATATAAATTATTTAATTAATTATTGGAGAAGGGTGATGTGGAAGGATAAGTTAATCAAATAAATAATAAATATTTAATTAATTAAAGTGAAGGATAAATTAATTAATTAAATAATAATATTTATTTAATTAAAGTGGGTGATAAAGGTGAAGGATAAATTAATTAAATAAATAATAAATATTTATTTAATTAATAGCTAGGATAGGATAAAGTCAAGTGTGGTCAAGTATGGTCAAATTTTAGGTGTCTACATGATACACAAGAGAAGGGATGTCTACAATCTTGACTCCAAAAATTACTTAATGAAAACAAGTTAGAGACTAAGACGATGAGGTGAAGATGAAGGGGGTACTTTGGGAAAGGAACACTCAAGAAGGCAATAAAAATTAAAGGACTTAAGGAGTTTTAGTGGAAATTATCGAGGATTGGGGATGCATTGGGAGTGGTTATTGATGGAGGAAGAAGTATGATACCTCGATGATAAAAAAATCTAAGGAATAATGGTGAGGATGTTGGGAAGTGGGTGAAAGTTATGACATCAAAGGAAACCTCAAAAGTACATGCAACCTCAAAAAAACATAAGAAACACATAAAAAACACCTCTATGTATAGAATTTCATAAAGTTGAGTAGATATTTGGCTTTAATAATACACATAGGGGTTCATACTTAGGAAAAACATATAAATAAATGCCCATACAAACACTTCTTAGATTAATTATAAATAAGGGTAGAAGGAACCTAAGTGAAAAACTAAGAGGGACTCAACAAAAAAATGAGAATAAATTATCGAGTCCTAAAAATTGGCACAGGTGGATAGGTTCTAGTGTGGCAAGAGCGTTAAAAGTTCTTTAGGAGGAGAGAAGGTGAAGGGGATAGGGCTTGTCATGACTACATATAGAAACCCATCTACATAATCAAAGTAAATAATGAATTGCTTAAATTAAAGTGTGCCTATTGAGTTATTAAATGGACAACAAAGATTGTGAAACCAATTAAAAAGAGTAGGAAAAATCTGTGGGAGGAGAAAGCTTGTAGATATGAAGGCTCTCCATAATTTATTGAATGAAATGTTGAACTCTTTTCCTAAGGATAAATTACATATCCAAAATGTTGAGTGGGAGGTCACAAGTGACATGAAGGCTTTAGGAACCAAGAAGAGGTACAATAAACACTATGACACTAATAACTTTGGTAATACCATGTGGATTGTAGGAATAATTTGGGACTTGAAGAGAATAAACCTATGGACTTAGGAGGGATCTAGAGTTTGAAGAAGATAAGATTCGAAGGAACTAGATGAATCCATTTGATAAAAAAATGAGGGAGTGTGTATTAAAATGCACTACATTTTAGGTGAATCCCTAGGACACCCTACTTGAAAAGTGGAGATACTAGAATCTTTACGTATTGGGCTTAGAGTCACATCCTCATGGATGATTCATGCAATATTTTTCTTCCTTCATGGATATTATGTTGAATAATATATGTGATGATTTTATCTACCACTCCACTCCTAATACTCTTCAATAATTTGTCACTCAATAGTCTCTTTGAGTAGAAACAAGATTTAATTGTTTCAAATATGTGTTTAGTGAGGCATACTTAGTTTTCTAGGTACTAATTATAATATCATGGGTACATATTTGTGAATGAGAGTAGAAATACTATTCTAAAGAGAAATGCTGATAAAGGCTAAATTAACAAGCAACCAACCATGTTTTACTGAAAAATAATGACTTTCTATAGCTAATTAGTTTCTACTATATTTTACTTATCCTCACAACCAAGGGGACAAAGCATAGGATTTCTTCTTCTTATCCCCATAGCTTTTGAATTAGCCTATGGGGATCTAGAAAATATTTCCAAGCTCTTGAGAGATGATTGTAGATACTTGTTCCATATCATTGAACATGTACATAAATTAGTGCTCTATAAAAAGGGTTGGGAAGGTTAGGTCTACCAATCAATTCCTTCAATTGCATGTGAGTTCTTTGAGATGGCCTTGGTTGTTACAAAAATAACTAGATAACACAATATCTTGAAAGGCAAAGGGATGGGAAAATACAAAGGACTCTAGTCTTGTTGAGAAATATTAGGGGGGGATGAAACTTGCATAGAGCTAATAGAAGGATGAAATATTTTAACTTTGTCAAACTAGATTATCATTACTTGTAGAACGCACAAGATATGGGTAGAATGAAACTACTTCTTTACTATAATTTTAATGTTCTAAGCTATCATATATACATGCAAGTGAAGAGGATCAAGAAGCATACCAAATATTGCTTGATTTAGAATGATTTTCCTTCAAACACATGAATTTTATTTGAATTTATGTCTCTATTAATGAGTATATTTATGGATCACACAACAAATCTCATTGGATTTTGTCATGATTCCAAGTTGAGCAAGGTTTTAACACTATTTAGACTTTGCTAGTTTCCTTTTACAATTGGAAACTAAAAGGTCAAATTTAGGTGATACAAGTGTCAAATTAGGTTTATTAACACATTTTATAAATATTATCCCCATAAAGTGGAGATGTTTTGGGGAAAGCAATAAAATTATTGGGAAAAGAGTTTTCAAAGGAAAAATAAATAGTTTTTGAATAAAGAGAAAAGAATGATGTATTAAAAATAATAAAGAATACAGTCAACATAATTAAACATTAAATAAATTCACGAAAGCCTCCCACACATCACTTTTGGGAGGAGACAAAAACTTGAGAAAATCAATCTCAATAGTGAGATCAATGGAGGTAGAAAATGAGAAATATTTGCACTTGTTGATGGTGGTGTATACCTCTACTTATAAAGATTTTTGGGGCTGATAATTTTGACAAAACCTTCCACTTTGGGATTGCTATGCAATTCTTTTAGAGTGATCACTTCTTTCTCTTCAAGAGCAAAAATTTCTTAGTATGCCTTTGTGGTGTAAAGGGAGGTACTAGTATGATACCACAAGGCAAGAAAACATGTGCCAATTAAAACATTTCCAACTTCTAAAAAGTGATTCTTATGTTCTTGGGATATCCAAATATCTTTCAAATATTTGTTAATAAAACAAGTGTATCCCATTAATTAAGGCACCATCTTGGCCACCTCAAAGCGATCCAAAATATCTAGGCTATCCAAGGATTGATGTTAATCATGCTAAAACAAGTCATATTTCATTCACCATTTCTCACCAAGTGGAATGTCATGCTTTCAATGTAAGCAAATTTTTTGAGCCATAAAGATAAGGAAAAAGTTTGAGCCATTTGAGATGGGTTACAATGCCTTTTTTCCATGACTCATAATTGGTCTTATCCAAGATTATCATAGAAGCGTGAATAGAAAAACCATGATACAAACCTCAAATTATTACTTGAAGACATAAAAAATAACACCAATGCACCCCCACCCTTTTCACTAGTATCAAAAATCACCCCCCAAATATTACAAGGTTGTAAATTTATAGTTTAGTGTGTTTACAAATATTTTTCCCATATACAATGCTCAATATGCCCATAATGGCTGAAATTGTAAATTATGATACAAATTAAATTTAAAAAAAAAATGAAAAAAATATCCATGTAGTTGTGTAGTTCTCTTCAATACCTTTCCAACACCTATTTGTTTTCAAAAAATGGAGCATCGGGATGAAAGTTATGACATGTTGAAGAAATTAGCAACAAATAGCTTCAACCTAAAATATTTAGAAAAATTTATTTTTCAATACCTCCATGGATGGAAAGTGCTTGCCTCCATATTTTCGATGATATCTTGTTTACAAAAATTGGACACTGTGGAAAAAAGTTATGATTTTTTTAAATGGTTGTATTAGCCTGTAGTGATGACCCTCCTAGCAAAATAAAAAAAATTGCAAAAAATAAAATTTGTCTAAAATGAGAAAATTTTATATGCAAATAGGGGTTTTTGGGCCATATAAATGTAATGGAAGCATCCATTTGGGCTTTAAGTGCTCCAATAAAAAAATGTTCACCAAATCTAAGCTTTAAACCTAGTTTGCAACTATATCAAATGGTGACCAAATTGAGTGAAACAAAAGCTAGATTTGACTTTCTTGGACATTCTAAACTCAATAGTGGGCTTATATTTGCATCAACATGATCCAAAATGAACATGTAATACAAAGAAACAAAGAGAAAACTCTAAATCTAGCATTTCTATCAAGTTTTTTGATTCTCTAAGTCATCATATGATGCAAGAGAAGAGCATATTTAACTTTTCAAGATCTCACATAAAAATCTCAAACTCTCAATTAGAAATATAAGAACTTAAAATTCTCAAAACAAAAGCTTTGATACCATGATAGAAATATGAAGTAGATTGACTAATCCAAGGAATTTTAAAGATAAATTCAAAGCTACATAAACTGAAAAAATATAAACAATGCAAACCAACAACTCTGAGAGATATACAATATTAGGATGAAAAAATTGAATTAAGAGATTCCAAGATGAAAAATACAAGCTAGGTAGTGAGTTTATATATAACTAAGGAAAGGATGGAGGTGGAAAATCAAACCAATAGGAATTGACCACCAATAACCACCAAAAGTGGGAAAGCTCCACCCTTTAAGGAAATGTTCCACCTTTTAAGAAATGGGATGCCACATCACCTTTCTCCTAGTTATTAAATAATAAAACCACTTTATTATCCTAAGCAAGATGAATAAAAGTGTAGGAAAAACCTATAACTAAGGAAAAATAAATTAACCTACTAGGAAAATAAAAACCTACACCAACGTCTAGGTGAGAGTGGAGAAGTGATAAATAAGGGATCATTCCATAATGGATGAAATAATAGAGAAGGGAGAAATGGCTTAATTTTAGGGAACAATAACCAAGGGAGGGTAAGGTGGGCCATATAATGACGATTCCTTAGAATCCTTCACATCTAGATGTTGCCATGATCACAAGATCTTGAAAATGGATAATGTGGGAAGAAGGTTGGAGTTCAAGGGACAAAGGTTACTTTTTAGGAGTAAGGAATTGAAATATTGAGAAGGAAGTTCCTAGGAAATGTTAGTTTTCAATTGATAAGTATCTTACTATTGTTAGGGGAGGAAAGATAATATTGAAACCAGTATTATAATGGGGATGAAAGAACTCCTTTACAAGAAGCATACCTCAACATTCATCATGTGCTTCTATAAGGGTTTTAGGATCTTTGGAATTTTGGGAAGAATATACATTAAGGACCTCAAAATAGGCAACCTAATTTACATCAAGAAGAGGATACAACTTAAGGAGATGAATATTTACATTATCTATAATATTAAATATTTGAAGGCAGGGAAACTTTGATACTTACTTGTTGAGAAGATTTAGGACCATGCTTATTATGGATAACTTGATCAAGGAAGCTTCTTGTTGTGGAACTCTTATCTCTACAAAAAATTGTTGATGTTTAATCATTCTCATTAGTAACTTTATTAGAGCTAATTCTTAAAAATTTCCCTCCTTTATTTTGGGTAACTTTGTCTACACAAGAAATATATTTTCCAATAACCATCATTAAATAAGAGACATGAAAAATTAGATGTATTTTTATTGTTGGAGTAACCTTAGTTTTTATTCATGTTGTAAATATTTTATAAAATTATGATAAGGACCATAATATTGGGATCAAAGCTTGTTATCCTTATTTTATTCCTCTAAGAAATTTGATTATATGATTATAACTTAAGAAAATATCCATCACCCACTTCAAAGTTTCTTTCACTCCAATGTTAGTCAACATGTTTTATATTATTTGATTCCATGACAAGGTTCACATTTAGATTATAAAGAACCTACTTTTTATGTAAAGTTTAAACCTCCATAATATAAACTCTTGGTGGTGTTGGTGGATTCTCTAGAGAGAATAAATCTTCCTCAAAACCTATTCAACTTCTATTAAGTAAACTTTGTATTTGATGAGAGCTTACTATTTATGGACCCTTGCCGTCAAAATTGCATATATCCATAATTTAAAATAAGTTCTAGATCCGAAAATATAATTAGTTGGATAATGAACTTGAGTTAGTTTTGAATGATAGAAAAAAAATCCTCATTTCCCTTAGAAAACAAATTCACTTCTCATGTCTTGTAATGTGAATCCTCCCTTAATCATTCCTTAAAAAAATTGAGATAAGAAACTTGTTTTAAGATATCATACTAAAGCCCATCAATATCTTCTTTCTTGATTCTCACATTCAACTCTTCCTTTGTAGCCAAACTCACTAGATCTAACTTGGAATGCATTACCAAAAATATTCCTTCTTTAGCTTGGTGATTACTACATTCAAATTAGTTTCAAAATCTAGGAACACCAACTCTTTGATTATTGAATTCTCTTTTCCTTGAGACTTTCTTAATGTGACTTAATTCCTTCCCTTACTCTTTATTAAATCCCCCACCATGATGTCACTAGACTAATTTCTCAATAAATTATTTTTAAAAATTCAAATATGTTAAAATTTTCACTGACTTAGATGAGTCAAATTGTTACTTGGGTAAAAAAGTAACAAAAAAATAATGTTTTGTAACTTTATAAGTGAATTTAATAAAAAATATATTTTGAAACAACTCATTATAAAATGTTTCAAAATTCCCCGAATTTGTAGTGTAGCTTTATAATGTTTCTTGAAAGCTAAAGTGTTATGTTTTCCTTGAGACTTAATTATTGTGAATTCCTAGAAACAAATTCACAATGATGAGAGAGATATGTTATTGAAAACATAACCTCTTAAACCAAAAATAGTTCCCTTTTTCTTGCCTTAAAGGTGTAACATTGAATGGGATAAAGGGGTAACATTTTCTTAGAGAAAAAGTATAAGAAATACTAAGGGAAAAAAAGGAAAACGGGGTGAATCAATAATGATAGAAAAATGGGGTATGATGCACCTATTTCCCTTATTTCATTAGGAAAAAGATATCCCCTAAGACAAGATTGAATTTCAATCTTTAGGTGGGTCAACCTTGGTGGAGATCTTGTTGTTTTCCTTATGATCTAGGACGGGGTAAATCAACCTGAAATACACTTTTGGGAGATGAATGAAAAATAATAAATGAATGAAATGATGAAATGTAACACATGAAACCTCTTCAAAGTGCTTGATTTTATGCACCTATCATAGAATCCAAAAAAAAATTACAGATCTGAGAAGGGCTTGATTTTATGCACTTGTCACAAAAAGGTTATGCTAAGTGTTCTGCTGGGACTCATTCACCTAAGGGCGAATGAGTTTTGCTATAGGGGTTGAAAAATTTCTTTCACAGTCCTCTAATCCTTGGTCTACACTCCCGATTCCTCCAAGTTTTATAGTAAAAAAAATATAAATAAATTCTAAAAGTGAGTTTTCGTGGCTTGACAACTTTGACAACTTTTTCATTTTTTCTCCTTTAATAGATCTTCAATCCTTCTTCAACCTAATATTTGCAAAACACACAAGAGGTAAAAATTGTTTGTTTTTGGTGAATGGGTGTTTGCCTTGGTCAAACCTTGTTTTGGTAATTAAACCTTGAATTGAAACAATGAAACATGAAAGGAATGATGAATGAACACTTGCTATGTTGCAACTCACCAAACCCTTGATTTGAAACCCTTGAAGGACTAGAACTTAGTACAGCTCTCCAAGTTCTTGATCTTGCATGAAATGGCTTGATTGATGATGTGATCTTGATGCTTGAATCTTGACTTGAATGCTTGAAACCTACATCATAATGTTAGCTCCAAAAACATGCATGAAGCTTGATAACTTTGACATGATGCTTGAGATCTTGAATGCTGCAACAAATGCTTGAGGAATCTACTCTTGAACACATTTGAAAATAATATTAGCTCTTGTGAATGCTTGCATTTGAAATCTAGGTTTTGAATTGATAAAAAGACCTTGCTTTTATAGGCAATTTTCTAATTTCCTAAAAATTAAACATTACAAGCCAACATTTGAATTTGAATTTGGGATCATAAAAAGGCCACCAAAAACATATTTAAAATTTGAATTTAGCAACTAAAGGGGACCCATTCGCCCAAGGGCGAATGGGTCCTAATCTAAATTTCTAGGACCTATTCATTTCAAGGTGTTAAAAATGATAATTGCATTAATTAAATCACGATTCCCCTTTTGGAAATTGCAATTAATTAGGCTTGTAGATGAAAAATAGGGCCAATTAGAGGCTTAATTAAGTCCAATTAATTAAGGAGTATATTTTCCAACACTAAACTAAGGCCATACAACTAGACTAGAAATATTATATATAGAAGCGATGGTTGTGATAAAAATGATCCTAATGGACCATGGAGGGACTATTTTCTTGAAATGAAAGGAGAATGCTTGTGGTGTCTTATAATTTGAGTGTTTGGTTTCATGTTTTATTTTTCTTTGTTGGAAGGTTGTTTTATCTACTTCATCTACTTTGTAGAGTCTTGATTTTCATTAGATCTTTATCTTATGGTTGCGATATTAGTTTCTATTGGTTGGAATTACTAGTTAGGTTTTTTAAGTGTGAGGGCCAAAATATATCCTTTACTAATTTAAAAAAATATAGTAATTTTGTAACTCAAATAATATTTAATCATTTTTGGCTTGGCAATGTCTACCTTTAGTTTTTGTGTTTCATACTAATGCTAGTAAGACTCGAGGTTATTAGAGGTAAAGTGTAGATGTCATAAATAAAAAAGTACAAAATCACAATAGAGGACTTAGTGATAGTTGTTGATTCAAGTATTTTTTGGCTTAGAAAAATACATTTGAGTAGCAGTTGTGATTTTAGGAATTGTATGAGTTAGGCATTTGGTAGCTAGTAAATAAAGGATTGTTTGTGGTATTACAAATTTTTTTGGGTTCATTAACTTGTGTTTGTAGTGGGGAAAGATGAGACTTGAAGTGATAATAGTTACTTTTGGGATCTAGTGAGTCATGTTGGTTACCAAAATTTTGAATGTTCACAATATTTCTTATAGCTCTAGGGTGCCTTAAGAAATAACTAATAATTTTAACATAATAAAAATTACAACATAGATATTTTATGTTTACCACGTATAACATTTATAATATTGAGATGAATCACAAAAATGTCATTTTCATTGATGAAATGTTAAGGATAATTATCTATTTTTTGTTATGAATAGAAATTAATGTATTATCTACTAAAAATAATTATCTAAATTTAATCAAATAAGGACCAAAAAATATGAATGAAAAATTAGTTATTAGAAAAAATAATATTGTGGAATATGAGTCTATAAATTATTTGTGGTAAAAGAGAAAGATGGTAAATCGACAAATAATCTAATATACAAGTGAAATAATTTAATAATAAACTACTACTTCTATTCAATAGAAATGAATAGGATATAATGGATGTTAATTATAGAAAGCTAGGAATGATAATCCTAATGACCAAAAAGGGGTGAAAACATCAAACTAGTTTACCTTCAACTATTTAGTTATCTAGCATTCCCTTAAAATGATTGAATGGATACATATAAAATATGATTATAAACAAGTCTAAAAGATTAGAAGGCTCATGTACCAAACCATTTGACCTTCCAACTACTTGATGATTAAATTTTTAATAGTTGGCATTCCATTCACATGATTAAATCATGAGTATTATTTAAGATTTCATGTATGAATGGTTATTGAGTTTGTAATATCCACTATGTGACATGTGAAACTAGATTATGTCATCCATAGTGGTGCCCAATAATATGAAGTTAATTATATAGATTCATGCGTAGTGGTGCACATGATAGAGTAATTTGTGCAGGGCATGTATGTTGCCGAGGGGTTTGTGTCAATGTAGAAGGTTGTGAAGGAACACACAAGGCTCCTTGAGGCTTGTGTGACTATCCGCTAATCATTCACCCTTTCTTGAGAAGTGATGACCCCATTATTTCTTTGATAAGCTATGAAAATTAAACATATAACTTTGAAGATAACTCCACTTTGCTTCATTTATAGTTTGTCCTACTTTAGCCACTTTAAATATGTGATATTAACGTTGGTGAGTACCATGAAGATCATCATGAAGGAAAAAATTCTTCACATCTATCTGGTATACTATCCATCCCTATGAGTCTACAAAGGAAAATACAAGGTGAATAGAATTTATCTTGGAAACAAGGGTAAAGGTCTCAAAATAGTCAATGAATTTAACCTAAGAGAACCCCTTTGCAACAAGATGAGCCTTGAACTTATCAATAAAACCATCTGCAACATATTTGGTATGGTACACCCACTTGCATCGAACCAATATTCTTCTCTTAGGAAGAGGAACTAGATCCCAAGTATTATTCTTCAATAGTGAAGAATACTCATCTGCCATAGCACTATCCCATTGAAGAATACCAACTACCTCTAATTATTTTTAAGGATCATCCAAAATAGAATGAATCAAAAGACTAACACTTGATGTATGTGCATGAGTACGATGGGAGTCTGAAGGATCACCTGCCAAAGATCCTACTGCATCAATAGTATTGTGGGCCCACTTGGGTAAGGGATAAATATTTGGAGGTGGAAGGATAGCTGGAGCATCATCCTCATCCTCAAGAGATAAGGAATCCCCAAGATATGAAGAGAGAGTAGTAGGTAATGAGGGAGAAGTTGGTGATGAAGAATCCATTTGAGGAAAGCGCTCATCAAAATGGACATCCCCTTGAAACAAGACATCTTTGGAATCAAGATCAAATAACCTGTATGACTTAACATCCTCATAGTATCCAAAAAATATGAGTGGTTGAATTTTCCTCTCCATGGCTTTCTGTTGAGCTTCAAGAACGAATTCCCAAGTCTCATTACCAAAGACTTTGAATGAAGATACATCAGGCTTGACATGGGACCAAACCTCCTTAGGAGTCATATATTGCAATGCCTTGTGAGGCATACAATTTTTAATATAATTGATACAATTAACTGACTCAACCCAAAAATATGAATGCATATTTTGGGACTGAATCATATAGTTGGCCATCTCTTGTAAATTTCTATTCTTTTGCTCAACAACACCATTCTGTTGAGGGGTGTATGGAACTGTATGTTGATGATATAGACCATGCTTAGTGTAAAAGTCCCTAAAAGTTTGATTGACATACTCCCCCCCACTTTTAAAAATTGTGAATAAAACAAGACACGAGATCAAACAACGAATAAAAACACCTTCCACACAAGAGAGCTACAAACAATAATCAGCTATATTCTCAACTAGAAAAACTTACATAATGAATTAATACAATGAGAGAGTGTGCTTTATAAGAGAAACCCTAAATGATAAAGGTATTATATCATGAAAAGTGTCATCCTATGCGATGAGGTAAAATGATATAATAACTCACTCTAGTTAACAGATAAAACACTCCTAAGTTTAGCTTAAGTGCATGAAGTGAAATTAGATGAATAATTAATTATTAGCTAATGCATGAATACTCTTAACACTTTGTCCAATCCCTCATTGAATTCCAAAAGATTGGAAAAAAATCAAACATGGGGAGATAACTACATATTTGGGCATTGCTTTTTGGGTTGGGGGTCTCTCTCTCTCGAATATGTGGGGTTGGTTTTTAAATAAACTTAAGAATAACTTGTTTAATTAGGGAAAAAATTCTTATCCCTAGTTGGAGAAATTCAAGTTTCTAATTGAATACTCATTGCTACCCATGTGTACTACTCATCCTATTGGATGTCATCCAAACAAGGTTATGAAGAGTTAAACAAAATTGTTTGATTTTTTATGGTCAAATTGGGATGCTAATGTTGGATTTATTGATTTTTCTTGGTTTTATTCCATTCAACCAAGATGTAAAGGAGGCCTTGGACTTATTGACCCTAAAAATCAAGGACTATGTCTTGTTTCTAAATGGATCATTAGAGCTACCAATGGACATGAGCCATGGAAAATTTTAATTTTTCATCGAATCATGGAAGCTTCAGTTAAAAAGAAGTGGCAAGATGTTAATTGGTTAGATAAAATACTCCTATCTCCTTTTTTTAAAATCAGGGCTTCGTTTCCTCTTCAATCTATTTGGAAAGCATGACGAAGAGTTTATAATTTTTTAAAATGGAACAACTCTTCATTGCAATATGGTTTCTATTTTGCTTTGGCTTCAATATGGTGGAATAAATTGATAAACTATCATGATCAACCATTGGTTATTAGCTTTCCAAGATATGCTCATTACTTTTTCAAAAAAGGGGTTCATCAATTTAAATATATTTGATTGGTCCCCATGGACGAGTATTAAGGAATAGTATCTGCTGAGTAATAAGTGCAAGCAGTTCTTGATTTATTTTCAATCATTAGTTCCTATTGATCTATCTATGAAACTTTGTACTCCAAGGATGTGTAATTTTCTTAAGGACTGGAAATGGTTGTCCTTCAATCATTTTCTTCTAAAGCAGTTTTATTTTCAATCCTTTCTAGTTGGTGTCTTACTCCTTGTCTAAACCAAAACTAGAAATGCAGATTTAGTACTAAAATTTGGTCCAAAAAGAATGCTTAAATATGGAAATCTAAAGCTGATTTTGATACTCAAGTGTTGGCTTGGAAAATTCTACATTAAAAAATACTTGTTGGGATAGGTTGAAATGCATTATGGTTCAACTAACCAAGTGTTTTTTTTTTCCAAAATGTTGAAAATATGAAACTTATCTTCTGATATTGCTTATATGTCAAGAAATAATAGTTTGTTGTGTTTAGAGACTTCTCTGCGGTTTTCTATCATTATTTAAATTGAAAGTCCAAGCAATTTTAGGTTTTGCATGCAAAATGATGTGATTGCTCATTCTATTAGGCAAGTTATTTTAAAGAATATATGGAATTTAATTTATGTGTTTTTGTATTTTCTACCAACTATCATCATGTAATGTCCCCCTTAGTTTTTTCCCAATTTTAAACACTTCACTCATTAGCATTAGCATAAAGCAAAATGGAAGTAACCCTTCACTTTATGATCACCTAGATCCTAGAGTGGGGAAGGTGAGAGCTTACAGTGTAAGGGGATCTGATTGTAATAACTACAAATGCTGGAAGTACAAATAATATTGGCAACAAGCCAACCAATATAGAAAAATAAATACTTAGGCGGTAAGCTAGCCTCTTCCACTTTTCAGCGAGCTACATGAAAAGTAATGTAACGTAAAATGCTTAGGAAGAAAACCAACCTCTTCCACTTTTCAATGGGTAACAAAGGAAAGCAATAAGGCGACAAGCCAACCTTAATGAAAAAGAGCAAAAATGAAGATATGACCAGTACTACTGTATCAATGTTATAATATTAAAATCTTTTACAATGAAACTAAGGTATTCTTAGCAAATCAAAAGCCCAAATGTTAGAAAATGATCTCCATATCAAATACAAAGATGAGAATCAAGAAAATAAGGTGAAATACTAAAAATACTAGGTCTGATGTAAAATGGTAGTGTTCTAATTTTTTGACTAGCAACCCTAGAAATCATCAAAATGCTCGATCTCCCTAAAAACTCCTCTGAATGCTCTCAAATTGAAAGAAAATGATTCCTTGAGGCTAGGCATCCAATCTCAAGTAGCTCAAACACTTCAAACAACCCTTATTTTTTGCATGCATCCCAAGGCACTAACAATAAATGGTACGACCTCCTTGAGAAGGGTGACCTCAAGAAAAAAATCATACACCCTTCTAAAATCACCAAAACATGAGCATAGGGGTGCCCAAATTCTAGGCATCCAAGGGGTCAATACCCACAAAAATTACTCTACTCCTCAGGAAGATGTAAGTCAAAATGTGCTACAACCACACTCAAACTAGCAACATGAAAACTGAAGAAACACTCCAAAAGGAACAAATTGAAAGAAAACTCACTACCACACCCAAAATAAAAAAGCATCAAATGAAGCCATTGCTTTTGAAGCTCATTTGTACTCTCTAAATGAAGGAACACCAACAATCAACGTTTGGATAAAATTCGGCAACACTTCATTATGAGATGAATAATGGATACCAAATGAAGAGGAAAAACATTGTATATATATATATATATTTCCAAACCCAAAAGTTTGAAACTCCTTTTCCCTCCAAAAAGGGACATCACATTTGGAGTAATATTATATTTAATAAAAATTAGTTTACTTCTTCAACCTAGGCATCCAACTTCACTTGCAACAATAAAATTTATAAAAATACAAACATTACTCCATTTTGAATGACCACATGAAAGACCACCTTTGAAGAACAATTTAAGTCAATGAACACAGGTGTGGGGACCAAAAAGTGCATTAGAAATATCAAATAATATAACTTAAGTTGTCAACTCTCCAATTTTTACTTCCAAGAAAGCTGGAGATGCCTCTTCATATATTGCCCTGCCATAAATAGAAATTGAATGTTGCACTATTGCCAAACTACACTGCCAAAAATGACACATACTAAATATAGCATACTGCTAAAAATAGTAAGTGAATCCAAACTTTGTTTGACCACAAATTAGGCATATGTTGTAACTTACTAAAAATAATAAGTCCAAAAACATCCTTTGATTGAAATGCATGTCGCACCCCTCTGAAGCTCTCTGAAAACCTAGAAAGACCCATAAGACAAACTGCCAAACTCCTACATGCAACCCCTAAAAACTTTGAAGGAAACCTCCTATAAAATAGGAAACCCTAATTCTACCTTCGACTAGACTACAAGCCTCCAGAAATAGGCTAATGATCACTAGAAATTGTAGGGCTAAAAATGGGGACATTATAGTTTGCCCTTCCCAAAGATTGTTTGTCCTCAAGCAATTCCAACACAACTCCAAAAATATTAGACCAATCCACGCAAAACCAAGTAGGATCCCAAGGTCCCATGTCCATCTTAGGAAGGACCCACAATGCTGATGCTACACCACTCTGATCACATTAGTGAAACCATCGTGCCAAATTTGCACTATCCTCCCCTGTAACCCCAAAATGTTACCATCCATGAGACTCAAGCTAAAAAACTTGGGAGGCTTGAAATCAATACCTTGCAGAATCTCTTGCCCAAATGACTTCGAGAAGTCCATATCTATTATTCCACTACTTATCACAACCCTAGGCAATAGGAAGGAAAGTCTGTTCAACTCAAAATCATACTCCTTAATATATCTCCACATGGTGTCTAACAGAGCCATAATTGCATACGTGACTCCCTCAAATCTTCATGCTGAAAGGAAAGCCATCCCTCATAAGAGATCAACAAATATATCATCATAATACCTCACACAACCATGAAGACTTCTAAAAACTCTATCTGTTCCAACTCCAGGAGTCTCAGAATGATGAAACAAAACAAGTAGAGGTTCGTTGTCTCAATCATAAGTACAAGAGAATGTATAAGAATAGCCATTGGTTAGAGCTTGAACACTATCCAAACACGGATTCTGATTGCCCCAACTTGAAATTCTTCTCATCTGAGACCATAAATCAATCTTGCTAAGAGACTGCAAAGTTTGAAAATAAGTACACTGGCTACCCACCAAGTCTGAATTGGTTGAATTGAGATCTGATTTTAGGAAAATCAACACCCAAGAAGATGAAAAATTGTTGTAATACTAAAAATTATCATCCAAAATAACACATATTCTCATGTCCAAGGTTGGCAAAATTCTCTCTAGAGACTCCAACACCACATAAATCCATTCTTTTCTCAAAATATCTCTCTAATCCATTGGTGGGAATGTCAACAAACTCATAAGGTGGTTGTAATGAGAGAGGACAACAACAATTTTCCCATGCATACAATCCTAGGCACGGGAAACTTCTCCCAAAGTGAGACCACCATGCTTGTCTTATGCCACTCTATTGATCATGTGTGCCTCATAAAAAGAATCTTCTCCCAAGAAAAGTCTCTCATGAGAAACACAAAAGAGCCATAAAAAAATTTCTCCCCCATGGTATACCTTATTATTCCCATCATAAACTCATCCTCCTGCTTCCTATGGAAGAATATGACTATTTTAGTCTTTTTTTGCAAGTCAATCATGAGAGCATCACCATCTAAGGAGCTAAGTGCAATTGGTGTCTCCATACTTTGTCCCAAAGAAGGATAAGAATATGTCAAAACAACTACCAATTTGAGAATTAGATCATCAAGTTGTTTAGGCCCTTGTCTTTCCACTCCCTTAGTCCATTTAACCTTTGAACTTGCATTATCTACCGTTCTAAAAATTCCAGCAAGCTCACAATCACTTCTTGGAAACTCCTCAAGGTTAGGCATGATGTAGCCTCCATGTTTCAACACATCCCATGTGGAAAATTCATCTTCAACCTCACTGATGCATTCATTATCAAGCAGCCTCAAAAGTTTACCATTCACCAAGTGTGACACGTCCTCATGGTTTGATTTCAAATCATCAAAAAATGAAAAACCACACTTTGTCTCATGCTTGGAAACTTCATCAGATGCTTCATCATCCATCATAAAGAGTGGATTATCATAAATTAAATCAACACCCACTTCAAAGTGAGGATTTCCAAGAATTTAGAATTCATCCCTTTCCTCTTGCTCAACTCCATCACTGATCCAAATCTACACATGCAACTTCTGATTTTCTTGTGAAGCTTTCTAGATCAAACTCCTCTCAATGACTATCAAGCTCACCAATTACTTGCTTGATTTCTTTCACTCTTTGTACATTCTCTTGCTCCCTAAAAAGTTTGAAATCAACATGCCGATCTGTTGCCTCCTTTAGTGCCATCTAGGTATCTTCTAACATCCTTTGTTGATTTTAGCTCAAGAGTAAGCTCATCAACCTTTCTCTCATTTTCTTAGAAAGCACCAATGGTATTCTTTGCAATTTAGAAGGCATAATATCAGTATCTAATCAAGTGTAACTATTTTGATTTCATTGTCTCCAAAGAGTCTTTGAGAAGTTACAGATTGGGGAAATTGACTCCATCCCTAACTCCTTTTCGTCTCTCATCCACCTAAGCTTACCAATAGATTTCTTCAACCAAATAGTGTGTGTGATCAAATTGGGATAAAGCTTGCACTTCATTTTCAACAAACACCAAGAATTGACCTTTCCACTCATAAGCATGCAAGGATGGTGAACTACTATTAGGCTGCAAGTAAAAATCAAAACTTTCATTCTTGTCAAAAGTGACCCCTTGGCTATCCCTAGACCCTTGTCCCTCATCACCCACTTGATGACATTGCTCAAAACCAAGATGGTAATCAGCTCCATGCATTCTTAAATAATATTTATGCTCAAGAACACTATTAAACTCTTCATTGTCAAGAGCCCTATGGTATTCTAAATATACTTCCTCCTCATTGTCACTTTGATCAAAGGTTAGGTTATCCCCCAACTCAAGCAAAGAGTCACTATTGATTGTTGATATAAATTACTCATCAAAATCCATCCCATCATGCTCCTCTACTGGATTCATTGAGAAGTTTAACTGATGTCCTTTATGTACAAGAGTTTCCCATCTCAACACCAAGATTACTATCACTGGAATGATGAAGTTGCTAGCAAATAGGTGTTGTTCTGAGAATTTTAGTAGCAACAAACTCTTCCTTAGTGGTTGCAACCTTCTCAAAGAGGTCATTTTGGAGCTTCGCCATACAAGATTCTTCACCAAAGACATCTTCTTCTCCAACGAAAACCTCATAGCTTACATTGTGTTCTAAATTTTTACCATCATTCGGGTCAAAGTGAAATTAATCCCAAATAGGTTCCTTGTCATACTTAGGTTCCATCACACCCAAATCCCAAGTGCTAAAGGGATGATTGTTCTGATCGAAAGAAATGTGCTCACTGTACTCCTCTTGGAGTGTTGTCTCTTTGAATAAGTCACTTCCCAATTCACTAATACTAATATCATCATAAGTATCTCACTCCAAGGGATTAGTCTAGTAATCAAACCAAAAACCACCCATGACACCATCACTATAATGAGGTAAAGAATCATTAATGCTAGCTATTTTGGAAATTCTATCCTTTTTGACTTCAATGAGCCCATCATCTATAGGTATATTACTGATCTCATCATTATTAATCACATGCATACCTAAGAGGTCTTCTTGGTTACTTGTCATAAATTCTTCATGTGAAAACTCCAGAGAAGTTGGGTCAAAAACAAGAAGAGAATTATCCATCACCAAATCTTCAACATGATTAGGTATGAACACATCTGAATCATTACAAACAACATCACTGTGATAATGGTCATAAGATGATTCAATGACACAACCAAAATTACCCTCAACATGCTCTTCATTAGCAAACTCAACACACACAATAGTTCTTCTAAAATATTCTTTGAAGTCATTGGTCTTAAAACCACCATTGGATGAATCCGAATTAGGATTCAAGACTATTTTTTTGTTCTATTTCCAAACCGATCTTTATCATTACCAATCACATGCAAGTCTAAGGGATTATTTTGGGGATCTACCACACACTCAGGCTCATAAGTCAAGGTATCTTATTCAAACTCATGACCATTTTTATGTGACATGTGCACCTTACTTGTGTCATCTTTAAAGCTTGATTATTTATTTTTCTCTCCCACATGCTTGCTTGTGGGTTGCAAACCGCAAAGATGCACTTCTTCTTCCATCTCCGACCCTTCTTCAATGACAAGTTTTGATTCTTCTTTCATCATTATTCTGATGCACTTGAGCACATCTAATTTACTAGGTTTTAGTAGCACAACACAATTCAAGAATGAGTCAAAAGAAACCGTGTTCTTAAACCCATCTATCATACCTTGATACTCTTCAAATAATTGGGAAGACTCTTTCTCATACTCCTCTTGATTTGTTCTGTAACTCTAGTGAAATCCATTGTGATAACTCTGAATTTTACTGTTCTCCCAACAGGTTGGTAGGAACTTTAGCTTTGATACCACTGTAATATCCCTGTTAGTTTTTTCCCAATTTTTAACACACAATTTCACCCATTAGCGTTTGCATAAAGCAAACTAGAAGTAACCCTTCACTTTTTGATCACCCAAATCTCATAGTGGGCAAGGTGAGAGCATATAGTGTAAGGGGATCTGATTGTAATAATTGAAAATGTTGGAAGTACAAATGATATTGGCTGCAAGCCAACCAATATAGAAAATAAATACTTGGGTGGAAAGCTAGCCTCTTCCACTTTTCAGCAGGCTACAAAAAAATTAATGTAAAGCAAAATGCTTAGGAAGAAAGCCAACCTCTTCCTCTTTTCAACGGGTAACAAAGGAAAGCAACAAGGCGAGAAGCCAACCTTAATGAAAAAGAGCATAAATGAAGAGTTGATCAACACTATTGAATTAGCATTACAATATTGAAATCTTTTATAATGAAACTAAGATATTCTTAGTAACTTGGAAGCCCAAATGTTAGACAATGATCTCCATATCCAATACAAAGATGGGCATTAAGAAAATAAGGCAAAATACTAAAAATACTAGGTTTGATGTAAAATGGCAGCGTTCTAATATTTGACCAACAACCTTGAAAATCACCAAAATGCTCATATCTCCCTCAAAACTCCTCTGGATGCTCTCAAACTGAAAGAAAATGATGTCTAGAGGCTAGGCATCCAATCTCACGTATCTAAAACACTCCAAACAACCCTTATTTTTTGCATGTATCTCAAGGCACTAATAATAAATGGTACGAGCTCGTTGAGAAGGGTGACCTCAAGCATAAATTAGATACACCTTCTAAAATCACCAAAATAGGAGCATAAGGGCACCCAAATACTAGGCATCCAATGGGTCAATACCCACAAAATCACTCTACTCAGGAAGATGTAAGTCAAAATGTGCTACAACCACACTCAAACCAGCAACATGAAAACTGAAGAAACACACTCCAAAAGGAACAAAATGAAAGCAAACTCATCACCAGACCCAAAATTAGAAAACATTGAATGAAGCCATCACCTTTGAAGCTCAATTGCACTCTCTAAATGAAGGAGCACCAACAATCAACTAGGAGCTATATTGCAAGCCCAAAATTGAATAAGGCTAGGAGGTATTCCAACCTTGAAGCAAGACTATGGATAAAATATGGTAACACTTAGTTATGAGATGAATAATGGATACCAAATGAAGAGGCAAAGTACTGTATATATAGATATCCAAACCCAAAAGTTTGAAAATCCTTTTCCTTCCAAAAAGGGATGCCACTTTTGGAGTAATATTATATTTAATAAAATTAACTTTACTCCTTCAACCTAGGCGTCCAACTTCACTTGCAACAGTAAACTTATAAAAAAGAAAATATTACTCAATTTTGAACAACCACATGAAATACCACCTTTTAAGAACAACTTATGTCAATGAGCCTAGGCGTGGGAACCAAAAAGTGCATTAGAAATATCAAATAATATAACTTATGTTGTCAACTCTCCAATTTTGACTCCAAGAAAGCTAGAGACGCCTCTGCATATATTGCCCTGCCAGAAATAGAAACTGAATGCTGCACTGTAGCCAAACTAGACTGCCAAAAATAACACTTACTAAAAATAACATATTGCTAAAAATAGTGAGTGACTCCAAACTCTATTTGAGCACAAATTGGGCAGCCATTGTAACTTACTAAAAATAGTAAGTCCAAAAATATCCTCTGATTGAAATGCATGTCACACCCCTTTGAAAACCTAGAAAGACCTAGAAGACAAACTGCTAAACTCTTGCATGCAACCCTTGGAAATTTTGAAGGAAACCTCCCAAAAAATAGAAAACCCTAATTCTACCTCTGACTAGCCTACGAGCCTCCAAAAATAGGTTAATGGTCATTGGAAAGCGTAGGGCTAAAAATGGGGACATTACACATTAGGTAACTAGCACTCTAAGACTTTAAGTTCTGACATGTCTCTTCAAGTGGTTTTCTTGTTTTCATAGCTCCAATTTTTGTGCTAGAAGAATGTTAAAGTCATGGATCGACTTCAACAAGTTCTAAAGTTTCAACGCGACAACAAGCTTAGCCAATGTAAAATTGTTATGCAACTCATGTAATTGTTGTTTTTTCCCTTGCAACCTCTATGACTGTGTTGTTATTGTATGTATAATTTTTTTATTAACTACCCAATCATAACTTCATTCTTGTAATGCTTTGATTCAATATAAAAAAATAAAAAGATAAAGAACACAAAAAACAAAGATGCGATGTAAATTAATGATTCCAATTTCTAACTAAACACAATCCAAAACAAAACAACTTGAATTTCTTTAAAAAATATACTTTCTTTTAACCCTATTTTGTCTAATCTTTCTCTGAACAACCTCTTCTCTTTCCTTTTAACTTTTAAAAAATGATTCTTTATTATCTTACCTAAAATATTTTAGTTTAGATTATATTTAAAGAACACAAAAGATAAAAAATAGTTCATTATTTTATCTTAGCTCCAACGCTCTCTCCAAACACTCCAACTTACTCCTTATTTAACTTCTCTACTTACTACTTGTGAGCTAGGCCTACCTAATCCTTTGTGATGAAAATGTGTATAATTTGTTGGGAAATGTCTATTTTATAGACTAGGTACCTAGCACTTTGAAGGTAGGTAGCGTAAAGGGACATGAACCTTTGTCTTAAAGGCCTAGTCATCCACATAGATGTGAAAGGTGTGCCCTACTTCTAATTTGTTGGAAAGCCTATATGGAATGTGTGCCCTACTTTTAGTTTGTTGAAAAGAGCCTTTTGGGGTTCGTTAGAATATCATTTATGAGGTTGACACCTTATCTTGTTAGGGGCTCATGGCCCCACTTTATGTGATAGCATTATAAAGCACACCTCACTAGGAATTAAAAACATTAGTCCATTTCCGAATCCAATGGAGAATAATAATTTGGGGAGATAAATAATTTAGTTCCTATTATAATAGGTTTGGAAGTAGGTAATAGGATTAGTAATAGGTGTTGTTTATAGTTAGTTTTTATTATAACAATATATTTAAAAATTAGTTCTATATTTTATATTAATGTATAGTGTTATTTAAATAATTATAATGGTAAAATAGTTATTATTAAGATAAAGTTGATAGTTTTGTATATTAATATTTAATTTTTGTGGTTGAAATATATTTAGAAATTAGTTTGTGTATTGCATTATGAATCATATAAAATTTACAAAATATTAAAAATTATTATAGTGGTTTAATAGTGGTTACTATGGAAGACAATTGAACACACTTTTCAATTCAATAATAATAATATTTTGTATATTGTTCAAGTTCATAAAACTTACCATATTTCTAAATTAACTTTGGTATATTCATAATCTATAACTTCAATTTAGACATATCTAACTCTATATTTATTATTCTCGAACTTTCACTTCTATTATCAGATTTATTATTGCTTAGAGAAATATAATTTCTTTAAGTGTTTTGTCAATTTTCATGTTCTCTTGTTAGTCATCACACTAATTATCGTAATTAAAATAATTGTTTATTCCCATCATTTTACATTGATGTCTCTTTCTAATATATTCATAGAAAAGTATATTCCAACTTTATTTTAGTCTATTTTATTATTATGATGTTTTATTAATATTTAATTATGTAGCTTTTAAGTCAAATTTATTGACTCATTTTTCAAAAAACTAATGATATTTGAAAAATGATTGATGTAAAGTTAGCAATTTGAGTAGAAAAAGAAAGATTCCAACATTTTAAAATATTTTTGTATGAAGATCTATAACTTCTAGCCCTTTAACAAGATCAACCTCTATGCAAATATGTGCTACAAAGAAATTGCTTTCCTTAGATTTAACCTATGATTTCTAGATGCCAACCATATTTGCAATGGCTTGGAACACATGCTCATACCACATATGCAATAAGAGGAAGGAAATCCTCACCCAAATAGGAATATTTGATGGACTTTTCTCTAACAGGTCAAAGTTAGGGTTTAGGTTGTTCATATACAGGCCAAAAAGGCCTTGGAATTAAGGGCAACTTCTAAAAGTTAGTGCTTCATCTTTTATGAAAATGAAAAGAGCTATAAAAACTATACTAAAAAGGGAGATTTCAATGTTACTGGCTATTTTTGGGTATCATTCTTGGTTAATCCACTGCTCAAATGATTCAGGAGAAGAAGTCCACACACTAAAGAACCTCCTGACAAGAAATGACTCTGAAAGATCAAGAAGCTAATAATCAATACTTCCAAGAGGAGTATCCTTCATGAGAACTTCATCCCATCTTTTATATTAGTCTTAATTTATCCATGATAGAATAAAAATAAAAATAAAAAAGACTACTTGATCCTTGACTAATTCATTATTTGTAATGACATTAGATATAATCTTATATATTAATCTTAATTTATCCATGATAGAATAAAAATAAAAATAAAAAAACACATCTTTGAAGAAAAGAGAACCATTATAAACCAAACACTCCAAAAAAGACAAAAATAATAATCAAATAACCTTAACCCAACAATAAAAATAATATCTCTTCATAACTAATATTAAATTAAAATCCAAATAAATCCATCACAATCCTCACCTACCTTCAAAAATTCATTAAATACTCTTACAAACTTATCAAATACATAAGCCTAATGGAATAGGATCAGCCAACATAACAAATATGACAAAAGAATAACCAAAATCATTGGTCAAAACTAAATGAAAATGGAATATGTCAAACCATTTCATTTTCTTTTCTCTTTCCCTCTCATTGTCATCGTTGAACCACATATGTCCTTTCTTTTGTCATATCGCATACTTTTCACAAATGCCCACGTCGGCATAGAGGTTAGTAAATTGACCTAAACATATAAATCTAAAATAAATGTAATATGGATTTATGTCAACAACATCATTAAAATTATTTAAATCAAGAATCTAAATTTATATTATTATCACGTATAAATTTAATTAATATTCACTTTATAATAAAGTAATTTAATCAATGTTCACTTTATAATAAAGTAATTTAATGATCCATCTATCTAGTAAGTACAAAATAATTATTAGGAAAAAAATTAGAATTATTAAATAAAGGATATGTTTGGAAGTACATGTTGTAATTGATAAATTAAGATTTTTTAATCTTTTAATTCTCCAAGTTATCATATGTAATTATTTTGGTGGGACCAAATTTTTTATAATGATGTGGAATGATGTTGAGTATGAATTATTGTTTAGATGACGAGATAATTGTGTTGTAATAATTAGACTTAAAGTAGAGTGGAAGCTTTTCACAATTAATCTATTATGTAATTATTGTAGGAAATAATGTTCCTCAATTTTTTAGTTTATAACAAAGACATGTTTTTTTTTTGATACTACAAGGGTGTCCGTGCAGCCCAGCCCAGCGACTCAACAACCCTTACCTTGGATACCTGAGGCAAGCTAGGACGACACGTTACTTACACATCTGTTGGATGCAATTTTTTATACATTATCAACTAATCTAAATCTAAAATTAGATAAAATTAAATAAAAATATTAAAATTTATATTTGATTATTTTCTCATATAATTATAAATAATCTATTTCAATGGTTGTTTTATTCAAAATTATCAAATAATTCATTTTTTCACAAATACAATATGTACAAAAGCTTATCAATATTAATTGAAAAAGATAACTTAATTATTTATGATATTGCCACATTTTGTAGGTGACAATAATAAATAATTTATATCCACCATAATGTGAAAATTTGTCTGGATACATGACCAAGAGAATTAATTTTACAATTTAATATGTTGAAGTAAGCCGAAAAACATAATAGTTATATGCTAGTGTGTAGTACAACAAACAACCTATAATACAATATTGACGCATCGAATAAAATTCAATATTTTTCTAGTCTAAGAGTTTGTTACTTTCTTAAATACATTTACAAAATTGCTAGGTTACCAACAAAATATTTTTCCTAATTTTTTTATTTTCCTAAGTTCCTTGCAATGTTCAATTGTACATGTTGCTTGAGGAGTTATTCCAGAAAGCTATCAAAGAATATGAAGTGAATCATGGATTGGTGCTTGTTGGAGATATTTTTCTCACAGTCAAGTATCTATTTTTTAGCCCGCAATTTGTGTTCACAATGCAATAGTTGATGGACTACAACTCAACAAGGGCGAGGAATTATGTGTTGTCTTGAATGCTCATACCAAATATCTTGGAATTTACACTATTGACATGTGTGAACAATTGTTTAGTGCCATCCACTTCTTTCTTCATTATGCACCAAAGTTACACCCCCCTCTACCAACCCCTCATGTTATATTAGCTTCTTACACTAATATGCCCCCAAATGAAGAACACCAACTTAATTCTAATGTAGACCTTAGCTTTGGTGGTAGTTCTTGAGCTATGTATCAACTTTTTTTTTTGTTGTTGTATTGAACTCCTCTTATAATATTTTTTATAATAAATTTAATATATTATAGGTTGTCCACTACTTTTTATTGATAAACATATCTATTTAATTGACATGTGATAAAATTATTATTTTCTTTTAGCATTGCATTTTTATTTTTATTATTATAGTCTCATAAGAAAACAAGGTATTTAAATTAGTTGAATATCCAAATGGAGAAATTTATCTCAATACATAAGTGAAGTCTATAAACTAGTAGCAATGTTGTAGGTAAAAAAAAAGAAGTTTTAGATCAAAATGATAAAATGTATATAAATTGAAGTGTTTGAGTAGTTAGAAACCTTTACCAAAATTTGCAACAAGGAATGGTCTTGAATAATAAGAGATCCAACTTAAGCATGGGTTTTTCTATTTATAAGAAAATAATAATAATTTTGAAACTACAATATCTTAGACTAACCAAACAACTATTGTGTGATGCAAGGTATCAAGTAGTGAATGGAAATAGAGCATATAATTGCTTCAACATATTTTATTAACCCAAACCTATCAATATTTCTTGAGTTGGATTCAATGTTTTTAGCAGTAAGTAACAAGTTATTAAATATAACAAAGAATATCAGACATCACACAAAAACAAAAGTAAGATAACACTACAATAATAAAAATGTAAAAAAACAACATTACAAGATACATGAATAATAATTCCACATTTATATTTAAAATTTAAAATTCTCAATATCCCTTGTAATAAATTTGCAATACCCTTCCCCCAAGGTATTTAGATGCAAAACTTTCAAAATTTGGAAGTCCATGATGGAGGCAAGGGTCCAAATTTTGGCTTGAAAAAACTTGCATCATAAGTTGCCTATGGGGGATAGATTAAAATATTTGAAGATACAATCAACTAAGTGTCCTTTTTGTTAGTGTAGTGAAAATTTAAAACATATGTGTTGGGACTAATATAGAGCAAAAAAAATTGAAGATTATATTTGGTCATTTCCCTCCTATTTTTTATCATGCCTTTTGTTGGCAAGAAGCAACTTTTCATATTAGACTTCATAAAAATATAGTTGTTGATACTATTCAAGATATTATATTTTTTTGCATTTATGGAAAAATAAAATTCACAATATTTTCTAATCATATTTTGCATTAGGAAGTAGATATTCTAAAGTTTTGCTTTGACATCATGTTTCAATTCATCTTTTTATGTTCTCAACTAAAGAGGGGGCACAAAGAAGTTATTGATTACATCAAGTGCCTGAAGGAGATTAAACACCAACTTTTACAGCTCCATGAAGGGGAGTTTCATTGTGCTAGACATGCAAAACTTTTTAAAATTTAAAGTGTAATTTTGTTATGCTACTATATTTCATGAGTTTGTTAATGGTATTGCTGGTTGTAGTAGTTCTTCCCAATATTTTGAGGATATTGTTGGGTTATTTAAGTTGGTTAATTTTGTGATTTGTTGTTCACATGCTATCCATATTATTTTTATGTTATTTTCATTTGCAATCCACTTATTGGACTACCATTTATTCTCTTTGTAATTCTTTCAGCTTTGATCAATATAAAAAAATGAGATACCAGTATTATCTTTCCAAGTGGTAAGTTCAATAGTAATTTAAAAAAAATTATGGGCATACGATTTATAATATTTTGTTCACTTTTCTATATCATATTTTCCTTTGAGTTTATCAAAATTACTGTCATTATTTATTTCAACTAAAAAAAAAAATCAGTTAAATATACTTAGAATTTTTTAACGATAATTTAAATTTTTTATAAGTTTAAACTATGTGAAATAGTATAGTAAATATTTATTGGTTTTCAAATTTGAATTTGTGAAAATTTAATTTAGGAATTATAAAATTCTAAATTATTGTTTATTTATGTTTTAATCAGCTGTAATGTGAGATTCTCTTGTTAATAGTCAATATAATTTCAACTATCATCTCATTATAAAAGAGAAAAATATCATAATATTATTAAATTGTAATTCAAAATAAATACATTCTTTAGTAATTTATAATTATCTAATATACAAAAATTGGTAATATGGAGTTAAAATGTGACTAAGTTAATTTTTTATTCCATCTCCCAACTCCATCAATCTACATATATGAGCTTGCAACTTAATAGTTTAATGTCTAGTTAATTTTTGATGATGGAGAAATGTTATAATAAATTTTAAAAATAAATTTCAAATACTCTTGATTTATTTGATAGCCTAAGACAAATATCCCAAATTCTTAAAGTTATCTATTTGTCACTCAAAGTTATCTATGCAGGTGCAAATATGATCTTCACATATGTGGAACTAATCTTTTAGATGGATATGAATCCTTATACATAGATTTGATTTGATAAAATGTATACTATTGAATCTTGTTTTCCCTAATCTTTGATATATTTAAATACTTTTAAGGATTGGTTATATTCAAAAATATCTTTAGGAATTTATTTAATGGAAAACACTAAGGTCTCTTCAATCAAAACTCTAGATAGACCAATTTTATGACTTTGAGTGAAGATTCAAAGGCAATAAGCTCCAATTCTAGATGCTTTCATTGCCCTCTTCTTCTAAAAATGCAAAGTTTATGGGTAGAGATTTGTCACTAGCCATTGAAAAATCAAGAATGAACATAACTATTTTGAAGGAAATGAATACAACTCTCATTGCTTTAATCCAAAAAACTTTCTCTAAATTCATTTGCTAAATTCAAACCCATCTCCCTTTGCAATACACTTTACAAAAATCATCTTCAAAGAAATAGATTGGGAAACCTAATTCCCTAAATAATCTCTGCAGATCAAGGTGGCTTTGTTCCAAGCAAACAGACTATAGAAGGTTCACTCTTTTCTAATGAAATCCTCCATTCAATCAAGGAGTATAAAATTCTAGTGATGATAATTAAATTGGACATGCAAAAAGCTTATGATAGAGTGAATTGGGACTTTATTATTCAAGTCCTAAGAAAATGTGGCTTCTCCTTATAATGGTGTAAGAGGATATTGACATGCATATCACATATCAACTTCTCTATTCTCCTCAAATGGTTACCCAACTGGTTTCTTCAAATCCTCTTAGGGTTTAAGACAAGTCGATCCCCATTTCACCTTTCCTTTTTATTATAATGGTAGAGGTACTCAATATATCAATTTCAACACTCCATAGGAATTAATTATGGAAGGAAATTTCAATTCCTACGGCATCATTGTCTTCCACATGTATCTTATTTGTAGATGGAACCCTTCTCTTTAGCTAAGCCTCGTCATCATAAGAAAAAAATATCAAGCTTGCTTCGGGTTAGACTATAAACTCTTCAAAATCAAATATTTTCTTCTTTAACTCACCTATGTAGGTACAAAAGAGAATTTCTTCTTTTATGGGATTTAAAGTGGATCAAATCCCAAGCCAACATCTTGGAGTTCCCCTTTTTGTTGGTGCCAACAAAAAATATTTTTGGAAGAAAATTATCATCAATATTCAAATTAAGATCTTGTCATGGAAAAGTAGATGGTTAACTCTTATAAGTCAAATATTTATGATAAAATATTTCGTATCCACAATCCCAATTATATGACGTGAGCTCTTAAAATGCTAAAATGTATAATTTAAGACATTGAAAAATATCTAAGAATCTTTCTTTGGAAGGGTAACATGGCCATAGATAATAAAAATAAAATTCCTTTGATTTCACGGGGGAAAAGTATATAAACCAAAGAATCAGGGTAAAGTAGGAATTCAAAACATTGAAGCTTACAAAATTTCTCTAGGAGCTAGGTTATCTTGGAGCATGTATTATAATCCTCAAGCTAAATGGTGTCAGATAATGCAAGCCAGGTACTTTGATAATTCAAACCCAAATAGAATCTTTACAATTGCAAACCCCCCAAGGGTTCTTAGCTTTGAAACTTTTTAACCCAATACAAAGAAGTCAGATTCTTCCCCACCTTTCATAGGCCATTAACAATGGAGATTCAACTCTATTCTAAAATGCCTACTTTGGTAAGTGATGCAAATGAAGACCCTTGTTGCCAACAACACATAGATTCTCACAAACAAGATTGCAATATAACAATTACTCTAAATTATACAGTAGAGACTCTTTGCTAACATACTCATGGAAATACATACAAATTTTAAATTGCAATGAATCTTTCTTTATTAATTTACATAAAAATCAGAAACCAAATTACATCAATGGCCTTCAAGGGCATTTCTCAGCTCAACCACACTTAGGTACCTTGCCTTGGCAACCTCTTTACTTTTTTTTGCAGCTACACTACTCAAGCACTCAACTTCCACACATTGATGCCTTCTCTTTCCTTTTACTAGTGTTGCCCCAAACCTGAAACCAAAACCTCCATTGAATACCTCTATAGAGTTATTTTTCACCTTCCCATTCCTCCCTAACTTCTTCCCACATTTTTCCTCAAAAACTTTCAAAAATATACATTAAAATCATCAATTTTGGCCCAAGAATGGGCTCCCAAATCTCCCCCAAGAATAGCTATCCATATTCTAAGTTTATGCAGCATTAAATGAGACATTTTAAGCCTTCATTAACTCCTACAAGTGATGTCTTTACTCTAAGAGGCGTTTTTCTCTATTCTGGGCATTTTAAAATATCTAAAATCTTGATTTTCTGCCTCTTTTATGCTCCAAACACCCCCCACATTATTTATGCAATAGATAAACAATTAAATATGAAATAAAAAAATTGATATTTAACTTCCATAGCCTCCATAATACCTTTCCAAAATAAAATTAATCAAATTGGTGCTTTGAAAGTGTGTACTCAAGTGCTCACAGGTGAAAAAATGAAAGTTATCTAATTCACACAAAAATTGGCGTACAAGCTTGGAATGGTATCCCATGGACCCTTGCAAAAGGATTTTTCTCAAACCTTCATGGATTTTAAAATTTTAAACTTTTTGAAAATTGTCGACATTATTTAACAAACTTCCCATATTAAAATCTCCCAAACTGAAAAAGGTATGACTTTGATTCTTTTTGCACATTTCACATGCCACCTCCATAAATACCCCTACCAAATATTTTTACTCCAATCCTTACGAGTTTTCCATAAATAATTTCTGAAAATGCTTATGGAGCCTTAAAATGATGATTTGACAAACTGATTTTATGCAAATTTGAACACAAAAAGAGCTTTCCAAACCTAAGAGATGCCAAATGAACCCCAAAACACACCAAAATTGAAATTCAAACCTGAAGCTTGTTTTTGGTTGATGTCGATTGCTAGTCTACCCAGATGCTCCTACATTAGTAAGGCCAAATGGAAGAAATTTAATGATCTAGACTTACTAGTAGCTCAAAAACATCACATGCACTCCATCCTTGTCCAAAGGAATATTTTTCTCTCCTCAAATCAAGATAAGTTTTTTTGGCTTCCCTCAAAATTTGGATAGTATTTAGTTAAGCAAGGCTATCTCTCTTTAATGACCCATTCCACCTTCGAGGAAAATTTGCACAAGTTATGTTGGGGAAAAGTAACATGCTACTCAAAGAAGGAGAATTCTCTTGGCTTGCAATCAAGGATAAAATATTAAATAGCTTCAAAATCTCAAGATTAGAAATATCAAATCCTTTCAAGTGCATCCTCTATGATGTTGTAAGCGAGGATACTAATCATCTTTTCTTGAATTGCCCCTTCTCCAACAAATGTTGGTATTGGATTTACAAAAAAATAGATTGACACAACCCGTTTCTGAATAACATCCAAGATATATTGTTTAATAGTTGGCCATGTCTTTATGTGCATTCCAAGTTCTCTTATATATGGTAGGTGACTCCTTCAATCTTGATTTGGAAAATTTGGCTAGAAAGAAACATGAGAACCTTCAAAAATAAATAAAGAAAATGGGAGGATGTAATATATAAGATTGAGAAGTCAATTTTAGAATTGGTAATGACCCATGTTTATAAAAAATGTTAATATTATCTTCACTTTGTGGGACTCCATGCTTCTTAAAATGGTCTTCTCTAAAGCACACCAACCCAGTTTCCTCCATTCTAAAGTGACCTCTTAATAGATCACAAATTCATTAGATTGCTCCAACAAAGGACATAATAAAATTAAATTTTGATTTTTCTTCAAGAGGTAACCTTGGTATCTAAGGAGCATGTTGTGTCCTAGGGGACTTGACTAGTAACCTTTTATTGACCTTGATAGTTAAACTTTCTTAGAGAACCAACAATGAAGTTGAACATTGAGCACTCTTATTGGTCTAAATTTGACAAAGAATATTTATCAATTTCCACATGTGAATATCGGTTGAGAATTCACTAAAAAATTTGTGACATAATTTGTTGTATCTGAATTTAGTTATGCTATTTCATGGGGATTTGTATATTTACTATTCATCAAATTGGAAGCACATTTGGCTAATTAATATGTTATGTACATTATATTCTCTACTCCTTGCAATTGAGATATCCAAAGATTTGTATCACCTAGAAATACACCATAGTACCTTTCATGATGCTAGATGTCACCCAAAGAAATAAATAGTAATTGCTCATTTGTGCTCTGACCACACCTCCATGAGAATAAATTATTGCTTACATGTGTTACCGGCTATATATCCTAGGTGTTAAACACTATCTCTACATTTGAGGGAATTTGTTTGGCAATCACATGCTCTAGAATATATCCATAAGTTGAAAAAAATGGTGGCCCTGTTGAAAAAATGAATGTACCTTCCTATAAGAAATGGGAAACTCCAATCCTAGAGCAATTGAATTTGAAGTTATGGGGTCAATCTTCAAAATTGATTGCGTCGAGGTGGAGGCTTTGTGAGAGATTTTGGGTTGAGAACAACTCATGAACTTCATGGGGATTTTTATGTTTATATTTGACCATCTTAGTGCCCCTTTTGTAGTAGTTGTAACATCCTTGTTTGGCCATCTCAGGGCCCTTTTGTGTATCTTTTTGCCTATTATATTTGTATATTTTAAATTTTCAACATCTTTTAAAAAAAACATACATGTATTGTATTTATGATGATGTGTTTTGATTATACACTAAATTCCTATTAATTTATTTGTAAATTGAAATATATGTGTTCTAAATACAACAACCAAGCACATAAATTAACATAATGCATGTTAAATTAGCTAACAACTACTACCAAAATGGTCAACAAGTAAATTTGAATTTTGTATTTAAAAAAATGAAAGGGTCAAATCCATGATTGTGGTTCTTGTACTTGTAAATCTAATATAGGTGTTGAATAAGGAATATAATTTAAGGTTTAATGACAACAAGCATGAATATAAGCTAAAATTACACATGAATATTCCACTTTTAAGCTAATTATTATATTTATAACAACTTAATTATAATAGGCCCATGAAATAAAGGAAAAGGAATTTGCAATTAATATTCACAATTACAATAATATATTACTATATATAATTGTATGGTGTTAGAAATCTAAAATAGATTAAATAACCCAAGTAATTTTTAAGAGAATACACAACCTGGAAAAACATAAATAATGCAAACTAGAACTCTAAGAGATATGCAATGTCAGGATGGCATAATTGCATTAAGAGATTCCAAGATGAAAAATACAAGCTAGGTAGTGAGTTTATATAGAACTAAGGAGAGGATGGAGGTGGGAAATCAACCAATGAGAATTGACCACCAATAACCACCAATATTAAATAAAGTGATGAAAAAGTAAATACTCCACCACTAAAGGGTGGAGACAACTCATCACTTTATTTCCTAGTTATTAAATGAGAAACTCACTTTATTATACTAATAAAGCTTAATAAATGTGTAGGAAAAACCTATAATTAAGGGAAAATAAATTATCCCACAAGGAAAATAAAAGCCTACATTAACAACCCCCTTAAACACTACTTAGGAAGATGTAAAAGATGATGGGTCCCAAAAAATGAGGCCATGTTAGGTACCCATGTATCAAATTCCCCCAAAAGAAGAAAAAGCCCCCCATAAATAGAGAGATCACCCACCCAAAATAGAGAGAGAAGAGAAGGACTAAGTAGACCCTCCCGAAGAGGACACCAACCACAACTCAAGAAAAGGTTGCAAATGAAGGAACTAGATCTTAGTGAAGGGTTGGTGAAGATGTTTGTAGTATCATTTGATTTTAGATAGTACTTAAGATTGATGATCTCCACATGAATCAACTCTCAAATGTAGTTCATGTGGATCTTGATGTGCTTGGTCTGTTGATGATGGACTAGATTGCAAGAGATTTGAATCACATGATGGTTGACACAAAAGATGATTGTTGGCTTCCAGAAGGGAATTCCAAACACAGAGAGAATTTTTTGAAGCCAAATGGCCTCAGTAGTAGCATTAATCTCTCCCTGATACTCAATCTTTATAGATGAAAGAGCAATATAAGACCACTTCTTTCTCGACCAACAAACTGGACCGAAACCAAGGGAGAAGACATATCTTGAAGTAGACTTGCGCTCCTAAGAATTGCCTGCCCAATCTAAATCTGTGTCCCACCAAGTCAAAATCCACTCTCGTTGAATAGTGAATCCCATAATTGTGAGTACCCTTGATGTAGTGAAGAGTCCACTAAGCCACTTTACAGTGTAGCTCATGTGGCTCTCGAATGAATCGAGAGACCATGCCTGCAATATATGCAATGCCAGGCCTCGTATGATTCAAATAGATAAGACTACCAATAAGCTATTGATATAAAGTGCCATCCACCAAGGGTGAAGAACAGTTAGCCATGTGAAACCTATGGAGCATATCAAGTGCATATTTAGGCTATTGAATAGAGATACTTGTAGAAAACTGAGTGATCTCAATCCCCAAGAAGTAGTGCAATAAGCCCAAGTTTGACATCAAAAATTGATCATGAAGGGTGGTTTTTACTGCCCGAATGGTGGATTAGTGACTTCATGTGATCAACAAGTCATCGACGTAGACAACCAGGAAGGTGTGAGTATCATCCTATTGCAAAATATAGAAATTAGGATCAGAATAACGTCGAGTGAACCCCACTTTCAAAAGGAAGGAGTCCATCTTGGCATACCAAGCTCGAGGGGCTTGTTTGACGCTATAGAGAGACTTCCAAAGATGAAACACAAGTGAAGGATCTTGAATGAACCCTTGTGATTTCTCCACGTATATCTCCTCCTAAAGATCATCATGAATAAAAACAATCTTCACATCCATTTGATGAACTTCTCATCTATGTGTTGTAGTGATAACAAGGAAAAGTTGGACAAAATTCATTCTAGTGACTAGTGCAAAATTCTTAGAGTAGTCAATCCGAAGAACTTTGGAGAATCCTTTGGCAACCAAGCAAGCCTTATGCTTGTCAACCAACCCATCTGCTATCAATTTCATTTAAAAAACCCACTTGCATTGAACAAGTTCCCTTCCCTTAGGAAGTGGGACAAGATCCCAAGTGCAGTTCCTCTCCAAGGAACTGAACTCTTCTTGCATCATTGCACCCCAATCGAGGACACCAAAAGCTTCCCAAAAGAACTATGGATCAAAAGCTATGGAAAGGAAGAGATGTGGAGCATCCTGAAACTATGATCTTGTTCTCTTATGATCTAAAGGATTCCCTTCCCAATCCCCTACTAATTACATTGTCTGTTGAGCCCAAAGAGGCCTTGTGGTTGGAGAAGGAGGAGAGTTAGGAGGAGAACCGTCAACCTCTGAAGGTGGGTTATGTGAACCCTCATCATTACTATCATCAACTAAAGTTGAGGAAGAAGACTCCTCATCATGATCGAAATGATTATGATCCTTTGAAGAACTATCATCATGATGCAAGGACTCTGATTTGATGATAGTTGGAGAAGTGTCAAGGGAAGAATTGGAGGGACTCTCCTCAAAATGAATACTCCTCTCAATGAAAAAATAATGTGTGGTAAGATGGAAAATATTGTAACCTTTGACATCATTTGGGTAACAAAAAATATGCAAGGCTTGCTCTACGGATTTATAGCTTTGTGTTTCTTTGCTAGAATTTGGGTCCATGCACTAGATCCAAACACTTGAAAGTACTTAACTAAGAGTTTTTGATAGGTCCAATCTTGAAAAGGAGTTAACCCCCTTCACAAATTTATGAGGAACATGGTTATGGATATAAAATGCATAGTTAATTGATTCTACCCAAAAGGGTGACACCAAAGACTTGGAGTGAATCATACAATTGACCATCTCTTTCAAGGATCGATTGCTTTATTTTGCAACTCCGTTATGTTGAGGATTGCAAGGAATTGTATATTGAAAATCAATGCCTTCAAAAGCACAATACTACACAAACCTATGGTTGATATATTCTCCTCATTATCTATACGTAAAACTTTGATGGATTTTCTATTTTGTTTCTCTATAAAAGCCTTGTACTCCAAGAATGAATTAAATACTTCAAACTTTTGTTTGAGAAAGTACACAATGGTGTACCTAGAAAATTCATCAATGAATTTCAAAACATATTAGGCTCTATTGAAAGATGATTACGGAAATGGCCCTGCCAAATCAATATGTACCAATCCAAAAGATGTGAGGCTCTCCAAGTTTTTTCTTTGTTAAATTTCTCTTTAGGATGCTTTCCAAGAATCCATCTGTGAAAAACACCATCAAAAACCTAAACTATAGGAAATCTTGTAACCATTTCTTGTTGATTGAGTTGCTACAAATAGTAGTAGTTCAAGTGGCCAAAATGTTAATGCCACAAATTACTTACATCATTCGAATGAGTGGGTAAAACAAATGAAGGTGCCCAAGTCATGAACAAAGTGAGAAAAAGTAAATTCATGAGGGATGATCTAGTCTCTTAATTGCAACTGTAAAATCATTGTGTAACTCATAAATCACCATCGAATTAGGAGTTAACTCAACCCGCTTTCTTGTACTTGTGTGAGTGATTTAATAGATCAATAAGAGATTGGTTGACAATGAGGGCACACAAATAACATCTTAAAATTTTCCATCCCTCATATTAATAGACCCTCTCCCATGCACCTCAACATGAGTGCCATCACCCATCAAAACAAAAGGCATAGTACATGGCTCCAAAGATGCAATTTTGTACTTAGATGAAGGAATATGGTGTGAAGCACCTAGATCAAGAACCCAATTGGATGGTGGAGAAACAACTGCTACAAGGGCCTTTCCCTTTTCTTTTCCCTTGCTATTATCTTTGGCCTTGTGAGACCCCTCATTTGAACACTGTTTGAAATAATCATGAACACTGAGATTATTCTTTTCAAGAATGTGTGTCAAGTGATCTACTTGTTGCTTCAAATATTTGTGCTCATCATGACCAGGTCTTTTACAATAGGAACATTTGACCTTCTCTTTCTTAGGCTTTCCACCTTTTGAATGTGAGGTATTATTAACTACTTTTGGAGTAGCTGATTTTTTATCCTTCTTATTTTTCTATTCATTTTTTTCTTATTATTATTACACTTTATCCTTGTTCATTTGTGTCATGATTCGAAGCCAAGGAATATGACTTAGAAGACTTAAGAGTTCCCATCTCAATTAGATTATCTTTCTCCCATGTGAGAGAAGTAGAAAAATCATCCAAAGATGGTGAATTTGGACCCAAAAGCATCCTTAGTATCAAAAAAGGTAGAAAGAAATACTAAATATTTAGAACTTAGCTTAGATAGAATACTTAGAATCAATTGTTCATGTTTCTTATTAACTCCACATTGTTGTAGTTTTAGCCTTAGTGATTTTAATATTGTGAAGAAATCTTGAAGTGTGTTGAAGTTTCTTAGAATTAAACTGATTAGTTCATTTTCCAACATATGACCCCTCATAGAATCTTGAGTGCCAAAAAGAGATTCTATATTTTTCCATATTTCATTTGGGGTATTCAAAGATTCAATATGAAAGAGAAAATAAGGAGATATAGACAAACACAATGTGCTTCATCACTTATGTTAAACCACTTAGGATTTTCTTCATCTTTATTAGGTTTAGTTTCTAATCGCATTGTTATTTATGTAAACAAGATTTCTTAAGTGAATTTTCATTTTAGACTTCCACCTAAAATAGTTGTATGCAGTTAGAATAGGAATTGTTGTTGAAGCCATGATGAAGAGATGCAAAAAGAAGTGTGAAAAGAAAGTGAACAAAAGAATGCCAAAATACCCCCACCCTTTTCACTAGTATCAAAAATGACCCCCCAAATATTATAAGGTTGACACTTTATAGTTTAGTGTTTTTATAAATCTTTTTCTAAGATACAATGCTCAATAGGCTCAAAATAGCCAAAATTATAAATTCTAATACAAAATTAACTTGAGAAAAAATATGAAAAAATTAACCTTATAGTTGTGTAGTTTTGTTCACCACCTTTACAATGCCTATTTGTTTTTGAAAATCAGATCATTGGGGCGAAAGTTATCGCCTGTTGAAGAAATTAACAAACAACTTCAACCTAAAATTGTAGACACCTAAATTTGGACACTTAATTTATCCAAATTTATCCCCTTTCGTCTAAGCATCCCCTTATTTGCATTAATTAAGTAATATTACTATTATTTAATTAATACCCTTAATTCTTCTAATCCCTAATATATTTAATTAATAATTAAATACCTTATCTCTTTAATCCCCTTTTCATTGAATGAATTAAATAAATATGACATTTATTTAATTCCTCACATGTCACATCCTCCATCATTTTCATCTAATCCTAATCCATCTTCTAATCTTATCATTAGAGAGGTGCACATGCCTAATCCTTGATTAGGATGCGTCACATCCTCCAAATTTTGCAAGTTGGCATCTAATCTTTCTTAGCCACCTAACCCTCTTCTAATCCTTCATTAACTAGCCTAATCAACCTCCCAATGAATTTTTAATTCTTTATATCCTTCCAAGGAATATTAAAATCCTTTTTCTCTTCCGCATGTGATCTTTGACTTGTCACATCAAGTCACATGTGGACTCTTCCTCATGTAATCTTTGACTTGTCACATCAAGTCACATGTGATAAGTGCTTACCTTTTTAGGCACCTTGTCTTATCCAAGGTACTTTCTACCTCTCCCTTTGGAACCTTGTCTTATCCACAAGATTCTCCAATCATGTGAATTTTAAATTCAATTTTTATTCCTCCAAGGAATCTTCTTATCCCCTAAGGTACTTGCAAAGTACTTTTCCTTCTTCCACCTCATGTACCCTCCTTCCACTTCATTTACACATCACCATTTCTAAGCCATTTCACATTCCACATGTCAAGATGTGAGGTCTTGTGAGTTCTCAACTCACCATAGCCCTTCATCTTGGCCTTATTGGTTTAATCTCAACCATTGAATTCTTTAGAGAATTCAACTTCCTCTATAAATACCCCCTCTTTTCTCTCATTTAGGGGTTGATCATTGTGCTAACCAAACTCTTGCAAAATTTTCATTTGAGCCATACTTAGCTAAAAACTTGCATTCTTTGCATCCATTTTCATCCACTTATCATCTATTTCTCATCCATCTTGCATCTCATATCAATATCTTTTGTCATCCAAGGAGCATACACAAAATCAACCATCAAGGGCCAACCAAAGGATCGATTTAAGGCAAGGTAAATTGGCTCCTTTTTGTTATCTTATTTTGTTTTGAATCCAACTAGGCTAATCTTGAGGTGTTAGGTGTTTCTATTGTTTCTTGCACATTTCTTGTTGCTGCTCATTTCTGGAACAGTATTTTCGCCTGGTCACATTTCTGGCACGCTTGGTGGGACCCACAGATGGGTCCTGTTCTTTCACGTTTTCTATTTTTTAACTGTTTGTAGGTGCAGGTTGCAGAGGGGAAAACCTAATCTAGCAGAGGGGCGTACCTGACCTCAAGGGGTGAACCTGACCTGTCCAGGGGCATACGCGATCTCTAGGGGCAAACCTGATCCAACAGACAGGCGGACCTGACCTCCATAGAGACCCAGAATTTGCAGTTTTCACAGAGGGGCGAACCTGGCCTGTCTAGGGGCGTACTTGACCTATCTAGGGGGGTACCTGACCTTTAGGGGCGTACCTGACCCAACAAACAGGTGAACCTAACCAAAAATAACATTTTCTAGAAGGTAAAAAGTGAAATTTAAGCACTCTTTTTGACTGTTTTGAGTGTTTCTGACCTCCTAATGTGTCCAGGTTGTGTCTGTGCAAGCATCTAATCAGCATTTGGCAAGGAGCAAGAAGAAAAATCACTAACAAGTTTCCTTGTAGGGCTATTTATTTATCAATTTTTGCTTGTTGTTTCTTAATAACTTAGACACATAGCTTAACTAGGGGTGTCAATTTACCTTGTGTGTTGTGCTTCTTGGTAAGCTATTTGACGTATCCAATCCCCTTGCGCCATTTGGCAATCCTAGGTGACAAGAAATTGTAGCTTACCGAGTCCTTTGACTCACCCTTTTTCTTTTCTTAGTGGGACTTGCTTGGGGATTTCATCACGCTAAGAGACGATTCCAACCACGTGTACCGGTGGGGTATATAAAGGGGGAGAGCGAAAGTTGTACCTCAATCCAACTGCGTCATAATGGGTGAAGCGTCGAGATGACGTAAAGAGTTGGTCTGAGCCTTTAGTATCTCGCTAAGGTTCCCAACTCACGCTTGTGATAGGTTGGTGTTCACGGTTTGGGTCTCACGTACCGAGTGTATATCGAGGACTTCCTAGCAACCATGTTCATCCTAGAATAAAAGACTCTGTTGGCCATACCCATTTCTACTAGACTTAGGATCATGCTGTCTGAACTATCTTATTTGTGCAAAATAAGTAATTTTCTGTTCAGTCGAGTCAACCTTATCCTATGAATGTTGTTTGTTGTGTTTTGGGTCCTTTGTCTTAGTCTTTTGTCCAAAAAACAAGTTTAGATTTTTCCATAGGCGTACCTGACCTGTCTAGGGCATACCTGACCTCCAGGGGTGAACCTGACTTGTCCAGGGGTGTACCTGACCTCTCCAGGGGTGAACCTGACCTATCCAGGAGCATACTTGACCTAGTCAGGGGTGAACTTGACCTGTCCAGGGGCGTACTTGACCTAGCCAGGGGTGGAATTGCCCAGCCAGGGGTGAACTTTCCCTTCAAACAACTGATTTCACCCTTCGTTCAGTCATTTCAAGCACCTGTTTGCCCATCATCAACACATTTTTCGTAAGTCATCGTTTCATCAACCAAACCACATAAGTGCTACTTAGAACATCATTAGATTCCATATCCATCATCAAATCATCCATCCCAATCACATAAACTTTGTTTCGAGAGTTTTGATTTTTACGCAGAAACTTTCGTAGGCCATAACTTTTGACTCGGGTGTCCGTTTAGGCTCAAATTTTACGGGTGGTTGTATTATGAGGTGGCATGTTGATTCCCAACTAATGTTTAGTGGGTTGGTCCCCGTTTTGACACATTTTCGGGGCCTCAAACTTTCATTTTGACCCTCAAAATCGCAATTTAGTGTTTTTTTTCAGTTTTTGAAAAATTGTTTTCATTAATAACTCAGAATGCATGTATCAGATTTGGGATGTTAGTTCGCAATTCATCCTATATTAGTTTTGGGTATTTTTTGGAAAAAAATTGGACTCTCAAAAGTATGTTTGTGAAGTTTCCTAAAATGGCAAAATTTGACAATTTTTGAAAATTTCCAAATCTGGAAAAAAATTGATTGTCAACACCTTATGTCCTCTAGTTAAAACCCCTGAACTTGATATAGAATCAATCCCATCACATCCTCCAATCATCCTAATCTGAGCTTCAATCCAATCCTAATCCGAGCTTTAGTTTAATCCCAATTTGAGCTTAACCAAAATCCTAATCTAAGCTTTAGCCCATTTGTAGCAAGATCTTTGGGTATCAAAACAAATATCAAGATCCCTCCTTCTATCTTCTTCAATTTCATCCTATTCATCCTTTCATCCATTCCAAGAGTTAGTCTCCCAATCTGAGCATTCGTTCATCCATTTCGATAAATTGTTTACTCGTTTCAAACTTTCATCCATCCATTCTGAACATTTGTTCCCTCTTTTTCGATCATTCATTTACTCGTTCGAGTAAGCGTTCATCTATTTCAAACCTTTTTATATCATTTTGAACTCTCGTTCACCCTTTTCGATCATCTGTTTGCTCGTTCCGAGTAATCGTTCATCTGTTTTGAACCTCCTTCTCTCAGTTCACAGAGTCATTCATCCCTCTTGATCATCTATTTACTCATTTCGAGTAATCTTTCATCCATTCTAAATTTTCACCTCCTCATTCTGAGAGTCGTTCATCCATTCCAAGCAGTCGTTTACTCGTTTCGATTAGTCATTCATTTGTTTTGATCAATCGTTTACTCGTTCTGAACTTTCGTCTCCTCATTCCAAGCAATCATTCGTCTATTTCTACCATCCATCTCTCCAATCAAATCATCATTTTCCCCATCCAAATCCTTTGAAATTCATTTCAGGTTATTATCCAAATTGACCTAAGTGTCTAAATTGATCGTGATCATTAACATCCGCTTAGGATGGTCATCCATCCTAAGTTAATCATCGTTGTTAGCCTAATCAATCTGCTTTCAATCTCAAGGTGGATTCGGTGCCGCAATCATCCATTTATCCTCTAATCCGATCAATTGGTATCCTAAGTCACCTAGGGTAATTTCTGAAAGGGGTTTACAATCCCTTTCATCATCCTATCTGACCCATCATTCGATCTTATCAATCATCGATCGATCTTATCCAACCAATCCAATCGCATCCTTATCCAATCACCTTCGACCCAATCAATCTACTTCCATCTCGAAGCAGATTCGGTGTTGTGATCATCCTTTGATAATAAAATTCGATCATCATAATCAATCCCATCTCACCATCCAATCGTCCCAATCTGAGCTTTAATCCAATCCCAATCTGAGCTTGGCCTAAATCCTGATTTGAGGTTTAGTTTGTTTCCGTCCAAAATCTTTGATCCATCCTATTTATCCTTTCATAATCATGAATCCTTATCCTCCATCAATAGTAGTTGAGGGAAACCCTAATTACGTTGACGACAATAACAAAATTCTTGTCAATCAAGAAGAATATGACATAGATCCCCTTGACACTATCATTGCTAGTAAAAATTTTCCACCCGCTTTCCAAAATCCAATCACCCCTTCAAGCTATCCTGTTATGTCTTCATACATGCCTAATCATGCTCCTTATACTACCTTTGACAAGGGATATTCATTACCTTCCCTGTCCGCATATCCATCATATCCTTCATCTACATCATCCTCTTATCCAACACCCGCATCCTCTTATCCTAGTCTGCCATCCCAGTATTCCTATCACAATCCCTCATCCATGTCCCACTATCCTAGTCCTCCATACCAATCAACCTACCCTAATCCTACACACCCATAAACTTATCCTAATCCCACATCCACACCTTTTATCTTAATCCTACACCCACATCAACCTATCCTAATCCAACATCAACATCTTCTTATCCTAATCTGTCATCCACCTCTCCCTATCTCAATCTTCCCATCCTAATCCACCATCCCAATATCCTTGCTACAATCCTAATTCATCATCCTAATATCCCTACCTTAACCCTACATCCAATCTCATTCCCCCATCTAATCCTAGTCCACCAATCCATAATGCTAGTCCTCCACCAATCCATAATCCTTCATCCACTCCTACCTCACCATCTAAGCCTAGAGTATGCAAGTTTCTCACTCTAGAAGTTCTCCAAGGACTCATGACAAAGAAGACATCCCCCACTCCACACATTGAAGTCGTCGAACCACACAGTCCCAATCCATCATCCACAATCGCTAGTGATGAGACCCTTCTCCATCCCACACCCATCATTGATGTCACCACCCCCAATACCACTCAAACAGTTGAAATCCCCACATCCACCAAATCCATTGAGCCCCCATCTCCTACTTTGGGAGCCGTTGAACCCATCGAAGAAAACCAAACCCCATCACCATCTTCTACTCCTAGATCCACCCAATCCATCGAAGACACCCAAATCCAATCCACTTCTCCTACCCCTAGTATCATTGAAATCCATTCCCATGAATGCCTTGAATCCTCTATCCCTCCGTCTTCCTCACTTGAAGAGTCCCTCCAACACTCTGTCATCTTGCCATCCACACAAAATGAGTCATTCCAAGAGTTTGATCCAAAGCATGTCAACATATACCCTTCTCCAGATCAAGATCTTACCACCCCATCCATTCCATCCCATGATCCCCTTGTCACTCAAGATCTGATCACTCCATCCCATGATCCTCTTATCATTCAAGATTTGATCCTTCTATCACATGATCCCTTATCACCTGCTACCACAAATCCAAATCCTATCATATCACCCAATCCCTCTCTTGATACCACCCATCAAGATGCTGCTATCCCACCATCTCCATTTCTTGATCCTCCATCGTCACCTAAACCTACTATCCCCTCACCACTTGTATATCCCCTCGGTACTCTCACATTCTTCCATGGTGGTCTCCTTAAAGAAGAAAAACACAACGTATATACCACCCATCATCCTCTGCCTAATAATGGACTTGCATCATGTTTTAAGAATAACAAAAATCCTATCATGGATCGAATGCTCAAGAAAATGAACTATCAAGGAAAAGGTTTAGGCCTTCATGAGCAAGGTATTTTAGAGCCCATCCAGGTCAAAGAACAAATCTATATGCAAGGTCTTGGACCTATTTCCCAAGACTCACAATCTAAAGATGTTGGTACAACCTCTAGACATCCTCAACGAGCCTCTTCCAAAATAAATATAGGCTCTTCCCATCGCTCCACTAGACCATATGCTGCCATCCCTCCTCCTCCATCGTATCACCTTAAAACAACCATCCATATTCATCCCTCATCTGCTCCATCCATTTTGGGTCCTTATGTCCCTCCACGAACGAGGTCCATTTTGGGCCCTTATATCCCAAAATCACCCCCTCCATCTTGTCATATTCATCCTTTCATCCATCCATCACCTATCCATGTCACCCATCATAAACATCCCACTTGCATATCCCATAATTAGGATAAAAAAAGGCACATACCTAAACATCCTCCATCTACACATAATCCCCATACTCCTACCTCCATTGCTCCACGTCATCCATCTCCTCACACCCATCCCATTTCTATCAAAAGCACTTTGGATACTAAAGAAAAAAGGCATAAATCCAAAAATCTGCATAAATCTAAAGCTCCCCATGTCTCCTCTAAAAGACATGGTGATGAAAAGAAAAATCAAATACACAATCAAAATCAAACCCATCGGCCACAAAGGCCCACCAAAGCAAAGATCAAAACCATGTGGATCCCAAAGAAAAAATATGCCATGCCTTCAAATGAAAAATTTGTAACCACATCCAAAGTTGCTAATCCAAAAGCTAATCATACACCCCCTCCATCTCCTAAATCTGTTTTGGGTCCTTATGTCCCAAAATTCACTATCCCATCTCCTCCATTATCCCCACATTCTCCATCCATTAATCCTCTTGTCATTTCACATCCATCATCGTATGTGCCAATGTTGGTATTGAAATCACCACCCCATTACACACCTACCCCATCATTCTATCCATACCCTTTCTAGCCTCCCATCCATTATCCCACATATCTCCCCCATCAAATCCCTCTAATTTATCCTCTTGCATAATCCATTTATCCTAATATGGTTGTACCAATATCTAACAGTCACTTCGAACATGGGCTCTGAACACTTTGTATGGAACTTGATGCTTGAGTCCTTCATCCATCTCCTTGTCGCATGTCTTCTAAATCTACTTATCTGCCTCCTTATCCTTATCCATCTCCTTCCGCATGCTATCCAAAAAGTAGTTTTTTTTCAAAAAAGTCAAAAAAAGAAAAAAGCAAAGAGAAATAATTCGTCCAATGGTGAAAACTTGGCAAACAAGTGCCTTGGATAAGTACCATGATGAAAACTTGGAAAACAGGCATCATGTGTAAATCCCCATCTATCCTTTTTCACACTTGGGGGAAGCTTCTTGATATGCATCCCCTCCATCCGCTATGCTTTCTGCTACACACACATCTTCCTGCTATACATCCCCTACATCCTTTTCCTCCATCCCACCTATCTTATGCAACCTACCATCATATCACGTTTCTCTCCTGTCGCTCCATCCTTCTTGTGATTTTGATAAAAAATAGGGGCACCTATCTATGCATGCTTTGGACACCTCTTGGTATACAGTCCCTTCATACGTGCTCTATTGTATCCCTTAGTCACCCATCCTATCCTCCTCCAGTTATCTCCTTCATTTTCCCATCTTCCGCCCCTCATGCCTCCCTATACATGACATATTTAGATTGGGGGAACTTATCTCCCTTTGTGACATAGTTCTTGGAGACATCATCCATCATAAAAATCTCTTCCATCTACCCATCATTATCTTCCTATCCATCTAAACAATCCCTTCCATCCAAATAATCCCTCCCATCCCCCATCTTTATCCATCCCTTCATCTTTATCCTCATTCCCTCTCCTAATCCCTTGTAATTGGTATCTAGCTATAGGCTACTCCCCATGCAATCCCATGTCATCTATCTTATCATCATCACTTCTACTTATTTTGCACATATTTTCAATCTCCTATCCTTTCTCATCATTCATCTATCCATCCTATCATCCTCCCAATTCATTTTGATGATTTGGATAACTATCCCATCCCTGAGCTTTGTGTCATCACCATCATCCTATCCAATCCAACAAGTCTATCTTGTCTCATCGTATTGGTCCCATATTTTTATCTGCTTATCCTGGTCATCTCATCATATTTTATCCATCATTTGTCTTTGGCCTTTTGTCGAACTACGTTTCCCCTGTGCTTTCATGTAGGCAAGGTTGATCATTTGATCCACCCTCAGGGCTCTTTTATCATCTATCATCAATCTTCATTGTCCACTTTTCTCCTGTTGTCCATCCTATCTTTATCATCCATCGAGGTCTCCATCATGGTCTGTCATCAACCTTTTATCAAACTATGAGGGTTCAGTGCTTTCACGTAGGCAAGGCTAATATTTGATCAACCCCCGAGCCCCTAGGTCGCTAGGATTTGTCAGTCTCCTATCTTGTGTCATGTCTCTTGTGTCGTGTCATCAAGCTATGCCCTTATCTAGCTGGTTCTTAACAAACAAGATCCACTTGTATCATCAGATCCAATCAGTTTCGAATATCCTGCAGCATATCAATCTTTCAGTTTAATATCCATCATTGGTCTCAACATGATGCATCCTTCCTAACAGACCTCATCAATCCCATCCATCCCATTGATCCTATGGCAAAGGATGTTTGAAATTGACTGTGATATTTTGATGATTTTGGATTTTTTTTATCACTTGAGCTCCCTATCATCACTTGTCATGGTCGCTGATCCATCATATCATGGTGTGCTTTGACTAGTCAACATAGGGGCGTATCTTGATCTTTTCTTTGTTGCTGTCTTCTCGGTTGTCCCACGTAGTACCCACCAAGATCCCTGAGGTATTGTGTTATGCTGGGGCATCCTTGTGTGCTTGTGGTTATCCCAATACCTGGCCCGACCAAGGTCATCACGACTTTGGGGTGTTGGGATAACCTTCTTGTTTGATGTGTTTGTTTCATGCATTAGACACTAATCTGCCTTGGTCCTTTATACCTTGGTGTATCATGTCTTCTGCTATAGCAAAAATCAGTGCTCCTAAAGATGGAAAATTGCATTTGGATTGCATTTCATCTCCATCCTCTCATCTATCAAAATCCCCCCATCCATTCATCTTTCATCACTCTCCCCTCCCAATCTCTTGCCGCCTTTTCATCCTTTCTTACCCATCACTTTGCATCAGCTTCCTCATATACCCCTTGCATCATCTCCTCCATTTCAAGAGCACACCCGTGTTATCTTGAACCTGCATGTCCTCTCGAGGGCATCCTTCATCCCTAATCTTCATCATTTTTTCCTTCCTAGTCACTCCTTTGAATGTCTGGGGCATCTTTCCCAATCTAACCATCTTCTTTTATGTTCTATGTTTTAATATTCTTTGAAATGATGCTACTTCGTAACACCATCTCAAAGAGGGGAAAAATGTAGACACCTAAATTTAGACACTTAATTTATCCAAATTTATCCCCTTTCATCTAAGCATCCCCTTATTTGCATTAATTAAGTAATATTACTATTATTTAATTAATACCCTTAATTCTTCTAATCCCTAATATATTTAATTAATAATTAAATACCTTATCTCTTTAATCCCCCTTTCATCAAATGAATTAAATATATATGACATTTATTTAATTTCTCACATGTCACATCCTCCATCATTTTCATCTAATCCTAATCCATCTTCTAATCTTATCATTAGAGAGGTGCACATGCCTAATCCTTGATTAGGATGTGTCACATCCTCCAACTTTTGCAAGTTGGCCTCTAATCTCTCTTAGCCACCTAACCCTCTTCTAATCCTTCATTAACTAGCCTAATCAACCTCCCAAGGAATTTTTAATTCTTTATATCCTTCCAAGGAATATTAAAATCCTTTTTCTCTTCCGCATGTGATCTTTGACTTGTCACATCAAGTCAGATGTGAACTCTTCCCCATGGAATCTTTGACTTGTCACATCAAGTCACATGTGACAAGTGCTTACCTTTTTAGGCACCTTGTCTTATCCAAGGTACTTTCTACCTCTCCCTTTGGAACCTTGTCTTATCCACAAGATTCCCCAATCATGTGAATTTTAAATTCACTTTTTATTCCTCCAAGGAATCTTCTCATCCCCCAAGGTACTTCCAAAGAACTTTTCCTTCTTCCACCTCATGTATACTCCTTCCACCTCGTTTACGCATCACAATTTCTAAGCCATTTCACATTCCACATGTCAAGATGTGAGGGCTTGTGAGTTCTCAACTCACCATAGCCCTTCATCTTGACCTTGTTGGTTTAATCTCAACCATTGAATTCTCTAGAGAATTCAACTTCCTCTATAAATACCACCTCTTTTCTCTCATTTAGGGGTTGATCATTGTGCTAACCAAACTTTTGCAAAATTTTCATTTGAGCCATACTTAGCTAAAAACTTGCATTCTTTGCATCCATTTTCATCCACTTATCATCTATTTCTCATCCATCTTGCATCTCATATCAACATCTTTTGTCATCCAAGGAGCATGCACAAAATCAATCATTAAGGGCCAACCAAAGGATTGATTCAAGGCAAGGTAAATCAACTCCTTTTTGTTATCTTATTTTGTTTTGAATCCAACTAGGCTAATCTTGAGGTGTTAGGTGTTTCTATTGTTTCTTGCACATTTCTTGTTGCTGCTCATTTGTGGAAAAATATTTTCGCCTGGTCACATAAACATTTGGAAAAAAAGTGGCAAAAAGCTTTTCAATACCTCTATGAATGGAAATTACTCATCTCCAGCTTTCCAACAATATCTTGTTTTTGAAAATCCCATATCGTGGTGAAATTTATGCAAGTTTTTTAAAAGGCCCAATTTGGCCTATTGGAGGGCCTTGGTGGCTGCTAGGTGGTGACTCAGTGACAAAGGGGTGGTTTTTGTTGGTGGTCGGTAGTTTATGTGTCACAGTTAATATTATACCGCTGCTAGTTTGAAAGCTAGAGGTCACAATTTAAAGAAATAACCACATCTATTGGCAGCTTAGGCCGCAATAGGTTTTTAAACTTGTGGGAAATCTTAAGGCCTCTAGCCTAGTGGTTTAAGGATGTGGGCTAAGAAGCTTAGCTGCTAGCACTTTTAAATGCTTATTATATATATATATATATATATATATATATATATATATATATATATATATATATATATATATATTTGTTTTGTTTTTTTTTCACAAAAATTGTACTAATTTTGATGCTAAGGGGCCGTACAACCCTTTTGGAATTTTTTTTGCCTTGATGACTCTTGACTTTGATTATGAGAAATTTTTATTTCAAAATTCATCTTCTTGGCCTTCTAAATGCAATAGCAAGGTCCTTTTGGCTGGAAATTCTCCTATAAAAACTTGTTTGCTAGATCTGAGCTTCAAACCCCTATTCACAACTATGTCAAATGATCTCCAAGTTGGATGAAACGAAAGCCAATCTTGATTTTCTTGAGCCTCCTAGACACGTTGGAATAATAATAAATACCTTCAATATGACCAAAAAAGCTGCAATCACCCAAATATCACAAAACACATATGCAATATGAAGAGGTTATTAAATCTTTGCAAACCCTTTTTGATTCTCCACATCATTCAAATTGCAAGAGAAGAGCATGTGAGAATTTACAAGATTTTTACATGAAAATATCAATCCCTTAATTAGGAATCTATGAACTTAGATTTCTCAAAACAAATGCTCTGATACCATTTTAGAAATCTAAAATAGATTAAATAACCTAAGGAACTTTTTAAGAGAAAATCAAAGTTACACAAACTGGAAAAACATAAATAATACAAACCAAAACTCTGAGAGATGCAATGTCAGGATGACAAAATTGTATTAAGATCTTCCAAGATGAAAAATACAAGCTAGGTAGTGTGTTTATATATAACTAAGGAGAAGATGGAGGTGACAAATCAACCAATGAGAATTGACCACCAATAACCTCCAATAAATACTCCACCCTTAAAGGGTGGAGACAACTCATCACTTTATCTCCTAGTTATTAAATGAGAAACTCACCTTGTTATCCCAAGAAAGCTTAATAAATGTGTAGGAAAAACCTATAACTAAGGGAAAATAAATAATCCCACTAGGAAAATAAAAATGTACACGAACATATGGACACAAATAATTATTCCACAATTTCATGTATAATATTTAATTACTATTAATAAACCCTAGGAATAACTTTTCTTCCCATTTCAATTTTTTTCACAAGAAAAACAAAATTTATATGTTTTAGATGTTAGAAATAAAATCACAACAAAATGATGATTAAAAATTGTGATCCTATCAAAAAATTAGAGCTACATGATTAGTCTATCACAATCACTCAAGCACATCTTTATAACCTCTAATTTAGTACACTATCATCATCTATCAAATTGCATTAGTTAGCACAGTGAAATAGATACACATTTTCTTATCACTTCACTTTATCAATCATGATTTTATATTTACAATTCAATTAGTTAGCCAACTTCCATTTATTTAATGTTAAAATTATATTTAAATGATTTGTTCATTTACTACGAAATATATAGAAATTATTAACATCAAACTGTTATGATAGTCTTTAAAAACACTCACACTTATAATAGCTATGTAGAATTTATGTCATCCAATTACAATGGTTTACCACTCCAAATATAATTTCAATTACAAAATTAGTGGTAAGAACTAAAGACAATATGTATCTTGTTTTGATTATGTCAAATTCATGTTGATAAATCATTTCAAGTTCTTTTAAGTTGATATAATCAACAAGGTCTAATTAAGACAAGAAATCCTTCTGACTTATTTTTCCACATGTTGGTCTCACTTGGCTCATTACTTACAAGGCTATCTTCTTCAATTTCCTTTTTAGTTTCTATAATAGAATCAACCACTATTATTTTTGAATGGTTAAGAAGAGTTCCTACTATTCTCATTGGATAATAACATGCACTTGGTGTGTTCTTTCCACATAGATTTCTAACAAGAATAAAAAAAGACCCTTTTAACTTAGCTATATGCCCTTAATACATCTATTGTATCTTTGTACATGGTTTAGTTACTCATGTTGAAGTCTTGAAAAAGGTTGCAAGAAACATATTATTTTTGACAAGCATGAATCATTTCTAAAAGATTTATATAACATAATATTTCTTATAGAGATGATATGGCTTTCATGTAGCATAGTATTGTAGAGCTAAAAAAAATTATACTTTATAATTTTCCACTCTAGTTTTGTACATTTCAACATGTTGATACCTAAATTTGTCAATTTAATATTCAATTTGGATCTATTCAAATGGTATAGAAAATTATAAAAATTTGCATTCCTCCATTTAATCATTCTAACCTTTAGTAACCTATACACCCATTTGTATTACCTATTCACACGTTGTAATGTCCCCTTTTAAATCAATTTATGTTTGTGGAACAAAGGGCCAATCCTTATTTAATATAAATATAACTAAAATCATTAATTTAAAATATAATTTATTTAATAATCCTTTGATTATTCTTAAATTAGCATATATTAAAACACTAATATAGCCTTTTAGGGTTCCTCATCAAATATTTATTTTTTAAAAACATAAAAAAAATGCTTTCTTGTCATATGAATCAAGATGTATATGATTAAAACTTTGCTTTTTCCATTAAAAAATATTTTTTTGCTTGATAGTGTTCGTTGTTCACCTCTCATACAAAAGATATTACACATGCATGTCTTTTTTGTTAACCCTTAATACCAAATATCTATTATCTACTCAATAAAGAGGGTCAATTTTTTATTTATTGAATCGATGAAAGAAATGAACGGAAATGAACAGTCAATTTTAGGTGTCAATCAATTTTGTTTAAATTAAAATCATTTTCAAAATATTATGATTTAATCTATAAAATATTGTATAGGTTAAATATATAAAAATAATTTATCAAAAATTTGAAAGTGAAATCTTTTTTTAAGTAATATAATTTTAAGTATATTTTATGATTCAAATGTTTAAATATAAGTATATGCTCATCATTTTACTTTATTTGGAATAGTGATTGATAGTATAAGATCCTAATTCTTATAAAAAGATATAAATTATTCAAAATAATTGTAATACTTTAACATAATGTATAATATTTTATAAATTTATTCTACTATGATTGTTAGGTTTAATAATTAAATTACTTAAAACTTCAATTATTATTTTTATATCTTCAAATATTTAATATTTTTAGGTAACCTACATAAATGTATTTAAGAGTGTAAACACATAAAAGTGCACTTTTTAATCAATCATTATGTCACAATCACATAAATTTTATCATGCAAATAAATTAAGACATCTTTACTAATATTTCATATATCTTTTTTTATTTTTTAGATTACAGGAATCAGAATTGGGTAGACTACAAGAATCAGGTGACCGGTGACACTGGCGCGACACGCCCTCTAGTACCATGGGGAAGCTGCCCCCCTACAAACTATAGTGTGCCTCCCTATAAACTATAGTACACTTGGTAAACTCTTTTCACATGATCGGTGCTACTGGTGCGACACACCCTCCGGTACCACGAGGAAACTACACCCCTATAAATTGCAGTGCACCTCCCTATAAACTGTAGTGCACTTGGTAAAAAAATTTCATGTGACTAGTGATGCTAGCATGACACGCCCTCTGATACCACAGAGAAGTTTCCCCCTATAAACTGTAGTGTGCTTGGTAAACCTTTTTCACATGAACGGTGATGCTAGCACGACACACACTCTGATACCACGAGGATGGTGGGGAAACTAGACCTTGTGACCTCTTTCCTGCAATAGGATGCTTCAACCAATTGAGCTAGGCCCACCGCCCCTAATAATATTTTATATTTTAACTAAATACTCAATAATATACTAAAATGATACTTTTGTGCAAAACTATTAGAACCACTTTCCTCCATTAATACTAATATAAATAGACTCTACTAAAATTAGTGCTAGAAGGCAAGGACGAACAACAACATTAAACATAACACGTGTTATATGTGTATAATTCTAATAATGAGAGCATGAGAGCTTTAAACACATTCTAATATTTGAATAAATATTTTAATTATTGGTTCTAGAGATTTTCTTTTGCTTAGTTCATATTAACTTTTGCCTTATCTATTATAAGTTGTTTCTTCTTTTCTTTGAATGAAGTGTAGATGATTTGTCCATAAATATGAATATGATACAATGTAATATGGTTTCATACATAAAATATGCTTCATTTTGTTGTGCGCAATAATTAAGTTGGGGGTGGTCATTCACCCCATTTAGTCTAATCATGTTTTTATGTCAAGTGATATTTGGTTTTTAAGTGAAGTTGCTTAGAATATGAATTTTAAAATGTTTTTTAATTTTTAACGAAGTCACAATTATATCTTGTATGTATTTGACAAAATAAATATCCCATAACCTTTGATACTTACTATAATAAAATATCAACACATTTACTAATTTCCAACCCATACATACATACATACATACATACATACCAACCATGAGGCCCTTTGACATTTATTATAGAAAGTGGGATATGCCAATTTTAAAAGCATTATTTTTCTTATTGCCACATTGGAGATTTGTTCACAAATTGATGTGTTCTTAATCAAGATTTTATTTAGCGAACATTTGGCTTTATGCCATCATAATTTAATATAGCTAGCACTTCTAATATTTTAATTTTTTTAATCAACTTTATTTCGAGGTAAAATTATATTTTCATATTTTATTTTTCAATATTAGTATTGTCATTACATAAGAACTATCATAATGCACATTGTTTAACATGGAGATTAATAATTGTGTAGAAATCTAAAATTAACTAATTATTTTTTCAATTTCATCATCATTTCTCATCAATTTACCCATTAATACATGCATTATCTTTATTAATTAAGTAATTTTTAATTATATAATTAAATCATTAGTTTTCATCATCAATATTAATTAAATTATTTTTAACTATTTAATTAATTCATCATTTTTTTGGGGTGAGGGCTTAGCTCGATTGGCTAAAGCAATCTGTTGTAGGCAAGAGGTTACGAGGTCTAGTCTCCTGCCAAACTTGTGGTATTAGAGGGTGTGTCGTGCCAGTGCCATCGGTTGTGTGAAAAAAGTTTACCAGACACTTATAGGGATGCAAGGTGGGGGGCTACCCGATTCGTGCAGTCTAAAAAAAATCATCAATATTTTTTTCATATCAATTAAATATTTTTAATTATTTAATTAATTTATCATTATCTTCCAACCACTTTTTAAATAATTTTTAATTATTTAATTAATTTCTTATTTTCTTCTATCCATATTAATTACAATATTTAATTATTTTATTAATTTCATACATTCTTTCATCCACATTATTTAAATAATTTTTAGTTATTTAATTAATTCATGCATTCTTCTCATCCACTGTAATTAAATGATTTTAATTATTTAACTAGCTAATATTTCCTCTAAAATTAAATAAATAAATTTAATTTTCTTTTTCTATCTTTAATTCTTTTAAAAATAAATAAACTTAATATTTTATATATTTCCTAAATATATCTTCATCTTATGCACATAATTAAATAAATTTATTTATTTAATTTTATTAATATTCTTTTATCTCCTAATTTAGTGAGTTGACTAAAAAATGACTCCTAATCACTCCTACTCATTGTCATGATGTCTCAATGCCTTGCATCATCTCCAAAAGGAAAACACAAGACAAAAAGAAAAGGAAAAGTGTACGACATACAAAATAATGAATATACAAATAGAAGAATGTCACGACAGGTTCGTTTCCTTTGTATCCTTGTGCCAATGGAGCAACAAGGGTCATCCAAAGAAAACTCACAAACATAAAGACATGTTAGGCAACACAACATGAGAGATCACATCATGTGCAAGAAAACACAAAAAATATAGAAAGTAAACACACAAAATAAGTACTTCACATGCGAGCCAACCTAAAGCAGGTCATTTGCATCCCAATCTTTCTCATCTTAAATAGAAGATGGATAACTAACTAAAGGGACTACAACAAGTGTTGTACTAGGAGCATTACTAGGTTCAACATGTGGTGGGTCACTCTCATCAAAAGGATCATCATGGTTGCCCCCATATAAGTTCATAGAAGTGGAAAATAACAAATTCATCTCATTATGTACCTCTTCATCAATCTTAGCAATCTCATCATTATCATCCAAATTAATCACAATAGGAGGTTTTATGATAATTGCATTTGAATTTTCTTATTTCTCCTTTTTTTCTTAATTTGATGTCTTATTTTGCTGAAAGTTGGGTTTCTTCTTGATTTGTTTCCATAGGTGTTGGTTTATTCTTTTCTTCCCATTGACGAGCAATAGCACGATGTTTATGCCTATGCTCTTTTGCACTTAAGTTTCTTTTTGCATGGTTTTCAAGTTGTGATGGGGTAGGAGCGGGTTTATCAACCATCAATATCTTTCCTTCCCTTATAGGAGGAACTAAAGGAACTGCCAAGGGTTGGGAAACCACTATCTCTTTAGGTCTATACACTTGTTTTTATCTTTGGTGGCACAAAAGGAATCATTTTATTATCTCATGGTCTTTTTGACAAGAAAGTGGTGGAGGAACTGCGGTGTACTTATCATGGTTACTTGGAATGGTTTTTGGCTTAATCATAGGTTCATCATTGATGGGATGGGGAGAAGGAAAAACCATGGGAATATTGCTAAGAGATAACTTTGCTATGTGATTTTCTTTGAACTTTTTGTATGTCTTGAAAAGGAAATATTCATGAGGCATTATAGGTTCCATAGGTTTAGGCCAAAACAAATCCAATGAAAATTTCCCACAAGAAGAGAAAGGATTGAATCCACTATGGTGCACTATAAATATCTTGTTTTCAAAGGGAAACTTTATGCACTTGTGAATAACTGATAGGACGACATTCATGGAGTGTAACCATGGGTAGCCTAGCTTCACATAAAATTGGTTCGATGATGGGATGATGGAGCATGAGACATCTAATTGCTTTGGTCCAGATTTTAATGGAAGAGTGATCAAACCTATCGTAGGGAAAAAAACCCATTACATGTTTCAATCCATGCTTTCGATTGTTCATAAGAATCTTGATAAATTTCATGTACAAAGAAGAATTCCTTAGTGATCAAATTCTATACACACACAATATCAATAAGTATCTGAGTTGTTGGCTTATCATTAATACGTCCAGAAATATAGAGAGGACCATCAAGTGCATGCATAGAAGCATCAATATGTGTGAAAGTAATGCGAGGTAACAAATTGGTTTGGCCCTTATGAGGTTGAACATGTATAAGAGTGACCATGTCATGTAGATCATCCTCATTATCACTCTTATCATCATCACTATCATTATTCATGTCCTCAATCTTATCAACATTCATCACATCATTCTTGACTTCACTAGCTTTCAGAAAGTTGGTGGAGTGATTTGGCATTGGGTTGGTGAATATTTGTGAATTCTGGTTAGGTGGGGTGAGTTATTTCCTTTTTCATTAACACCTCTCAACTGAATATGATTATAATCAATGAGATCCTGAACTTGATGTTTAAGATGCATGCATCATTCTGTGTCATGTCCACTTTGTCGGTGATATTGGAAAAATGCATTTGGGTTATAATGTGGAGGTAAGGTTTTGGTTGTGTCCATAGGTTTGATGAGAGGTAAATGAATTAAGTTCTTACTCAAAATTTGCAACGTGATTGAATGGAGGGAATTGGGTAATGGTGTAAATTTTCTATCCCTAGGTTGAAATTGGTATGGTGTAGAGCTTATGGCAACGAATTGAGGCTCAACATGGTTTGTTTGGGATGGATTTATCTTTAAAAAAAAATTATTTGATTTCTTAAATTGTTGGTAACTATTTTGATGTATAGGCTTGGACTTCTCAATATGTTTAGATGAAGATGCTTCATACTTATTAATTGAATTCTGATAATCACGAAGCATTGTGCACAAACTTATAAAGGATGAAAATTTTTGCAATAGGATTTTTTCTTTTATTTTTTCTTGTAAGTTATCAATGAGCATCCTTTGGATATTCGCATAAGGAAGACTTAGATTAACTTGTGATAGTACCAATTGATAGCGGCTAATGCAATTTGTAACGTTTTCACCTTGTATTTGTTTGCATCACATTAAATCAATTATATTGATCTTGGGGCCAATTTGAACTTGAAAATAGTTGATGAAGGAATCAACAAGCTCATTAAATGAGTGATTGAATTATTTGGTAATGAAAAAAACCACTCCAAGGCCACGTCCTTCAATCATGACCTAGGAAATTTTTTAGCCAAGAGCTTGTCTTTAAAAATTAAGTCACTACATAAGGCTTTGTATGTGGATATATAGTTGCTATGGTCTCCTTTACCATTGTGTTTCTCAAAGCAGTGCATCTCTATGTTTTATGGCATTTGTACTTTCAATATCTCCAATGAAAATGGGTTTCTCTTGACATATTGTGATGGTTGTCCATTTTGAGTTTGGTTCAATGTTGATATTTGTTGTTGAAGGGATGTCACATTTTGCAAGAGTTGATTTATAATGGAATCATTGCTTGTTGTGTTTTGGGAATGATGTGAATATGGTGGAAGTGCATATGTATTAGGTGGAGTACTATATTGCAAGTTTGTGAAGGTTGATGGTTTTGGAGATATGATGTTTGAGTTGAAAAAACTATAAGGATTCCCAATAGGAATACCCAAAGTTGGAGCTATACTGTTGTTGGGTTGCATTGATGTGGTAATAGTTAGACTTGTATATGTGGGAATAGAGACTATAATTTTAGGGAAAGAAACTTAAATCCCTCCTTGACTTTGAGTATACCCCAAATCTTGAGCACAACTAGCCATTGTAGGCACATGATTGTGTATGATGTAGGCTAGACTACACACTACCTTTAATCCTTGATCATTATCAAGTATTTTCCTCATAAATATCTATCACATGGACCATTGTGCTAGTGATATATTTTGTGCTCACATAGTCTTGAATTTTTTCTATGGATTTGTCCAATTGTTTTAGTTTCTCTTCAAGGACACGAGCCACTATGGTTTCAACATCAGTGATAATGGTTGATGGTAATGTCACGGGAATTTTAGCATTAGGGATGGAATAAATAGGTTGAGTATTGGAAAAACTTGGCATGAAAGGGTTAGAGAACTCAAGACCCACAGCAGATGTACTATCAGTGCGAGATACCATGAGTGTCAAACTACATCTCACTAAAGCATTGGCAATAGGACACCAGGTTGTGCAACTCATGCAAGTTTCACAACACCAAAAGTGCACCCAAGATGAACACCAAACTATTAAATAAGTACAACAAAAACTCAAAAATAGAAAGCAACAAGCAGGAGGGTAAAAGTACAAAGCTGTGTCACACTTTTAAAAGGAAACGATTGACATTGATCCAACTTTTAAACTTGAATCACTAAAAGGTGACATATATGTTTTACATTTTGAAATGATGTAAACTAATAAAATATTTATTTTTTAGTGTATTTTATGATTTTATTTTTAAAGAAAATTAAAAAAATTATTTGAATATGGTTTTTTTATAAATTAACACTATAATTTAGTTGTTGAAAAAATGTTGAAAAATGAAGTTACATAAGACATCAATCTTTATATAGTAATTTTTATTTTTTTCCTCCAATTTTTTTTGTGTGTATTTATAACTTGAAATTTTAGTGCATGGATATTATAGAGAAGGGGGATTCACTACTCACGAGTTCTCTTCATTCAGAGAGCCTCATGGGGTGAACTTCCCTAAACTACCTTAGGAACAACAACGAGAGTTTCAGAGTTTGAAAGAGCAGGTCACAAAGATTTTTTTGGATAAACTAACAAGCTCTCGACCAAAGGACGATAGCGCGGGATACAAACGACAATGTGACGTGCTGGCATCTCGTATGGACCAGAAAGTGAGTTTTTCACAAAAAATACAAAATGACTACTTCTACTCTAATTCCTAAGAAATCTTAGAATGTGAGAATGTGATAGAAAGTAGTAAGACTGGAATAAGATGAAGTAAATGAAAAAGTAAGAGAATAGAGAAAGAGAAGATGCTCACAATGCAAGTGATGAAGCCTCCAGCACGTGAATGTATTCAAAACCTACATTCATGATATCTGGAGAAAGTTTTGGGGTTGTATAGGGGTTTGCCTTAGTCAAACCCCTGTTTTGGTGTTCCCACCTCCAAGGACAATCAAATAGATAGAGAGAAAGAGTGTAACTGAAATGGAAAAAGCATGTGGTGAAAGAAAAACCCACTTCAGGAGTAGAACCCACACCACCAAGTATGAGTGATAAAAGAAATCCCTGCTCAAGGAGGAGAACCCATATCACAAAAGAGGTGATAAAAGCAATCCCCGCTTAAGGAGGAGAACCCCTATCACGAAGTAAGGATGCAATAGATGGGGGATGTGGAATCCTAGGATGCTCACAAGAATGAAGTGAAGGAGATGAAGCTGCGAGGCTTAAGGAAGCCAAATGGGGAGAGCAATGGAGCTACAAGAGCCAAGAGTGTTGCAAGGAGGGAGAGAAAGATAGCTGCAAGAGTTAGGAGTGTGATAGAGGGTGTTGTAAGAGCTTGAGAAAATGTTGATGTAGCAAGTAAGGAGAGTTGTGCAAGCAAGATCAAGATAGGAGAAGAAGAGAAGTTAGGAGTGAAGCTAGAAGTTGGAAGAATGGAGCTAGAGATGGAGGAAGAGAGCTAGTAGCAAAAGAAGAGGCTGGAATGAAGATAGAAGTTAGAGGAGAGTTAGAGAGGACCAAAATGAGCTGAAAAGACAAATTTTAAAGAAGGAAAAGAAGGTTCTCGAGCCGTTACCACCGACCAAAGGAGGTGACAAGTGGAAACCATGCATGAAAACAATCATTTGAAAATTGAAACATCGCAGGACACTAGTGCGGAGTGCGGACGTCCGCGCAACGCGCTAGTGTCCAAACACGTCACAGTACAAAACAACATGAATGAGAAAAGCACAAGGTTTGAAGAAAAGTTGACGTGCAAGGGTAGTTGCTAAAAAAGGGTGCTAGAGCATCCTGAGAGGGAGAAAGGATAATGCAGGGGCTAAAATGAGCCTACACAAGTGCTAGGGGAGTGAACACTAAAGTGGACACAAGAATGTATGTGAGATTGCAAGGGGTGCAATTTTACGACTATACATTTTGTCCCCACTTTAGCAGACATATGATTCTACACTAATATGCACGCTAAATGAAATCTACTAAACATAAATAACATCATATGCCAAAAGGATACTGTAGAGGAAGCATATAAATCTTTGAACCACGAAAGCATGCCCCTAGGTTGAAGACCTACAAAACCAATGCATTAGACAAGAAAGACCTACACCAAACAAAAATGTTAGAACATAAAAAACTAAATGATTTGAGTCAACAAAGTAAAGAGACCTTTATGTAGAAGGTTGTCTCAGTACTATGCATCGTCCCCAAATTAAGAAATAACACATAGAAGAATTCTAAAGCAAAGAGAGGAAGGGTATATACACAGGATGAAGAAGATGCAAATCTTTGATCCAATATATACATAAGAGAATAGAAGAGAGAATGTAAGTGCCTCACAGGCCCGCAGACCTACAAGGAAGATGTCCTCCAAGGTCTCTCACATGAAAGATACCCAGAAAAGTGCCTTACAGATCCGCATACCTGTAAGGAAGGTGTCCTCCAAGATCTCTCACATGAAGGATACCCAAAAAAGTGCCTTACAGACCCATAGACCTACAAGGAAGGTGTCCTCCAAGATCTTTCACATGAAGGATACCCATAAAGTACCTTACAAACCCACAAACTTGCAAGGAAGCGTCCCCCAAGATCTCTCACATGGAGGAGGCCAAGGAAGCACCCTACAGACCCGCAAGCCTATAGGGAAGGTGTCCTTCAAGATCTCTCACATGAAGGAAACCCAAGAAAGCACCCTACCGGCCTATAGACCTGTAGGGAGGTATCCCACAAGATCTCTCACATGGAGGAAACCCAAGGAAGGGGACTTCGCAGAGTCAAAAAGCGGCTTCACAGGTGCACCTACAAAGCGAAAGCGGCCACATAGGAAAGTAAGTGGACAGTCATGTAGACTGTCGATAAATTGGAAAGCTTTCAAATGAGTCCATCGGGAATCCTTCAAAAGAAGAGGGGTCCACTCAAGGGACACACTATTTGAAAAGCGAGGTCTTGTCAGGTTGCCCCTAAGCTAGACACAAAGAATTCTTTCGTGGTAAAGACTTTCAAAGAGGTCCCTTGGGAACCCTTCAAAGGAAAAGGGGGGTCCACTCAAGGGACACTTCATTTATAAGATAAAGAGAAGAGAGGGGGTCCTTAAGAAGGACACACATCTCTAGAACAAGTTGTCACTATCCCCGACATACAGGGGAGGAAAACTATGCAAGATACTTAAAAAATATAGGATAGAGGTAAACCTCGATATCACTTGTCATTCAAAGAAGAGGCAGGTGCATCAATCAAATAAATGAGCGATGGCACCTGAATCACAAATTTGTTATATTTTATCTTTCAAGGCCTTGCATTCACTAGTGGAATGGCCAGGCACTCAATGGTATGCATAGAAAGAATGTTTTGCTTTATTATGCTTATGAAATTTCTTACGTGTAGGAGAAGGAAGAGTAATCAAATAGTCTTTTAGAAGCCTCAACAAGATATGATATTGTTTAGACAAAGAATGAGGAGCAAGAATCAACCCTTTCTCTTGTGGAGAAAGACTTGACTTCTCACAAGAAGAAGATGTTAAGGTAGGAGACAATGGTGGATTTACATGGAGAGTATTATTCTAGCAATGAGAATCATACTCTTCTATGAGATCGCCATCATCTTTCTTGATAGGGCTACCAATATTGGCCTCTTTAATAGAGGTGTGATCATCTTCCCCAGAAGGGGGAGGGCCAACATTAAGAACATTACAATTTGTATTTACATTACCCTGTGATGCAAAAGAGTAACCATCTTCGATAGTGGGTTTGGATGATGTTATCGAAAGGTATGAGTGGATTGGGTTGACTTTATATTCCCTAATGAAGGAATCTATAAAGTCTATAGAACCCCAATCATCACCAAGACATGCATTCCTTTGAGAAGTAGAAGAAGCATACTTAAGATTTCTTTCTTTAGAAGGATCTTCTTCAGGGACATCTATCTCAAGAGTATCCTTTGTAGTAGGTACTGTTGGAGTAAACATCGACAAATTGAAAGACACTGAAGGAATAAGAGTAGGTACAACCGAAGCCTGACCAACAACTATCATTTCACATAAGTGCATAGCATTAGGGTTAGCCTTGACTGTGACTACTCGATTATTGCAAATGAACTTAATATATTTATGCAAGGTAGATGGGACTACACCCATAGCATGAATCCACAGCCTACCAAGAAGAAGGTTATATGGTAATTTTTTTGATATAACATAAACAAGGGTGGGTACGGTAATGGGTCCCACCCTCAAAGGAAAGAATATCATGCCTAGGGCTTGTCGAATGACATTATCAAACCCATGAATAACAACAGAAGAAGCATTAAGAGAAGATGAATCAATATTAATCTTAGCAAATAGATCGACGCTACATACATTGAGCACCAAACCAGCGTCAACGAGAGTACGTCTAATACAAATATTATTAATATTAACTATAATCATTAAGGGATCTTCTTGCTTCGATACTTTCAGAGGTGAGAGTTCCTGCAGATAGAATGTAATATACGGTGAATCCACACAAATATAAGCTATCAACGCATCAACATCTTCTGGCCTAGAAAAAGAGGGAAAGAGGATCTTTTGCAAGGCTTCTTGAAGCATACCTTGATAAACTAGAGCAAATTGAAGCAAGTCCCACAGTGAGATCTTAGTCAGAGTAACTTGGAGTTGCTCAACAAGATTGCAATCACTGGGTGCTTTAGTTGTAGGTTTAGGTGCTTGATGAAGGCTTAGTTGTTTATTCATACTATTCTCATAAGTATGGGCTACCACTAGATATAAGAGGGAGCCTTAGAAAGATCAAGAGAGTTACTATCAAATGGAACACCATTAATAGAACAAAACCTTTTAGGAGGACTAGCTAGAGTTAGTTAAATGACTGATCTCTTAGGCCTTTGAGGGGAAACTAAGATATAGATTACATTTACAAAATCATCACAACTAGTAGAATAATTATTTGAAGACATATTCTCAACATCGATCCAAACAGGATCAAATGTGGAAGGAGATTCATTGTTCACTAATGCATCATCTCTAGAAGAGAGTGCATCAGAGAAAATATGGAACTCATCATTCACAATTGAAACATCTCTCAGAGAGAGTGCAGTGGAATGAAGAGGATATTTGTCATTCACAAATGCATCATCTCTAGAAGAGAGTGCATTGGAATGAAGAGAAGGTAGAGTAATGTTAAGAAAGGTATCAATGATTTCATCTTCTTGCAACAAAATATCCTCTGAAGCAAGAGGATTTTCGTGAGAAAGATCAAAGATACCAAGTGACATAGGCAAAGCCAAGTGACCATTACATGCATGGAATGGAATATCATTAACATTTTGTACAAAATTAGATACTGAACTAATAAAAGAAGATATTAAATTCATCACAATTTTCTTGATATTTTCTATGTTCTAGTAATTTGCATTTTCAGAGGTCTTCGGAGTGGAATTTGAGGTCAGAACTTGCATCGGTCCCTAAAATTTAACTACCAAAGGCACTTGTATTTTAGGGACTGAATTAGTTCTCTAGAAGACCTTTCCAATGGTGCAAATGGTTATGAATTTGGAGCATCGAGTCAAAATTTATGACCCTGCCAAGTAGGGGTAAATAATTCTTAGTTTTTCAGAAGATTTTCTCTTCACGTCGGGTTCACCAAAATGTAGAGAAGGGGGATTCTCTACTCACGAGCTCTCTTCATTCAAAGAACCTCACAGGGAGAATTGCCCTAAACTACCTTAGGAACAACAATGAGAGCTTCAGAATCCAAAAGAGTAGGTCACATAGATTTTCTGGACAAACTGACAAGCTCTCGGCCAAAGGACGACAACGCGGGATACAAATGACAACACGACGCACTAGAGTCCCAGAGGAGTGTTGGCGTCTCGTATAGACCAAAAAGCGAGGTTGTCACAAAAAATACAAAATGACTACTTCTACTCAAATTGCTAAGAAATCTTAGAACGTGAGAATGTGACAAAAAGTAGTAAGACTAGAATAAGATGAAGTAAATGATAAAGTAAGAGAATAGAGAAAGAGAAGATGCTCACAACCATGCAAGTGATGAAGCCTCTAGTATGTGAATGTCTTCAAAACTTGCATTCATGATATCTGGAGAAATTTTTGGGGCTTTATAGGGGTTTGCCTTAGTCAAACCCCCATTTTGGTGTTCCCACCTCCACGGACAACTAGATAGATAGAGAGAAAGAGTGTAACCGAAATGGAAAAAGCGTGTGGTGAAAGCAAAACCTGCTTCAGGAGTAGAACCCGCACCACCAAGTATGAGTGATAAAAGTAATCCCCACTCGAGGAGAACTTGTATCACAAAAGAGGTGATAAAAGCAATCCCTGCTCAAGGAGGAGAACCCGTATCACAAAGTATGAGATGCAATAGATGGGGGATGTGGAATCCTAGGATGCTCACAAGCATGAAGTGAAGGAGATGAAGCTGCGAGGCTTAAGGAAGCCAAATGGGGAGAGAAATGGAGTTGCAAGAGCCAAGAGTGTTGCAAGGAGGGAGAGCAAGATAGCTGCAAGAGCTAGGAGTGTGGTAGAGGGTGCTGTAAGAGCTTGAGAAAATGTTGTTGTAGCAAGTAAGGAGAGTTGTGCAAGCAAGAGAAAGATAGGAGAAGAAGAGAAGTTAGGAGTGAATCTAGAAGTTGGAAGAGAGCTAGCAGCAGAAGAAGAGGCTGTAATGAAGTTAGAAGTTAGAGGAAAGTTAGAGAGGACCAAAATGAGCTAAAAAGACAACTTTTGAAGAAGGAAAAGAAGCTTCCCGAGCCGTTTCAGGGCATCTTGAGCTGTTACCATTGACCAAAGGAGGTGACAAGTGGCAAGCATGCACAAAAATGATCGTTTGAATGTTGAAACATTGCAAGACACTAGCGCGACGCTCTAGGGTCCGAACACGTCACGCTACAAAACAACACAAATGAGAAAAGCACAAGGTTTGAAGAAAAAGTTGATGCGCAAGGGTAGCTACTAAAAAAGGGTGTTGGAGCATCCTAAGAGGGAGAAAGGCTGATGCAAGGGCTAAAATGAGCCTACACAAGTGCTAGGGGAGTGAAAACTAAAGCAAACACAAGAATGTATGTGAGATTGCAAGGGGTGCAATTTTTTGACTATATAGATATATTTTTTCCAATTATGATAAATATATATTTTTAAATAAATATTAGAATGTGTGTATTAAAACATAGTTGTTTCCATTTGACATCAACTTTCATATTATCTATTTATCTAAAATTGAAAAAAAATTATACCATTTTGATATAGATTCTTTTATCTAGTGCATCATATTTTTTTCAAATTTCTTGATAGGTTTTACTATTTTTCCTTGACATGGTAATCAACCTAATATTTTTTGTTGATAACCTCCATTTAGTAAAAATAAAAGGAAAATATAAATTATAATTAAATTATATATATAAACTACACTTATGAATCTACAAAAGGGTATTTTTATATTTAAAAAAAGATGTTATTTACATGAGTAAAAGTTGTTGAAACATCAATTTTTTCAAATAAATCTATTTTTTTGGTAAATGGGCCTCAAAGTGGTACTGCATATCATTTAGCTAACAATTTTAGTTGGAAAATTTATGGACATATCTAACTTAGCTAGAATGAATCTTACAAGATCATATGTTTGACCAAAATTGATTTTTAGTTATAAATACTTAAATTCACTTATGCTGATAAGTTGGCTGAAAGTGTGACATAGCTTTGTACTTTTACCTAGGGGAAAACAAGAACCACAGTAACAAAGGTCTCATACAAGTTTTGTTTGGCCAAGATAAGTAGGACATGGTTGCCCAAGGGCGTCTGAGTCTTGGTCAACGATTTTGAAAGTTTGGAGTTTGACTGAAGACTACTCCGTTTAAGGATTCTGATTCTACTTGTAGATAGTTGTAATAGTAAATAAATTTCCAGAATTTGCTTAATATATCTTAATTTGATGTAAAATGCAAGTATGCAATGATTTTGAAGATTTTTGAACAAGTTTTAATGCAATTTTCAGATTTGAAATGTAATGATTGACTAATTGTAATATGTAGAGACCTGAAAAATGATAATTTTGAATGGATTTTTTTTAATCTTAAATAGTGCACTTTCTTTCACTAAATGAACTAGATGCAAAATGATTTATAAAATGCAGTTACTGATTCCAAAATAGAGATATGCAAGTACAGTGCAATTGAGAAGATAGAGATAAAACAATGTGAATTTTTTTGTTGAGACACCTGTACAAGGACAGGGTCACCCAGGGGTGACCGAGTCTTTGTACACGGTTCTGAAAATTCAAAATATGAATATTTAGATTAATATTTAAGGTTATTGTTCCTATCTACAAATAGATTTGACTATGACTATCTTTTCAAAAAAAATCAATGTAAAGGAAATGCAAATGTATGACAATTTTGAAACAAAATGACACTTTTTTATATGCAATTTTGAAATGAAAATATGATCTAAATGATTGAAACACAGTGTAATGCAACCTATGATGCAATATGAATGTAATATTTTTGGATTTTTATGATTTTTATAATACAATATGCAACCCTAAATGTGAAACATATTTATACAAAACCTAGATGAGAAATGTAAAACACAATGATGTAAAACCTAGATCTAGGGTTTGAAAAACTACAAATAGAAAGCTATGATGTAAGAATGCCAAGTTCACCATAATGAAACTGGTGTAGAGCACCTTTGCAATATCATGCCTCCATTTGGGAAATTCTAAAGATTAATCAAATTTTGGTATTTGTACCTTGTAATAAGGTTATATGAGCCATTTTTCACATATATAGGCCCTTGGGAGGTCATTATGTCATATTTTGAAAAAATGTAAAAGTTGTTCAAAAAGGTGTAAAATTGCAAATTTGTAAAAGTTGCAAAATGCAACATTTGGAAGATGAAAGGTCATAGTGGGTTAGTATCTCTTGGAGGAAGTTAGAAACTGAAAATACATGTGTATAATTCCTTTAAATAGGCCTTGTAACCATTTTTGTAAGCGTGGGTGATTGAGTAGTTGAATAAAATCAATGAAAAGCTTTGTAAATTTATACTTGTTTTCTAGAAAATCAGTGTTTTTAGACCCTTGTACGGATCTGTACAGGAAAGAATACATGATTAATTGCTTGTAAGTGTTGGAGCCTTCAATAAATTTCCATTTCATTCTTGTTTCATGCAATTTGGTTGGATTTTGAGAAAGTTCTTGCAATTTTTCTACAAACAGTTAAAACCCTCTGTTAGGGTAAACAATGTCTGAAGAATTTGTGTTTCTCTTAATTTAATCGTCAGAAAATCCTAATTTTTGGTGGAAAGAATCTTCATAACTTCTATTGTCTTATTCTTAAAGTTTCAAACAAAATGATTTAGATAAATGTGTAAGATATTGAAGAATAGGATTGTAAATATGGAGAAAATAGAGTTTTGGAATTAGTTAAGTTGTATAGCTCCTAGGGTTTAGTGAATCGTTCATGGAAATGGACTTTTTATGGTGTAATAAGCTTATTCAGGTCCAAAATAAGATGTTTTAAAGTTTTGTGAAGGGTATTTGTGATTGGAGCTTGTAGAATCAATAAGCCCTAGGTTTGTAAATAATGTAAATGACTGGTAACAACTGTGAACAGTGGGGTTTTATGAATTTTGCTCGTGGGTTTTGAGTCCTCCAAGAGTTAAATTGGTTTGAAGATATGTTTGGTTGTATGCAAGTCTATTTCTTGACTTGGGGTGGTGTATTGAGGAATTTTAGGCCTTTGTTTATTGACTATCATGTTGGGACAAAGTTATCACAGTCCTTTTTGGAATTAGAAATGAAAGGTTTTAAGAATGGTGTTTGATATAACCACCTGATCAAGGTATGGGGAATGGTTTAATAAGTTTGTGCAGGTGTTTTGAATATGTCTGAGGCATCATCAAAGATAAATAGGCCTTGAAGATTGGAGTTGTTATGTTTGGTAGCCTAAATAGGCCTATGTGCTGGTTAGAATAGTCTGCCTTGAGAATTTTCACATTTGAAGTGTTAAGGTTGGGAATTGCATTCAGGTTAGTTATTTCAATGTTGCTTAAGGCGTCTTGAAGATGAAACAAGAAGTTTTGTGCCTTTATCTCAGTTTGGTACCTTGAACACAAGATTTTGTGAAAAAGGTTTGAGTCCTAGTTGAAAGGACATGAAAGATTTGTTTTGAGTTTTGTCAAATAAGATTGAGAGAGTGAATTTTTCTTCCTTTGCTTACATCAGAAACATAAAAATGTGGTACACCCTAATTTTAATACTCATGACCTAGGGTATATTCCATTATTTCTAATATTTTATTAAGATGCAAATCAACAAGGTGCATATATTGACTTATGACCTCTTAGCTGAGCCAATCAGACCTGGATTTGCATCTATTTGAGGATAGGAATGTTTTAGAAATGATTTAAAATGATTAACCTAATTAAACTAAACTACCTAATATGATAAATATAATTTCTCAGAGATAAACAAACTGAAACAAAATTCTACAAGTGGATCTGGAAAGTGCAAACTGATGTGTACCTACCACCAAAAGTTGGATTTGAGTATTGTAATAGGACTGGGTCACCCTTGGGTGATTGGGTCTTAATTAGGGTGTCTTTCTCAATTTTTAGGGTCCTCTAGTACTGGATCTAAGCTTCTATTTTCCACTTGTCCCACTATTAGAGTGTTGTCTATAAATTCTACAATTCAATTTTCGTGTCTTGACAACTTTGGTGACAATAAACACAACAATGAAAAATGGATCTTCAAGCTCTCTTCAATCCTCTTCAAATCTGTAACCTACACATTCACAAAAAGAGAAGATGTTGTGTCATATAGGTGATTTCCTCAGTCAAACCCCATGCAAGTGTTCCCACGTCCATAATGGAAAGGTCAATGATAAACTTTAATGGAATCAAAGAAAATGATGAATGAAAAAAATGTTGCAACTCACCACCCTTCAATGGCTTCCTTGAAGGATTGAAGACATACACATCACTTCAAGGATTTGGATCTTGCTTGATATAATGATTGAATGCTTGAATGCTTGAATTTGTAGATCTACAACAATGTTAGCCTTCACAAAACATGAACATGAACACACATAGAATTTGACATGATGTTGGATCTTGAATTTCTGTAATAAACTTTGATAATGCTGCTCTTGACAATATTTTTTTCTTTCTTGAATGCATGCTACATTTAAATGATAAAATAACTAGGTATTTATAGGTGTTTATCTAAATTCTAGAAAATTAGATACCAAAAGCCGACACTTCATATTTGAATTTTGGATATTAAAATACTTCCAAAAACATATTTAAATTTGGGCCCCAACTAAAAGGGGGACTGAGTCACCCATGGGAAACTAGGTCTTGGCACAAATTTACAAGACACTCCAAGTCGGGGATAATTTAATGATTGGATGCATTTTTTTAATACTTGTCCTTCTTCAGAAAATGGTAAAAATTAGGCTTTGGAATGTATAATTTGGGAAATTATAAGCTTAATTAAGTCCAATAAATTAGGGGGCCAGAGCATAATGTGAAATTGTAAGTGTATATAATTTTCTATGTTGCATCATTGAAGCTACAATTGGCAATGTACATATGTAGGAATAAAGGTTATAGTTGTGGGAGGGAGATTTGACTTCCTCCTTGGCTTTGAGTGTATCCTAAAGCTTGAGCACAACTAGCCATAATAGGAATGTTGGCATCCACTATATGGGCTAGGCTATGCAAAACCTCTAATCCTTGGGCATCATTGATTATTTTCCTTAGATTGTCCACTATAGGCACTGTTTGTCTCGCTAAAGATTCAGTGCTTAAGTAGTCTTGCAATCCTTCTAAGTATTTGTCTAATTATTTTAGTTTGTCTTTAGGAACGTGCACAACAGTGGTCTCAACATCCATAAAAGTGCTTGTTTGTGAAGTTTTCATTGGTATTGTAGGATTAGGGATAGAGTCCAAAATGGGCATGGTGTTGGCAATACCTTACGTGAAAGAGTTGGAGGACTTGAGATCCACAACGGATGTAACAACAACACAAGATGCCATAAGTCTACAACTGTGTCTCACTGAAGTATTGGCAATAGGACACCAAGTTGTGAAGTTCATATGAGTTTCAAAACACTAGATGTGCCAACTATGAACACTAAATTGCCAAATTTTCATAGAAAAACACTAAGAAGCAAAAATTAGAAGGCAGTAGTAGACAAAAAACACATAAACATAGGTCTAATAGAAATATGAGCCAAAAATAGTTGGACTAAGTCACCTAGGGCAACTATGTCCTACACAACCTGCTACAAATTTTAAAGTTTGATTGTCTGTTATACTATTTAAGGGACTCAGGTATGTGTGCATATAGGTCTGACAGTGAATTTTTTTCCAAAATTTACCCAATTTGTGATTATGTAATTCAAAGTGCAAGTGTGCAAAATTTTACAAAATGATCAAGCAATAAATGACTATTGTAAATATAATCTCTAGATCTATGATGCAACTATTGATTGATTCTAAGATGCGAAAATCTGAAAATGATCATGTTGATGCCTTTTTGAAATAAAATAATACAATTTTTCACTTTTTTGAGCTAAATGCAAGATTCCTAGATGAATGCAATGAACAATTTTAGGCTTATTTTCATATTGGAATGACCTAATGTATATTTAAAATGCAATTGGAATGTAATTAGACCTAAGATGATTGAAATCAACCCTATTGTAAACTAAAATGTAACATTGCATATAATTTTTTGATTTTTTATATTTTTTATGATGCAAAAATGAATGCTTAAATGAACAATGTAAAACAATGCAATACTAAACCTAGATCTAAGATGAATTACTTTAGATTTTAGAATATTTGCAATGCTAACATGTTGGTTTCACCAAAATGAAATGGAGGAAAAGGTGGATACTCTAGGATTTGACACTAGGTTTTAGGCACATTTCTTTATTTCTTTTAGAGGGTTGAGGTAATGAGGGTTTGATGAATTTGGACAAAGTATAAGACTAAATTGCAACCTAAAATGTGAGTCAACTTGATCTTAACCAAATCTGGAATATAATTAGAAATGAAATGCAATGGTTTGACTAGGCTAATGATACAATTAACTATTTTGATACAAATACAGTAAACACATAAAGTCACAGACAAATTCATACTACAAAAATGGATTCGGTAGAGTACTGTACACCTAGAATATGAATTTGAAGTTGATTTTTGAGGACCTAGTCACCTGAGGTGACTATGTCCGAGTAGAGAGATTTCAGATCTAATTTCACAGTCCTCTAATGCCAGATCTAAGCCTTCTTTTTCCACTTGTCACACTATTGGATTACTGTTAGATATTTTTGTAACTGAGTTTTTATTTGTTGTCAAGGTGTAGGGTTTGATTACAAAAATGAACAATTGAACTTCAAGCTTCTCCCAATATTCTTCAAATATGAAACTTGCACATTCAAAGAGAGAAGGAAGGTTATTGCATTTAGGGGCTTGCCTTAGTCAAACCCCATGTTAATGTTTCCACTTCCACAATGGAAATGTCAATGATAAGGATAAAGCTCAATGATGAAGGAATGATGAATTAACAATGAACTGCAACTCACCACCCAAAAATGACTTCCTTAAAGGAGTGAAGTCATACAAGATCTCCTCAAAGCTTGATTATTGTTGGCTTGATTTGTTTTGATACCTACAAGGTGTTAGTGTAATTAATTAATTAATTATTACACTAGCATAAGTTAACTTAGGTCATACATCATTTAGTCCTAGGTTGCATTTTAATAAATCATTTAATAATGGGGTAATGTCCCCTTCCTTGTTTGTAGGGATAAGATTCCTTCTAGAAGATGAGTTGTCCTTCTAAAACTTATCTCAAGATTTAATAATTTCCTAGATAGGGTTCACATGTTGTTAGATCATGACACATGGCAAAATCTCATGCATCTTAGGTTTTCTCTCTTGCCTATATAATCAGGCAACTTGTACATTTGTAATCATCAAATATCATAATGTAGATCAATATAGAATCTCCATTGTGCATGTCTAAGTTGCAAGACTTTCTTTGTGGTTGATTATCTTTCTTGGCAAAGGTCCTCCATTGAAGACTGCAGCTTCAGGGACCCTGTGCATCCATAATCTCAACATGGTATCAGAGCTTGTCTAGTGAAACATCAACCCTCGATCAAGAAAGTTGGTGTGCAAGATTCTTGCAGGCTTGAGGGTTTCCATTGAAGGCTACTTGACTCCACTTGGGGACCAAGCTGATTTCTGAAGCAGATAGAGTCAGATCCAAGCTTGCTATTGTCTTCAGAAGGCCTCGAAACCTGAGGATTGCTTGCCCATTTATCAAAATTGGATATATCAACCCGAGAGCCATCAGAGGTATTTGGGTTTGCAAAATCAATTGGTACGATCCGTACAAATTTGCAGTAAAAAATCACCTCGGTTAGTTGTCCTGTGAGGAATTTTTTTTTAAGTCGCAGGCAATTTTTTTTTATAAAAAAAATTAGGGCTTTATCTATATATTTTGGAAAAAAAAATTGGCATTTTTTCTATAGTTTCAGAAAATATTTGGGGCGACTGCTATTTTTAATCTCCATCGGCAATATTATTTTGCACATCTTGGTCGACATCGACATTTATCAAGGGATTGATTTATTTTAAAATCATTGGCACTTTATTAAATTTTTTTTGGGGTTTTATGTCTATTAGCATATAATTTTTTTAGTTGGAATACATTTATCAAAATCTGCAGTCGACACTTATATTTTGAATTGGCATTAGGCATTATTCAAAAATTTTCTTGTGTTGGTTTGGAAATTTGCATAATATACTTTTTTTGTTGGCTATATTTAGGTGGAAGTACTTCTGACGAAGGCGGGTCTTATCACCTTGACCGCTCCGTGCATCGTCAGGCCCACGTTGTTCTCTTTATGGATTGTGTGTCACCGGTGCCGGCATGTTTGGTGCTTTTTTCTACCGGTCTTCATTCTTAGTCCCCCGCAGGCATTCTAAATGCTGGTGCCTAAGCTTTCTCTGGTCCCGGAATATCCTACCGACGTTCCTGTCCCCGCCAGTTGGTTGTCATTGGCGCCTGTGATCTTTGGAACTCCTGACCGCCGAAGACCTTGGTTATATCAAGAACCAAGGGGTCTTTTATATCAAGCGACACCTCCGTGTCTAGCCGCCCAAGCTTGCCGCTCAGCCAGGTTCTCAACCCCACCGCCGCTCCAGGAGGGAGCCCCATTTTTCTTGCCTCTTTTTCTACTAGGGTCACATCAGTGACCAGGTGCCAGCACCTAGGGGGATTGTTTTTGCCTCTCATTAGCCTGTAGATTGCCTAATCTAGGCATTTTTTTCATTTTATCATAACTTTTTACCAGGGTATCAAAAATCAGCAAACAAGATACCGTCGAAAAGGGAATTCCAAGCAATTTCTAGTGGTGACATTAGTTTTGAAAAAAAATTCTTGCAAAAAATTCTATAGTCAACTGAAGACAAAACCCTAATTTGGACTCAAAGGCTCATAACTTCGCAACTGTTCATTGGATTTCGGTGATTCCAGTGGCATCAGGAAGTATTTTTAGAGCTTTTTTCATCAGTCAAGATCCCTTGATCAGTTTCAGCTCTAGGTACTCTTGCATTGATTTTTTCAGTTTGGTGCATTTGTTCAATAACTCTGATATCCTGAAGCTTGGGAAAATATTTTTTGATCTGGGTAGCATCACTTCAGTTGTACATCATCCTTGGAAGTCTCTATTTTCTATTGAAGATCAGTGTGTTTTTATTTTTTGGAGAAATTTCATTATGGGGCTTGCATATACTCATTCTTTGGTTATGTTGCATAAAGGTAACTATAAGCAATGGTGGGATGGGATCGTTCACCATCTCCAATTACTTGATCTATTGCCTCATCTGTATGGTATAGTTCCTCATCCAAGTGAAGGTATTCATGAATTTTCTTGGAGTTGCAACAGATACACTATTTTGGAGATCATTTCAGTGCAAGTTGATTGTGATGTTTTGAGATATATTGATCATTGTGATTTTCCTCACATCCTTTGGACTAAGCTTTGGGAGATTTATGGAGATTCAGACACTCAAGCATTCCCCAATGGTCAAGATTCAAAATGTCATTCCTCATATCAAGTACCCCATGATGATATTGTTGTGCAGGAAGTTGATTGCCTTGAATCTTCTGAAGAGGTTGACAAGGTTCCTTCAGGTGCCTCTTCTCCATCAGAGACAACTGGTATCCCTTCACAATTAGTGATTCCTTGTCCAGATTCATTGATTGAGGCTTCCACCATCATCATCCATCAGGACACATTCAGTTTTCTAGACTTGACATCAAGGGATGGCTTTGTTTCAGGTATCATTGACTTAGCTACTTTTACAGGTTTGGAGGACATTCTTGAGGGGATATCACTCCTCTATTCAGATTCCACTTTGGAGAGTTCTCTTGAGTCTCCTCATCCCTTTGTCTCGACCTTGATTATGAATCCAGAGACTATCTTGGAGGCACTTAGTTTCTCTTCATATATTTCATATGTACGAGACTTCTTCCCTGTCATTCCATTCAAGACTTGGAGTTTCTTCAGCATCCACCATTGGATTTGTTTCTTCCTAGCATGAGACTTGTGGTTTGGACACATTTGCTGCTTCAGACTTCTTTCAGTGGTTTTGAGGACACTTCATTTAGGGGGGCTATCAAGTCTCCATCACATTCATCATATCCATCGCACTGTCTTTGGATATTGTTCAGCATCAGTTTCCACATCGTCCTGATTTGTCACCCTCTTCATTGATTGTGGCATCTTCATCTTCAGGCAAGGACACATTTGCGTAGAGTTCAAAGACACCGTCATCATTAGCATACATCCTTCCTTCCTTCAATTCCTATCTGGAATGGGAAGCATCACTGCACTTGCACTTGGTTCTGTTTCTTCTGAAAGGGAGACAAGCTGTTTGTCGACATTGGATCATGTTCTATCTTCAGACACTTACCATTTTTGTAGGTGATCACATCTTCTGGGGGGGCTATATTGTCTCTCTCTTTCCCTCCTATGGTGGAGCTATTTTATTGTATCCATGTGACAGATGGTGTACTTGGGGGGTATTTGGGAGTCCTCCATCCTTCCCATCCTATCTCTCATTTTTTGCTTTTTCATCTCCTTTTTGGAGAGGGTTTTTGTTCCCATTGGATTTTCCCCTTTTTCTCCAGTTGTGGGAGATTTTTTGCATCTTTATGTAAATGGGTACCTAACATGGCCTCGTAGCCAAGACCCATCATCGATCATCTTGCATAATCATTGCATTTTTCTCCCTAAGTTGAACTTATGGGGGGGTGTTAGTGTAATTAATTAATTAATTATTATACTAGCATAAGTTAACTTAGGTCATACATCATTTGGTCCTAGGTTGCATTTCAATAAATCATTTAATAATGGGGTAATGTCCCCTTCCTTGTTTGTAGGGATAAGATTCCTTCTAGAAGATGAGTTTTCCTTCTAGAACTTATCTCAACATTTAATAATTTCCTAGATAGGGTTCACATGTTGTTAGATCATGACACATGGCAACATCTCATGCATCTTTAGTTTTCTCTCTTGCCTATATAATCAGACAACTTGTACATTTGTAATCATCCAATATCATAATGTAGATCAATATAGAATCTCCATTGTGCATGCCTAATTTGCAACACTTTCTTTGTGGTTGATTATCTTTCCTGGCAAAGGTCCTCCATTGAAGATTGTAGCTTCAGGGACCCTGTGCATCCATAATCTCAACACAAGGATGATAACACAAACAAACTCACATACACTTTGACATAATGCTTGGATATTGAATTGCTACAATAAATTTTAAATGACTACTCTTGACTTGCTTGATAATGCTCTTGAAAAATGTTTGATCATAAATTTCTCAATTCTCCTTGTTAGTTTTCAAATAGTGAAATGACTAGTTATTTATACAAAATTATTCTAATTTCTCAAAAATTAAATCTTGACAACCAACTTTAGACATTTGAAATTCAAATAATAAAATGCCAACTTCGACATATTCAATTTTGGAGGAAAAATAGGGGGACTTAATCGCTCTAGGCGACTAGGTCCCAGGTCTATTTTGTGGGACTTAAGGTGTCGGGGGAAAATTATTAAATGGATGTTTTGGTTTTCTACTTGCAATTTGTTGAAAAATGATAAAATAGGCCATGAAGTACATAATTTAGGAAATTAGGTGTACAATTAGGTCCATGCACTTAAGGGGGATCAAAACATAGTCTGAAATTGTCATGGGTGACAATTTATGATGCTACACCATGATACACAAAAAGAAAGAACAATAGGGAAAGAGATATACTTGTGTCACAAAGAACATTTAAAAATAAAAAATTCCTAAAGGAAAGAGATTTACAACACTCAAACCCTTTACACATGAATTTCCTAAGAAAATGATCACTAGGGAGATGTGATCACTCATTTAAATCTTGTGCAAAAAAATATCATTTTGACTCATGAACACACATATTACATAAAGTAGGTAAAGACCATTTAAGAGAAAAAAAATTAAAACTTCAAAAATATATATTATTTTTTACACAACACAATTGTAATTTATGATTAAAATAATTTCACTTTAATTCCACTTAATTATTTATCATAAAGTTCAATCTAATAATATTATAAAATCTACATTACATTATCTTCATGATCCACTTGAATCAATATTGATCTTTCATCATAAAGTTAGTCTAATTATAAATTATATCACATTTTATACATAATATGGTTGTAATCTACAACTGAAAAACATAATCCTTTTATAAACTAACACTAAATAAATTATAATAGAAATTATATTATTCAAAAAATGTATTTTCTAATCTATAATTAATATTCAACACAGTCCATCCCAACCCAACCCAACATCAGATTATAACAACACAAAAATGGATTACTAAAATCATCTCTTTCATTTAGAAGTTCATCAACAAAATGTAACCAGCTTCACTTCAATGCCCAAGATCTGCAAGATTTAAAAAAGCCAGGTTAAGTGACAAAATTTCACTGCTATTTAGCTAACCAGTTGAGACATGTGAAGGAAAATAATGTGCATTCTACATTTCCAAAATTTGTCAAGTTGCAACTTTGCAGGTCTGTCTTTGTGGCCAATGACTAGAATGATCATGTCATGCTTCATTTCTTCCTGGTCTATAAAATTTAAGATTAAATGCAAAGTTTTTTTTTTCAAATTCCAAATAGAAAACACAATCCACAATATTGGTATATATGGAAATCAAAAAATATAATTTTATTATTAAGCTTGACTTGGAATTCAATAAAAAGGACTTTTTTATATGTGTGACTTGAATACCATAATCATAACTTAAAGGATGCTTTAGCACTATCTACAAAGCCACTCAAAGCTTTTCTTCTTGAAATGTTCATATGTTGCAGTTTGACTTAAGATACTTTATTATCCTCATTATATTTTTCCATAACAGTAGGATTGAATGCTGAAAACACTTTTGTGCAAAGAATATGTAGATAACAACCACAAGTTTTTCTATGACACAATAAGATTAAACAACTTCTAAACCAGTATAATGACATTTTCAGGGTTCATAGAAGTTCAAATTTCAAGGCAGGTCATAGTGGCCAAATTCTGAGTTTATTCTTCAAAAATTATATAATTCCAATATTTCCATACACTCTGTGCTTTTATGTGCAGTTGAAATGGGCATGAAAGAAAAAAAGAAAATTACATCACTATATCAGTTAATGCTAACGTGCAATAGCTCTAATTGTCAATCATACAATACTGTATAGCTTGATGTCTCAAAAAACTTGCAAACGTGGAAGTGTAGTCTGTAAATGCCAATCATTTCAAATGCAAGCAAGTAAGACCAAACAAGTATTTCTTCTGCAGGTGCACACAAGAGACAAGATTTAATGCAGTTCATATAAGACCAGTAATCCAATTGTTCCTTTTAAGTGTAAATGCATAGTGCTTTTGAAATATTGATGGCAGTAGAAACGCAATAAAGATATATTTCTCATGCTCACAATTTTGCATATTGAGTAAAGACACAACCATGCATGAGTATGATATACAAACTATACACAATGAACTAGTTGTTCATGCAACTTTCTTACATATGTGTCGATTGGGAGCAAGGAGGGAGGATAGAGAGAGTGGGTGTGTGGATAACCTTCGTGCACGTCTTAAGACATAGCACAGATGGTTCTACTATCGAGAGTAACGTTGCTCTAGGATAAAATTACAACATAACATCTATTATCATCTTTAATATAATTATTACCCAATTCTCCATAAGGTAACTTTGTTACTATCAATCAAACTCTAATGAAGTTTTTATTAAATCCTACAATGACAAATATTTAACAATAATGTTATTATTATTTTAATTAATCACAATTTAAACGTCAGTGATATTATCACCAACAAATAACTCTTAGAGTTGATAACCATACCAACTTAATCATTGATAGTATTATTAATTATCACATAGCAACATTATAACTTAATCAATAAGCTTATAATGATGATCATGTTTAACCAATGTTTAAACGTTAAAATTGATTTTCCCATTTAATCATTACCAATGATAATGCTATTATTTCTTAGACAATTAAATATTAATAATAAAGATGTTGATTCATTCAAACATTAACTTCTATCAAAGAAAAAGATTCACTTTATATAACAATTTTATTTACTTATTTCTAATCTCAATTTACCTTACTAAAATTACTTCCATCTAACAAAAAAAAAGAATCATATCACTAACTAATCGTGTTTAACATTAATATTATAATTATCATTTAATCAAATAATATTATTAATATTTACTCTGAGATTCACATTAAACATGTCACTATTATTAAATCCAATACATATTATTGTTATTAACCAAATTACTACCATAAAATCAACATAGTTTCCTTATTTAATACTTTTAATATTTTTATTAACCTACAATCATAAAATGTTTCAAATTCCATATTCAAGTATCTTATCTTCATCCTACTCTTATGTGAATCCCCTTTATGTAACCATACTTTTTGTACTTGTCTCTTTTTCTTTTAAAATATAATATTTATTTTACATAATTAATATTTACTTTCCAACTTAAATTTAATCTTCACTTTGTTAATATTTATATTTAAAAATAATTACATGATTAATGATTATTAATAAGGGCATGCTAACTATTTACTAACAAGTAATTATAATAGATAAAATAGTAAAATTCTTAAGTGATATCAATATTCTTGTTTCGCCAAACACTTATATTTAAACATTAATAAAATGATAAAAGAGTAACAAGATAAACTAGCTTAGATATCTTAAATACAGATCTATCTAAAATACGTTGAGATATCAGTCTCGAGGTGCCTATAGTTTAGTTGTTTTTGAGAATAGATAGGCACCTTGAGATTAATATCTCTCGAAGTATTTTAGATAGATGCATTTAAGATATCCGTAATGCAACATGTAAAATATTACTTTAACATGATTTTATTATGTTTGAATTTATTTTTTATCCTTTGCAAATATTGAATGAGACATTTCATATTAAACCAAAAATATAATCTTCATGCTATATAATTAGAGTTTAATAAAAGAATGATATCTAATAATGTATACATTGCAAAACTTATTGTGCTTCCAAAGATTTGAGTCTTTCTTCCTCAACTCTCCTTTTGGTGAGTTGCTTCCCTATTTTCATTTTTCATAACTATCGTATGAGAATGGTGGTGAGATTCTAAGTACATCCAAGGATTTGACATGTGAAATAACAACAAATGTTAGTCTTGTTCATTCTTTCGGTCCTATGTCAATTGTTGCCTTGGAAAGAGTCAATCCTTGTGATTTGTGGATTGTTAGTGCCCAAGCCAATTGTAATGGAAATTGACATGTGTGTCCCCTATTTATTGGTGCAATTGGAATTATATTTGGAGATGCATCTTCAAATAGAATTCCTGAGTAATTATCAAATTCAACCATGAAATATGTTGGTGGATTTAGTGGTGAACTTCTAGGTTTGTATATGATATTTCAAATGTATCCTAAAGATATATTTACAAGGCCTACTTCTATCCATAGATTAGATGTTAACATGACTCTTACATCCTTTGCAATTAATAATTCAACATATAATTCATCATTTTAACCCTCACATTCACCTTCTTGTCTGAATACCTTATCCAAAGTAACAACTATCTTAAATTCCTCCCATAATAATTTTGCATGTACATTACTATCATAAGGTGCTTTGTCATTAACAGGTGGTAGCTTTCTAAAATATCCTACCAAAATGATTGATCTTCCTCCAAAATTCAAGTTTGATTTTTCTAGGAAAGCTTGGTGTAGTCTTGAATCAATATTTTTAAGAAAATTTTGTCCAATTAAACTCATTTCATCAATCAATATGTATCTTATATGTTGTAGCTCTTCCTGAAAGGTTGTAAGCCTTATGCCTTCTAATTCAACAAAAAAAATTAACTAGAATTCTTAGTGTTCAATGGATTGTCAATGCATCAATTTGTTAAAAGCTACAACTCCAGTTGGTGCTAGTAATAATTGGGGAGAATGTTGTGGTGTTGATGCATCTTGAAGAGCTTGACAAATTGCATGAATTAGATATGATTTACCTATTCCAGTTGTTCCTCAAATTATCATGCATAGTGGCATGACGTTTTCCTCTTGATAATAATGTGACATAATAATATCAAATTCTCTTTTTGCTTAGTACTTCAGGTTCCATATGATATACTTGACATCATATCATCTGGTAATAACTTAATCCATTCTGTTTCATGGTCCTAATAAACTTTATTGCTTTATTTGTGTAATCTTCTCCTTGCTCTTCAATACTCCATAGAGTTTTTCTATCAACATCTCTTCTACCCAACATATCTATCTTTGTAACATCCATAATTTTTCCATGATGTAGTCTTGAGACAATCTCCCAGTCATGTTCAATTGTATTATGATCATTTAAAGATATAACATTGTCATCTTAAGAATCATCATAATTTTTAGTTTCATCTATAACATTCCTTCATTCCAAATGCCATGGACTATAGTTGAGTGACTCCCAATTTGATATAATTGTAGTCTCATCAAGTCCAATATCTCTTTCTATATTGTGAAATGGCTTGTACAACAATAATTTTGACCAACAAAAGTCAACCCATTTTTTTGATTGATGTGTAGGTATGGTGGTAAATCTTGGAAAAACTCTCACAATAGTTGCCACAATTCTTGCTTCCCATTTTTTATCTATTCTCCACTTGAGATTAAAGTCCAAGATTTAGCTGCATCTATAAGTGTAACACTTTCCATTGCATATGGTCTATCCATTTATATTTCGACAAAATGTTTTAGATGACTTTCATCATCATTGTCTTCATTTTTTGTCACTGGCTTGAACACCTCTCTTGAAACATTTAATGTGACAAATACCCTACTACTTTCTACCAATGACAATTCCAGTAACATATTGCATATTTCTTGTGCTCCAATGTCTCTTTCAATGAGATTTTCTGTTAGAAGTATTCTATATGCTAAATTGATGTTGCTTCATTTGGGTTTTCAATATTTGCAAGTCACATTAACATTTGGTGATATGTTTCTAAACTCTTTTCAACTTTTGCTGCATACTTTGCAATATAATTCATTACAACATGTCTTGAAAGAACTGGTTACCAATCTACATTTTCTCTCCATAACTGAAGTATGTTATGATTATGTGTATTCACTCGATCATTGTTTCTTGCAGGCTCATATATTTTATCTCCTGTGGTTGGGTATTCAAATAATTTTGATCTATCTAGATGTAATGCCCATGGTGCATTATACCCACAAACAAAATGTTATTTGTTAGTATATAAACATTTTACTTATTAATTGATACAAAATATTCATATAAATACACTTGCACATGTGGTGATCCTCTATGTTGTCATTCATACCTTGACCAATAATCTTTTTCTTTCATTCCCTTATGCATTATTTTCTTTAAAAACATTATATATCGCAAGTGCATGTAATATGCCACAATATGTGGATAGTCAATAATATTTTGTCATTGCCACTTTTGTGCTTCTTGTGGATTAGTTGGTTGTGTTCCTGGCATTAGTGTATGAAAATCTAACCAATACATATCTACTGCACTCAAAGTAAAGTTCAAATAGTTGGTGTTCCAATTTGATGCAAGAGATTAGTTAATTCAGCTCGACATTTTACCCAATAAGATCTTGTACCGCATAGTGTAGTACCAAAACACATCAAACGGTCTGCTACATGTGAGTGGGAGATATTTTCCATTTGCTCTTGTAACTCATTGATTGTGATCGACATGTCTTGAATCTCTTTTTGACTAACATGACGGATGAGGAAAGCTTGTCTCATTAGAAAGACGAGTCAAGCATTGAGAATTAATAAATTTTTTTTATTAAGAGCTGTTGGAAGGCACCATAGAATTGAGGACACCGATGCCAATGAATTATGGGCATTCTCAGGGAGACTACAATGAAAAGATAAACCAATTGTTGAAGCATTGAGATCACTAATTGAAGACTTTTGGAAGAATAAAATAAGGGTATCTCTTAATCAAAAGGATGTGATAAGAAGGAGAATCAATAGTCAAAACCATGAGCCACATCTAAAACATTTTTTTGGATGACTCAAACACAATTTTTTGGTAAATTTCTAGAGATGTATCCTCAAATTAAAAAAATTCAAAGATATTTTGAAATGCTAAAACCTTTTTTTGTAAAATTAAACCACACACATGCACTACTTGTCCTTGTAGATTTCATATTGAATTTTCTAACCATTTTGATGTTCATCCTGGTCTATATGTTTAGATTTGTGCATATTAACAATGTTTTGCAGGATTGTAACATACAGGCCCCACCAATATCTTCAAAAGACTTCTTATCAAAAAAATTATGTGAAAGAGAGGAAGGTCAAATATTCTACAAGAAATTATGCTAGGATGGCACATGTTAGCATTGTGGTGGCTTGCAACGTATACCAATATGTGAACATGTGGAAAGAACACATGAGGTTGGAAACATTGAACTAGTAGAGTTCGACAACTATAAAATAGTGGCCTACAATACAAAAATGGTAAAGAAGCAAAAGGGTGTGATTTGGTTATTCAAAAGATTCTAATGTATCAATTTATGTCTACATTTCGTGACAGTATAGTGTATGAGTATGCAAGGCATACCCATAGAGCTTGATCGTTAGACTTGCAATTCAAGTTATGCAAGGACACCTTTCCACTTGGTAGCATTTTTTTAATCGTTGGATTTGCAGAGAACTACAGTCTACAACCACAATTGTGTGAGGTGCAATCACAATATTATAACTCCACACAAGTTTCTATATTTGTGCACATAGCAATCATTCATACAACTGATAGTACAGAGGATAACAAGAAGGTATTGAAGGAGTACCACTTTTATATCAATGATGATCACACACATTCTATAGAGTTTGTGCAAGGTTTTTTTCAGTTGTTCTACCATGATTTGGCTAGAAGGGGCATATCATATAGTCAATATATAATATGGTCAGATAACTGTGCATCACAATTCAAAAACTCATAGATGTTCTATTGGTTGAGCAGGATGCATAATATTACAGGTGTTTAGCATATGTGGAACTTTTGTGAGGTTGGGCATGGAAAGGGGGAGCATGATGGTGCAAGATCATGTATCAAAAGAGCCATAGAACGAGAAGAGTTAAAGTATAAAAACATTCAAATTTGATAGACGCAAAATCAATCATCGAGTGGTGTAATGCTTCAATATGTCTAAGTAATGAAGGTAAGTCTTCAGTTCATATTTTTTTTTCATTGATAGATAATACTAAATTCAACCATATGAGGATTGTTATACACTGACGGGATCAAGTGAGCTATACTCTTTCAGAAGCTCAAATGCAGGTTCATTGGAGTATCCATACGCAGAAGATGGCATGCTTTTGTTCTTCATACATTACAATGGGAGCCTGGAATGAGTGTGAGTCAAACTGAAACAAATGGAATTATCGATTGAATTTGATCACATATCAGATCTGATTCAACTAGGTAATATATCTAGTTACATAGTTTTTGAAATTCCTAATGGTATCTTACTTTTTAGTGTTTTTGTAATGCTGACTAATTCCATCTAATTGTTGCTCATATCAATGCAAGACATGTTTATGCAATTATTGCAGATGAAGAAAATGACGAGGGAACAAATTATTGCTTGTGTCATTGTGTTGAGGCCAAAAAGAAATTGGAGGCCATAGTTATAGATGGAGAAAACATCGAATACCCTACAAGATTGATAGTTGTTATTGGAACATGGCTTAGAAGGTACCCACATAAGAGTGTTAATGTTTGGATCTTACAAGACTTTGACATGCATCAAAAGATTCTTCATTACTTGAACTTCTTATGGCATCCAATGTTCATTTGATCAAATATGGGGGTAGACCTTTGAACAAGACCTTGTGGAAGGTGTGTGAGTCTGACCATGAGGTAATACTTGACACAATAAAGAGTAGAGTAGACCCAGATGGTTTGTTGGATTAATTTGTAAGTATGCACATTTATTTTGTAAAGTCATGTTATTGATATTAATGTATTACAATTGATAGTTAGACCTTTTGTTTCTATATTTCAAGTTTACATACATGTTTTGGTTCCAAGTTTACATATGTTTGTCTTTTTTTTGCTGTTGTATTTTTATACATATACAGTGAATATCGGGAAGATTATATGCATATTTATGGTTTCACCATTTGACCATCTTGACACCTCAATTTGCAAAATTGAACTTTGCATCCCTAGATTAGACTTGGGAGACCCTTCCTCAACCATCATTTCACATGAAACATCAACCAATTCCATCATATCCATCCAAAATATATCATATTTCCCTCATCTTAGCATTGATTGCCGAGAAGGAAAAAGCAACTTGCGAGACCGCGGTAAAAACTGCTTTACCGCATTGAGCTGATGAAGGAGCTGTGGGACAGTGGTAGTCACTGCACTACTGCATGCTAATGGTAGAAGACTTGTGGGACTGTGGGAGTAACCACAACACCACTAGGAATAGAAGGAAGACTTGTGTGCCGCCACATAAGCTTTCACCGCACTACCGCCGAGAAGGATGAAGCACCTTGTGGGACCACAGTAAAAACCACTACCACACTAAGCTGATGAAGGAGCCATAGGATAGTGGTGGTCAGAAAAAGAAGGTAGGAGTTGGAATTATTTCCAATACTCTAGTTCCTGTAAGACACAACAATAAAAAGAGTCACTATACAACAATGATAGGCACTAAATTAGGCACACTTGATGCTGCCTTATACGTCCCAAAAAGATTACATTAACGATCAAAAGTTGGTGCTAAATTTGGCTTTAACTAATGCCGACTAAAGCATTGACTAATGAATCAAAATTTAAAATTTAAAACTTTCCCGCGTGAAGGAAGAAATTAGACGACAAAAAAGGGAAAAACACCGCGTGAAGGAAGAGAGTAGGGTGCTACCAGCAACTAATGAGAAATTTGTTTTAGTTTGCGACACCATAGGTAAGGTTACAATTTTTTTTTCTTGGTTGAATTCATGATTGTTTACTATTTTTTGTATTGCATTTGAATTCGTGATTGTTTATTGGTTCATGGCCTAACCGGTCTAGGCAACCTCTAAATTGTCCCATCATTATAAATTGTAAAACCTTTGAGAAACTAACAAAAAAATTTACCCTACCCATTTGAGCTTTGGCTCAAAATATTATAGTATTAAGTGAGGATGCCTCCATATTCGTTCCCTAACCTAGGTATCAAGGAAATAGTGAACTGTTTGGAAAATCTAGGAATTGGGTCGGTCACTGCTGAGCAATTGCTGAAAATAAATGTAGAAACCACTTGGTTTTTCCTAGCCGTACATTAGTCACCGATGCCATGAATTTTTTTTGCAAGATTGCATTATTAAAGAGTTTTCATGATAAGGTTATCAACACTAAGCAAACCGAGTGAACATAATTTCCCTAGGTTATCAACACTAAGCAAACCCAACGAACATATTTTCCCACAAAAAAAAACTTTCATACCACAAAATGGATGAAAAATTTCATACCTGATAGTGTACTTCATTTTCCTCCACAGACTGGATGAAAATTATTTTCCCTAGGTCGCCTCAAAATTCCAAGCAATGGAGGGAAGCAAGCATTGTTAGCAAACTCTGGCCACAATGAGGTAATTCATTGTCAATATATAGATTCGTAAATGTTTCCATTGTTTCTTTGAATTTTACTTTTTAGTTTTTTATTTATAAACTTAAAAGAAGTATAATTTAAATATATATATATATATATAGGGACATGAGACTGACAAAGATAAAGAGGAATTGGCTTCCATATTGGGGCTAGAGGCAGTGAAAAAATTGGTTAATGTGGACTGGACAACACTTGCCAGATACATAGAAAAATAATCTATTAATGACCTTGAAACATTGCAAACAAATCAATTGTGTCAAAGGGAATCAGTTGATTCCCCAACCAGTCCTGGATCGAGAAAAATATCCAGGAGGAAATCAATGATAGTAAACTCTAGGAATGTGGAACAGGGAGCAGAGACTTCCACTCCTGGGACATAGACTTCTTCCACCACGCCATGTTTTCAATCTTGCATTGGTAGCTACAATGTAATGCCCCGTCTTAATAACCTAAGAATGCTGCAATTGTGTATAAAGGTATAATAATTTTTTTTTAAAAGTATAATTATTAAGTTAATTAGTTGCATACATTCGTTAAGCTATGCGACGTTACACTACTTTGAGTTTTCCATAGATGACTTAAGTATTTCACATTGCACATATAATTAATTAACACATACATTAAAGATATAAATTGCATAACATTTGAAACATCAATCAAGATAACATAAAGCACAAATTTATTTCATACATTGCATTTGATAAAATATACAATACTCATTCATTTGATGAGGTAGTTCAATAATAATTACAATTACATTTCCAATGTTCACCTCATAACAATTGAGGGATGTTTTTCAATTACAAGATTTACAATATACAATGATGAAGTACACATAAGTTTCCAAGTGCGAGCTCTCCAACCATGAAGCTCTCGATGCCATGATCAAACTGGGGACCCAACGGAGTAAGGTGCACGTTCCACCCAACCATGTGGTACTCGTAGGTCCACCCCCCGTGCTAGGAGATAGTAATATGGTTACCTAGACATAATCTACTAACCCTAGTGACTGGTACATAACAGACTAATGGTTACATTGCTTCCAGATTTTGACGATTGAATGTGCTACATACACAAGGTTAACTGTTACTTTAGGTGGAGTGTCATCACAATATTGCAAAGGTTACCCTGGTGTTTCTTCCTAGGTTCTGGCCCCCATCATGGGTTACCCTGGTAACCTCTTACGAAACCCGGCCCCATTGCAAATCATTGCAGAATCATATGTCTTTTGAGGAAACAAGACACTGATTTGCCATTCCAGGTCTTCTCATCTTATACTCAAGACTGAAGTAGCTCAAGAGTCATAAGCGAGGCATAAACATCTTGTTAAAAGTTTTAAATCTAACTACTATGTTCTTTAATTTTCACTTACTTACTAACTCTTTGTAAGTTACCCTGACACCACTGTGTGTCGGCCCTTACAAAAAGCCACTCCCCTAAACATAACAAGGATATACTAAGTTTTCCTAACTAGGGTTTACAAAGTGCACAAAATTCATCACATATTCACAAATGACCCACAACGGTATCAATACACCATATTTAACACATGCACAACCCAAGTTAACTCAAGAATTACATTTGCACACTAATACACCCTTTCTACACAATTCATTCTGGAAGACTTATACAACTAAGACTTCCCAATTTGCCCAAATAAAACATGACTAAAAGCAAATTAAAAAATAAACGTCTATTTTAGGATATACTAAATCCAGTCAATCAGAATATGATGTACAATATTAATCAACTAGAGTTTAATTTATTTTCCATTCAATACCAAAAAAATAAAAATAAAATCTATACTTTGCTCAATATCATATCCACACGTTAAAATGTGAACTTCATAAACTCAAGACTGTCTGAACAATTTAAATATAATTATTCTTTCATAATAATTTAATTATGGAAATATCACATTTACATCAAATTCTAATTTGTACATTTTACAAATTTAAATTAATAAATTAATCATTTAATATTCATATTAAAAAATATATATTTAAATTAACCTATATATATATAATACATTATAATAATATATATTATATATAATATATTATAAATATACTATATATATAATATATATATATATATATTATAATATATTATATAAAATAAAATTTATAAACTCTAAATTAAAACCATACGAATTTAACACTCACATGTTATAAATTTCCATTGTTTAATTTAAAACAAATTAAAACGCATATACGCGTGCAGCGCCCGGCCGCAGCTCCCAGGGTTTGGGAGAGGGCGCGACCCATGCCAGGGTTGCGCCCAGCAGCCGACGGCTGTTGTGCGCAGCCATGGCGGCTGCACCCCCTGTGTGGGGTGTGGGGAAGGGTTTTGGCCCTCCCCACAATCTACAAAATTTTTAATAATTTTTTTTTTTTATAAATTCGTCGTACGACGATAGCATAATAAAAACGCATTTAAACTTTTTTTTTTTAAAAGGATTTCCATAACACAAATTCGCCTGTACGGCGTTTACTTTTTTTTTTTTAAATTAAAATCATTTCACAATCAAATTTATATATGAAGATAAATTATATATATATATATGTATGTATGCATATATATATATATATATATATATATATATATATGTATGTATGCATATATATATATATATATATATATATAAACATACATGGTTTAATTGAAGAAATAAAATAAATTTTCACAGGGTTTTTCAGTGGGGAAATTGGGGAAATTTTACAAACTTCTTTAGGGTTTCACAGAATACACGCACAGTATTTTTTTATTCCAATTCCAATTTTCCCTCGAGGTTTTCAATTTCCTAAAACAAATAAATTCCCTTCACAGAAATTCAAATACTTTCAACAAATAATTTTCTACAGAAGCTTACTAAAGCCATAAAAATTTCACACAACAGAATAGAGTAATCAATCTTTATACATGAAAAACAGGGATTTAAATTACTCTAAATTTCTTTTTCACATGCTTTCCTTTCCAAAACAAATAAAATAAATTCACCAAAAGATTACCTGTTTTCCTGTGCTTTGAAAATTAACTGGTGAAGATTTTGCCTGTAGCTTCCACAATAGCTTTCCCGAAAAACAAAGTCCAAAGCCCAAACAATAACCAGAGATTTTCCACCAAATTGCAACAAAATATCAAAAAGCAATTACAAAGAATTTTTACAGAGCACCAAAAATTATTTTCTCGTGAAGAAAAATTGTATCCTCTGTGATTTTTTCCAGATCCAATATTACCTCTCGTAAACAAATTTCCTCAACAATAACCCATTAATGCACTAGCACACATGTTGAGAAGTGGTTGCAAAATATCTTCTCCACCACTTCTCGGCAATCTTGCCCATTTCAAAATTGCATGTATTTAATTATTCAATTTTCAAATTACAAATAAATTTAATAATAATCCATGCCAATTTTCACAAATTATATTTAATTTTCAAATAAAACTATTTACACACTAAATAATTTAATTTAATTAATTAATTAATTTAATTAAATAAGTTTAATCTTTTAAGATCAAACCATTTAACCAAATAAGCTAACTAATTAATTAAATAACATATAACTAATTTCTTTCAATATTAAAAATCAATTTAAATAATAGAAAATAAGACATAATAAACTATTATTAAAATTGACCAGATTTTCCTATCAAAGCAATTTAATCCAATCAAGAAAAGACAAGACAACCAAGACTCAAACTAAAACTGACAATGTACAGTGACCGGGTTATAGACTAGACTAGGGTGAACCAAACTACTATCTCCCGATCAACGTATCCGTTGAGTCTTGACACGCTCAGACCTGAGTACCCAGGTGGATTCGGTGTCACGTACCTACAATTCCTGCAACCAAGCAAATAACATGCATATATATTTATATAAACCATTGAACAGGCACACCATGCAGAGAAAATTACGGATATCACAGGGAACTTGCAAGCGAGTGATGCGATTCTGTTCTCCACACCAATACACGTCACATCAGACTGACGAAATAAATAACTGTTAGTCCATCAAAACATGTACATAGCAATAATCAACTGAAAATAAACATCTACGCTATCTCAAAGCATAACAGGAATCAAATATCGCAATATAATGTATCATCATGTCACAGAATAAATCCACTATTGCTCAAAACCAGCGATCAAAAATCCAACAAAATATCATAGTCTAACAGTGTGAAAACATAACAGCAGAAAGCATAAGCATAAACGGAGGGGTACTACATCCTCCCCCCCTAGGATCAGGCTTGCTCCTGAAAGCCTGCGAACAGATAGGGATAAAGTTCCCTCATGTGTGTCACATCCTCCCAAGTAGCAGAAGCCTCATGGCTAGGATCCCATTGGACCCTCACCTGATCAACGTCTCGTCCCCTAAGACTGAGCGTCCGGTGCTGTAGAATGGCCACGAGCTCCAAAGCCAGCTTCCTGTCCTCTACCTGTAACGCATTCCAATCAAGTACATGAGATATGTCGGGATGATATTGTCTAAGAACTGATATATGAAAAACATCATGAATACGAGACAAACTGGGTGGTAAGGCGAGTCGTTATGCCACGGGACCAATTCTCTCTAAAATCTTGAATGGTCCAACAAAACGAGGCGCAAGTTTAGAGCCTTTTCCATAACGGATTGGACTCTTTCGTGGTTGCACTTGAAGAAACACTCTATCACCAACAGCAAATTGTCGATCTATCCTATGCGCATCCACATACTTCTTTTTCCTATCTTGTGCTGCTATCAAATGTTCTCTAATACGGTCAACCTGTTGCTCCATGTCTCGAAGCATCTCAGGTCCAAGTAATACTCTATCCTCAAGTCGATCCCAACTAAGGGGAGTTCGAAAAGGATGACCGTATAATGCCTAAAATGGTGGCATACCTATGGAACTCTGATATCCGTTGTTGTAAGAAAATTCTACTAAATACAGATAATCCTCCCAACGCGATTGTTGGTCCATCACGTACATCCTAAGCATATCCTCTAATATTTGGTTAACTCTCTCTGTTTGTCCATCAGTTTGAGGATGATACGTTGAACTAAAGTTCAACTGGGTACCTAAAGCACGTTGTAATGAAGTCCATAAGGCTGAAGTAAATACAGGATCTCTATCCGATATAATCCTACGAGGAATCCCATGTAATCTAACGATGTCCTCCATGAATATCCTAGCTACGGATGAAGCGTTGTATGATGATCGTACAGGTGAAAAGTGAGCTACTTTAGTCAATCGGTCAACAGTTACCATAATGACATAATGTCCACGTGATGACGTAGGTAACCCTACAACAAAGTCAATGGATATAATATCCCATTTCCATTCGGGAATGAGATGTGGCTGCAATAATCCAACGCGATGTTGATGCTCAGCTTGGATTCGCTGACATTCAAGACATCTCGATACATAGTCAGCAATATCACGTTTCATACCAGGCTAGAAATACAATTGCCAAAGATCAACATGCATTTTCTTAACCCCTGGATGAGCTGAATATGGAGCTCGATGAGCTTCAGTCATGATTAATGTACGTAAACCCTCAAAATGTGGTACATAAATATGACCTAAATTCCATAATATACCATCCGATTCTAGGACATACCCTGCAAAACAACCTTCTAAAGGTCTACCAGATTCAATTTCTGACCTCACTTCCTGATATAATCTATCAGTAGGAAGTGCTGCTAATATTTGACCTCTCAAATCTACTTCAAGAGTAATAGCAGAGATCTCATGTTGACGACGACTAAGAGCATCAACCACTACGTTCTCTTTTCCTTGAACATATCTCACTTCAAAATCGTACTCACACAAGAACTCCATCCACCATCTCTGCCTAGCATTCAAGTTAGGTTGCGTAAAGATGTATTGTAGACTACGGTGATCAGTATGAAGTTCGAAACGATGACCTAATAGGAAATGCCTCCATCGAACTAATGCATGCACAACTGCAGCTAGTTCTAGGTCATGAGTGGGATAGTTTAATTCGTGATCTTTGAGTTTGCAAGACTCATAAGCAATCACACACCCATCTTGCATCAAAACTGCTCCCAAACCCTCTAAGGATGCATCCGTACACACTACGAAATCCTTAGTAGGATCAGGAACAATGAGTATAGGCGCATTAGTTAACTTTTCTTTAAGAGTCTGAAAAGCCAACTGACACTGCTATGTCCAAACAAACTTCTTCCCTTTCCTTTGAAGAGAAGTAATAGGATGACTGATTCTAGAAAATCCCTCTACAAATCACCTATAGTAACCGGCTAGACCCATAAAACTACGAACTTCACCTACATTAGTAGGTGCGGGCCAATCTACAATAGCTTGAATCTTTGAAGGATCCACAACAATACCTTTTCCAGATATCACATGTCCAAGGTATTTTATTTTAGTTTGAAAGAAGTCACACTTCTTCAGGTTTGCATACAATTGATTTTCCCTTAAACATTGCAATACATTAGCTCCCTTAATTTGATCAAAAAGATCATCGATTCTAGACAAAGGATAACGATTCTTAATCGTAACCTTGTTCAATTGACGATAGTCAATGCACAGCCTAAGAGATCCATCCTTCTTCTTTACGAAGATGACAGGTGCTCCCCAAGGGGAAACACTAGGATGAATGAAACCCTTTTCTAATAATTCCTCTAACTGGATACGAAGTTCCTCTAACTCCCGAGTCGTCATTCTATAAGGAGCTCTAGATATAGGCTCAGCTCCAAGGACTAGGTCAACTCTAAATTCAATATCCCTCTTCGGTGGCATTCCAAGAATGTCATCAGGAAACACATCTTCGAATTCCCTAAGAATAGGATGATCATCAAGAGATACCTCTCGACTCTCACCTTCTTCTAAATCAGTAACTGTTGTTGCAAATAGTTGACATCCCTGACGAAGAAATCTCTTTAATTGCATAGCGGATATCATCCGCAAAGAGATAGGTCTTTGAATACCTATGATTTCCACTTTCGCACCTAAATCATTAATGCAACTAACTGTCTTAAGTCGACAGTCAATTACAGCATGATAAGATGCTAACCAATCCATACCTAAAACTATATCATACGATCCTAAGGGTGTAACATATAAATCTACTAAGGTAGTTAACGTGCCAATTTTAAGTTCACAATCATGTACTAAGTTTTCTACTGCCACTTTCACCCCTGAGGTGAATTCAACTTGCCACTTACCACCTTGCTTTACCACCACAAGACCACAACAGTCAACGATGGTCAGTGAAATAAAGGAGTCAGTGGCTCCAGAATAAAAAAGAATGGAAACACTAACACCATGTAACTTACCTGAAGTCTCGACCACTATGTTTTTGTGATCGGCTTGGCGGTCATTAACCGCTGCATATACTGTATGTGATCGTCCTACATCACCCACTGTAGGCTCTGAAACTGTAGGTTGAGGTCCAAAACTAGTAGAACCTCTCATCGGACACTGCCTAGCTATGTGTCCCTGCTGCCCACATGAATAACAACCTGTTCCTGTGCCTCTACCGAATCCTCTGCCACCCGAAGGTGCATTGGATTGCTGGAAACTACCCCTACTAACAGTAGACTGAGCACTCTGCACACGCTGATCCTGCCTATTGCGCTTGTTGCGCCACCAGTTATGACCCTTTCCTGTTTGAGGACTGTTACCCTGTTGTTGTTGTGGGTTGTTGTTCTTTTGAGGTGTTCGTTGTTGTTGTTGCTACCCACCCTTTGTGGGTGTCTGTTGGTTCCTAGAGGAACCACCTGTCTGTTCCTGTCCACCCCGTGGACTAAAACCTGCTGCAGGAGCACTGCCAATCTGCACTCCTGTATGATCACCTAACGCCATAACAAGGTTCTCCTCTACTATGCAAGCCTTCTCCACTGCAACTTCCATAGTCTTTGGCTCAAAGACTCGGACACCACCACTAATGTGGGTGTTTAAATCCCTGATAAAGTGTTGTAATAGCATAGGTTCATCATCGCCAATACTAGCATACTGCTTGAGTTCATAGAACCTACGTTCATATTGCTCTACAGAAAGAGCTAACTGACGTAGATCATGGAACTCGTCAGCCCTACACTGCCTCCAGTGTTTCGAAAGGAACTGTGCTCTAAACCTCTCGAGAAATATCTCCCAAGACACTGACCCAATATCTAAGTGGAGCTTCTGCTCCTCTAGGCGCCACCAAGTAGAGGCGAATCCTCTCAAGTGCATAATAGCACATCTGGCATGGGTATTGCTACTGTATGGGTGCATGGAAAAGCATCTACCCAAATCTAGTAGCCAGGTCTCAGCCTCTAATCCACCTCCCGTACCATCAAAGGTAGGAGGGAATGCCCTCAGTAAATCCCTCATGTGTCCTGCTATAATGGTATCCTGATGTACTGAGTCATCTACTCTCCTAGAAGATATATCTCTCTCTGACAACCTCCTGCTCAACCTCCTATCTAGGTCAAAGACGAGCTAGGACCTCCTCTAATAATGGACGTATCTGAGAACCCTCTACTGCTAACTATTTGGGATTTTGTCCCTCATTTCTCTGATCCAATTGTTCTGCCTGATCACTGTGATGAGGACTCAGAGGGGGAGTAACCTGAGGGATTGGTCCTCGGCCTCCACCTTGACCTCTACCACGACCTCTTCCTCCTCACCTAGGCATGTTCCTACACATAACAATAACGAGTCTTAGATACTATTCAACCAAGGCTAATAGTTTGCGACACTACATACTAGGTCAACTTAATGGGCTTGCGATTACCCAGAGTGTCCAATGTTTGTAACCTTTGCTTTGATACCAATCTGTAATGCCCTATCTTAATAACCTAAGAATGTTGCAATTGTGTATAAAGGTATAATATTTTTTTTTTAAAAAGTATAATTATTAAGTTAATTAGTTGCATACATTCGTTAAGCTATGAGACGTTACACTACTTTGAGTTTTCCATAGATGACTTAAGTATTTCGCATTGCACATATAATTAATTAACACATACATTAAAGATATAAATTGCATAACATTTGAAACATCAATCAAGATAACATAAAGCACAAATTTATTTCATACATTGCATTTGATAAAATATACAATACTCATTCATCTGATGAGGTAGTTCAATAATAATTACAATTACATTTCCAATGTTCACCTCATAACAATTGAGGGATGTTTTTTAATTACAAGATTTACAATATACAATGATGAAGTACACATAAGTTTCCAAGTGCGAGCTCTCCAACCATGAAGCTCTCGATGCCATGATCAAACTGGGGACCCAACGAAGTAAAGTGCACGTTCCACCCAACCATGTGGTACCCGTAGGTCCACCCCCCGTGCTAGGAGATAGTAATATGGTTACCTAGACATAATCTACTAACCCTAGTGACTGGTACATAACAGACTAATGGTTACATTGCTTCCAAATTTTGACGATTGAATGTGCTACATACACAAGGTTAACTGTTACTTTAGGTGGAGTGTCATCACAATATTGCAAAGGTTACCCTGGTGTTTCTTCCTAGGTTCCGGCCCCCATCATGGGTTACCCTGGTAACCTCTTACGAAACCCGACCCCATTGCAAATCATTGCAGAATCGTCTGTCTTTTGAGGAAACAAGACACTGATTTGCTATTCCAGGCCTTCTCGTCTTATACTCAAGACTGAAGTAGCTCAAGAGTCATAAGCGAGGCATAAACATCTTGTTAAAAGTTTTAAATCTAACTACTATGTTCTTTAATTTTCACTGACTTACTAACTCTTTGTAAGTTACCCTGACACCACTTTATGTGTTGGCCCTTACAAAAAGCCACTCCCCTAAACATAACAAGGATATACTAAGTTTTCTTGACTAGGGTTTACAAAGTGCACAAAATTCATCACATATTCACAAATGACCCACAACGGTATCAATACACCATATTTAACACATGCACAACCCAAGTTAACTCAAGAATTACATTTGCACACTAATACACCATTTCTACACAATTCATTCTGGAAGACTTATACAACTAAGACTTCCCAATTTGCCCAAATAAAACATGACTAAAGCAAATTGAAAAATAAACGTCTATTTTAGGATATACTAAATCCAGTCAATCAGAATATGATGTACAATATTAATCAACTAGAGTTTAATTTATTTTCCATTCAATACCAAAAAAATAAAAATAAAATCTATACTTTGCTCAATATCATATCCACACGTTAAAACGTGAACTTCATAAACTCAAGACTATCTGAACAGTTTAAATATAATTATTCTTTCATAATAATTTAATTATGGAAATATCACATTTACATCAAATTCTAATTTGTACATTTTACAAATTTAAATTAATAAATTAATCATTTAATATTCATATTAAAAAAAATTAAATTAAATTAACCTATATATATATATATAATACATTATAATAATATATATTATATATAATATATTATAAATATACTATATATATATAATATATATATATTATAATATATTATATAAAATAAAATTTATAAACTCTAAATTAAAACCATACGAATTTAACACTCACATGTTATAAATTTCCATTGTTTAATTTAAAACAAATTAAAACGCATATACGTGTGCAGCGCCCGACCGCAGCTCCCAGGGTTTGGGAGAGGGCGCGGCCCATGCCAGGGCTGCACCCAATAGCTGACGGCTGTTGTGTGCAGCCATGGCGGCTGCGCCCCCTGCGTGGGGTGTGGGGAAGGGTTTTGGCCCTCCCCACAGTCTGCAAAATTTTTAATAATTTTTTTTTTTTATAAATTGGTAGACGGCGACATAATAAAAACGCATTTAAAAAAAAAAAGGATTTCCGTAACACAAATTCGCCTGTACGACGTTTACTTTTTTTTTTTAAATTAAAATCATTTCACAATCAAATTTATATATGAATATAAATTATATATATATATATGTATGTATGCATATATATATATATATATATAAACATACAGGGTTTAATTGAAGAAATAAAATAAATTTTCACAGGGTTTTTTAGTGGGGAAATTGGGGAAATTTTACAAACTTCTTTAGGGTTTCACAGAATACACGCACAATATTTTTTTATTCCAATTCCAATTTTCCCCCGAGGTTTTCAATTTCCTAAAACAAATAAATTCCCTTCACAGAAATTCAAATACTTTCAACAAAGAATTTTCTACAGAAGCTTACTAAAGCCATAAAAATTTCACACAACAGAATAGAGTAATCAATCTTTATACATGAAAAAGAAGGATTTAAATTACTCTAAATTTCTTTTTCACATGCTTTCCTTTCCAAAACAAATAAAATAAATTCACCAGAAGATTACTTGTTTTCCTGTGCTTTGAAAATTAACTGGTGAAGATTTTGCCTGTAGCTTCCACAATAGCTTCCCCGAAAAACAAAGCCCAAAGCCCAAACAACAACAAGAGATTTTCCACCAAATTGCAACAAAATATCAGAAAGCAATTACAAAGAATTTTTACATAGCACCAAAAATTATTTTCCCGTGAAGAAAAATTGTATCCTCTGTGATTTTTTCCAGATCCAGTATTACCTCCCGTAAACAAATTTCCTTAACAATAACCCATTAATGCACTGGCACACATGTCGAGAAGTGGTTGCAAAATATCTTCTCCACCACTTCTCGACAATCTTGCCCATTTCAAAATTGCATGTATTTAATTATTCAATTTTCAAATTACAAATAAATTTAATAATAAAGCATGCCAATTTTCACAAATTATATTTAATTTTCAAATAAAACTATTTACACACTAAATAATTCAATTTAATTAATTAATTAATTTAATTAAATAAGTTTAATCTTTTAAGATCAAACCATTTAACCAAATAAGCTAACTAATTAATTAAATAACATATAACTAATTTCTTTCAATATTAAAAATCAATTTAAATAACAGAAAATAAGACATAATAAACTATTATTAAAATTGACCAGATTTTCCTATCAAAGCAATTTAATCCAATCAAGAAAAGACAAGAAAACCAAGACTCAAACTAAAACTGACAATGTACAGTGACCGGGTTATATGCTAGACTAGGGTGAACCAAACTACTATCTCCCGATCAACGCATCCATTGAGTCTTGACACGCTCAGACCTGAGTACCCAGGTGGAGTCGGTGTCACGTACCTACAATTCCTGCAACCAAGAAAATAACATGCATATATATATAAACCATTGAACAGGCACACTGTGCAGAGAAAATTACGGATATCACAGGGCACTCGCAAGGGAGTGATGTGATTCTGTTCTCCACACCAATACACGTCACATCAGACTGACGAAATAAATAACTGTTAGTCCATCAAAACATGTACATAGCAATAATCAACCGAAAATAAACATCTATGCTATCTCAAAGCATAACAGGAATCAAATATCGCAATATAATGTATCATCATGTCACAGAATAAATCCACTATCGCTCAAAACCAGCGATCAAAAATCCAACAAAATATCATAGTCTAACAGTGTGAAAACATAATAGCAGAAAGTATAAGCATAAACGGAGGGGTACTATATACAATAGGAAGATAGAATACAAGGTGGTTTTAGGGGAAGTCTGAATGACTGATGTTGGGAAAAATTTGTGAGTAGGTTGAAGGAATCATGCCTTCAACGGTTCAAAGACCATCTACATTTGCCATTCTCAAAGATACCCATGCACCTAAAAAAAGTAGTTATCCATGAAATGGAGAATGAATTTGGCACAGGCTGGTCTGTAAAGAAGATAAAGCTACGAATGTCTCAAAACTGTAAGAGATTTCGGTGCAACCAAACAAAGAAGATAAAAAAATCCCTCCTGAGCTAAGGTAGAAAAAAGGCCAATTGATGTAAGTGTGCAAGTATGGAGAGAGCTTGTAAAAGCCTATGATAAGTCTGATGCACAGAGGAAGTCCGGTGAGGAGAGTATGTAGGTATTTGAATTTTCTCATAAGATTATATCAAATTTATTAAATGATATTTAAATTTTATTTGTGCATAGTTAAATTGAATTAGTATATGTTTCTGGAGAAGGCCTCAAAGGCTAGGCTTGAGAAACTTCGTGCCATGCATCGCAGTGGCCAGAAAGGTTTACAGGCCTTGATCTGTACATTTGTAAGTATATTTAATATGTTAGATGATATTTTTTCTTTATTTCGTTGGAAAAAGTAAATGATTGCAAATTAATTAGTTTAACTAGTCCATGTGCCATGTTTTGAAATGAGGAGAAATATGTCTGCCTTCCAAAGCAATTTGAAAAGAATATGTTACAAAACAAAAAGTGGAACAATTTTGTAATCTGGATAGAGAACGAGGTATCAATAGTTGAGTTTCAATAACTTAGTTGGATATTGCTGTGTTAATATGTCAATTTGCATCTCTTGTGTTGAGTTGTTTATTGATGCATAGGATGAGTAAATAGAGCTCAAATCTTATGATTACAAGATGACTGTTTATGTGCATGAATAAATAGTAGAAGGATGTAGATGAACTCAATTCATCTGAATTTATGCCTCTTGGTAGGCATTCCTCTTGAATCTCTAATATCAAGTTCCCGAGACTTCCTTGTAGCTTTTACCTTTCGTTGTCGCCTTTCCTCTTCACTGTTAAACTCGTCTCCTTTTTCCTTATTTTCATTTCTGGCTTTAGCTTCTAATTCATCCCATGTTTTACCTTCCTCCTCTTCAAAATCTTCTTCTTCTTCTTCATCCTCCTCTGACTCCACAAGAGATTCATCAAGTCTAAACCTTCCTCATCTGATTTTGATTCCTCTTCTACATCAAAGGGTTCATATCCTTGATCTGACTCTTCTGAATTATCAGAATTAGAATCACTAGCTTCCATATTCAAAAATTCCCAACCAACATCTTCAATAAATTTATCTGGACCATAAGTAATAGTCTTCAAAATTGGCCGCTAGTTCAAGTTCATTCTGCTTTCATAATACTTTATATCCATGGAGTTCAACCATTCCTTGATTCCATCAAGTGAATATTGAAGAATGGTGTCAATGCAAAGTACATCCCGCTTGAAGTCTTTGAAAATAATAGCCATATCAAATGCCTTTTTCCCAAGTCATACTCTCTCAAGGTTAACAATCTTAACCTCACTAATAGTGATTACTAAGAAAGGTAATTCCACCAACTCTACTAAACATTTTACCATAGGAACAATAAAGCAGAGGCTTTGAAAGGAACTCCATGAAAACCAAGCTCTCTAAATGGTATATCAAACTCTAGTTCAAAAATTTTTAGATGAGGCTGCTCCCATAGCTCTCTTACTCGCTTGACAAATCCTTGAAATTTTGTATTGATTTTATTTTTCCTGTCCCTCTCTCGCTGTTCTTCCTCAATTTCATTAGGATCATACATTGACCTTCTTGCCCCTCTTAAAGTTTGGACCACATCCATTAACTCCACATAAAACTGGACATCCTTGGTCTTCTTGGTTCCCACGCCATGATATGGTTAGGAAAATGAAAATGAAGCAAAGTAATCATCTCCTTCTCCATTGGTTGGAAGAATGCATGCTTAATGTTTTGATACATGATATCATCTCTCTCTTTTGCTCTCACGGTTGAATACCGAAATCTAGTATGGTGGGCCTCCAGAGTTCTAGTCATCTTTCTTCCTCTTCCACCAAATGATGGCCTGATCCACACGTCTGCCAACCTAATGATCATGTTTAACCAATGTTTAAAAGTTAAAATTGATTTTCCCATTTAATCATTACCAATGATAATTCTATTATTTCTTAGACAATTAAATATTAATAATAAAGATGTTATTGTTGATTGATTCAAACATTAACCTCTATCAAAGAAAAAAATCACTTTAAATAACAATTTTATTTATTTATTTATAATCTCAATTTACCTTACTAAAATTACTTCCATCTAACCAAAAAAAGAATCATATCACTAACTAATCGTGTTTAACATTAATATTATAATTATCATTTAATCAAATAATATTATTAATATTTATTCTTAGATTCAAATTAAACATATCATTGTTATTAAATCCAATATATATTATTTTTATTAACTAAATTACTACCATAAAATCAACATAGTTACCTTATTTAACACTTCTAATATTTTTATTAACCTACAATCATAAAATATTTCAAATTCCATATTCAAGTATTTTATCTTCATCCTCTTATGTGAATCCCCTTTATGTAACCATACTTATTGTATTTGTCTCTTTTTCTTTTTAAATATAATATCTATTTTACATAATTAATATTTATTTTCCAACTTAAATTTAATCTTTTCACTTTGTTAATATTTATATTTAAAAATAATTACATGATTAATGATTATTAATAAGGACATGCTAGCTATTTACTAACAAGTAATTATAATAGATAAAATAGTAAATTTTTTAAGTGATATCAATATTCTTATTTCACCTAACATTTATATTTAAACATTAATAAAATGATTAAATAGTAAACAATATAAACTAGCTTAGATGTCTTAAATACATTTATCTAAAATACGTCAAGAGATATCACTCTCGAGGTGCCTATAGTTAGTTTTTAGAATAGATAGGCACCTCAAGATTGATATCTCTTGACATATTTTAGATAGATGTATTTAAGATATCTAAGCTAGTAGCATCTGTAGTGCAACATGTAAAATATTACTTTAGCATGTTTTTATTGTGTTTGAAAAAAGTATTTTTATCCTTTGCAAATATTGAATGAGACATTGAATATTAAACTAAAAATATAATCTTCATGCTATATAATTAGAGTTTAATAAAAGAATGATATATAATAATATATGCATTACAAAAACTTATTGTGCTTTCCAAAGATTTGAATCTTTCTTCCTCAACTCTCCTTTTGGTGAGCTGCTTCCTTGTTTTCAATTTTCATAATGATCGTATGAGAGTGGTGGTGAGATTTTGAGTCCATCCAAGGATTTAACATGTAAAATAAGAACTAAATTTAATCATGTTCTTTTTTTCGGTCCTATATCAATTGTTGCCTTGGAAAGAGTCGATCATTGTGATTTGTGGATTGTTAGTGCCCAAGCCAATCATAATGGCAATTGACATGTGTGTCCCCTATTTATTGGTGCAATTGGAATTATATTTCAAGATGCATCTTCAAATGGAATTCCTAGGTAATTGTCAAATTCAACCATGACATATGTTGCTGGATTTAGTGGTGCACTTCTAGGTTTGTATATGATATTTCAAATGTATCCTAAAGCTCCATTTACAAGGCCTACTTCTATCCATAGATTAGATGTTAACATGAATCTTGCATCCTTTGCAATTAATAATTCAACATCTAATTCATCATTTTAACCCTCACATTCACTTTCTTGTCTGAATACCTTATCCAAAGTAACAACTATCTTAAATTCCTCCCATAATAATTTTTCATGTACATTACTATCATAAGGTAGTTTTTCACTAATAGGCGGTAGTTGTCCCAAATCGCCTACCAAAATGATTGATCTTCCTCCAAAACTCAAGTTTTATTTTTCTAGAAAATCTTGGCATAGTCTTGAATCAATATTTTAAAGAAAAATTTGTCCAATTAAACTCATTTCATCAATTAATATGTATCTTATATGTTGCAACTTTTCTTGAAAGGTTGTGAGCCTTATGCCTTCTAATTCAATGAATTTTTTTAACTAGAATTAGTGTTGAATGGATTGTCAATGCACCAATTTGTTAAAAGTTGCAACTCCAATTGGTGCTAGTAATATTAGGGGAGAAAGTTGTGGTTTTGATGCATCTTGAAAAGATTGACGAATTGCATGAATTAGATATGATTACTTGTTCCAGTTGTTCCTTGAATTATCATGCACAATGGCATGATGTTTTCCTCTTGATAATAATGTGACATAATAATATCAAATGCTCTTTTTTTCTTAGTACCTAAGGTTCCATGTGATATACTTGACATCATATCATCTAGTAATAGTAATCCATTATGTTTCATGGTACTAATAAACTTTATTGCTTTATTTGTGTAATCTTCTCCTTGATATTATTGAAATGAACAAGACAACTGAGAGGGGGGGTGAATCAATTGTAGAAAATTAAACCTTCAAAACCCTCAACAATAAATAGATCCACAAGCATTCAATATACTCTTATTTGTTAGATTGATTAAACATGAAATGCAGATAACATAAACCGAAATCACAACACCACACACATAAGAACACCAGATTTACATGGAAAACCCAATGAGGGAAAAACCATGGTGAGGATTAGCCACAATATAAGTAATAGAAAAATTGGTACAAAGAGGCTCACTGGTAGAATAAGACACACTGTCCAAAAAGGCTCGCAGCTAGGGCTCACTGCCACAAAAAAAAAACAAGATAGAAGAAGAATGTTACACGGAGAAACAATTCTCAATGCAACAAAGAGTCCACCAAAATTTCTCACATACTTTTGTAGTCACACATGAAAGATTTTAGATGCCTTTAGGAACCCTAACATGAAATTTGCACTACTCTACTCAATTTCACATCACATACACTTTACTCACATCACTCTTCACATCTATCTTGTTTCTTTCACTTTCGTTGCTTCCCATTGCATCAACACCATTCATATTTATATCAACCTCTACCTCAAAACTTTCTCCAATGTTGGTCACTAGCCATTATACATTCAAATTCAAAATAGGTTAGCATCTAAACTTTCCCGCGGTGGATAGGAATGAAAGGTGACCTACATAAATTCTTAATTAGGACCCAAATATATCCCAACACACTTCAATACGCTTCCACAAGCCTCACAAGTAGTGTTAAACACAAGTTTGGCCAACACCCATGCAAAACACCATAAACATTAAGTACACGCTTCCTTAGATCAAGTTGAAAGTTCTAGACAACATAACTTACCTGAATTCAATCTAGAACAATCCACGAACTTCTTAAGATTCATCAAATACTTCAACCTTGAGCTTCACATCAACAAATACTTTAACTCAGGATAAGTGATAACCCTTGTTCGCACACTGATAAATGGAAATCACACTGCACTACACAAATTCAAGTAAAAACTTTATCATAGAAAGATAACGAAATTACAAGAAACTTCCCAAATCTGCACAACTTGAATCCAAATAGAAAAGAAACATGGAGCAAATACATTTCTCCTAGACCACAAAAAACACCATTGAACAACTGATTCACACACTGGTGAAAATGTCTCACACTATACTATGATCTAGAAACCCAAATTTTGAATATAGTAACCTTTGTCATCCTTGAATAACCTGTAAGATCCACATACGCATAGAATCAACAAAAAAATAATGTGGAGCACAATACAGAGCATGCTATGATCATTTGCACAACACAATTTACTCTGTTTGTTAAATTTTCTCAAAAACACTTGGAAACCAAGTACTAGAACCACAATCTCAACTCATTCCAACTCATCTTTAGGCTCTACAACAAAAGAATAGCTCCATGTACTCACAAAAATTCCTCTAGCCATGTCAACTACACATGCACAACCTATTAATTCCTCTTTTCACAAATTTCTCAATGTCCTCAACATCTTCATCCCACAATTGACATCAATGACAACACCAATCAGTAACACCATCATTCTTGCAACAATCTCCCCCTTTGTCATTGATGGAAACATAAGATGTGAAAAGCCACCAAAGACCACACAACAGTTCTGAACGCTCTCTCTTTTTCTTTAGATGATTTTCTCCCCATGAGTAGATAAGTTTTCTTTTTTTCACATTTCTTTCTCTCCCCCTTTGACATTAATGGCAAGGGATAAAATGTTTTGCATTGTTCTCCCTTTTTGACACTAAACCAAAATTACCCGCCCTAAATACTCCCCCTTAAGAGTAAATCCAACTAAATTGGCAATCACAATGACAACACATGATACTACCTACTCCCCCTAAGAGGTAGCCACCAACCATCAGTCCAAAAAAGAGATAGATCCATAGATCCACTAGATTGATGCACCTCTATATACATCTAGTTCAAGAAAGGAGGGGAAATAACCCCCAAATTCTCTCAAAGATACTCAAAAGTATCCAAGTAGGAAGATCCTTAGTAAATATGTCAACAATTTGATCCTTTGTAGGAAAATACTCAATCTTCACTTCATTCTCCATGACCTTCTCTCTCAAAAAGTGATATCTAATAGATATATGCTTTGTCCTTGAATACATCACTGAATTCTTTGAAATGTTTATTGCACTTTTATTATCACAGAAGATAGATATAGGTTCATCAAATACAACTATATGATATCCTTCAAGGCTTGCCTCATCCGTAATACCTATGTACAACATGATGCTTCTGCAATATACTCAGCCTCTGTAATGGATAAAAAAACTAAATCATGTTTTTTACTTAGCCATGATACCAACCTACATCCAAGAAAGAATGCACCACCACTTTTACTTTTCTTGTCATCAGTACAACCAACCCAATCTGCATATGTATAAGCATTTAACATGAAATTAGTATCCTTGGGATACCACAAACCATATTTCGATGTACCTCTTAAATATTTGAATATTCTCTTCACAACTGCAACATGTGTTTCTTTAAGATCTTCATGAAATCTAGCAACAAGACAAACTGCATGCATGATATCCAATCTAGTAGTAATTAAATATAGCAGTCCACCAATCATAGATTTATACTTGCTCTAATCCTGGCCTTAGGTGAATCATCATCTTTGCTAAATTTACAACTAGTCACCATAGGAGTACATACCAGTTTGGAGTCATTCATTCCAAAGTTCTTCAAAATTTCTTTGACATACTTGGACTATGAAATAAAAATCCCTTTATCAGTTTGATTAATTTGTAGCCCAAGAAATAAATTCATCTCCCCAAGCATTGACATCTCAAATTCTTTCTGCATGACTTCAACAAATTAATTACACATAACCTCATTTCCACCAAAGATAATGTCATCAACATATACAACCACTATCAAGATCTTGTCCTCCTTAATTTTAAATTAAAGATTACTATATGTGGCACCCTTGTTGAAACCTTGTTGTTTCAAGTACCTGTCCAATCTTGCATACCAAGCTCTAGGAGCTTGCTTCAAACCATATAGTGCCTTCTTCAACTTACATACCATATCTGATTGATCAGATAATTGAAAACCTTCTAGTTGTTCCATATAAATCTCTTCTTCCAATTCTCCATTCCAAAAAGAAAATTTCTCATCCATATGATAGACCTTAAAATCTTTATGTGCTGCCAATTCCTAAAACATTTTGATTGCTTCTATCCTAGCCATAGGAGAAAAAGTCTCCTCAAAATCTATGCCTTCTACTTGTGAGTAACCCTTACACACAAGTATTGATTTGTTTGAATAGTACTACTTCTCAATTCTCATTCAGCTTATTCCTAAACACCCATTCAGTTCCAATTATATTTTTGTTTGTTGGTCTAGGGACCAATTCCCAAGTCTGATTCTTCTCTATCTACATAAGTTCTTCTTCCATTTCCTTCATCTAATATTCATCCTTACATGCTTCACTCACTGATTTAGCTTCAAATTTAGAAAGTAAACAAAATTTTACCTCAACTTCAGTAGCTTTGCTTCTTGTCAGTGGGTAAAAGTACAAAACTGTGTCACACTTTCGGCCAAATAAATAGTTCCGAGCAAAATATTTTCAGTCGGAAAGGTTTCGACCGACTAGGTTTTGACCGAAACCACATGGCCTATTATGTGGCACATAGGTTTTGGCCGAACAAGTTTCGGTCGAATCCCAAAAAATCAAAATTTTCCTTTTCCCACTTTCAAATTGGCTTTGAAATTGCATTTTTTAATGTGCGAGGTTTCTATAGAAAGGGTTTCAGTAGAAACTGTTTCTACCGAAACTATCTATGTGGCATCCTAGTTGGCAGCCAACTCAGCTTTTTTCAGAATTTTCTGAAACTTTCAACTTTAGCTAAGAATTTCTTTAGTCATAATGCTTTTTCTGCAAAAAAAAAAAAAATACCCTTTTGTAGAGCTTAGAGTGCAAAATCCAAATATATAATTTTTTTAATAATTTGATTAGTTTTAATATATTTTATTTTTAAAATAATGCAAGTAGGTTTTTAAAATGAAAAAAGAGGTTGATTAAAAAATTTAAAAAAATAGTAAAACTTATTAAAAAAATTTAAATCTTATATGGTGCAAACGAGGAGGAAGTCTTCTTCAAAAGGGTATAATTTTTTTTTTGAAAATGATTAAAAAAATTGAAAATAGTTGACAACCCATGAAAACTATCAAATTCTGACATGTTTGACTTTAAAACGTTATTACAAGAAAAATATACATCAAAATTTGATTTTTTTTTTTCCATGCACAAGATATTGAAGTTACCTATTTGGAGAAAAAAAATTTAGGGAGAAATGAATTTTTTTTCAATTTTTTTCTTAACGGCCCCTGAAGTCACTCTTTTTTGAAATTTTCAGCATTCCAAAATCTGACCTTAAATTGATAAAAACATAATGAATTTTTTTTTAATTTTTTTTTAAAAATTACAATAATAAAATTCATCAAAAGTTCTATATTTCATTAGTTTACACCATTTTGAAATTCAAAACATAAAGACCACTTTTATGTGCTCGAAGTTCAGAATTTTTTTTGCTGTTGGTTGATTCCTTTATAAAGTGTGACACAGGTTTGTGCTTTTACCCTAGTACACTTTCCTCTTGTCTCCAATAATTTGATTTTCAGAATGATTCTTTTGCACATACTTAGGAGTTTTAGGGTTCTTCTCTGAAACTTCTTCCTCTTCATTTTGTACCTCTTGTTCATCAATTATTCCTTCTACTCTTCTGTAATCAAGTTCATCTAACACATATCCATTTACTACAATAGAATTCTGTAAGTTTTCATCAACATTAAGATTTTCACTTTCAACTAACTTTCTCAGCCTTTTGTTGTAACATTTATAAGCTTTAATTTTAATAGAATATCCAAGGAAAATACCTTCATTAGACCTTGCATCAAAATTTTCCAAGTTTTCTTCATCTCTTTTGATATAACATTTGCTTCCAAATACTCTAAAGTACTTCACAGTAGGAATCTTTCCATACCATAGCTCATAAGGAGTCTTTGTGTTGTTAGCTCTAGCTTGAACTTTGTTAAGTATGTAAACAGTAGTATGAATAGCTTCTCTCCAGTAGACTTCCAGTAGATTTTCCTCTTTCATCATAGTCCTTGAAGCTTCCTGAATAGTTTTGTTTTTCCTTTCAACAACTCCATTTTGCTGAGAAGTTCTATGGGTAGACAAATGTCTCTTTATTCCATGAATTTCACAAAACATGTTAAACTCATTACAGGTGAATTCACCACCTCGATCATGTACCTCAAACACTTTATTTTCAAATTTGTTTCATTCTCAACCAAAGCTTTAAATTCCTTAAATTTGTCCAATGCATTATATTTCTCTCTAAGAAAAGTAACCCATGTCATTCTAAAGTAATCATCAATCAAAAGCATAAAGTACCTATCACCTTGTAGACTTCTCACCCTTGTAGGACCACAAATATCTGTATGCATTAATTCCAACAGTCTGATAGCATATTGTTCCTTTCCCTTAAAGCTACCTCTTGTTTGTTTTCCAAATTCACAAATCTCGTAGCCAACATTTATAGGTTTTATGATCTTAGGTAAATCTTTGACAACATGAACTGAGCTAATTCTTGCTAGATTATCAAAATTCATGTGACACATCCTTCTGTACCATAACCATCATTAACCTGTGACATAAAAAAATGACCATCAACACCCTTAAGCTGATAGATGTTTCCTTCTATTCTCTTACCTGTAGCAATCATAGTTTTGGATCCTTTCCGGATCTCACAAGCTTCATCCTTAAACATGGTGCAAGATTGTATCCTTTACTACACATTTTTCTAACACTCAAGAGATTATGTCTCAATCCCTTAACATAGTAAACATTGTCAATATTATTCTTTCCATCAAAACTGATTGAACCTATTCCACAAATCTTAGCTCTTGAATCATCTCCAAATTTAACTAATCCACCAGATCATATTTTTCAAGTTTAAAAAACTTACTTTTGTCTCCATTTATATGATTAGAGCAACCACTGTTAACACAACTTTTAGGGTAGTAGAACTAGATTCTTCTTTTATAGCCAAAAAAAGAAATTAATTATCATCAATATCTCCATAATCAAATTCATCATTAGAAATACCAACATCTTCTCTCACATAGTAAGCTTTCTTAATCATCTTCCATTTATTTCCTTTACCTTCTCTATGTTTATTGCTTTCAGCTCTTTTTGGACATCTAGAAGCATAATGATCTATATCACCACAACTAAAACATTTGAAAGGTAATTTACCTAAGTGATACTTATTAGTGCCTTTTTCATCTTTCTCACAAAGTTATCTTCCAGATCATAAAGATCTTCTTCACCTGATTCTTCAACCTTCTCTAATTTCACAACCTTGAAAGTAGTCTCTACTTTTGTTCCTTTCTTCAATCTTCTCATTTCAAATGTAGTCAGAGTGCCAATCAACTAATCTCTGGAGTATTTATCAAAGTGAACTGTTTCCTCAATAGCAGATACCTTTTCACTGTAACAATTTGAAAGAGATCTGATAATTTTCTTCACCACTTTAGATTCTTTAATTATTGCACCAAGACCTCTCATATCACTTGCTAGTTCATCAATTCTCTGAATGTAGCCTTTAACTGTTTCATCCTCATACATTTGCATAATTTCAAATTGTGCCTTCAAGTTCTACAACTTTGCTTACTTGACCTTTGGATCTCCTTCATAAATGATTTATAGCTTATCCCAAACTTTTTTAGCAGTCTTCAAAACCATAACTAACTAATTTGAAATTTTTGAAAGACTATTAGTAATAATGTACCTTGCTCTAGCATTGATCTCATGCACTTTGAATTTTACACTTGTACTCAGACCATTCAGAGGTGGAGTGTAAGGAGTTTGAAAAGCCTTCTCAATTTCATATCCCTGATCGCACAAATATCCTTCCATCTATGTTTTCCAAAATGCATAATTTGTGCCGTCAAATCTAGGGTATTCCAAAGGAATCTTGTTCACCATCTTGGATCTACCTTAAGTGGTTAAGATCTTCTTCAAGGAACCTTGCTTTGATACCAATTTTTGAAATGAACAAGAAAACTAAGGGGGGTGAATTAGTTGTAGCAAATTGAACCTTCAAAACCCTCAAAAGTAAATAGATCCACAAGCATTCAATATACTCTTATTTTGTTAAATTGATTAAACATGAAATGCAGATAACATAAACTGATATCACAATACCACACACATAAGAAAACCAAATTTACATAGAAAATCCAATGAGGGAAAAACCATGGTGAGGATTACCTATAATATAAGTAATAGCAAAATTGATACAAAGAGGCTCACTGCCAAGATATGACACACTATCCAAAAAGGCTCACAACCAAGGCTCACTGTCATAGAAATAATACAAGAAGATAGAAGAAGAATGTTACACAAAGAAAAACTTCTCATTGCAACAAAGAGTCCACCACAATTTCTTGCACACTTTTGCAGTCACACATGAAATTTTTTGGATGCCTTCAACTCACTACCTTCAAGAACCCTAACATGAAATTCACACTACTATGCTCAATTTCGCATCACATACACTTTACTTGCATCACTCTTCACATATATCTTGTTTCTTTCACTTTCCTTGCTTCCTCTTGCATCAATACAATTCATAGTTATATCAACCTCTACCTCAAAACTTTCTCCAATGTCAGCCACTAGTCGTTATACATTCAAATTCAAAATACATCGGTATTTAAACATTCCCGTGGTAGATAGGAGCAAAAGGTGATCTACATAAGTTATTAATTAGGACCCAAATAGATCTCAACACACTTCAATATGCTTCCACAAGCCTCACAAGTAGTGTTAAACACAAGGTCAACCAACACCCGTGCAAAACACCATAAACATTAAGTACACTCTTCCTTAGATCAAGCTGGAAGTTTCAGACAACATAATTTACTTGAATTCAATCCAAAACAATCTATGAAATTCTTAAGATTCATCAAATACTTCAACCAAGCTTCGCATCAACAAATAATTTAACTCAGGATAACTAATAAACCTTTTTTGCACACTGATAAATGGAACTCACACTGTACTAACACCAATTCAAGTAAAAACTTTATCATAGAAAGATAAAGACATTACAAGAAACTTCCCAAATCTACACAACCCGAATCCAAACAGTGGAGAAACACGAAGCAAATGTACATTTCTCCTACAAAAAACACCATTGAACAACTAGTTCACACACTAGTGAAAATATCTCGCACTGTACAATGATCCAAAAACCCAAATTATGAATATAGTAACCTCTGTCATCCTTGAATAACCTGTAAGATCCGCATAGGTATAGCATCAACACAGAAATAACATAGAGCACAATACAAAGCACGCTATGATCATTTTCACAACATAGTTTACTCTGTTTATTAAATTTTCTCAAAAGCACTTGGAAACCAAGTACCAGAACCATCATCTTAGCTCATTCCAATTCATCTTCAGACTCTACAACAAAAGAACAACTCCATGTACTCACAACACTTCCTCTAGGTGTTAACTGCACATGCACAACCTGTTTTCCTCTTTTCACATTTTTCTCATTTTCCTTAACATCTTCATCCCATAGTTGACATCAATGACAACACCAGTCAATAGACTTCCTGTTGACATCAATGACAACGTACCATCATTCTTGCAACATATATTCAATACTCCATAGAGTTTGTCCATCAACATCTCTTCTACCCAACATATCTATCTCTCTTACATCCATAATTTGTCCACGATGTAGTCTTGAGACAATTTCCCGCTCATGTTCAATTGTAGTATGATCATTAGGTATAACATCATCATCTTAAGAATCATCATAATTTTCAATTTCATATATAGCATTCCTTTGTTCCAAATGCCATGGACTATAGTTGAGTGACTCCCAATTTGATACAATTGTAGTCTCATCAAGTCCAATATCTCTTTCTATATTGTGAAATGGCTTTTACAACAATAATTCTAACCAACAAAAGTCAACCCATTTTTTTGATTACTGTGTAGGTATGGTGGTAAATCTTGGAAACACTCTCACAATAGCTTCCATAGTCCTTGCTTCCCATTTTTTTATCTCTTCTCCACCTAGGATTATAAGTTCAAGATTTAACTTCATCTATAAGTGTAACACTTTCCATTGCATATGGTCTATCCAAATATACTTTGAAAAAATGTTTTAGATGACTTTCATCATCATTTTCTTCATTTTTTGTCACTAGCTTGAACACCTATCTTGAAACATTTAATGTGACAAATACCCTACTACTTTCTACCAATGACAATTCCAATAACATATGGAATATTTCTTGTTCTCCAATATCTCTTTCAATGAGAGTTTTTGCTAGAAGTATTCTATATGCTCTTGATGCTGCTTCATGTGGGTTTTCAATATTTGCAAGTCACATTAACATTTGGTGATATGTTTCTAAACTCTTTTCAACTTTTGTTGCGTACTTTGCAATATAATTCATTACAACTTGTCTTGAAAGAACTTGTTTCCAATCTACATTTTCTCTCCATAACTGAAGTATGTTACAATTATGTGTATTCACCCGATCATCTTTTCTTGTAGGTTCATATATTTTATCTGTTGGTTGGGTCTTCAAATAATTTTGATCCATCTAATGTAATGGCCATGGTGCATTATACCTACAAACAAAAGGTCATTTGTTAGTATATATAAAAAATTTACTTATTACTTGATACAAAATATTCATATAAATCCATGCACATGTGGTGATCCTCTATGTTTCCATTCATTTGACCAATAATCTTTTTCTTTCATTCCCTTATGCATCATTTCCTTTCGAAACATTATATATCGCAAGTCTATGTAATATGCCACAATATGTGGATAGTCAATAACATTTTTTTGTTGCCACTTTTGTGCTTCTTGTGGATTCGTTGGTTGTGTTCCTGGCATTAGTGCATGCAAATCTGACCAATACATATCTACTGCACTCAAAGTAAAGAAAATAGTTGGTGTTCCAATTTGATGCAAGAGGTTAGTTAATTCAGCTCGACATTTTACCCAATAAGATCTTGTACCCCATAATTTAGTACCAAAACACATCAAATGGCCTGCTAGATGTGAGTGGGGGATATTTTTCATATGCTCTCATAACTCATTTATTGTGATCGACATGTCTTGAAATCTTATTTTGAATAACACGACGGATGAGCAAATCTCGTCTCATTAGAAAGATGAGTCAAACATTGATAATTAATAGAAAAAAATTATCAATAGTTGTTGGAAGGTGCTAAAGAATTAAGGACACCGATGCTAATGAATTAAGGATACCGATGCTAATGAATTATGGGCATTCTTGGGGAGACTATCACGAAAAGATAAACCAATTGTTGAAGCATTGAGATCACTAATTGAAGACTTTTAGGAGAATAACACAAGGGTATCTATGAATCAAAGGGGGGTGATCCCACAATACTGGTTTACAATTTTTGGCCAAACTGGACATTGAAATAATTTTTTTCTAACTAAATCTTCACTTTTGGGCACCTATAGCGGCTAAACCATGAGGAATTTGAAGATGATACAAACTAGTGATTTGTTACATTTTGTTTGTAGATTTTAAATATATATATATTTTAAATTCTGGAATCATATTGCACTTCTTTTTCTATATCCTTCGAAAACTAGTTTTTTTTAGTAAACAACATTTTTAAGGAGTGATGCTCACTGTATAACACATAACTTTTTTTCCATGAAGGATAAATTTTTTTTTTTTTTGAATTTAGATTTGTAACTACGATATCTAGTGCTTCAAATTGGCTAGATAGTGTTTTATTGAATATTTTTTCCTTAAGTTTTGAAGTCAAATTGATTACAATTCAGACATAGGTGAATCGTATAACGCGTAACTTTTTTTGTATGTATCGAAATTCTTTTTTTTTTGTTGGATCAAGGAATTCAATATCTAGTGCACTCATATTTTTCAAATTTTTAATGATAATCTGCTATTTTTCCACATGTGCAGAACAAAGAGCTTGATTTTCTGTGAAAAACCTATGTTTAATGAAACTAAAAAAATAAATACATAATAAAACCAAAACATATTAATTTTTTTTTTTGATAGCTCGTTTTGAGGACTACCATCATTTAGTTGGGTCTGTGAAGTCTCCTTCATTTTCATCTTCAACTCAAGCTTCGAAGCATAAAATTTTAGAGTTTTTTGGTGCCTGAGGAGGAGAAGGGGGGAAAAGGGGGGTTCGGGCGAACCATGGGGGGTTCACTCGAACCAGGGTTCTCTAGAATCCTGGTTCGAGCGAACTCCCTATCAAAAAGGGTTTTTTTTTTTGTTTTTTGGCGGGAATGGTGGGTCCTTACATTTTAATGGGTTTGCTCGAACCTAGGTTCTAGCAAACCCTCTTTTGGTTCGTTCAAACCCCAAAAATGATTCTTTTTTACATGGGGTCATTTTTTGCAACTTTCTTTCTTCACTCGAATTGTAAACCACTTTTGTAGGTTTACCCAGGGATGTGGTAAGAAGGAGAATCGATAGTCAAAACCGTGAGCCACATCCAAAACATTTTTTTGGATACGACTCAAACACAATTTTTTAGTAAATTTCTAGAGATGTATCCTCAAATTAAATTTTTTTAAAGATATTTTGAAATGATAAAACCTTTTTATGTCAAAATAAATCGCATGCACTACTTGTTGTTGTAGATTACATATTGAATTCTCTAACCATTTTGATGTTTATCTCTCTATATGTTTAGATTTGCATACTAACAATGTTTTACAGGATTGTGGCATACATACCCCACCCACCAACATCTTCAAAAGACTTATCAAAAAATTTATGTGAAAGAGGGGAAGATCAAATATTCTACAGGAAATTATGCTAGGATGACACATGTCAACATTGTGGTGGCTTGCGACGTATGCCGATATGTTTAGAGCATGTGGAAAGAAAACATGTGGTTGGACACAAACTAGTAGAGTTTGACAAGTATAGAATAATGACCTACAATACAAATATAGTAAAGAAGAAAAAATGTGTGATTTGGTTATTCAAAAGATTCTAATGTATCAGTTTATGTCTACATTTTGTGATAGTATAGTGTATGAGTATGCAAGGCATACCTATAGAGCTCGATGGTTGGATTTTCAATTCAAGTTATGCAAGGACACCTTTCCACTTGGTAGCATTGTTTCAATTGTCAACTTTGCAAAGAACTCTAGTCTACAACCATAGTGTCAGGTGCTATCACAATATTACAACTACACGCAAGTTTCTGTATTTGTGCACATAAGATTCGTTCATGTAGCTAATAGTACAAATGATAATGAGAAGGTATTGAAGGAGTACATCAGTGATGATCACACATATTCTACAGAGTTCATGCAAGGTTGCTTTCAGTTGTTCTACTATGAATTAGCTAGAAGGGGCATATCATACAATCAACATATAATATGGTAAGATAATTGTGCATCATAATTCAAGAACTCGCTTCAATGTTCTATTGGTTGAGTAGGATGCATAATATTATAGGTGCTCAACATATGTGGAACTTTTATGAAGTCAGGCATGGAAAAGGGGAGCATGATGGTGCAAGAGCATGTATCATAAGAGTCGTAGCATGAGAAGAGTTAAAGAATAAAGACATGCAAAGTTGACAAATGCAAAATCAATCGTTGAGTGGTGCAATGCTTCAATAGGTCTAGGTAATGAAGGTAAGTCTTTAGTTCATAGATTTTTTTTCATTGATAGATGATACTAACATTGCACCAAGAAGGTGATCTCGACATTAACTTTGTGCTTGACAATTTCAATGGTGTCGGGGATAGGGACTTTGGTGAAGAGAGAGATTAGATCAAAGCTCACAATAATATCATTATTATCCAATATAATGTCTTAGATAAATTGAAAAAAATGGTTGGAATCCTTAATAAAGGAGTTTGATTTACCTAAAAGTGAGGAAAGAAGATTGGGGATGAAAGAAGCTAACTTGTACGTGGGAGAGCCCATTGTGTCAACAATGGGTTTCAAGGGAATGCCAACTTTGTGAATTTTTGGAACCCCACAGGTGCAAGGGTAGAAGATCAGTTGTCTTCGATAGCACTCGCGCGGTCTTTTGGTTTCTATGCAGGTTTGGCTTTACGTTTTTTTTTTGCTTATGTTAGCTTTAATTTAGAAATGGTTCAATCGTATTTAAAGGAACTGTATTGTTAACATTTACACATATCATTTCATTGTTGGAGTAAAAGAAGATAAAGATCCAGCGACAAAACCATTGTACTAGGAATTAATTCTGTCAAGCATATTCGGTGCCCATCTCCTTAGATCTCTTTCTTTTCATTTTCCAGTCTCGTTGCTAAATTATTTGAATGCATCTTTCTTTAAATTTCTCTATTGTACTGTTAATTTGATGGCTTTCCAAAGTCAAGGGTGATTTCTCGGAGGTGATCTATGGCTTGGAGAATATCTGTTCCTTTGATGGCTAAATATAGTTTCCAAAGTCAAGGGCGATTTCTTGGAGGTGATCTATGGCTTAGAGAATATCTGTTCCTTCATGAGTAATGACCCTTGCATTTCCATGAGTTTGCATGGGTTGTCTAACCTTCCACATTTTGCATGCATGTCTACCAGTGCCTTTACCATTTCTTTTCATTTCAATCAGGTATTATATTTGCATGCCTTGTGTTTGATTCCAACTTTTACAAACCCCTGTACATAAAAATAGTTATTAAAAAAAAAATAAAAAAATTTAATTATCAAATAAAGCTATAACTCAGTTGCCGACGGGAAACATTCCATTATAAATTGCAGTGATTTTCTGTATATTGTGAAGATAATAAATAAATCGATTGAAAAACATTCTATTCTAATAAAAAAGAGGGCAAAAGAAAGGGGCTTCTACAGATCTGATCTGATTATTCTTGATGAATCTCCGGATGTAGTTGAAGAAGAGACTTTTTTAATGTTTATGTTAATTCAGGGTTACTATGTGATATTGGCTATCCATGTCATTCCTTGTCTTGCTTGAATCCTCCTTTGTGTCTTCCTTCATGTGCAATATTTCTCTTTCTTTATGTTTAAGTTTGTAATTAATCATTTTTTTTCTTCTTCAATCAAGATTTTGTCAATTTAAATGCAGGTCTGAGAAATTAGCTTTATAATGAACTTTTAGGAATTTGTCATAGAAATTAAATGAATGTCAATTCAAGTATTATAACTTTTGTGTTGGAAATAAAAGCATTATGGATTAATTTCATTTTCACTTGAAGTATTTAATATAGATAAATAATAAGTAAAATAGTTAGAATTTTTAAATTTTAAAAAACTAAATATAAAATAAATATTTTAAATTTACTATTTCATATAAAAGTTACTTTCTATATTAATATATTTAAAATAAAAAAAATTCAAAATCTTTTTAAAACAAGATATCTCTTGAAATTTGTTATATAAATTTATTTAAGTAATCTTTTTCAATTAAAATAATTATTATTTGTTATATAAATTTATTTAAGTAATCTTTTTCAATAAAAATAATTATTATTTATAGAGGTAATGAGATATTAAGAATATGTTATATTAAATTATTAGACATAAAAAAAAAAAAATCTAAAATTTAAAAAGTAAGCATTTTTCTAAATTTTTATATAAAAACAAGTTTCTAAATTAATATATTTAACATTTAAAAAAAATGAAAATCTTTATAAAAGAATAGAAATAAAATTATAAAGGAATGAAAAACAATTGATCTTTTTCAAAATTCTAAATAAGGTCTTTTTCAATAAAAAATAATGATTATTTATAAAGATAAGATATTAAGAATATGTTATGTTAAATTATTAGACATAAAAAGAAATTTCTAAAATTTAAAAAGTTAAGTATTTTTCTAAATTTTTATATAAAAGCAAGTTTCTAAATTAATATATTTAAAATTTTAAAAAATGAAAATCTTTATGAAAGAATAGAAATAAAATTATACAGAAATGAAAAACAATTGATTTTTTAGAAATAAAGATAATATATTAAGAATATATTATGTTAAATTATTAGACATAAAAAGAAGTTTCTAAATTTTAAAAAATAAGTATTTTTCTAAAAAATTTATATAAAAGAAAGTTTATAAATTAATATATTTAAAATTTTAAAAAATTGAAAATCTTTATGAAAGAATAGAAATAAAATTATAACAGAATGAAAAATAATTGATCTTTTTAGAAATTCTAAATTAAATAAAAATGAAATTTCCTAAATCTACTATTACACAAAAAATATTCAATATTTTAAGAAAAATTGAAAACATTTCAATAAGGAAAAATCATTCATATTCTATTTCATTCAAAATTAAAATATATTTGTAAATAAATATTATAAAATTAAGGTTTTACTAAAGATTTTATTGTATAGAAATATAGCAACTTAAGAGCTTTTCATAATAAGTGCACATCTAAAATCAATTTAAAATTATAAAATTAAATTTTAAAAGAGGGGTAAAAATTTATTCAAACCAAAAGGGAGCAGAACAAAGTAAGAGCATTACACCCTCCTATCAATCTCCAGGTCCAACTTTTGAGACAAATCCAGGGGTAATTGACCCCTTTCCACAATATTTCAATTTTGGAAATAATCAAAGCCCCATTTAGCCAAACAATCCGCAATCCCATTCCACTCTCTAGGAATATGGCCTAAAGTAACAGAATCCAAGGAAGCACACAAATTAAGAATCTATTTTATAATTACAGCCAAATGCCAACTAACATCCTCAAATTGTTGCCTCTTCAACAAAGTCACCACTACCTGAGAATCAGATTCACAAATGATCTGTCTCCACCCAAGAGCACAACCACGCTCCACAACACACAAAATGGCAAGAGCCTCCATCACATTGTTAGTATACCAACCCTTATAAACAAAAAAGATAAACTCAACAATCCTAAAACTATTCTGCCCAACACCTCCAATACTAGCATGACCAGGATTTTCGCGAGAATAACCATCAATGTTGATTTTCAACACACCCTGAGGAGGACACTGACACCCCTCCCTATTAATCTTCCAAAGAGTATGGCGACATCTATTTCTCATGATCTGTCCAGCACCCGGAGTAACACCCCTTTGAAAAGGAAGGTTGAGACGAGTGCAATAGGCAATATCTCCTGGATCCACACCCTCAACCAAGTCACACTTAGCCAAAATAGTTTCTCCCAAAGAATGAAGAATTTTTCACCACAAATGTTGGACAACCAACTTCACATCTTGAAAAATCATGTGATTCCTCTCCAGCTAGATGTGCCAAATAATAAAGGTCAGTCCAAGAGTAACTTGAAGAAAAGAGGTCTTAATAGGGGCCTTCCCCCATCGGGCAAAGAACTCTGCCAAAGAAGAGACATAAAATAAGTTTATTATTACACATAAAATAAGTTTTTAAATTAATATATTTAAAACTAGCATAGATATCTTTAAAAAATTAATGTAATTAAGAATTACATTTACACTTAACTTTAAAATTAATGTATTTATTATTATTTAAAATTGGGTTGTGATTATGAATAGGATTTAATTAGTGTAAGAGTTCAAGTAGAATTCTTAGATAAAGCTTGGAGTTAGGGTTGGGGTTAGGGATTGAAATTAGGAATAGGGTTATGTTAGTGTTATAGTTCAAAAAGGTTCAGTTAGAGTTCAATTAAGGTTAAGGTTAAGGTTCTTGATTAGGGTTAAATTAGGGTTAGGGTTAGGGTATGCTTATATTAGGGTTAGGGTTAATATTATGGTTATAGGATAAAGCTTGGGCTAAAGGTTAGGGTTAGGCATAATTAGGGTTAAGGTTATGTTAGGGTAAGGGTTCAAATAGGGTTAGGTTTCAATTAGGGTTAGGGTTTGGGTTTAATTAGTAGTACAAATAAAATTAGTGGTTTCGATTAGAATTAAAATTATAAATATAGAGTTAGAATTATTGTTAGGGTTAGAATTATAATAAGGGTTATAGTTAGGGCTAGGATTAGAATTATGATAAAGGTTAAGGGTAGAATTCAAATAGGGTTAGGGTTAGGGTTAGGTTTAAGGTTACAATTAAAATTCAATTAGGATTCTAGGATAAATATTGGGATTAACATTACAGTGAAGGTTGGGGTTAGGGTTAGGGTTAGGCTTCTAAAATAAATTTGTGTTAGCATTAGGGTTATGCTCAGGGTTTGTTTTCAATTAGGGTTAAATTTTAATTAGGTTTTAATCTCAAAAAAATTATGATTAGGGTTACATTCAAAGATAAATCTTGGGGTTAGGGTTTGTGTTCAATTAGGGCTAGAGTTAGAGTTGGATTTATATTCCTATTAGGGTTAGGCATAGAGTTAGGAGTTATAAATATATATTAGGATTAGGGTTGGAGTTAGAATTGTGGTTAAGGTTGGGGATTAATTATTGTTAGGTTTAGGTTTTAATTAGTATTAAGATTCAACTAGGGTTGGGGTTCAATTGGTGTTCAATTAGGGTTAGGGTTCTAATAAAGTCTAGCTTAGGGTTACATTTTGGATTAGAATTCAATTAGGATTAAGGTTAGGGTTACAATCACAATAAGAGTTAACATTCAATTAGGATTTATTTAGAGTTATGATTAGGGTTTATATTCAATTAGGGTTAGGATTCAATTATAGTTAGGGTTAAAGTTAGGTTATGGTTAAGGTTCAATTAGGGTTAAGGCTATGGTTTAATTAGAGCTACACTTAGAATTAATGTTTTCATTAAAATTATGACTATGAAAAGGGTTTAAATTATAATTAGGGTTATAGGTAGGATTAGCATTATAAATAGGATACTAGTTAGGATTATAATTAGGGTAAAGGTTGGAATTAAACCCTAACCCTAACCCTAATTCTAAATATAACATTGATTCTAATTGTAACCCTAACCCTAACCCTAACTCTTTTTGTAAGTCTAACCCTAACCCTAACACTCAAAATAATTTTAACTTGAACCCTAATTGTATTTCTATCTCTAACCCTAACACTAACCCTAATTATACAACTAACAATCATTCTAATTATAACCCTAACCCCAACCCTGATACTAACACTATTTTTTACCCACCATAATTCTATAACTATCACTAATTCTAACTCTAACCTAACCCTAACCCTAGCTATTACCCTAACTTGAATGCATATATAGCTATATCAAAATAATTCTAACTTGAACCCATACAACTAACCATAATTCTCTCTAATAGTAATCCAAACTCCAATTCTAACTATATCTCTAACCCTAACTCTAATCCAAATGACAATCCTAATTCTATCTCTAACCCTAACCATAGCTTAAACTTGGTCTTAATCCTAATCCTAACACTAACCCTACCCTTGATCCTAATTTTATCTATAATTCTAACCCTAACCCTAATCTTGATGCTAGCCCAAACCCTAATCCTAAACATAATCCTAACTTTAACCCCAACCTTAATCATAATTTTATCTCTAACCCTAACCCTAACCCTAATTCTAATACTAACACTAACTCCAACTATAATCCTAATTCTATCGCTAACCCTAACCATAACCCTAATCTTGATCTTAATTCTAATCCTAATCTTAACCCTGACCCTAACCCTAATTCTATCTCTAACCCTAACCCTTCCCCTAATCCTAATTCTTTCTCCAATCATGATTCTAACCCCAACCCTAATACTAATTCTATATCTAACCCTAACCCTAACCCTTTTTATGAAATTATTAATAATTCTAATTATAACCCTAACCTTGACTATGAAATGGGTTAGAATTATAATTAGGGTTATAGGTAGGGTTATCATTAGAAATAGGATATTGGTTAGGATTATAATTAGGGTAGAGGTTGGAATTAGACCCTAGAACCCTAGCCCTAATTCTAAAACTAACATTGATTCTAATTGTAACCCTGACCCTAACCCTAACTCTTTTTGTAACTCTAACCCTAACCTTAACACTCAAAATAATTTTAACTTGAATCATAATTGCAATTCTATCTCTAACCCTAACACTAACCCTAATTATACAACAATAATTCTAATTGTAAACCTAACCCCAACCCTGACACTAACACTATTTTATACCCACCACAATTCTATAACTATCACTAATTCTAACTATAACCCTAAACATAACTCTAACCCTAACCCTAGCTATAACCCTAACTTGAACGCATTTAACTATATCAAAATAATTCTAACTTGAACCCATACAACTAACCCTGATTCTATCTCTAACAGTAATCCAAATCCCAATTCTAACTATAACTCTAACCCTAACTCTAATCCATATGATATAATCCTAATTCTATCTCCAACCCTAAGGATAGCCTAAACTTGGTCCTAATCCTAATCCTAACCCTAACTCTACCCTTGATCCTAATTTTATCTATAATGCTAACCCTAACCATAATCTCGATGCTAACCCAAACCCTAATTCTAACTTTAACCCCAACCTTAATCATAATTTTATCTCTAACCCTAACCCTAACCCTAATTCTAATACTAACACTAACTCCAACTGTAATCCTAATTCTATCACTAACCCTAACCATAACCATATTCTTGATCCTAATTCTAATCCTAATCCTAACCCTAACCCTAATTCTATCTCTAACCCTAACCCTTCCCCTAATCCTAATTCTTTCTCCAATCATGATTCTAACCCCAACCCTGATACTAATTTTATATCTAACCCAAACCATAACCCTTTTTTCTGAAATTATTAATAATTCTAATTATAACCCTAACCTTGACTCTAACTCTAACTCTAACCCTAAGTGTAACACTCATAATAACTCTAACACTAATCCTAATTCTATTTCTAACTCTAACCCTAACCCTATTTCTACCTCAAACCCTAACTCTATTCTTAATCTTAACCCTGACCCTAGTTCTAACTCCAACCCTAACCCTACCCTTGATCCTAATTTTATTTATAGTCCTAATCCTAACCCTAATCTTGATGCTACCCTAAACCCTAACCATAACCCTAATCTTAATGTTAACCCAATCCCAATCCTAATCGTAATTATATCTCTAACCCTAACCCTAACCCTAATCCTAATACTAACACTAACTCTAACCCTAATACTAATTTTATCGCTAACCCTAACCATAACCCTATCCCTAAACCTTATCATATCTCTAATCCTAATCCTAACCATAATTCTGATGTTAGCCATAACCCTAACCCTAATCTTAATTCTATCTCTAACCCTAACCCTAACCCTCAACCATAACTCTGAACCCAACTCTAATGCTTATCCTAATAATAACACTAACCCTAACCCTAAAATCTAAGAATAACCCTAATCCCAATACTAACGTTAACCCCAACCTTAACCCTAATTCTATCTCTAACCCTAACCCTGACTTTAACCATACCCTTCATCCTAAATCTATGTCTAATCCTAACCCTAACCCTAATTGTGAAAATAACCCCAATCCAATTTCTTATTTTATCTCTAATTGTAATCTTAACTTTAAACCCTAAACATTATCATAAACTTAACCCTAATCCTAACCCTAATACTAACTCTAACCCTAAAACCAATTTTATCTCTAAACCTAACCCTAACCCTATTCCCACTAATAAAATTATTCCCAACCTTAACCCTCATTTTTTGTCTAACCTTAACCCTAAACCTCAACCCTCAACCATAACCTTGAACCTAACTCTAATGCTAATCCTAATAATAACTCTAACCCTAACCCTATTCCTAATCCTAACCCTAGCCCTAACCCCAACCCTAACCCTAACCCTATTCATAATGTTAACCCTAATCCTAACCCTATCGTAACCCTAACGATAACCCTAACCCTAATAATAATAATTTTGTCATCCATATCCCTCTGTGAATGCTACTAGCATATAAATATAATATATATAAAATCTGTCAAGAGATATTCTTCTCGAGGCGTATATTGCACTTTTATTTTTGAAATTTCTAAAAAATAGAATATCTTTAGACTTATTTTATATATATTGTTAATAAATAATATATATATACTAGTTAAAAATGAGTGTAGCATTTCCTTTTTTTGCGATTAGATCATTGCTTTTCATTAATTTATTGAAGGCTAGGGTCTCGCTTTTAGAAATGTTAAGACTCTAGACGGTTGGGCATGCCTAAGAGCTGCTGCACAATCCTACGTGACTTCTTCGTCGACCGCATTCTCATTGTCTATTAGAAAGTCAACATGGGGAATGGAACGACGAGCCAAATAAAAATTAAGACCTTAGTAAAAAGTGAGGGGGTCTAAGGTGGCATTACATAAATCGACGACTAACTTATTCTCCCAATCAGAAACCGATAGAACATTTGAAGGGGTGAGGGAGTGCGACGCACGATTAGAGAATGGCGTCGATTCATGGGTAGGTTGAAAAGGCTGGGGTTGACTAGAGATTGTGGGACGAGAGTGAGGTGGCGGAGGGGTTAACAGGGCACCCACATTGGGATTGCTGTGAGAGGGACTGAACAGGTCGCAGGTACTCCTCACTTCCATGACATGCACATGAGAGGGGGGGCTGGCGCAAACCGCAGCAACATTGGTGCCTTCAGAGTTTGGCTGGCAGTGAGAAGGTTGAGGGGCTTGAGGAATACAAAGCTTGCCAAAGACGAAATCAGAGTGAAAAGAGAAAGGAATCAGAACACACTGAGAAGAGTTAACATTGCAGGTTGGCGTACTTGACAGCACAGAAGAGGAGTCGTTGCAAAGAGAACGTTGATGGCGCTCAAATTGAGAGTGAACGTTGGACTAGTTGAACTCCGCTGGAGAACTGCCGCCATTCTGCACAAGCGCGCGAGGAGCTGAGGCAGGACGAGGAAGGAAAACGGGGGATGAGAAGCTGGATCTGGTGATCGGCGCCAGCGAAGGAAGACATGGCTGAAAAGCTATTGAAATTCCATTGCTACGTGTGCAGGAGAAAACGATAGGCAGAGAGCGTGAGGAGGGAGCTGAATCGCCTGAGCTGGGGCCAGCAGTTGGAGTTTGAGAATGTGAGAAAGAGCGTGAGGAAGGAGAGCATGAGGAAGGAGTTGGAGTGGGGTGAGCAGAGGTCTGAGACAAGGTGGCTAGGACAGAGAAAGGAAGAGAAGGGGATCGAGGGCGAGTAGAAGAGCCGCATAGGAACGAAGAAGCTGGAACCAAAGCTGAAGAAGCCAAGGTGCAAAAAACCGAGGTTGGAGACGTCTTGACCTCTGGTGTTTATTCTGAAGCGTAATGAATTTTTTCTTTTGCCTTGCAATGAACTCTTCTTTTCGTCCAACAGCCCTAGCAAAGGAGGTTGTATCGAGGCGGATCCAGAGGTCTGGACGAAGGGACGCAGCGAGTTCAAGATGAAGAGGAAGGAGCTTGGAGTTTAGGAGATTGATCATCCTTCTGGTGGATTGAATTGCAGCTCTAAGGAGAGATAGGCCGGCTCTGAAGAAAATATGCTTGGTGTAGCCGCTCCAGAGGTGGTGGGTGATTTTAACAAAAGACGGGATCAACTGAGAATCACAACATTTTTAAGGAATGCAAGGTTTGCAAATTTTTTTGTAAGCTTAATCCTCAACAACTCAAGTTGTTTGGATTTCAAACATAATTTCCTTGTGAAGGGCATCAATTACTGATATGAGATTTCCACAATCTATTTTGAATGTAATAATGTTGCTTCTGAATTTGATTGTGTGTGAGTTTTTTCATGAACAATATAACATTAATCTATTTAATTCTTTTTGAAATTCACTATTCAACTTTTAAACTAATTTTTCTATATAAAGGATTTTCAAATCAATTTTATAAATTTTATTTAGACATTGCTCACTTAATCATTAATTATTCAAGGCATTAGAATTGTTGATATGGTAAGGATTGTCACATAATGGTTATGATCCACATGCCAAACATATAAGTAATATTAAAATAGTTGTTGAAGCAGCATAATGATTTATTAGTGTTAACAATTATGAAGGTTTATCAAAAAATTAATTTTTTTATGAAGGCATACTAAATGTGGTGAGAGTTTTAATAGTTTGTGGTTTTGCATCATAACAATATAACATTAATCTATTTAATTCTATTTGAAATTCACTATTCTCCTTTTCTATATAAAGAATTCTCAAATCAATTTTATAAGACATTGTTAACTTAATCAATGATTATTCAAGGGATTAGAATGATTGATATGGTAGGGATTGTCATATAAGGTTAGATCCACATACTCAACATATAAATATATTAAAATAATTGTTCAAGAAACATAATGAATTACTAGTGTTAACAGTTATGAATGTCTACCAAAATAATAGAGTTGGGCTTTACATATATCAAATTTATATCAATTTATATATATTATATGCTGAATTTTCAGCAATTTTATTTAAGTCATGGCGAAGTTTCTTCTTCGTCGGAATTCCGGTCACTATGCGGGACAGAAAGAAATGATGTAATTAGTGCTAGAGGAGCACCATATTCTCTCTTGGAGAGGAAAAACATTTGGGCAGCTTTTCCTGAAAGCGGATTCGAACTCGGGCGGACTGCATGTCATATGATATAAACTGCACTCACCTTTACAGCCAACAACCTCATTTTCCGACTTCATCTGTAAATTTGTGGGGCAAACGTCGCCAACAAATGCACTGCATTCCTGCGATCCACAGCTCTCTAAAACAGGACTCACTGATATCGGGAGGTTATAACCGTGCTCCAAATTAACAGCAGAAGAGCCGTTCCCAAACAATACCTGTGTAATTGGCGTTGAAAACTTTTGCTGCCCCGGAGCTTCCTCACAGCGTAGATATCCTCCGCAGTCGCCGGAATGACAAGAGCCTCGCTCTAATTGATCGAAGGAACATCCAAACCTTCCCCATATGCTTCCCGCCCATGGCCTAGGAAACACGATTGAATATGACTCGCCGGATTTCAGCAGCGGCCGAAACCCTGCAGGTATGTCGTATTCATGTGTGTTATATGAAGCTATTCCTGGCCACACGGGGAACGAGCATTTGTTCTCCAGCTTTACGGTCTTTTGGGATAAAACTTCACCATTCACTATACACAATAAACAAGAGATTAGAGACATCCTCGTAGAAATATAGCACGCAAAACAATTAGCAATGAGAAATTTTTGTAAGCTTTTATTGATCTGATTTACCTGCAGCGCAGAGAGATGCCATGGTTAGGGAGATGCAGATCAACAATCTCAATGGGCTCTCCATTTGTTCCAATCTTTTCAACTACAATCTAAACAATGTTTTTCAACTACGATATGGTGAAAGTAAGATCTCTCACGAATATATAGATTTTCTACGCCATCGTGACTGGACGGATAGGAGAGCATTTGTTGGGATGTGAAGTCCTGTGAAATCTTGTTATTGTCTTCATTCTAAAATGTCAATGCAAACAAGAAATCAGTTCCACCGTAAACAATTTCTGGTGATGACTCATGCAAGTCTGTTATGCAAGGCTGGAAATACACGGTTAGCTGGTTGCAAAGGGGTTGGCTTAACCAGCACACTCTAAGCGTTGACCGCTTGGGTGGCTGGTGTGGGCGCGGCTTAAACATCACACACTAAGGGTTTGACTTCTTACGTGGCTCTGGGTCCCACTCTTACACTGTTCGGTCGGGTTCTCATCTTCCGTTTCCCGTTTTCTTCTTTACTGCACTCCTCTGACTCTCGACAGTCACGGTCACTGCAACTTCCATCGAATCCAGCTGTCTGAAACTGACGGTTAAGTTTGAATTGAAATTTCAAATCTGCCTCTCCCGCTCAAGCAGCAACAGGAGGATTTCTAGTGCAAGATATGCTTTGATGTCTTTTTTTCCCTGCTGCTACTTCTTATGGAAGCCTAGCTTGCTGCTGCTCTCTTTTCTTTTTCTTTGAATAGCAAGAGAAACTCCAGGCCCATCTGCAGAGCATGTAGACGGTTAAGTTGGAAATCCTCTGGTAGACATGTATGCAAAATGCGGAAGCATAGACAGGGCCACGTGAACTGTTTGAGCCGGATGCCTCAAATAAATGCGGTCTCATGGAATGCTATGGTTGCAGGATATACACAAAATGTGTTTGTTGAAAAGGATTTAGAAACTTTCAACTAAATGCAATTGGCAGCTGTAAAGCCAGACTCCGCCACCTTTGCCAGCATTCCTTGCGCCTCTGACAAAATGGAAGCTTTGGAACAGGGCATGGACATCCATCACAGGATATGGATAGCGGAATTTTGTCAGATGTTGTAGTCGCAACTGCCCTGGTAGGCGTGTATGCAAAAATGTTGGAATCATAGACAAGGCACGAGAACTGTTTGACAGAATGCCTCAAAGAAATGTTTTCTCATGGAATGCCCTAGTTGCAGGATATTAACAAAATGCATTTGTTGAAAAGGCTTTAGAAACTTTCAACCAAATACGATTGGCTGGTGTAAAGCCAAACTCTACAACCTTTGCCAGCATCCTCCCAACTTGTACCGAATGGGAGCTTTGGAACTGCTCTGGTAGACGTGTATGGAAAATGTAGCGATATATTCAGATAACCTACATATTCAACTTTTGGAGTAATTTTGATAGCATAACTATAGTTACAATTCATCATACAAATTAGCAAAGAGTATATGAGATTACAATTCATCATACAAATTAATGAAGAGTATGTGAGATTAAGAGAGTTGAGGAAGGTTTAGATGAGGTATGTGTTTAGGTTGAAATTGGTGAAATAATATTGTGGATACACTTTGTGTGTGTGATTAGTGATATTAAATTGTGACGATATGTGTTCAAGCTAGAGTTCTCAATGTGGTTGTTGTGTGAACATGTCATTCTATGTTGTGAGTTCATGGGTTTCAAGTCTATGTTGGGATCATCGTGAATGAGCTTGTAGCAAAATATGCATTTGATCTAACCACAAGGAAGACTTTGTGGACTAAATTGGTGAGCATCCTTTAGCTTTCAATGGAGTTGTATGGTCACCAATTTATAGAGACACCATGGTCATTCATGCATAAAGTAACATAGTGGTCATTTTGGTGAATCAAAAATCCAATGATGGTCATTCTAGTAGAGATAGGATATTTTATATCTCTATTACAAGTTGAATAGCATGTCTTTCCATAGTGAGGTGTTGCCTTGATTATCAAGGTGTTCTTAGGATGATTGCTATGTTAGTTTAAAGTTGGATAATGTTGATTTGGTATAGCAAGGTGTTACATTGTGATCAAGGTATTTCCTTGTTAATATGTGTTAGGGCTCATTGGAGTGGTTGTAGCCCCCTAAATTATGTTGAATGTAATTGTGACTCAAATGCTTAGAGACATGTTTGTGTCTATACGTATGCATGTGTGTGTATGTTTCAATCAAGGTCAATCTAACTTGATATTGAGTTCTAGATTGGCTAATGGGTGGATGCCATATTTTTCCTAGATTGGTTGAGTGGTGGATTTCATGGTTATCTTGGATTGGTTCTAGAAATTAGTTACAAAATTGCTTAGATTCTAGAATCACTATACCAATCAAATGGGATGAAGACCTCTAAAAGGCTACACACCTCAATAACATCCTTATGAAGTTGAACATATCATTGTAATGGTGTATTGGAGGAAAAGGAGGCATGATACTTGGGTTGGCATCCAAGCAAAGTACTCTACACTCAAATAGTACTTAAATTGGTAACATGTGTTCCTACATTATATGAATCAATGAATAACTTTTGTTACAATAAAGATGAATGCATATTATCTCTAAATTCATGAATCTAACTACAATTATATTTGACTATTGTAATGAACTTTGTGATATTTGTTTACCCAATGATATGTTTATAGGAGAAAGGGGTAGATTTGCTTAAGGACTCCATCAAAGATGTGTAGTAGGAAGCATTAAGGATTGTTGGGCGAAAGTTGACAATCATCAAATTATTGGTTAAGGATCAAGAGGCATGTTATTAATTTTTTCTTAAGGCATTAAGTTGTACAATCTAGAGAATTGTAAAGGATATGTGAATAGTTAAAGATTATAATACTTTGTGTAAACTAGTTATGTAAAATTTGACCCATCACCTCAAAGATAGAGTTAGTTTTTGAATACCATGATTATACTGTGTGATACTTAAGGCTTGTATGAACTTCCTAGAAGGCTTAATTAGTACAAGTTTAGTGTTTTATTGTCATTTGCTAAAGCTAATTATGAAACCTTTAAGGATTAATACCTTCCTATTTAAATACATTACTTTATATTATTATTTGGGTTTTAATTTATAAGACATGTGACATGATTCTATAATGTTCTAGTTAGTGAACTTGGCTACTTAAGTGTACTTGACCTTAGAGAGGAAATGATCTAAACAATTGGACCCATGGATAGTTAGAGACTAACATGCAGTATTTATGTAATTCCTAAATTTTGTAAGTAATTTTCTTATGTCATAAATTGAGCATATACCCTAGATACAAATCAAGTCTTATAGATGGTCAAGATTTGTTAAGAGATAATTGTATAAACCCTATGGATAAATCATAAAAGGAAGTATTACCATAACTCTTTGAGGAAAATTCTATCAGCCTAGACTGAATCCATTATCCTATGGCTCTTTGCAAGATTCAATTATCTAAAGACTAAATAATTTAAGTATTGAAGATTTTTTCTTGAATTAATTATAAAAAGTCTAGATGAGTCCCTTCATGATAATTGCTCTATCAATCCTATCCTTCGCTCGACTAGATTCCTTTGTAATATTGAAGCCTAATTTTGTTTCCAAGTATTAATACCTCCTAACCATGAATTCCTCAAGAAAATTGTTGATTATGGATGTCTTATAGTCAATCTCTAATGGACACATTTTCCCAAGAGGAAAGAAGCCCTCAAAATAATCCCAAGTCAAGAAAAAACCCTATTCATTATTAGATATCGAGTGAAATCTAAGCCATCAATTGACCAGAGTTAAACATGCACTTATGGCTCTCCTCTAAGTGGGAATTAGAATGTTGCCAGTATAAAAAAATTAAAATTGTAATGTTAACATTAAAAGGATCCTCACATCCACTAGGAGTTTTCATGTGGAGATTATTGGTGACACTAAATGAAGTGATACAAAAACTAGGATTCACTATAATAATGTGCACCATATTAGACTTACATGAGGGAACAATGTTTTATTTCTATATTCAAGAAATTTTTATTAACTTTTTATTTTTTATTTGAGTTTTTGGCAATCTAGAATATCATGTTTGATTTTAAAAATTAGATGCATAGAGTGCAATGGATATCACTACTAATATTCATTGTTGGGGTATCTATCAAAGACTTATTTTATGATAACTTGGATGTTTAATTAAATTTTTATAAAAACTAAAACTGTACGAAATGAAAAAATGAAGTAGGAGGTAGAGAAAGAGAAAATAAATGGCGAAGAATATTCCAAATTAAATGGAAAGATGCTTCAACTGTAGGAAATGGGAGAGGATGATTCACAATTATAGTTGTTCTTTTGTATATTTTTTTTTTGGATTAATTGTATTATATTTTGCCTATGTTAGGTTAACTATTTAATTGCATACTATAGATTAATTGTATTATATGTTGTCTATGTTAGGTAATTGGTGAAGAAGAAACATTTAAATTTTGTGAAATTCATTGGACACTATAATATCATCTAAATTCTCAAGAGCATTGCACTCATATCCTAGAGAAACTATTCAAAATTTAACATGTGATTTTATGTCAATAAGAATAATTGAAACATGATAGAAAAATTGGTAATTTGGTGAAGGAAAATGGCCAAAGTTGATGTTAAAATGATCCCTAAATATGATATGGGAATGGTCACTAAAGAATGCATAAAACAAAATGTGAAATTGTAAGGGTATGCAATTTTTGATGTAATAAAGGGTTTATCATATATTAGCTCTAGTTGTTGATGAATTAAGTGTTATTTTTATCTCTTTTATTGTCCTATCAACATACTTGAGGAAAATTATTTCAATTTCCCTTGAGGAAGGCCAAATCATTAAGGGAGGGTGTGGTGCATGGAAAGCTCCTCCTCATGATTGGTATAAAGTTAACTTTGATGGTGCTGCTAAAGGAAATCTAGGTCCTGCTAGTTGTGGGGGAGTGTTACGTGATTCTCATGGTAGGCTAGTTTTTGTGGTGGCACTCCCTTTGGGAACCCAGACAAACCACTTTGTAGAAGCTTTTGCAGCCTATCATGGCCCGAAGCTCACTCAAGAGAAGGGTGTTAGAAAAATATGGTTGGAGAGAGATTCTCTAAATATTGCCAATTGTCTTAAGAGGGTGCATCCTTCTTCTTGGTCAATTGAGCATATTATTGAGGATACTATTTTCATATTGAACTCTTTCAAGGAATTTTATGTATCCCATGTTTATCATGAAGCTAATTGCTTAGTTCTTTGCCTTGCCAATTTAGGGGTGTCCTCTACTAATCATTGGGACTCTCAAGATATCACCCCTATTTAGATTCAAAATCTTATTAAATATGATTAAACGTCACATGATGTTCAATTTTTTGGGAGTTAAAGGAGTTTGGATTCATAATTTCCTCATTAATATGAAAAGACATGTGGAGCTCCACGAATTTCCTAATAAGTATGGTAAAGCTTATGTAAAGATTTCGATTGTAGTGGCCATGATGACTTCTAGTCCTTTAAATTTGTTAGTTTTACATAGATTATGGGTGTTTGGTTCTTCCTCCTCCTTTGTATCTAGAGCTTTCATTTTCATTTGTTGGTGTTTCCTTTTAGGGAAAAATTTGTGTTCAGTCATGTTTTGTTGACCATTGGGGGGTGATAGGTTAGACTCGAACCTGTTATTTATGGAGAATTTCAAGTGAATGACATTTTTTTGGAAATCTTGGAGAAGGGAACTAGGGTTACCCCTTTTATGTTGAAGCTTCATGGGTTCAACTCACAAGTTTCCAACGATTTTGTTAACGGTTGGAATAATAGGGTGTTGAAAGTCTTCAGGGTGGAGATTAGTATTGTAGAGGACTTGATTGCGAAGATTATCAGGTTATCTTTTGAGGGCAGGAAATTTTATAGAGAATGATCGACTTCTAAGTCAACTTTGTTTAATCTCTTTAAATGGAAGTAAAGGGTGAAGCTTAAGGGATTAACTTGTGGAGGTTATGATCTATATTCCATTAAGCCCATTTGGAGGGATGTTGCCATGGCCATTGTGAGATACTTCACTCTGGACAGTAGATTCTCTACCATTTATATGGTAATTTCTTGTTTCTTAACCACTTTAGGCATAATAAATTGGTGTCTTTCCCATTTTATTTACTCTTGCTAGAAAATGGAATTATGGAATTTAGAAAAAATCCCCAATAACCCCTTTCTGCATGAGGGTCTAATGCTTTTGATTATGGAATATGTAAAAGTTAAGTATGTACTAGAAGTACCTAAATTAAATAGAGATTGCAAGCTTAAGTTGGTCCTCTTTGGTTATGAAATGGGTAATGACTCTAAAGGAAAGGATGAAGGGGGTGAAGATTCAGGTTCATTTGAAGAGGACTCTATTTCTCTAGAAGATTTTGACAATCATACTAGGAAAATGGAGAGGAAAGAGGCTATCCCCTCTTGGTTTGGTGGTTCGCATATAGATTTGGAGATTGAGGAGTCTCCCTCAGTTAGGCTCAAGAGTAAAGGTTCAGCTAAGGTTAAGAAAGGGAGCTAAAGTTGTTAAAAAGTGGAGTCATCTCTTCCTTTGAGTGTGAAAAGAAGAATTCTTGTAGAGGAAGGTGAGAAAGGGATTGAGGGAAAGTCTCAACAGGGAAGAAAGTCCTAAACCATGAGTTGGGTAAGGATAAGGAGACTGTCTTTGTGGTAGAGGCAATGAATGGTAAGGTGAAAGTCCAGGGTGATGTTGTGGATAAGATAGGTAAGCTTCAGAAGTTGGAGGATCCTAAAGTTGCTATTAATGTGAATAGGGTGGATATTGTGCTAGTGGACTTGGATGTCTCTCTTGTTGGTGCAGAATTTGTGGGTAAAGGAAAAGCAAAATTGGATTCTCTTGCTAGTAATGTTCAGCCCAAGGGGTCAACCAGTTTACAAGAGGAGTCTATCAATTAGGAGAATGTGACCTAAATAATGTTATTAGATTGGTGAAGAATGGGACCGGGAACCTCTTCAAACTCTTTAAATGGCTTCTAATTGAAGTAAAACAGATTAATCTCAAGGTGAATTTGATGGCTAATATCAATGTTGACATTATTAACAATAGAAAATTAGAGATATCTATTTTTTAGGGTCAAGAATATGAATGTAGTTTTGAATAAGGTTAAGGATGATGCTAAAAATTGGGGTAGAATCGTGAATCTAGATTATCTTCTCTTGAGGAGAAGGTTAACAAAATTCACGAGGACTTGAGCACTCTCATGCAAGTTAGAAAATCTACTCTATTCATACTATGTGTAAAGGTTATCTATCTTAAATGAGAAGACCTATAAATGGATTGGGGAACTGCTTATTAAAGGGAAAGAAGTGCATGAAGTGGAGGATGATGGCTAGAAAGGTGATATGGAAAAGGGTATGGATGCAGGCCCTTGTATCAAAACTAGAAGCAAGACGAAGAAAAATGTTGTCATTATAGCTCAAGAACTCAAAGATGTTATGGAGATGCATGAGAAGATCATCTCTAAGGATTTGGAAGCAACTAGGACTTAAAAAAATTGCAGTAATTTGTCATCTACTTTTTTGTTGATTTTTGGCTGATTGTATGATGTTGGTGTGGTAATGCTTATTCTGTATCATTTTTTAACTAGAGTTGCTGATTTTAATTGTCTTTTCTTTCTAGTAGCCTTTTCTTTTGTAAAGGGTTTAAGGGCCCCTTCAAAACATGCTTTTCGAATAATCAAAAACATACATTAGGGAAAACCTACCTTGATACAAAAGAGCCTAATGATGAATGAGATATTTCCAATTCTTACATATAGTTTAATATTTTTTCTATAATCTAATCATGACTTTATCCCACAAACCAATCTTGAATTTCACTAGAATTAGGTTTTGGTGTTGTCTTTAGGATTTGTGGAGCCACAAATGTGATCAGCAACATAGTGAAAGTACAAGACATAAGCCAAATGTAATATTAATGTAACATCTTCAATTTATAGTATTTATATCAAACCTATACAAATATTCATGGATTAAATATTCTCAAATAATTGGTAAGAATTTGTGGACAAGGATAAAACATAATGGTTGAAGTTACACTACACTTTTTTAGCCATTTTTTCATTTGTTCAAAAAATAGAACATGTCACACTCTCCTTTGCCTTCACAAAGGAGAACATCTAATAAATATAAATCCTACAAAACATAACTCATTGGGCCACTTGGATATTTGGAATTACTCCTTTATGATGCAAGCCCAATTAGGCATCCACCATCTTGACCAATAATTATTTGACCCTTAAGTCCATGTCATAGAACAGAAAACTACAAACAACTCTTTTTTGAATGGATAAATGATAGAATTCACAACAAAGAATTCAACCATTTTTGTTCATATAGAATAAAGAGACTACATGTGACTATGTACATTACTAATGTGCTAGCAAAAATGTGAGAATTTCTCATTGTTGAACAAACAAAAAAAGCTTTTTTACCTATCATAAGCCAATGACCAATTAGAAATAAACTATATGGGGAAAAGTAGGGACTTAGGCATTGTTATAATATTTCGCCATCGCTATAACACAAAATATTATTAAAATCATAAAGATTTAATAAACATATGTAGGAGAAATAAATAAAAAAAGGGCATCAATCATATAGCTAGGTAAAGGCACAAGGATGAAACCCTAATTTGAATTTATTGGATTGATTGTCAATGTTAAGCATTCTAAAACACTATAAAGAGATAGAAATAGGTTATTCCAAGAATGGATGTCAACAACACCTCTTATTAGGGACTCAAATGTCCAAAACCTATACAACAAGAATCTAGAAGTCTCTAATAGAGCATACCAAACCAAGAAATTATGGAGAAGAATAAAATAAGGCCAAAAACTAAAATGCACAAGAACAATGTACAAATATAAATTAAACATAAAAGAAAGAGAAACCTAAAACTTAAAAGCGCACAATGAACAACATTTCCCACATATTAGAGACATGAAATTACAACTAGGAATATTCTAGCATACATATGAAGTTACAATTGTCCATACAAAAAATGTGATACACTATCCTCTACAAGGACCTATTGTACCCAAAGGTTATAGGAAAACATAAAACTAATACCTCCCTAAATCAAAAATGACATTTTAGATTAGTTATTTCATTCTTTTTATTATAATGCATTTACTACCTAGCCAAAATATAATTATTCTCATACATTCAAGAATGCACACATGTGCATATTTTGGTTGAAGATCAAGAATAAAAATTAACTTTTGGGCCCTTATATGAATCAAATAGCTCACTATGGAACACATAAAAATCATGCATATTAACATTACCATAGTTGCATCAAGTATTTACACTAATATTACATGGCTCATCATTATTGGAAAGCAAATTTATCCCAAAAAATAGGAAGATAAAATTCTTCATAATCTAATGCCTTGACATTGTCCTAAATGCAAACCATTTTACATATATCAATATCAAACTTAAATGCATCATATTCACATGTTGCAAAATGACATACTAGGCTACATGATTTTTATAAAGAAAACTTTTTATTATGAAATCCCAACCAAAACTCTCAAATATAGGAAAATTCTCTTAAGTAAACTATATTGGGTTAAATATATATGTCACCTAAAATGTGTAGCTCATCTTCTTCTTCATTTGCACAAAGATCCAACTATTACTTCTACTATCAATTTGGTTATCTTTATTAATGCTTGTAAAATATTATTGGGACATGGAAAACTAATGCTATAATCAAAATAGAAAATATCAGATACACTTGAGTCATATAGATAACCCAAACCATCATTTAGATCATTGAAGTTAAATATGGAAAGTTGAGGCACCACATGTGAAGGACCTAGTTTTTCATATTATAGGCTCTCTTTTTTTCATCACATTCATTGTAAGATGCTACATGAGACTCATTACTATAACCAAATTCATTAATAAATCTACTAGAAAATTTATTAAGAAATAATGCTAAATTGACTTCATTAGTAGTTTATTCATTTTCTTTTGTTGGAACTT
>VDFB02000007.1:40935281-41508579 GCA_007258455.2 Sequoia sempervirens | reverse complement strand
AGCGTTTATATTTTTAAAAAGTTGTAATAAAAAATTCATAATTAATTATTTACATGTAAAAAAATTACAAAAAAATATGCATCACATATGGACATGAGTCCTCTACTTACATATAAAATCTCATAAAAATATTATCATTTTATTATGGTTAGGGTGGGTTTAATAGACACCTACTTCTTAATTTTTTCTTCCTGAAATTTAAGTAATAACGCATTGAAATTTTAAATTTCACCAAATAGATTTTGTTTTTAAAAATAAACCTAGTAGTTTAGAAACTACATTCAATTTCCCATAGAATCTATTCTTACATGTTTTTTAAATAATATAGATAAATTATTCAAATTTTTACGTCAAGTTGCCTAACTCTAATTGTTCTGAATTTTCATTGCCACTTAAGGGCTTTTTGAATTTAAGTAATACTGCATTGAAATTTTAAATTTTCACCAAATAGATTTTGTTTTAAAAAAAATAAACCTAGTAGTTTAGAAACTACATTCAATTTCCCATAGAATCTATTCTTACATGTTTTTTAAATAATATAGATAAATTATTCAAATTTTTACGTCAAGTTGCCTAACTCTAATTGTTCTGAATTTTCATTGCCACTTAAGGGCTTGTTTGGCATACCATGATCCTGCACATACCCAATTACTAGAAATCCACAAAAGAGGGCATACCTTTAAAAGATCCCATAAGCAAGCTACACCCCAACATTACCTTGCACACCAATACACTGACATTGACCACACCATCAAATTTTTGGCATCAAACTACCCATACTCTCCATAGAAAGTTTAGTTTCCTAAATAAATAACATATCTAGTAAATGACTTCTCACTAAATCTCAAATATTTTTTTGTTTAGGGCCATTGTTCAAGCCCCTCACATTCCATGAGAGAATAATCATCTCTAATATTTGGAGAAAAGGGAGTCAAGAGTTTTGACAGACCTCGACTCCACCAACATCTCACCCATCATCTTAATTTTATCCAAGTCTTTCTCATTCCCAGCCTTGGAGGGATTCTTAGTAGCCCATTCCTTTGTATTTTTTTGAAGAAGCCCTAAGGGAAGAGAATACTTGTTACCTTTTTTGAATCAGACACCATCTTCTCTAAAGATGATGTATTCACAACCTCGAGCCCTTCCACATCAACCAGGTCCATAGGAACAACTGAAATCATGAGGCTTTGATCTGTGTCCATTTGAGCTAATGATGTACCACTCTCCTGAATGTTTTGAAAATCATCAATCTTAGTACCCACCTAAGCAACCTCCAAAACACGTTGATCTAGAGCCATCATATTGGGGTTCACCTCATGTTGGCTAAGATCATCTAGCACCTCGAACTAATTAAAAATTTCCTCCTCTTGTCTCTCCTTGAAAGTTATTTTCTGACCTTGATTACTATTATGGGGCTTGACAGGAATAACAGATTCCTCATTGGCCACATCACCCAAAATAAGAGCCTTTCCTTTCTTCTCCTTAGAAGGGTTACAAGAGGGATTATTAGGATGGGGCTCTGAAGAGCATATCCTAGGACATTGTTGCTAGAGGTGGTCATACTCATGACCCAATCGACAATGAAAGGGAAGAGCCTCATAATCAAGCTGTTGCACCAATGAAGAAGAACCCACTCAAATTTATAGAGAATCTAAAAGAGGGTTACTGAAATCTATTTTAAAACAAATGCACGCAAAAGTAAGTACCTTTTTATCTTGTGTTTGTTGAGAGGTACCCACTGACTTTCCCAACAACAAAGTAACCATATGTAGAATGTTGTTTTGCTAAAATTCAAATAGAAACCAAGGAAGGCGCACCTAGATAGGGATACAATTTGGAAGATCCTTAGAAGGGTTAAAACTAGTATTTTATGGCTTGATGAACAAACCAATCTAGTTATGGAAATAAGTCCTACCCTCAAATGCTTTATTGCGATCAACCATGCAATTCAAGACACCCATAAAAAAGTTGTTGGCCATCATCATCACCTCAATTTCACCCTTAGGGTTCCATGTTCCTCTTGCCCAAGCCTCTAAAAAATGAAGAGAAACACACATCCCAATGAATTTTCATATTAAAGCATGCTTCAAAAAATACCCAATCTCATCTGCAATTGAATCAAGTTGAATCAGCAGGAAAGGCCTATCCTAGCTCCTCTCTAAATAGCCATTAGTTTTTTGGATAGAAGGACCTCTAGATGGAGCCATCCCCAAAACCCCTAAAGCCTTGTTCATGAAATTACTCTCATCAAGCCTTGATCAAGAGAGATAATTTGCACATAACAATGCTTAAAAAACATTCCTGGGTTTAAAACTAGTTGCTTCACTTGAAGTCATAATCGGTATAAATGGAGGTAAGAAATCCTCCTTATTCCTCCCCAAAACCCTTGAACCTTGCAAACATCGAACAAAAACACAAAGAGAATACAACAAATTTCAACACAAAACCCCTTCAATGTAATAAAAACCCACCCCAAGCTTGAACTCACCCCCGCACACCAAATATTCTCGCCCCCACTCACTTGCAAGGAAGGATTGCAACATGCAAGTTGTGACCTGCTATAGGCTGCAAACTTGCATATCCACAACCCACACTTTCTTCAGTCCATCATTTTTAAATTCTTAATTACTAATTATTATATTTTTAAATTTTTCTTTACAATATTTATTAAAAAAATTGAAAATAAATTTAATGATATTTTACATATTAAAATTTAGAAAATAATTAAATAAATAAAAAAATAAACAAAAGTAATAATCTACTTCTTAATTATTATATTTTAATGCTTAAACTAAACATATGAATTATTCAAGCAATAATTTTTTTTAAACAAATAATAAATAAATAAATAAACTTATTATAAATATAAGTGAAAAATTAAGACAATCTTATTTTTCATCACAAAATTAATTTAATATATTAGATGTTAATATAATATAATATATAATCAAATATAATTTATATTAAGAATAATCTAATAACATAATATATTACACTATTAAAATTAAAATATAATAATTATAATATTATTATTTATTATCTAACATATTAAATTATATATTAGATGTTATCTATTATATATATATTATATTATATTATATAATATAATATAATTATATAATATATTATATAATTATTTATATATATATATATATATAAATTATTAGATTTTTTTTATATATTAGATGATAACTACTTAATTATATTTTAAGATATAACAAGCAAATAAGTGTTTAGAATGAAGAATATTTTTGTTTGGTTTGTGGAAAGGAAAGATAGTATTACAAGTAATTAATTGTGGAGAGGAGGAAAGCAACATTTCAAAATTTGTGGTAATAATCCATTGAAATGGATAAGATTTAACATTTTTTCTTATTATGGTCATTGTGGAAAAATTCCTTGAAAATTTGGATAAAAAAATTTAAGCTTAGAATTATGGTCCACCTTTTATGGCTTAAAATTTTTTAACCAATGAGATTGAGAAAAACTAATTTTGGAATTTTAAAAAGTTAAAATTTTTGTATTTTATTAAAAGAAAATTAAAATATAATGTATCAAAAGAAAATAATAAATTTTGATTGACTGAAAGTAAAACATTTAATCACTACTTAAAAATTGCCCCTCCCCTCCATTAAAAAATAATTGTTAAGTATTAAAAAACTTCAATAATATAAATAATAAAATAAAGATTGTATTCTTAAACCAATTTAAGAAAATAAATATATATTCTTCTACCTTCTTAATTCTAAACCAAACTAAATATTAATTCATACAATCCACACTATAACTAAAATAATATTATAAAAACTTCTCTAATAAAATATAATATTACAAAGAATGGATGATAAAGCACAAATATTTTGGCATATTATTATATAGATTTAGAAAAACTTTTCAAATTTTATTGATGGTAATAATTTATAACTACGGAAAAATATATGATACTAACTATGATCTATTTATATTTTATTGCATACATTTTATAGTATATAAAAAAATATAAATATGTCGATTATATTCAATTTATTAGTTTCTATTATGGAATTATTTGGGAGGGGTAGTTTGTAACTGGTGATTAAATTATCTATTTTAGATCAATCAAAAACATGTAATATTGTTCAAAAAATATTGTTTTAAAATTTTAAATATTTTAATCATTGAAATTGATCATTTTTTTAACATGTTTAAATTTTATTGATGGTAACAATTTAATTTAATTTTTTTAACCATGAAAAAATATATGATACTAACTATGATGTTCTATTTATATTTTATGCATAAATTTTACAGTATATAAATATAAATATGTTGATCAAGTGTTATATTCAATTTATTTTTATAACAGATTAAGGTTGAATATTTTGTTCTTTTAAAATTTCATAGTATTCTTTTTTTCATAAAAGACTAAAGGCCTAAACATTTTGTATTAATCTTAAAACAAAAATACATGCTTCAACACTGAATGCATCAGGGTCATCCCCAAAATACATAGTGCTCAACACTTTCTTTAGAATTCAAAACCTAAACGGGGACCAAAAATTGTATTTTTCTTTTTACAATTATAATTTTTTTATATCAAAATTATTTAATAACACATTATTTTAAAATATATTTAATTTTTAATTTAAAGTAAAAAATAATAAAATTAGAATTGTTATGTTGTTTATTAGAACAAATGCATATAGACATGCATTGCAAGAAGTTTAGAGGAAAAATTAAATTACTTGCTAAATTTGGGATATGCAATACATCCATGAGAGTTTTCACTCTCCTATCATTGAATACCAATTTTACATCTCCTTATCTCTCAATATTACAAGTGTTATTATTCTTGAGAAAAGTTTGCCCTTCATTGTATTCTTTAAATATTGAGAACCATCCATGAGAGTGTTCATTCCCCTATCATTGAATACCAATTTTACCTCTCCTTATCTTTCAATATTACAAGTGTTATTATTCTTGAGAAAAACTTGTCCACCATCATATGCTTCATACATTGAGAACAACTTCTTGTAGGGAGGCATATGGTAGGATGCACCCAAATATATCAATTAAGAGATATTAAAAGATATATTAGCACAAATCAAGAAAGCATTAGCAACTTCATCATCATAATTTGTTGGAAGAATCATTCTTTTTTAATTTTTACATTTCTTTTTGAGATGACCCCATTTACCACATCTCTAGTATCTTAACCTACTCTTATAAAGGGTTTTGGATCTTCCTATAGATTTAGATGTATTTTTAGACTTATCCTTACCCCCTTTTTCTCAACCACCGCATTTGTTCTTGGATGTACCCCAAATAGGCAAGGCATCCTTAAAACTACAATCTTAGAACTTATCTACAACTTCTTGAAAAGTCACAACAAAGGAATTCATCTTTCGATCTATCTTAGACCTATAAAGTCAACAATCAAAATTTTCCAAGATTTATGTAATAAATAATTTAGTAAAGAATATTAATCACCTTCTTCCATCTTAACACATTAAATATAATTGATCCAAAATTAGATCATGAATTAAAGTAGAGGTGTGGAATATGCTTCCTACACTAAATTATGAGAGGAGTATGTGAAAAAATTAAAAATATTATTTTATACAACAAAATAAACAAAAAAATAATAAACTATATCATTATTGATTTACATGGAAACATTTCAGAAGAAAAATCTACACTCTAAAAAAATTCAAGGTATTATTTAATGATCAATGGTTACAATACACTTTTATATTCTAAACCTTTAGAAGAGTATCACCAATAAGAGATTTGGAGTGCTTCATAATTGTATTTGTAAAATCATTATCAAAACATTCGTATTAATCACTAAATAAATAGAAGAATTATATTATAGTATCAAATAGTAATTAGGAAATCATGTGCTAAAATAATCAAAATATGAAACCTAAACCCACATTCATTAACATATTTAAATTTTATTGATGGTAACAATTTAATTATTATTTTTAATTAGGGAAAAATATATGATACTAACTACGATGTTCAATTTATATTTTATTGCATAAATTTTATAATATATAAAAAATATAAATATGTTGATCAAGTATTATATTCAATCTATATTCATAATGATTTAGGTTGAATATTTTGTTCTTTTAAAATTTCATAGTATTTTCTTCTTTATAATTACACTTTTTTTATCTAAATTATTTAATAATAAGTTATTTTGAATTTTTTTAATTTAAAATAAAAAATAATAAAAAATAGAATAGTTGTGTTGTTTATCAAAATGAAATGCATACATACATATGTTTTACCTCTCCTTATCTCTCAATATTACAAGAGTAAATTATTCTTGAGAAAAACTTGTCCACCATCATATGTATTAAATATTGAGAACCATCCATGAGAGTGTTCACTCCCCTATCATTGAATACCAATTTTACCTCTCCTTATCTCTCAATATTACAAGTGTTATTATTCTTGAGGAAAACTTTCCCACCATCATATGCTTTATATGTTGAGAACCACTTCTTATAGGGCGGCATATGGTAGGATGCACCCAAATCTATCAATTAAGAGATATTAAAATACATGTTAGCACAAATAAAGAAAGCATTAGCAACTTCATTATCAAAGAATTTGTTAAGAGAGGAATACACATTTTTTTCTTATTTCAACATTCCTACTTGAAATGACCCTGTTTACCACATCTCCAATTTCTTAACCTACTCTTACCAAGGGTTTCAAATCTTCCCTTAGATTTAGATGTATGTTTAGACTTATCATTACCCCCTTTTTTCTTACCACCACATTTTTTTTTGGACATACCTCAATTATGCAAGGCATCCTTAAAACCATAATCTATAGATTTTATCTACATCTTCTTGTTACTTAAGGTCACAACAAGGGAATTCATATTTGGGTCTATTTTAGACCTGCTAAATCAACAATCAAAAATTTTCAAGATTTACATAATAAACAGTAAAGTAAAAAATATTAATCTCCTTCTTCTATCTTAACATCTATCAAATATAATTGATCCAAGATTAGATTATGAAATAAATTAGAGGTGTAGAATATGCTTCCTACACTAATTTATGAGATAAAATGAAATAAAATAAAGTAAGAACAAAAATAATAAACTATATAACATAGTAATTTATGTGTGTAAAAATATTTTGAAATAAAAAAATTAAACTACAAAAAATACTTGAGGTATTATTTAGTAATTAATGATTACAATACACTTTTAGATTCTAAAAATTTACAAAAGTATTACCAATAAGAGATTTGGAGTAATTATGGTAGCATAATAGTACTTAAAAAATCACAATCAAAACATTCATGTTAATCACCAAATAAATAGAAAAAAAAATATATGAAAGTATAAAATAATAGTTAGGCAATCATGTCCTAAAATAACCTAAAATATGAAACCTAAATCCTCATTCACTAACATATTATTTTCACTTGACGTATGTTTGTGATAATATACTGACCAAATTGGGTGCTCCATTATCCCCATTCAAATATGTTGTATGAAATGTCATAACATAGGTCATAAGTTGGTCAATAAGTGTAACTCTTTCTTAGAAATCATAGATGTTTTTCATTTCCAATGTGGGAGACCCTACTTTTGGATGCCATAATATTTTATCTAAATTATTGGTTGAGCCTACTTTTGAAAAATATAAATATAAAACAAGTCCACATCTTGATTATTAGGGAATTGATGTTTAATCATCCTAAAAAATTAGGAAAAAAATATCTATATCGTCATAAATTGTCACCCTCAAAATTTCACACTACATGGACACCCTACTTTCCTACAATATTAATTTATTTGTTTTGTGGTTAGATTATGAAAATATATTAAATTCCTTAACATCTCGATAAACTTGGGCAAAAAGCACCTAGTCTAGGGTGTGGGAAACCTTGACCTTAGTTGTGTCCTATTTCAAATTTAAATTTTGATGTCGATCTTCAGAGAATTGAAAGGATCCTAGGTTATCCTATAACAAAAAATATTTATTGGGATGCATACATAAACAAGTTTTATTCTCATTTGAACATTAGAAAGAAGCAAGGATGAATAGAGAGCTATTACAAGAAAATTGTGAAGATATACTGAGTTATCCTATACATGCTAGTTACATCAATCTACTATATATTTTATGGGCTAACCTATTATAGGTCTATGAAGCAATCCAAGAATCCACCAATCAACTTTTGTGGTGACTTATGGTGAGAGCATCACTTTGACAATCATTTCATGCCTAAGATAATATTATCATTTATCATTTTTATTTTTAATAAATTATTGTTTTGGCATTTGTTCAACCTAGAGAATTCCCTCTTGATCATCATCATTTTCTATACATGGAGGTGGAAACACACAAATAGGGTTTGAATTAAGCAAGCCCCTCTACAACACAATATTCCCCCACTTTACATGTATGTACGTTAGATCTGAAGGTTGCTTCAACAGGTCGTAGTTGGGACTATTAAGCAAACCAGAACCTTCCTTTTTAAGTTCATAGATACTAGAAAGATATAAATGTAGGTGTAGGGAACCCATGCACATATCCTTGTAATTTAGGCTCAAATTTTAGTCATAGGTTCTTCTTTGACACCATTTTCTAGATATTGGTTTGTTTAGAGTTAGTTTATATTTTTGTCTATGCTATAAATTATATTTATATATCTAGGTTATATGTCAAATAGGTGAATTAAATCACATATTAAAATTATCCTCTTTGCAGACTAAAAGGACCAAACCCTAGGATCTTGGTTCTCCATTATGGTAGCAATTCAATCATCAACCCTAGTTGGTTTTGTGTTTGAATGTGGAGGTCAAGTGAAAAGAGTTGATCTTAGTTAGGTCTCAGATCCCTTTTCCTACTCTACACCATCCTTTACTATGTTTCAAAAAATGGTACTAGACATGAATATTCTTGGCTATTGCATGAAGTTTAGTTTCTTTGCTAGACATATTTCACTTTGAATATAACATAAAACTATAGTAACTCCTTGACTTATCCCCATATCTAAATTAAATATTTTAAGCTAGATGACTCATTTATAGGAATGAGTAGCTACCATTTAGCTTACTTCTTTAGTGGAAAATGTGGCCATAGCCTTCCATGTTCTCATCCAATTGATAGCACTATTGAATAAAGTTAAGATATAACCATAGGTGGATCTCTTGTTTCCAATATCATCTATACAATATGAATCCATAAATCCATATATATTTAGTAAGTGTGAGTCCCCTATAAAATCACCATGATAACAATATAATACTTATCTATAAAATCACCATGATAACAATATAATACTTATCTATAGTATAAACATAAAAAATAGAATTTAAAAATGCAACTACTCTATCTAAGAAAATATTTGATAAAGTGATCAAAAGAAATTTACCAAAAAAAGTCTCTATTGAACTCAAGACAAATGATATTGCTTCAGATTATGTACGTGGATGTTTCCAATTTCCATAGCATAACATTAGCATTAGTCAATTAAATCCACTCATTTATCCCGAGCTATTATCCATTAGTAAATTAAATAAATATCAAACTCTACTGAAGATGCACCAATTATCTATTCATAAATAATTAAATGCTAAAAATGTATTTCAATCAATTAAATAATTAATTAAAACTAGTTGACTCATCAATGTATTTAGTCCACTTATTCATGTAAATCACTTAACTTCCTCATGTAATTAGTCTCCCTCATCCAATTAGTCATTTTTTCCATACACTTCAAACTTCCATGAAATTAACCATTTCATGAAAATTATTAACTTATTTTAACTCACTTATCAAATTTAGCTAAGTAGTAACCATTATTTTAATCAAAAATTAAAATAATTATCAATTCCTCCATAATCGCTACCTCTCTATATTGAATAAAAAATTTATGCAATCTAAGATAAAATCTAATTCATCTAGCCTTCTTTTCAAAAATATATAAAAATTTATGCATTCACCCATCATTTTTATAGAACATAATCCTTGCAAATATATGCTATTAAATATATCATCCAAATAATACTAATTTGGTGTTATAGGCATTGAGATCATTTAAATACATACTTTGAATCAGTATCATTTTCTTTGAGTTAAATAAAGTTTATCTGGGTGCATTTCCTTTCGTTACCCAATTGGAGGTTTGCTTGGATAAAGTAATTATATTTTAAATGCTTATATTTATTTCATTTATTTGTTTTCTTTATTTTCCTTGCTTGTATGTCAGTGAACTAAATATAAAAATAACCTCCATAGTGCTAATATAATAATTATTTTGTACATTTTTTGGCTGGACTTGAGATGTTTTTCTTAGAGGGTTTGGTATAAAGTGTCATGCCCACAATTTTTCACACAGGGCAAAGACAAAACTAGATTTTTTAACCACAACATGAAAACCACCAATGATTGACAACCATGCATGAGCATGGTATGTAAACTATGTTGCAAGTATGAAGGTATTGTCATTGATGTCAAGGAAGTTGGTTATTGGATTGTAATAGATAAGGTTTATAGGTTGTGCATGTATAGCTGAGATGTTGAAGAAGTGTTGTGAGTACATGGAGTTATCCTTATATTGCTATGTCTGCAAGGGTGATAGACTAAAGTAATGTGCTGAAATGATGTCTCTGGTACTTGGTCTCCAAGTGCTTTTGAGAAAATTTGACAAATAGAGAGAACAATGTTATGCAGGCATTCAATGTATCTTTCAAGTTGTGCTCTACATTTCATTTTGATTGTTGTTATGCTTGTTTGGATCTGAGTTATTGTTCATGGATGTTAGTAGTTGCTATATCCAAAATTTGGGCTTTTGGATTGTCATACAGTGCAAGATATTTTCACCAGTGTATGAACTGTGCATTTTAGTGTGTCTGGCTATGGTCTAGGAGAAATATATTTTCTTTGCATTTCTCCACATTTTGGTTTTAGGACTTGCATTTTTTAGAATAATTTGATAAGGTTTCTCTCTTACTTGGTTCAAGAGAATTTGATATTTGGTGTTGTTGTTGATGGGTTTCTAAACTACAGTGTATTATAGTGGCTAACAGGGTTATTCATATGAACAAAATATTCATACTATTCAGGTGAAGATTGTTGTGAAGCTTCTGGATGAGTTCTCAAGTGATTAATACTTACTTCAGATCGTGTTCAAGTGAATTTTTTTATCCAAAATGATTGGACCGAATTAAGGATGAGTGTGCTTAATTGTTTTATGTGTTTGCACAGGTATTGGCTGACCTTGTGCTAAATACTACTTGCAAAGTTTATGAGAGTGTGTTGAGGAATGTTGGGTCTCATTTAGGTCCTCATTAAGAATATCTATAGGTTTCCTTCATTCTCTTCCATCGTGGGAATGCTTTGGCACTGACCTAATTAGAATTTGTAAATACAAATTGTGTATGGTCAACCTTGGAAAGGTTTCAAGGTTGGAGATGATATAAGTATGAGCTGAGATGTTTGTGAAAGATAAGATAGATGAAAAAGAAAGATGTGAGATAGTGAGGTGTGATGAGAGTTTGAGTAGATCAGTGCAAAATTCAAGTGTTGAGTTCCAAAAGGAAGTGAGCTGATGGTGCACCCTATCTTCCAAGCCCGTTTGCAAGTGTGTGAGAAAATTGTGGTGGATTTCTTGTTGCACTAAGATAGTTTTCTCTATAACAATTATCTTCTATCTTATTTGTAATTCTATTATAGTGAGTCTAGGCAGTGAGCCCTCATTGGATAATGTGTCCTATTCTGGTAGTGAGCCTTTGTATTTAGTTTTGGAATTCTTTATATTGCGAGTTAATCCTCACCATGGTTTTTCCCTCATTGGTCTTTCCATGTAAATTTGGTGTTCTTATATGCATGGTCTTTCTACTTTAATTTTAGGTTTTTACATTTAATGATTAATCACATTAGCAGAGTAAGGGTTTTGTGAATGCTTATTGATCTAACTTTTGGTGAAGAGTTTTAAAGTTTAAAAGTTGCTACAACTAATTCACCCCCTTGTCAGTTGTCTTGTTCAATAATTGGTATCAGAGCAAGGTTCCATGGAGAAGATCTTAACTACTGAAGGAAGGTCTGGTATGGTGAATAAGATAACAACTATTTAGTGTCCTAGGTTCAATGGCACTGACTATGCATCATGGAAGACAAAGATGGAAGGATATTTGGCATACTGTGAATATGATATTGAAAAGTCTATTTAGAACCAATATGTTCCTCTAATTAATGGTCCAAGTATTGTTGATGAGATCAAAGTGCATGAAATAAATAGTAAGGAAAAGTTCATTATTATAAATAGCCTTTCACAGTTTAAATTAGTTAAAGTTATGAATCTAAAGACTGCTAAAGATGTTTGGGATAAGTTGGAGAAGATGTATGAAGGAGATGATAAGGTCAAACAAGAAAAGTTGTAAAATTTGGAGTCACAATTTGAGATCCTACGAATGGTCGAAGATGAGAACATTAAATCCTACATGCAGAGAGTGTATGAACTAGTAGGTGGAGTGAGAGGACTTGGTGCACAAATAAATGAATCCAAGATAGTGAAGAAGGTTCTTAGAACTCTCTAATATATATAGTGAAAAGGTATATGCTACAGAAGAAATTGTAGATTATAATACTTATACTAAAGAACAATTGATTAGTACTCTAACCTCATTCAAAATGAGAAATCTTGGCTTGGAAAATGGAACAAAGATAGAAACTGCATTCAAGGATGCAAAAGTGGAAGATTCGATTGAAGATAGTTTTGATGAAGTGGAATCAAGTTTTGTAAGAAGGATGAAAAAGGATTCTTGTTGGTGTAAATAAAGCCTTGTACCTAGTTAATTCATTACTAGGGGACTTATTTACATGTTAATTTTACTTAGGTCCTAGGAAGGAATCTTTCTAGAAGGTGTTAGTTGTCACTAGTTGTTATCTTATCTTTTGACTTGTAATAGATGTGACCTAGGTCAGTGTGATTAGTTGTCTCATGTCATATGATTAAGACACTTGTTATAATCTTATGACATCTTGTATCTCACCTTGTCTATATTTAACCAAGGGGTCTCTACTACATTATACAATCAATTGAATCATAATTGATAAGAATACAATTTATTCTTGTCATATTCATATATTATCTCTTGTGCTTTCCATTTGGCCTTAAGATCTTGGCAGACTATCTCCATAGCCAATTCTAACATGGTATCAGAGTGGGTTGGGTGCCATTGGATAGCCTTTTTCTGAAGAGAGATGGTAAATCTTGATAAGTTGAGTATGCTCTTCTCTTGCATCATATGATGATCTGGAGAATTAGAAAAGCTTGAAAGAAATACTATATTTGGGGGGTTCCTCTTTGTGGTTCTTTACTATAGATTCAAATAAAAAATTTATGGTGTAAATCTAAGCTCACTATTTTGATTTGGTATCAGAGTGGGTTGGGTGCCATTGGATAGTCTTTTTCTGAAGAGAGATGGTAAATCTTGATAAGTTGAGTATGCTCTTCTCTTGCATCATATGATGATATGGAGAATTAGAAAAGCTTGAAATAAATACCAGATTTGGAGGGTTCATCTTTGTGGTTCTTTACTATAGATTCAAATCAAAAATTTATGGTGTAAATCTAAGCTCACTATTGCATCTGGAAGGTTTGAGAAAGTTGATTTTGCCTTTTGTTTCGTCCAAATTAGATATATGAGGCCAAATCTATGAGGCTTTGAGGCTGAAGAGTGGTTGCCAGATCTAGAAGGCAATTGCATTTTTGGAGCATTTTGGATCAAATATAACCCTGCCATCATGTCTAGAAAGGCCAAAAATCCTAAGATTGACTATCAATTCGTCGAATTCGAAGCAGTTGTCAGCCAAGGAAAAAAAAATTCCCAAGGAGTCATATAGCCCCCCAGGTCACCATTATTACAAGGGTACAATTTTTTAAAAAAATCAATCTAAAAGAATTTTGATTTTTTTTACCAATTAAAAGTTTGCAGAAAAAAATTGATTTAAAAATCTTGAAGAAATAAATTTTGTGTGGACGGTTTTTAATCTGCATATTTTGATTTAAATAAAATTAAAAAAAATTATATTTACAGTACCTATGGGTACTGTAATAACTGCAAAGTACTTTCTTGCACAGAGGTCGCCATTGGTGGCGGGTACCACCACGTGGTTGAGCCTCAGCCACCAGTACAATAATAATAAAATGAATGGCATGTGGAAGAATTTTTTTTAGAATATTAATGTGTGAGTAGATTAACATGAACAACATTTTTTGAGGCAATTTTTTTGCCATGAATAGATTAACTACCTTCAACTATGCACAATTTTTTTTGGTGTAAAAATCCCAATGGAAAAGCTTAAGGGGACAAAAAGGGAAATAAATAGAAATAAATTTACCAAATGAGAAAGCGGATAAATTTGCAAACTGATAAGATAAGACTCCACTTGATAAGTAACTAATTTTCATTACTTGACAAGATTCTCTCCACATGCATACACATACAAATATTCGAGTTGCTATGAAAAAACCTCACAAAATTACAAAATTGATTGCCATTGCATTTTCAAAGACACCAACATGAGAGGCGACCATAGTTGTAATAATTTTATTGTTTGATTTGTGTTGTACATTTGCAGTACAAATTTGTTTTGTCTTTTGTAATCAAAACTATTTCTTTATACTTCTTTTCTTATTGCTTTTTATTTGAGTTTTTACAAGTAGGTTTCCCATGGAGATTGTTTTGCTGACAAATTTTGACAAAAGATTCACTTTGGCTTCAAATTTATGTATCTAAAAGCCCTTATACTGAAACTCATTATATGGTATTGCAACTTTGTTGTGATTATTTAGGGTCGCATACCCATAAATCTATAAGCTATACATGACATTTGTAGGTTCATTTTATGAAATCGATCATGCATAGACAAAAAGTAATGATTAGCTTGTTGTGTCACATGAAATCCAACTAGAAAATCCCATGGTTGGCTTGCTAGTGGTTTTTGTAGAACATTGTATTTTTAGCAAGATTCTTTTAGAAAGCCATAAAGAAAAGAAACTTTAATGTTTAGATTCTATTGGCAAAAATCTTTCCAAACTTTAAAACAAAATGTATCTAGCGAGTGTAACGTCACATTTTACAACCTTCCCAACATCTCGCCTTGAGTCAAATGCATGCAAATTGTGGAAGCATGCACAAGGCGCATGGCATTGTGGATTAGCAACTATCTTTCTAACTCGAAACTAACCAAATATATTTGTTGTGGTAGTTCTATCCATTGTGCTCAACTTTGGAAAGATATGCATTTTCATATATGAAACATGCACTCATTTGGGAAATTTTCATACAAGGAGATCATATGCTTTGAGTATCTGAACAAATATTCTAACTTCAAAAAAATGTAATTTGTATCTGAGAAATTGTCTAACTGCTCAAAAATTGCATACAAGAGCTTGATTATTTTGAAAATTGAGGTGTTAATGTAGCTTAATACTTTGTAAAACTATTATACTTGCTGATCTAAATATGTATTCCTTGTTATAGATTCTTTGTGGATAATTATCTGATTAATTCATTTTATCATTTGTAGAATGAAGACAGAAGGTTGTAAAAGAATTAGACAAAATAATAGAAGATGCACAACATTTACCGTGGAGAAACCCTTCTGGGAAAAAACTCCACCAAGAATCAATGTATTATTTAATCTCTGAAGTACATTACAATAACTCCAATCCTTCCTTGAGATGTTTCTTTTTCTTTCAACAAATCTTCTTCACAACTTGCAATAAAAACTGATACTAACTCTCTTCAACTTGCTTGAGATAAATAGGCATTAATCAACTTTGTAAACTCCAAAAGAGTTACAATTACAATGCTCAATCCCTATCCCTAAAAGGTACGCCTATCTCTTGCAAGTAAAGTTATGTCGTGAAGAACAATGTCAAATCTTCATCTTCATCCATTTGGGCGTCCCAAACTAAAGTACAAACTCAACCTTTCTTCTGCAAATATCTTCAAGGCTTTATCCTCAAAGTAGGTGCCCAAGAGTGGGCCCACTTAACTTAGCCTTTTGAAATATCTTAGCATGCAAAGGTGTTAATTCCAAGAATCCAACTTGTCCACCCAAGTTGGATCCAAGTCATTTCTTGTTAATTGAGACATTTCTCTCCACCATTCATGCAAGAATGGTCATCCCCTGTTAACTGAAGGTAGTCCATGTTATCTGTCATGCAACTCAAGTCATTAGTCATGCATTCCAAGTTAACTAAAGTCAACTAGCATTAAACTAAAACTAACTGAAGATAACTGAACCATAATTGAATTGAACTAAACTGAACTAAACTAAACTGATTCTGAACTGAACTATACTGAACTGAACTTCATGCATGTGAAGATCAAACCCTAACTCCTAGGATCTTTACATGCATTCAGAAGTGTTATCTCTTACTCCAAATAGTTAACTGAACTCAAGGTGAGTTCCACCTTCCATGTGGGTGCCCCATGTGCTCCTATTATTTAGGAACTCATCTTGGATGCCCTCATATGCTCCTTTTATTTAGAACTAATTACAAATGTCAATTAACATGATTATTTCATCCAATATTAATCTCTCTCTAATCTTAGTGTTTGAGAACACTTTCCAAGGACTTAGGAGACACATGAAATAAATAATGTTTAGGATTGCAATTAAATGGCATCTTATTTTCAACATTTAATGGTCATAATGTTGTTTATCAGATTAAAGCAGTATTAGTTTCAGTTGTGCTCATCTTCAAATTACTTTTTAAAATCCTTTTTGATCAATGGAATTGGAAAATTCATTTGAAAGGAAAGTAGACTATAATTATAAAAAATATTGAGTATCAAAGCCTCATAAAAATTCTAATAATCCAGTTAGGTTTAAAGGTTTACCCAAATATAGATGCAAACATTGGCGTAAGAAATGTCAAGAAACTCAATTTGGTCAAGCTATCCGCACAGTTATAGAGATTTTCAAAGATTCAATTGTTCAAAGATTCAATTGTATCAAAGATGTTTCTATTTTTTCCCTCTTCTCTTGAGAAAGCAAAATATTAATTTAAATTAAGAAAGTCTCTACAAAATTAGAAGATGGATCTACTAAGACTTAAAAATCCATGCAAACCATCTTCTGAGAGCATCACAAAATTGTAATATTGTGAAGACCAATGCTCCAAGAAGCATAAAGTGATGGAAAGATAATTTCAGATAGGAAAATAGACATGACAAAAGCACTAGGAAAACCAAAATGTATCTAGGACCTAAGATGAAACTACATTGTTGGATATTTTGTACTTCCAAAGCCCTGAGAACCAAATATTTGAAAGCCAAAATAAGAAAAGACTCCAAACATGTAATCCAATATTAATAGAGGATTCCCAACAAAATAGTGGAGCATGAGTAAGAAAATAGTAGACACGGTTATCCACTTTTCTAGCAAATGTTTTTATCTGAAAAATATGTATCTGTAAAAATTTCATGTGCTTGAAATTACATGTCATTTACATATTCAACAGAGGCATCATTGACAAATTTTATCGAGTAAAAGACTTGAGGGAATTTTGTGTTTTTGATAAACAAAGTCAAGCTATGCATTAAAATTCAGTAACTATTGCCACATTGATAGTCAAATTGTGCATACAAGACTTTAATTTCTAAAATTCACAACATTCAATGGGCATATGTAGACTCTTCCTCATTTTTGGGATAGTTTAGAAAGTATTGTTTAGAGACAATTGAGCTACATTCTCTCATGCAACATGCTCCAGAGATAAAAAGTAATCACCTTAACCTATAAGAGGCATAACATATTCCTAATGGCACATGATCAATTGAATTTGCATTGCAAGAGTCATCCAACAATACTTCATATCATAGTAGTCAGGCTTACTATACCTTATCCAAATTGGTTCTTTGATTGCACTTCATATTCTGTAAGTTCATTATAGACACAATAGATTGAATACTATAAATAACAATATTGGTCATTATTATACGAATCTCTACTTTTATTTATTTTTACCTCTTGGCCTTTTATTAATATGAACATTTCAGACATTTTTCAAATTCTGAACTTTTCATCACTGTGTTTATGATCGACCTTCTAGCATGTAATAGGGTAACTAATGGAACTAAAGTTAAATTTTTACTGTGTTTGAATGCCAAAGCAACAAGAGCCTCTTTGCTATTGCATTTTATTCCAAGTGTTTTCAATACTTTTAAATCCTTCTCCCCTTTTTTTTTTACAATTTGAGAAGCATATATAGACAAGTCCTAGTCCACATCTACATTTGGACTCAATAAATCTTCTTCAAGAGGCATCATTAAATGCCTATTTAAAAGAAAAGAATTAGCTCCCTTTTTCCCTTTTTTGCTTGAAGGTATTGTTTCTAAATTCCTTTCACTCAGTAGAACCTCTCCTAAATCATTTGGATTACTAGCCAAGCAATATTTGGTTTCAATATTGTCTTTAAGTTTATCTTCTTACTTTCTATGTCTACAATTTGGAGATTTGGGTATTCATTTGTATTTTATGTCACTATTTTTGTATGACCAAAAAATAACCTCCTGCAAAACAAAAAAAGATCCATCATAGTCATAAATATGAGAAGAGATATTAATAAATAATTTAAAATGTTAAATTGAATGACTTGATGAAAACCTCTTTTTAAAAATTAAAATAATTATTTAAATCTAATTTTAAATTATCTATATTATTCAACAAGATAGAAGTTAAAATTTACTCATATCTTAACATGAGAAGATATATTTGTGACATTACATGTAATTAAATGTACAAGGAAAAAAGCTAACATAAAATGCACAATCAAAAAGTTCTTTCATCTTGAGCATTAAGTTCAATGAAAAAAATATTACAACAATGTCAACTGTAGTATAAACCAAGGAGTTGTCTATTTGATCCGAATATGCGGATTGTTAATTTTGAAAGGACCATACATGTTTCCTGAATACACAGATTGCTAATTTTGAAATTACAATGCATGTTTCCTTATTAAGTAGGAAACTTTCTTTAGCATGTGTGAGAAACATAGTGGTATTACCGTGTGATATGTTGTGAACATAACAAACATAATTGAGTAAAAGAAAAAGAATGATATGGATAACTATAGAAAACCAATCTTGGTTTTAAAAGTGATTCCAAACTCTAACTTAGTAAGATGGAAAGTGTGGTGAACCAAGTATTGTTGAGTTCTAAGAAGATGGAATAATATATCTAAGCTACTGTTGCACATCGTCTAGTGATTTCTTTTACTTATGCAAAGTGAGTGGATATCTCTGAAATTAAGAAGCAAAGTGAAAATTGTTTAAAGAAAATATCTAGAATGCATTTAAGTGTATTATTTTGTTTTATAATATGGTGAATTTAATAAAATGTATTGTGTTATGACTTGTGAAATTGAAACCAGTAAATGTGTTGTGCCCCAAGTGTGAGATATAAGGTATCCAACTTGGGATAAGGATGAGGGGACATCATGTACAATCCCCTATGTGTACCCTTTGTGATGACCCTTTTGTGTAAGCTAGATGATTGTGAAATGTTAACATGATACGTATAGATGTGTGTCTACTAAATGAAATGTGAAGTAATTATTTAAGTCTTGTTTGTATGTTAAATGTGTACCCCTAGTGTACGACTCCCCTACAGGATTGAGATGCCTGCTAGTGTAAATAGGGGTTGAGGGGCGAGAGAACCCCAAGTGGGAACTTCATGGTTTCCCTTGGATGTGTTCCTAACCTACTCCCCCACATATGAGGACCACACTTGTTGGTTCATAGTGCAAACCCACTCCTTGATGTTATAAACCATGGGTAAAGGATGGAATTACTTGGGCCATATTGATCACAGATTTTGGATACTTCAGCAATGCAGGGCATTGATACTATGTGGAAGAGTCCACCATGATATTGTGCGCTATCATATTTATGTGGTCAAGAACCACCAAGTATTGCATGTTATTATACTTATGTGGTTAGAGAACCACCATTCCCCTCCTCCCCTTAGGTGGCTTTATCAAAGTCACATGGTGCTTGTAATGTGAAATTTTTATTGTTGAGATATGAATTACTGGTAATTTCTTAATTGATGTTTTATTTTATTATATGCTAGTAGTGTTAACTTGTATATTAATTTTATTAGGGGCTATTTAGCCATTTGAAATTTGTCATAGTCCATTGCCTCAAGGACTTATTTAATTTCTATTTTTGAATCAAGATTGGAATGTTGAAATGCAACTGCAACTGATCTTTATTTGGTTTCCTCTTGAATTTATGATTTATTGTTTATTGAAACGTTGGTTTATGATTTTATGTTGTTCGATTTGAGGCTTCTTATTGTTTGCCAACTGTTGGCAAGTGTTGTGTAATGTGACATTTGTAACACTATCATATCTTGGGGGGTTCCCTAGCAGGTCATATCGGGGAGTAGATGCGCTGGGGAATTATGAGTTATTTGAAAGGGGTTGCAAATGGGATTGGTATGGGAAGGTCATTAATCCATTCTTCCCCTAGTCCTATGATTATTTTTTTTGTACCTTCCTCTTGGAGGCTAACACCCTTACACAAACAAGAGAAGGTACCTAGGAGATGTATGGTAAGGTCCTTAGAGAAGGGCCTTGAGACCATCTCTCCTAATGGCTATGCTATCCAAGAATCTCCATCCTTGTAAACCCCATTGAGCCTTGTGATGTGAATTATGTGTAATTGTTGTGATGTATGGGTAAACTTGTAAATAAATTACATGTGGAAAGTGAGAGATAAAATTGAGACTATTATTCTTGAGACATGAATTGACATTGGAACATAAATGTTTTTTAACATCATGAGTGATGTTTATGATGCAAAAAGGGACCTTGAAGGGTATCCAAGGATGTTAATTTGTTTGGATATAAGTTGGTATAATTTTTTTTAGGATGTTGATCGCAAGGATGGCTACTAGCATCTATCATATTGTGATTATATTGCATAAATGTTTTATGATGGGAAATTTTGTTTTTGTTTTGAATAATTAGATGTTGATTCATGCAAGAGATGTCCTTAACGGGTGTTGATAGTGGAATGTCTCAATTGTTACGTCAAGAAAGAAAAGTAATTAATATGTTAATGTGCATTGCTATATTGTTATTATATTTACAGACCTTAATGACTTTCAGGGGGAAGTCTAAGCTAAGGGGAGGGGGGTGTAAGACCCCGCCTCGTATGTACTTAATACAACCATAATTTTTCTATTTTTTCTTGAATTGATGATTATATATTGTGGATAATAAATAAGTTGATCTCTTGGAAATATTCTTGCATATCATTTTGATATTTTGTTCTATTGTCACTACCATGAAGGTGGATTGCACTCATATACCGTGGAATATGAATTGAGATTCTAAAGGGATTATTATATAGTTAAAGCTTAGAATGTTCAGATAACAAATTAATGTGATACACAATTGATACTTACGATCGTGTTGTTAATGTCCAGGAAGGCAACAATGTTAGCATGAGAAGGGAGAACCATCAAGAGCGAATCAAAAGACTACTTCATGAGGATATAAATTTTACCCCATTCAGGGCTTAGAAACAAGTGGAGTTAAATGTATTAAAAGACTAAGGTTGTGAGGGCATTTAGTTGGGATTCATGTGAGGTGTAAGTGGGGATTAGGTCTATACCATAGTGGTAGGGGTCAAGTGGGCATACAATAGTGCCCCTACAACATGATTTAACCTTTTTTCCTCTTTCAAGAGGCCACTTGTACCCTTTTTTTCTCACATACCCTCTCAAGAGGACATCATTTTTCTTTCTCTTCTTCTACACTAAGGAATCCATTTCTCTCAATAATTCTAAATGACTAACCTATATTTTATGTTTCTTTAAAATGGATTTATTTTAATATAATTTAAACAAGGGGAAATGTAGACAACTAAAATTGATCTTTCACATTGATCAATTTACCTCATTTCCAACTTCCATTTTAATTAACTAATATGTTTACTATTTAATTAATATTCCAACTAATTCCCTTACCCCATCCTTATCTAAAATTATTCCTTATTAAATTATTTAATTAGCCTATGCCTCCTTTTCCTCCAAATATTAATTAAATATTAATTTTCATTTACTTGGCCTTTTTAGGCAATTTCCTTAACCTCCTCTTGATCTTCCATTATTCCTTAACCATCTCTTAATCAATTTCACATTGGATAATCAATTATTAAACGTGGATTAACCAACCCAAACCCTTATGAGATCCACTTGTCATACCAAGTATTTGCTAATGGTACACCAAGGTATGGCCCAAGCTTCTACTACCCAATTCTTAATTTATCCATGGTACCTTGGGGAATGAAGAAATCAACCTCTTTTTCATAAAACTCACTTTGAAATTCTCCATGTACTTGAACGTATGGGTCAATACAAGACTTACCTTTCTAAAAATTCCTTCTAAAATTCTTGATAGTAGATCACTAAATCCCACACTTCCTCTACTTCCCATGTCAAATATCATCTCTTGACTTTTCTATGATCTTAAAGCCACCATCCTCAATCAATCCCCCTTTTCTACTTCTCATGTTCTCCATGCTTGAGAGCTCTCAAGCATTGTGAGTCTTTAATTTTCCAATCTCATCTCAACTCTCCATCCAATCCTCTCAATTTATATAAATTGGAGGTGATCTTATAGAATTGATATATATGCATGAATGCAATGTTATGTTTTGGAAATTAAGCACACATCCTTAATCAATTGGTCTAAACTACTCTTATAGTCAAACTAGAGGATTCACATAGATTATCTCTTGATATTTTATGTTATAGTCTTCTAACTTAGCATAATCTAAGTGTTTGTTGCTGCTTGTGACATATCAATTTGGTTTAATCTATGTTGTTCACCATTGTCACAATTTCCTACATAGACATTGCTTTAAAAGAATGTTTCAAATTCATAAAGATGGAAATAAAAAAGGGCATTAACATAGCAAAATGAGCTTCCTGAACATAGATTTTATTTAATTCAATAATATTTTAACGGTGGCATTTCTTAATGTTTATTATTATGACTTTAATTTTAATTAGGTAAATCATGTACTATATTTACAATATAGTGTAACAAGTTTTTTTTTCTTTTTACAAGAAAGTGCAACAAATATTATGTATTAATATTATAAAATTATTTTTATTTTTATTTTCCAAAACATTCAATCGAAGTGATTATATTATGACTTGTGATTTTTATTATGATTCTTGATCTTGATTATTTCTTATTTCTTCTTTCTATAATTCTTGATTTTAATTTTGTGCTCCCTCCCTTCTATAGTTATTTTCTACCATATTGTCTCTCTTCTACTCTCAATTTATTTAATTTTTTCTTATTTGAAAAATTATCATTCCATTTATGTTTTTGATTAAATAAGCAGTATTTACAGGGTGTTGTACCTTTTACACGGAAAGCCCATAGGGCCAAAAGAAACCAAGGTGTCGATCCCTACAAAAAGAACTAGGGACCGGTAGAAAAAGCCAAACAGCTACACACAGAGATAGTTAATAGATAGTTGTCGAACAATAGACAAGGACTAGACAACCCCAAAACCTGAGGGGACTAATCTAACTTCTTTAACCCTAGGCTGCAAAGAAGCGACGGATTTGGGGAGTCCCTTCTTCTTCCTCTGAACAACTAATCATTCCATTTATGTTATATATATTCCTACAACTAATTATACAAATAATATATAAAATTATTAAATTAAATTTTAATAATTAAATAAATAATTTATAAATAAAGTGGAGATATTCTTACAATTAACTATACAAATAATATATCCGCATTCATGGGGCTCTTAAGGATAATCTTGACCTAGTCAAAAGGGCAAGGGTTGAAGCAAGATGGCTCCCCCGAAATAATGTTGGATCAAATTGAAGTTTAATAGTGCTTTGAAAGGAAATTCAAGAAGGTCTGGTGCATAATACATTTTTAGGTATCCTAATGACAAGATAATACATAGAATAAGCATTCCCCTTCCACATGGTACCGACAAGTTAAAGTTTAGACAATTTTCCATATCCTTATGGAGGGCATTAAACTTGGTCTCAAAAGGTTAGTGATTGAAGGAGACCCACTATTGATGATCAACACATTAAGAGCTAGGGAATTTTAAAAATGGAAACTAAATAGAACACTAAAGATATGTTTAGACCACCTAAAAAGGTTTGAAGACTTCAAGATTGCCCATGTTTATCAAGAAAAAAATATGGAGGTCGTTACACTAGTAAACATGGCAATTGATGATATAGATCTATTAGTGAATATGCTTGAGGTCCACATGGATCTAACATGGACAAGTGGTACATTTGTTCTCACCATCATAACAAAACAAAGATTTTCACATGATCAAGCAGAAGGAATAAAATATAAAATAATAAGTACACCTACCAAGGCTCTGTTATCTTAAGATTCATGATTCAAAGTGATCCACATAAAAGTGTGAGTACTTAAATGGTTCTTGACCTTCCAAATAAGTTTCCACCACCAAGCTTGATCACATTGTTCAACGAATAGCATAGCCTTATATCCAAGTTTAGTTGTGAATATTCCCAATATAGGTTTCTAGACCACACCAATTCATCCACAACATCAACTTTGATCCTTACATGATCTTTTGATCGAATGACCTGCATAATCATTTCACAACTCATAGCTAAGACCAAAAACCCCAAATGGTGTGCCCTCACCAATCCTTATTACCAAATAGAGGTAGAAGCATGGTTAACAATTTGAGACAACATGAAAAATCTGATATTATGTAGTTAAGTAAGATACTATCTGATATACTAAAGGAGTTCCTACTCTCAATTGATAGGCTAGCCCCAATTCTAAAATTGCCACCATTTCCAATTTTCTAAACTAGTAAATTATCAACAACTAGAAAAACCAAGACTATGGCCTTCTATGCAATGGAAATATTGATAATATATTTAGTAGGTAGTGTAATACACTCCACAATAGACAAAGGTGCTATATATTTTTGAACAATAAACATTTTCCATAAAATCCCATGCAATGATTCTCCATATACTCCTAGGAACCAAAGTTCTTCCAAAAAAATATATATTTTTAAGACCCTATCTCCCTTCTTCCTTCGGCTAAGCAATCAATTACCAACTAGCCAATACAATACCATCTTTTATCCTTTTTACCAAACCACAAAGAAATTAAGCATCTCTTCCTAATATTCTCAAAAACCTCCACAAGAATATGTGCCAAACGATGCTAATATGCATGGATAGCTTATAAATCACCCTTAACCAGCATCATTCTACCTCCTAAAGATAACTACAAATTGCACAACAAATTCATACATTTGCTAATCTTCACCACTAGCCTTTCCTAGTCCTATTTAACATAGACATTTGGCTTCAACCTATACCCTAAATACTTTAACTAGCATTTCCTAGTCTTGTTTAACATAGACATTTAGCTTCAACCTATACCCTAAATACTTTAACCCATCCTAAAGTAAAGACTTGGTAAAAGGGAGAATATATATAATATGTCTCTCATCATCATATAATACATGACAAGACAATGCAAAATTTTGTATTTTAAACTCCATACCAATAGCAATATTGTAAGTCTCCAATCCTTTAAATTGGAGGCTTCCCTAAAATAACCATCACCAAAAGTAAAATGTCATTCACAAATAAAAGATAAATCAAAGATTAAAAAGATAAAGTACTATGCACTTTATTCTTTTGACAACCCCAATCCACTTAGCTTTCTTGATAGCTCTACTTAGATCCTTGCAACCAAAAGAAAGAGAAAGGGAGACGAAGGAAAACCATACCAAATCTTGAAGAATTTGGAAGTCAAGCCATTGATAAGGACAACAAAAGTACACGATCCAATTCACTACCTAGAAATTAAAATTGGTACAAAGAAGTGCAAGTCTAAGATACAACCAACCTCGTGATATACCTTGGGTAGATTTAGTTGTACCAAAAAAAACAAAGAAAATCTTATATCTCTTGGCAATTAGGTTTAAACTTGTCATCTTCTTAAGCTACACCCATAACATCATGAATTTGTCTCACATTTAGAAAACCAACATGAGATATACTCTAGAAAATTTTGTTTTCCTTTCTATAATAATCTTAACAATGATTTCATACAAACAATCACGGGAGATGGACCTAAAATTATAAAATGATTTTAAGCTATCATTTTTAGGATTCAAAGAAATAAAGGAAAAATTTATGTTATAAGGGATTCTTCTCGAGTCTTTTAGTCTCCTCAAACACCCATAGAAAGTCCTACTTAATAAAATAAAAAAGTATCTAACCTTTTTCATCTCTTGGTTACCTTGTATAAAAAGCATCAAATTTATTCTAGTGAAAAAGGTAGTTGTTATATCACCCTCTCTAACTCCTTATAAAAGTTTTTGAAATGGGAAACCTCATATTAACAAGCTCCTCAAAAGATCTATCAAATGATTTACTCACTATAGACATCCCTTGGATTGTATTAATGCTCTTCGTATGCTTAGCATTGCTATGAAAAATATTGTATTTTCATCATTGATCTCCAAACAAAAAAACCCTTCCTTTCAATCTCCAAACAACTTCATGACCAAAGAAGAACATCATTTTTCTTTTCCTCTTAAGACATTTTTTTGTTCCAATTACCTCATTGAACTCTTCCTCAACCAAAATATCATAAAAATGGATCTCTTCCTCAAATTTTGTGAGCAAAAGATCTTGTCTATACTTCTTTTTTGTAAGCCTGCTTAGTGACAATAGACTTGATCTTCATAAGATTTTTACTAAATTGAAAACATGTATATTGTGCTAGTGTAAGTGTCTCTGTACATATTTGTATGTGTACATGTAAATATATAATTGTACACACACTACACAATCATGTATGTACATACATGAATAATTGTGTGTTTCATATATATGAATACAATGAATACATGCATGTCTGTACACATATAGGTAGACACACACAAAGACGACGTGTTATATATATAAAAGAGAAAATTACATGCCTTGAATTTTATCTCTTCATTTTGGACTCACTTTTAACTAGTTTATCTTGTGTGCATTGACTGGTATACAAGTCATTTACAATACCTTCAACATTACCCTTGAAACTCTCGAAGTTAAAAACCAATTACTATTCACTAAACTTGTAAAAAAGTTACCAAATTTGAATGGAACGATATTGTCAGAAGACATTTGACATATATATTATAAAAAACTACATGCCTTAATTTTTCTCTTCATTTGTTATTCAGTTTGACTAGGTTATCCCAAGTGTCCTGACTAACATGCAGTTGATATGTTCATGTGTTGAATAATCTAAAAATTACCTCACAATTCCCAATAGTTCAAAATCAAATTATCATTCAATAAACTTTTAAAGAAGTGCACCAAATTTGAAAAGAACTCATTGTCAAAAGAAGACAAAGCAACTACAGTTAAGTCTGTTCATGAACAGCAACACTTACAAAGCTAAACCAGCCATGAATGACTGAACAGCAACATATCTAACAACATTTTTGTGCTACAATTTGCTGCCAGTCACAGCCACAAGCCAATTTACAAAAAGGACTCGAACGAACACTATAAAAAGCTATAATTTGCTGCCACAGCTACAATTTGCAAGAGTGTCCCAAAAACTATGGGGCTAAACTGCCACAGAGACGAAAACTGAAAGTAACCAAGTTATTAAGCTCCACCCAAAGCTGCAATTGGCACACTCAAATATTTAATAAAATTGACTGGAGAAACAAACCTCAATTTGAACTTCAAAAGATTAAAAAATGTCTCCTAGAACAAAAGACTATAGTGGAAAACCAAAATTGAAAATACATCATTAACCTGATACGCATCATTGGGTGTCCTCTAGAACTTTCTTCAAAGCCATTCATAAAAGTCATTCTTTAGAATTACCTGCATTAAATACAGAATTAATACTCATCTTGCAAAAGCAAGAAAAAGAAAAAAAATGCCATGCCATGAGATGCTTCTAAAACTAAAAGGTTCTTTGAAATTTGTTCTTATTAGAATCTTATCAAGTTTACTAGACTGTAAAACCCGTCAACTTAGATAGCATATCAATCGATCCAATCCTCTCCTTAGAAAAAGAGGCTACAGACATACCCCAAACTGGTCATAGAGAAGGTTAAATCTATACAAGGTAATACCTAGGACAGACCCTTGCATTTCCCTTCACACATGTTAAAACTGACTTCATAATTATAGTAACAAGAATGCTGGAACTAAAGATGGGGAATGGAGCTACAAGCATCGTCGAAAGCAGGGCCATTCACTCCAATGGTTCATCATACACAAGCATACATACTCTGTAATAAAGCAACTAATTTGACAACAAACCAAGATGTATGCAATCCAATGCAATAGCTAGTCCAATTTTCTTCAAAAGATAAAGGTACCTCCAAAATACAACGGTGCAAGCCTCAACCCACCATGCGGGCAATCCAATACAGAAGATGGACCAATTCTCTTTATAGGTAAGGTACTGAGGCCAATTCATTTTACAAGGTAAAGTAACCTGCAAAATATGATAGCATGATGAGGGTGTTAGGCTCGCTTTGACAGTGTCCAAACAAAACCCTCCTTTCACAAAACCATTCAAAGCACAATTCAAATTTAGTATTCAAATTCTTGAAGAGAAACAACTTTTCAGAATGAATAGTACATAGAACCAGACATTCATTTGTATGGGTATTTCAACAATTTTTTATCAATGATCAATGAACATGAATCTGAATAGATCTCAGTAAGTTTGTGAATAGAACTGAATAGGTATATGTATATACCCACAAACTCTCTATTTATACATATGTGTATATGTATAAATATCTGTGTTACACGGGGGCGCATCCCCTGCCACAAAACCCCCTGTACCCGTCCCCATCCGTCCCGGGGACAGGGGGACGCATCGGGGACAGTCCCTGGCCATCCCCGAATTAGGAAAATTTACAGGAAACGGTAGGAAATGTTTCCTCCTGCCTGGGAATGGTCCCCCGTCCCCGAGTACGGCTAACCGTCCCCTGCGTACATGGAGCCTCCAGAAATTAAAAAAATATAAAATTTTGTTTTTTTTAAACATTTTATATTGCTGCTAAATGTTTCGCGGGGCCTTGGCTTTAGTTACCTGTTTTAATTTTATCACACATAGTTGATGAAATCTTGTGAGTAGAGAAACTTAAAGCAGCTGCTTTGAAAAGTTTCAATTGTTGGGTAATTTGCTTTCAAACTTTGAAATTCAGCAACGTCTGGAATTAGATTGACTCAGTGAAAAGTAAAATTATTTTTATGCATAGATTACTTGTCTTGCAAGGTGTTAGAATAAAAAACATATCATTTCTCCAACAGAGATAAGCTAAATCTGAACTTGACATTATCAGTCCTCTCAGTCAAAGCTACAGAAGATGGTTCTACTCGGATGTAAGAAAAACCTAAAAACCTTGAAGAATCCTCTAAAGATAGAAGATTTGGCAACATAACAAGTAAAATCAACAAAAATGGTTCTAATTATGTCTGCAAATAAGATTCAACGGGTGATATCAATTTAGGTGGGGTCTCTCAAAAATTCACAAATCAACCATTTGATGTCAATGTAAAATCCTCTTATGGTTTTATTGATGTTTGATATTGCTATGATAAATTATTTATAATGCTTTAATGACATCTATTATGTTGTTATACTACTACTCTCTCGATTTATTTATAAATTATATATTGATTTTTTTTAATTTTTTTTTTAGATTGCATACACGCCTGCAGTGAGACGGCGGGGGGCGGCCACATCCCCCACGGGACGGGGAGACTAGAACTTGTGAGCGCCCGCGATTACTTTAGAACTAGGGCCCGCCCTATAAATTATATATTGATATTGTTGTTATCAATTATTAATTTATTGACATATATCTCTCTCTTTCCTTCTCTGTCTATAATATATTAATAAATTTTGAAAATATATATATATATATATATATATGTATTTTGTATGTCGCCATCCCCTACCGTCCCCTAAAACTGGGCCCCTAGGAAACGTCCCGGAAACGCGTCCCCAGTCGTCCCCGTCCCCAAAAGGCCGTGTAACACAGATAAATATATATGCACCAAGGAAACACGAGGACGTGTCCCCTACCCTTTTGCCCCCCGTACCCATACCGGGGATATCTCGGGGACGGGGGATGCCTAGGGGACAGCCGTCCCCAAAAAGTCCCTTTTTTTTCAAAACGTACCTGATTGGCGGGGACATCTCAGGGACAGCAAGGGGATGACCCGCTGTCCCGGGGACAGCCAGCCGTCCCCTTTTTTCCAGCAAGTTTTTACGAAGAATAAAAACTTTGAAATTAAAAATGCTTTTTTTTTATTGTTTATAAGTGGACCCCACACCCTCCCAAGCCTAAAATGAAACATAAAACTTGCTTTCAAAGCCATTTGAGTTAATTTTTAAATTCCAAAAAAAATTGCAGCTAAGAGGCAAGTGAGCAAGAGAAAAATTGGCAGTGACTCAAACTCTGAGTCTGATTTTGATGCAATGTTGGCAAATGTCAAGTAGAGGCAGCCATCATACTTTCTATTACTGTGGTTTGGACATTTGTGACTTTGTCATTTTGACATTTGTAGTGCAAACTTGTAGCCTTTGGGCATTTTATTTTTGCAATTTTATATCATATGCACATTAATTGTTTAACATGAACTATGGAAGCAATTAAGTAGTTGTAGTATTAATTTGTTCGACTCTAAAATGTATATGTCAATATGATTGGTGATTACATTTGCACCTTTATCAATGTTCATTGTTATAATTATCATTACTCATATGAATATCTGAAATTTCCCTATATTTTTAATATATATCTATATATATAGCCATCCCCCTGTCCCCAAAAATCGCATAAAAAAATGCCGTCCCCGAAACACATCCGGCCATTCCGCTGTCCCCCTGTACCGGAAACTTGGTGGAACATAGATATGCACACATATACACCTGTGTTGCACCAATTACCAGGCAATATAAGATGTCAATTCATTATAGACAACTTGGGGTATATGTATAGATACATATGCACACATTTACACCTGTGTTGCACCAATTACCAGCCAATAAAAGATGTAAATTCATTCTAGATAGCTTGGAGTGCATCAACACCTTCTAGACAGCTTTCCTCAGATGTTGTAGTTGCAACTACCTTGGTAGACATGTATGCAGAATGGGTAAGCATAAACAAGGCACGTGAACTGTTTGACAGAATGCCTCAAAAGAGATGTCATCTCATGAATTGTGATGATTGCACAATATGCATGGAATACATTCGTTGATTAGGCTTTAGAAACTTTCAAGCAAATGCAATTGGCAGGTGTAAAGCCAAATTCCACAACCTTTCCCAGCATCCTCCCTGCCTGTGCCAAAATGGGAGCTTTGGAACAGGGCACGGTTATCCATCAATAGCATAAAGGATGCAAGTGCCCTGATAGACATGCATGCAAAATGTGGAAGCATAGACAAGGCACACGAACCATTTGGCAAAATGCCTCAAAGAAATGTAGTCTCATGGAATGCCATCATTGCAGGATATGTTCAAAATGGATTTGTTGAAAAGGCCTTAGAAACTTTTAAGCAAATGTAACTAGGAAGCGTATAACCAGACTCGCCAACCTTTACCAGTGTCCGCCCTGCCTGTGCATGTACACACACACACACATACATATGTATATATATGTACATATATATATATACATATATCTATATATATATATATATATGTATATGCCCTGATAGACATGCATTCAAAATGTGTTAGCATAGACAAGGCACATGAACCATTTGGCAAAATGCCTCAAAGAAATGCAGTCTCATGGAATGCCATCATTGCAGGATATGTTCAAAATGGATTTGTTGAAAAGGCCTTAGAAACTTTTAAGCAAATGCAACTAGGAAGTGTATAACCAGACTCGCCAACCTTTACCAACATCCGCCCTGCCTGTGCATGTACATGTATATATGTTATATAAGTACATATATATGTATATGTACATATATATATATATGTACGTACACATACATGTATGTACATGTACAATACATATATACATATATATACATGTACACATGTACATGTATAAATAAATGTATACTAGCAATCGCACCTTCTTGTGTAATGGGTACGCTGAAGAGGTGTGGAGGGTCAATTAGGGAAAATTTTGGCCTATTTTTTGCATACATTTGTGCAGTACATGAGGTAGGAAGTGATATATAGACAGAGGTAGAGAGAGGAAGTGATATGTATATATGTATATATACATGTATATACATGTATATGTGTGTGTACATATATATACATATAATGTATATATGTATATATTCATACATACATATATATGGCTGCAAAAATCTTGTCTCGAGCTCAAGAATCTAGTAGCTCTAAACCCCGATATTTTTAGATCTACGTTTCATTTATTGTGAATAGATTGCAGCAGCAGCTGTATGGAGACAACTTTTGGTTCATCTCATTTTGCTTAAATACTGCTTTGGTAGGGTTTCGTAATATTTTTCCTGCAAATTCTGCCCATTTTTCTCATCGGCATCATTGACAGCACGACACAATTTGTGCAAAATCTTGAGGTAAGTCACTTGCCATGATTTACCCACACATCAGGCATCTGAACAAAGATGCTTCCTGCAGCAGCTTCTTGTACCTGTGTAAAAATTTCCTTTGCAATATCAAATTGACCCCTTTCCGCTAGCACAATGGCTGCCCCATTTGCAGCATAAACATTTCCTGGTCTCTGTGCCAACACTTTACAATACAGTTCTCTAGCCTTCTCAAGATGTGTTGCCTCATTCTTTGGATCCCTCCTCTCATTGTGAAAAGCTGCAAAATAATTCCAATTTCCATGTGAAATGTCAACATAAGAATTCTTCACATCTGATTCACTTTGTGCAGCTTTAATTGTTTCTTTTGCTTTAAGCCAGTCATCTATTTTCAGTTCCATGTTGCCAAGCATACATAAAGCATTTGATGAGTTTTTATCCACCTTAAGTGCATCCCCCAATCAATTCTAGGCTTAGTTGTTTAGGGTTTAGGGTTTAGGGTTAAGGGAAACATTATTTTCTCAGGCACTAACGTGCTTTACCTTCTTCTGAAATCAAATGCATACATCGAATACAATCCTCATTTCAGCGATGAGATGTATTGAGAATATATATAATAATACACACACAGCATGAATGATGAATGGAATTGTCGATGAATTTGTTTGGGCACTGACAAGCTTCATAGCCTAAGCAAGGATTCATAAAAATCCTTACCTGTCACTCATGTACGCTGTGCCAGTCATGCTTTATCAGAGTTTCTGCCCTTTACAGTATCACTGTAGCTTTAACAACATCGAAAAATGTTGCAATTGTGGCCTTTTATATTATGGGTTCTGTTAAAATAAAAAAAATAAAAATTATACACAAATTTAGTTTTCATTTTAAGGAGAAAATTTCACAAAATCAAAAAAGAAGAAACAATGAGGAGACAAAACAATTTAACGTCACTACAATATACATTTTACTTCAAAAATAAAATTACAAATAGTGGGCCTGTAAGACAATACCTTGGAAAGCGACATTCATTTCAACTGCAAAATTTCTTCAACACCAGTGGTAAAAGGAATGGAGGGTTAACAGCCATTGCCTTAAAATGAAAGGGTTTGCATTGCAATAGGTACCGCGTGGTGAAGCAGCTTGAAACTGGTAGAACTAATTGCTTGAAGGTCCGCCCCTTCTTAGATAAAAGAAATAACCCAACGCCACTGGTAAAAGCAATAAAGGGTTCGCGGCCATTGAGTAATAATGAAAGGGTTTCAATTAAAATAGCGCATGAGTAGAAATTACCTTCACCTTTCTGATGTTTCCTTGCTCTCCTCCTGTCATAACCGCCATTGCCATTTCATTCAAAAGGTCACTTGAAAAAGCAATGGAAACAGGCAAATAATGAATATACAGACACAAGCTATTTTAACTCGCATGCAAAACGCCGAAAATCGAGGTAAAATTAATACAGTGCACAGGTTAGTGCTGGTACGATTTTTATCGATATGAATGATCCAATACGATAGTGCAAGGCTCAACCCACCATGCAGGCAATCCAATACAGAAGATGGACCAATTCTCTTCATAGGTAAGGTACCGAGGCCAATTCACTTTACAAGTAACCTGCAAAATATGGTAGCATGATGAGTGTGTTAGGCTCACTTTGATAGTGTCCAAACAAAACCCTCCTTCACAAAACCATTCAAAGCACAATTCAAATGAAGTATTCAAATTCTTTAAGAGAAACAAACTTTTCAGAACGAATAGCACATAGAAATTCATTTGTATGGGTATTTCAACAAATTTTTATCAACGATCAATGAACATGAATTTGAATAGATCTCAGTAAGTTTGTGAATAGAACTGAATATGTATATGTATATACCCGCAAACTCTCTCTTTATTTATACATGTGTATATGTATAGATATATATGCACACATGTACACCTGTGTTGCACCAATTACCAGGCAATATAAGATGTCAATTCATTGTAGACAACTTGGGGTATATGTATAGATATATATGCACACATTTACACCTCTGTTGCACCAATTACCAGCCAATATAAGATGTAAATTCATTCTAGATAGCTTGGAGTGCATCAACACCTTCTAGACAGCTTTTCTCAGATGTTGTAGTTGCAACTACCTTGGTCGACATGTATGCAGAATTGGTAAGCATAGACAAAGCACGTGAACTGTTTGAAAGAATGGCTCAAAAGAGATGTCATCTCATGAAATGTGATGATTGCACAATATGCATGGAATGCATTAGTTGATAAGGCTTTAGAAACTTTCAAGCAAATGCAATTGGCAGGTGTAAAGCCAAATTCCACAACCTTTCCCAGCATCCTCCCTGCCTGTGCCAAAATGGGAGCTTTGGAACAGGGTACGGGCATCCATCAAAAGCATAAAGGATGCAAGTGCCCTGATAGACATGCATGCAAAATGTGGAAGCATAGACAAGGCACATGCACCATTTGGCAAAATGCCTCAAAGAAATGTAGTCTCATGGAATGCCATCATTGCAGGATATGTTCAAAATGGATTTGTTGAAAATGCCTTACAAACTTTTAAGCAAATGCAACTAGAAAGTGTATAACCAGACTCGCCAGCCTTTACCAGCATCCACCCTGCCTGTGCATGTACATGTATATATATATATATATATACATGTATGTGTATGTATATATATACATGTATGTGTATGTATATATACATGTGTATACGTGTATATGTATATATATATATGTATGTATATATATATATATGTATATATACATACACATAAGTGTATGTACATGTATGTGTATGTATATATACATGTATATGTATATATATACATGTATACATACATACACATACATGTATGTAAATGTACATATATATACATGTATATATACATACACATACATGTATGTACATGTACATGTACATGTATAAATAAATGTATACTAGCAATTGCACCTTCTTGTGTAATGGGTACGCCGAAGAGGTGTGGAGGGTCAATTAGGGAAAATTTTGGCCTATTTTTTGCATACATTGGTGCAGTACATGAGGTCAATAAGTGGAAAAGAGAGATAAAGAGAGAGAACAGAGAGGGATACATAGAAATGGAAGAGATAAATGTATAGAGGGAGAGAGGAGAGATAAAAAGGTAAAGATAGGAGATAGGAAGTGATATATAGACAAAGGTAGAGAGAGGAAGGGATATGCATATATGTATGTATACATGTATATGTACATATAATACATAGATATGCACGTATATTTACATATGATACATAGATATGCATGTATATGTACATATAATGTTAGTGTTTTGTAGTGGCAGGAGATATTTTCTCTTAAATATAATTAACTCAAGGCAGGTCGGCCTTTGTTTTATAAACAAAATTTTTATTTTTCTAGGTTGGCCCTAGAAAGGTCGCCTAGCTTGCTATATAAAGGAGATAGAGTCTTCTCATTTCATAATTAAATCAATTCCATTCCAATTCGAATTCTTCAGCAGCAGGTTCGCCTTCTAAGCAGCAGATTCGCTTCAAGGAGAAGTGGCATTATTTGTGTCTCCAAGATTCACTTCAAGGAGAAGTGTCATTATTCATTGTATTAGACTCAGCCTTTTTCTAGGGCCCGATTTTGTGTGCAATTTCTGCACTTATTCTTCTGATTTATAAGAGAATATTTTGCTGGGTTTTTCTCCCTCGAGTAGGAGGGTTTTCCCAGGCTAAAATACTGTGCTCATTGTTCTATGTGTTGTATTTTCTGCTTATTTGCATTTCTGATCTGAAAACTAACATATAATACATAGATATGGGATGAATTTTCCACAGTGGTGAATTGTTGGTGGTGAATTTTCCTTCAGGTGAATTTTCCCACGGTGAATTGTTGGAGGTGAATTACTGGAGGTGAATTTTCTGAGAGCCATACTATTACATATATATGTACACATATACATATACATACATATATATGACTGCAAAAATCTTGTCTCGAGCTCAAGAATCTAGTAGCTCTAAACCCCAATATTTTTAGATCTACTTTAAGTTTATTGTGAATAGATTGAAGCAGCAGCTGTATGGAGACTGCTTTTGGTTCATCTCATTTTTTCTTAAATTCTGCTTTGGTAGTCTCATTTTTTCTTAAATTCTGCTTTGGTAGAGTTCCGTAGTATTGTCCTGCAAACTCTGCCCATTTTTCTAATCGGCATCGTTGACAACATGACACAATTTGTGTGAAGTCTTGAGGTAAGTCACTTGCCATGATTTCAGTGATTTTTTTTTTTTGGAAACCTGTACAAGGCCAAATCGCTTTTTGTTGTGTTTTATTTCAATCTAAAACAGATCCGTTGTTATCTGGTAAATGAAGGCATTGGTTATGTCCTTTTATCTGTGGCTATTTTCATATATAATATTATTGTAATACCTAGTGTTAGATCCTTATTTGTTTCTTCACATGGAGATATTTTGAACTGTGAAATGAACTTACATTCATTTGGTGGTTTAAATTTTTTTTCTTTGCTCCTGAGGTTATTTTTGTGACAATTTTCCTGACAGAATTATTTAGTATTGAATGCACAACAGCTACCACTTAAGCTGTAAATGCAATGGTTGCCAGAGCTATTTTCACATAAAGTGAACCTAAGTTACCAATTTGGTTTTGGGTTCAGGTTCAGGTTCGAGAACCCGGTTCGCCGGTTCGGTAAATTTTTTTTTTGGGGTTGGGTTCGTTTTGGGTTTGGTAATACAAAAACATATAAAAATCAGAAATATATACATATTTGCAGCAGTAATTAAGTTTAGAATACACCACCATTCTAATAGTCAAATAACATAGCAAAAATACACCACCACTTTATACTCAAATGTCATGATATAGATTCATTTGGCATATTTTATTGCTTCCTCTTCAAACATAGGATTTGAGAAGTATGTATCCAAATTTTGGATCTAAGAACGTGTTTTGCATTTTTTTGAGCTGTCAAAAGTAGGTATGCACAACTTGCCTAACCTTCATTGTAAGTCCTAGCTGTGGGTTCCTCTCTCTTTCTTGGGTCTGTTTCTTAGCTTCAATTGGCAAAAATTGGTAAGAGACATTGTTTCATGAGATTATTCCTAAGAGATCTATACTCATTTAGGTAGTCCAAATAGCTCTGTCCTACATTCTTCTGTCCCTCTGACCATCTAGGTCTTCTGCTCTATCCAAAATTTAGGCATCAGGGGTCTAGTTACTGATCCTATTATTGTTCTGGTATTATTATTATTGTTGTTGTTTGCAGAGTTAATTGCATCACTGTTCATATTTTCAACATTTGTGTCAATAACTTGGTCAACTGCTGCTGTCCCTGTATAAGTGCATTTAGTTGCTGCTCTATATTAATGTCCTCATGTGAATTTCTTTTATCTTTGTTTGCCATAATTTCTTCTACTTCCAAATCTGCAAATGAAAATCCTTCTGTATTTTCCAAACATTGAAATTGTGGCCTTTTGAGTTCTATCTGATAGCACTTGTTTATTCTATCACTTGGATGCATATGGAGTGTATTTCTACATCAATCTGTTAGTGACCCAACAGGCTAGTAGGAAAACTAGCTTAGATACCAGTAAAATATCCCTAACTGATTTTTTTGTATTTTTGACAAATGTTTGACAAAATACTTATGAACTAAATAAATGCAAGAAATTGATTTACTTTGGTCTAACCACAATTCACGCAGCTATAAAAATGAAATATTAATGGTATTCAATTGAAATTTATCTCAACACAGCTACACACGAAGACAACATATATCTATTTCATGTGTTAGAGGCAAATATTAGGGTTAGAGGGAATAAAAGTCTTTAAAAGTCAACAAAAGGTCAAAAAATTAATTAAAAATTGCAAAAACACATTGAAAAAGTCTGCCTGGGCACAAATTCTACCCGGGTTCAAAAAAAACGAACCCTGGCCGAACCCACAGTCAGGGTTTCAAACCCTGGTCGAACCCACAGCGAATTTGATCTAACCGGACCCAAATTTCGAACCTGAACCGAACCCGTATCGAATCCGGGCTTCCCAGGGGCGAACCCGGTAACTTAGAAGTGAACAGTAGAGACCAGATCATCTTCATATATTACACTTAATACATTCTTCTTTACAAAGCTTATACATTGTACAGTACATATTTCTTCACAGCCATTATACTGGCTCTTGTACTTCAAAGACCAAATGTCACAAGGCAAGGGATTGGCGTGACACAAATGACATTTTAAATGATTGTATTGAATAACTGACAAACAGCTTGGTTTTCCAAATGGATACATCCTCACATGGTTGTTTACTTGGTTAGGACTGAGTGGTCCAATTTGGTACCAACATGCTTTTTGAATTTTTGATATTATTATGTTCTTTTCTGTTACTTCAAAAAACAGGAATGCTACATTTGGGAGATCATCTTCCCACAGATGAAGAGAGAGCTAGCATCTCTGCATTTGCATCAAATTGATGCAATCCATGAGTGCTGAGAGATGAGTTTTTGTGAACCACTACTCACTACTCATGAAAAATGGGTCAATAATCAGTTTGATTCTGAATCCTGATAAACATCTCCTCCTTATCAATCAAACTGTAGGCATACAGGCTATAGGAACACAAGTAACAGTATTGTAAGTCCAACGGTATCCCAACTGGTAAAGCATAGCATTATAAGCAGTAACCCAACCCTCACTGCATAATCTAAAAGAAAAATAAGTTACACATACTTTTAAGGATAGTGGAATTAAAATTCAATTGTGACTGATGAAGCAGCCAGGGAGAAGGCTGGGGATGCCAAAATTTACAAGGGTATTTTAATTTAAATTGACAAAATTTTAGAATTCCCGTTAACTACAAAGAAATATCATTTACTCAGTCATTAATGTGCTTTAACTTATTCTGAAATCAAATACATACATAGAATGCAATCCTCATTTCAGTGATGAGATGTATTGATAATATATATAATGATACACACACATCATGAATGATGAATGGAATAGTAGATGAATTTGTTTAGACACTGACAAGCTTCATAGCCTAAGCAAAGATTCATAAAAATCCTTACCTGTCACTCATGTACGCTGTGCCAGTCATGCTTTGTCAGAGTTTCTGCCCTTTACAGTATCACCATAGCGTTCACAACACTAAAGAATGCTGCAATTGTGGCCATTTCTATGATGGGTTCGGTAAAAAAATTTAAAATAAAATAAAATAAAAATTATACACTAATTTAGTTTTCGATTTAAGGAGAAAAACTCACAAAATCGAAAAAAAAAAACCGATGGTGAGACAAAATAATTTAACGTCTCTGCGATATAAGTATTACTTCAAAAATAAACTTACAAATAGTGGGCCTGTAAGAAAATACCTTGGAAAGCGACATTCACTTCAACTGCAAAATTTCTTCAACACCAGTGGCAAAAGTAATGGAGGGTTAACAGCCATTGCCTTAAAAATGAATGGGTTTGCATTGCAATAGGTACCGCGCCGTGAAGCAGCTTGAAACTGGTAGAACTAATTGCTTGAAGGTTCGTCCCTTCTTAGCTAAAAGAAATAACCCAACGCTACCGGTAAAAGCATTAAAGGGTTAGCAGCCATTGAGTAATAATGAAAGAGTTTTAATTAAAATAGCGCATGAAGCATAAAAGTAGTAATTACCTTCACCCTTCTGATGTTTCCTTGCTCTCCTCCTGTCATAACCGCCATTGCCATTTCATTCAAAAGGTCGCTTGAAAAAGCAATGGAAACAGGTAAATAATGAAAACACAGACACAAACTCTTTTAACTAGCATGCAAAACCCCGAAAGCCGAGGTAAAATTAATAGGCAATGTCTATAGGGGTGACAATTTGCACCGCATGGCATCGATGCCCATCCGCTGCCATCCCCTGACATACCCGCTGCCGTATTTTCCAGTCCTCGTCGGTCCCTGACGTACCTGCTGTGCCAGTGCCGTATTTTCCTGTCCTCGTCAGTCCTGTTCCATACGCCCTAGACTTCCGTGCAAGAAAATTCGCCCTAGACTTCCGTCTTATTTTTAAATAAAAACCAAATGAAACATAAAAACATCACCGGGCATTTAAAATCCCGCGCATGGAACGTTTTCCTCGGGCCCCACCTGCCACGTGCCCTGTTCTCGCCAACCTCGCACAAATAACCCGTGAGCACTTTGAACCCGCGAGATAGCGGGGAAAGGCCAGGATTCGGCTGCAATTCATCTTTGTGTCTCCACTGTCGATCTCCTCTTGTCCTCTTTGGTTTGCCCGTATTTCACTCTTATTTTTCACACTTAAATATTTCACCACCTTTTGCCTTTTAAAAAGGAAACCATTTAACATTTTTCATCCCGCAAAATATCCAAACTATATTCATGCATTTAATAATGTCTTGGGCCCACATTTTGCCTATCTCGCGCACCTCGCAAGATTAACTGGCAAGCATCTTTTTCTAGCGGGACAGCGAGCCACGGTTGGGATTTCACCTGCTCCAGCTCATTCTATCTGCCGTTGATCTTCATTCATTTGCCCTAACTTCACTGTTCATTGTTCATTGTTCATTTCTTAAATTTCACAATGATTTACATCTCAAATATTAATAATATAATATTTGTAAAATAAGAAACAAATAAATCTATAAATTTTTTAAAATAACTTTACTTGAACATTGACTTTTTCAAAATAAAATTAAATGTTACATATGCAAACTAAAATAAATATACTAAAAAATAAAATAAACAATATAGATGTAAATAATAAAAAAGATTTACATGGAGCTTTAACATTTTTAAATAGGAAACTCAAAATTTTAATTTTAATTTCAAAATTCAAATCCAACAACATGTGTTCCCTATCAAATTTGGAGCACATACATAGAGAGAAACAAGTTTGAAACAATTTAATTTAGTGAAATCAAATATGTGAGTTAAAAATTTAGGTTCAAACTTCAAGTTCAATTCTACATACATAGATATCCTTAGATGACATTAAAAATGAACCAAAATAGTACACAATCAAATTCATAAATTGGTGATAATCATTAAATTTTTAAATATTAACATATGAAGAAATACATTCCTAATATTTGCATAATAACATCTTCATTAAATTTAGAGATAAATGCTCGTACATTTTACATTCCTAATATTTGTATAATAACATCTTCATTAAATTTAGAGATAAATATTTGTACATTTAATTTATTTCTTCATATTTACTCAATCTTTTTATTACAATAATATTTTTTTATTTAATTAATTAACCTAAGAAAATTATAAAAGAAATCACTTTGAATTGTAATACTAAACTTATTTAATTCTAACCCTAATGTAATTGTAATCTTATCCCTAATAAATTTTAACTAATTCTAATTGACCATTTATCAAACTCTAACCTTAACTTTGAACCCTAATTAAATCATAACCTTAATTGGACCCTGATCTTAACCATAAATGAACAATTGAACTCAAAATTATGGTTCACAAAACCAAATGTTTGTTATTAATAGATCTTCTCATACAAAGGAAAATAATTGTTTATACAAAAAAATTGCAAAAAAAAACAATTATACACGGGTGATCAAAGGGTTTGCATTTTTTACAACATTTAAATCACCTTTCCTCATCATTGTTAAAAAAATAGAACAAAACCACAACGAGGTACTCTCAATTTTTCTTATCTTCAAATAACAAAACTGCTCCTAATTTGCAACAAACAAACCTTTTTAAATATGTTTAATATTTTTTTCAAAAATAATAATTAATTAAATTTATAATAACCACATAGAATTTATATTAAAATTCTTGACATAAATATTAAAAATGTTAAATAGACATGACCAAAATATTTAAAATACTTACCTTTATTTTTTATTCAATCATATGCTTTATTTTTATATAATTTTAATTTATAATAAAAATAAATTTGAGAATAAATAATTAATTTATATTTCAAAAATAAAAATAAATAATAATTACTTAAATTAATATTATAAAATATATAATATTTTAATTGTTAAACTTATTAAATTATACAAATATTTTTAAAACCATAAGAAAAATATAATATCTTCGCACTCTATATATAATTATTTTTTATTAACTCTAGAATTTATTTAAATTTGTATCATCTCCTAGAGACATAAAAACTTGCAGGCATGTAGACATTGGTCTAGAGATTTGAATGCAAAAGACGGCTCGGCAAAAGGAGTTACGAGGTGAAAAATATTAATCATCAAAGTTGCTCAGTTGAACTTTCTGCAACAATCAGCTGTTCTGAACCAATTAAAACTCACTTAATCACCTCGTTGGAAAAATACCAAATCAACTCCTGGCGAGCTGCCACTGGACACAGTGAATCATTTTGGCACAGTGAACACGTGTGCAAGAGGGCTTGGCTTGAATCATCACCCATCAAAAGATACTAAAGGTCAAAGTTGACCTCTCATAAAGGTTTCCGTAAATGCAGTTGCAAAACTGAAGAAATTCCATTTGGTTTTGATCTGCCAAAAATAGCAAATCAACTCATAAAGCTCTGAAAACTGACATGTGAGTTCACTTTGGCATGGAGAACTGAGAACAACAATCGGTTTGACTTGACAATCAACCAGTTGCAAAATGCAAGCTCAAACAGGAGGCAACTTTACAGAAATGAAGGTTTGCAAACAATAGAAAAGTGTCAAAACCCTCCAACTTCACTTTTCGAAACCCTGACAAAGCTCATCGTGGGAAGCTGAAACTTGACATGCCTACTCACATAGGACATATGAGTGGGTGTGCAAATGGGTTTTGCACCAAAATCAACAGGCTCCAAAATATGACCCTCCAAAGTAGGTCACTTAAGCAGATTCTTCAGGTGCACTTCTGAAAGTGGAGAGGCAAAATCTTGAAATGGGCATCTCAAATTTGTGAAATTTGAGAGTGCCAACATGAGGTAATAACATGATTGAGTAATCAAGATTCAGGAAAAGTTCATTGCAAAGGAAGAACCTGACGTTTTCTATTAGCCTCCAAAATTCTCGATGATGCCAAAATTCTTGAAATATTGTAAAAAATAAAAAGTCAAAAAGTCAAGTAAAGCATTAATTTAATCACAAATATACAGTGGAAAAGCTTAAGAACATACAAACACATTTTAATAGTATTTTCTTCTGATGAGTTAATTAAATGCTTAATGTTTCATTTGAAAAGTGACATTATGTTGATGTGGGTCCTTAAAGATGTCAAGTTATAACAAGAAATGTAGGTACCTGTGTAAATTAGTTCTCATGGTAAATAGTGAAGAACAGAGTGGTAAGTCAGATTTGGTGACAAGTGTCAAACCTGAGGTAAAGCTACGAAATAAATACCCAAAGGCGAATAGTGGGTAACTAGGAAAGAGAAAGACCTAAGTTTTTGATTAGTTGGTAGAATTACTAGTTTTTCTCGACTTCCACCAACAGATGTTTTTCTCGATAACAAAACTCATCATCAAGATCGAGAATTTTGAGAGGAAGCGTTTGTGACTTGTTCCCACATTTTTGAAGATTGAGAAAACTCGATAAACTTTACCCACGATTTTTAGGCATTTGAACTACAACGAAAGAAGTCAAAGTGCAAATTTTAATTTTATCTTTAGAGACCAGGAAAAATATCTTCTAAGTGCCACCAATGCCCTTATGCCACATGTCGTTTACTAATTGGATTATTTTCTCTTAGCAATGTGCTTTCTTATGATAAATTGCCACCTTGTGTTCTATAAAAGGTAGAGTGTTATTCTATTTTGAGGGTAAAAATTTGTTAAAATAATTAATCTAAAGTTGGAACATCATCAATTTATGTTTAAGTCATGTTTTCTGCTCAATTCTAGTTTAAAAACTTGTATTTATAGTAGATTTTTCTAATATCAAAGCAAAAGGTTATTCCAAATTGTAAACTTACATAATTTTATGTTGATTACTCCTATCGAAAGAGTCAATTTGCTTCCCCAAATTTGGGTGCATTTTGATACTATTTCGGTGGTAAATGATTCTTTTCTTCAAACTTTTTTCCTTATTTTGTATGTAGTTGTGAAGCAATCTGGTGAAGTACAAAATAGTTTATGCTTTGGTTTAGTTATTTCTCTATGAATACATGGATAATACTTAGGAGAAATTAATTTATTAGGCCTTTTTCCCTCTCAAATCTAATCTTTTAGTAGTTTTCTTTCTGAATGACTTGGACTAATGGAATATGAAAAGTAACGCAGGTTATAATTTGCTAAATCTTATATTGCTGGATTTTGTCAAAGTTACGAGAACCTTTAAAACTAGTGGCCCCTTATGTTTAACAACAATTGCACAACGAACCCTAAGTGAACCTAGTGAGTCAAGACCTAACATTCTCGAGCCTTGGGATAGCTAAGATTACCTCCAAATAAGAAATTTTAGTGATTCTTTCAAGAAATATGGGTTCTATTGTTCGAGTGGCAAGGATTTATCTGCATGTTATTGTGTGTGTAACAACCACGTCAATAGAATTGGCACTAGAAGGAGGGCCATTGTGAGTAAAATAAATTATATCCTTGACAATGAGAATCCTAGGGTTGAAATAGGCCTTAGGGAAAATTAGTATGGTATGAATATTGCAATTGTCCAAAAAATCTTTAACAAAAGACTTTTTTCTAAAAAAATTCTTAGTTTTGGATGGGTGGACAGATGTAGAACCCGTGACACAAGAGAACATAGTGAGATCAGTTGTATATTTTTTCTAACTAGGATGAGTCTGGCTATCAACAAAGTAATCCCTTTAAGTAAAGCATCTTTGTTTAGGAAAAAGTTAGAGTTATCAAAGCTTACATCCGCTAGGGAAAATTTTAAGAAGCCTAGTAGAATTGTCAATAATATGGTTCCAAAGGTTAATAAATTTGAATTTTGTAATTCTATAGATTTGAGGTTCCCTATTGAAGAAGGTAAAAGAACAAGAAATTAAGAAGGTGTTGCAAAGGGAAGCGAATATCCAAGGAGTCATAAGCCCCCAAACACAATGGTGCAACCAAAAGTTTTAGGAGTAAATCTAAAAAGGGAAGTTGTCTAACACTTAATGTTACAGTCAAAATGTCAATCCTTTATTTTCCCAATTTGTGATAGTTTCAATCCTAATTTGTAAAAAGGGGATAATGAAGAAATTTCCTTGGACAACATACTAATTAGCGTTTGGTCTAATGATGGGAAGGGCGAAAATATGCAATCCAAATAATTGTTTGGAGTAAGGAAGGATTGTTCAATAGCAAATAGTCAAACTCAAAGAGAAGATCACATTTCTGAAATTCATGATAAAGAACTATACGATAAATTGGAATCCAACAATATTGAGAGTCACTCAAAATAGGCGGTCATTTAGGTTGCCTGTATCCATATTATGGAAATAATTAGAAAATACATATTTGATTCCACATACTTTCATTTCAAAAAACACAAATTGATGCATATGTAGGGGAGAGGGGCCTATAGTGGAGCAGGGTCCAATAGTGGGGATAGAAGTAGTCCACAGTGAGCCCCATAGTAGAGCATCTTAATATCCAATTGCAAAGCACTTTTTATCCATAAAATACACAAACTGACAAATCATGTGATGCCACATCAATGCACTAATAAAATATGACTTAGTGCACCACTATCCACCTCACTTTTTTTTTGGCCCTTTTTGGAAACCTCAACAAAAAGCATGCTAATGTGACATCATATTTGATGATGTGACCATAAAATGAAATATAGAAGCACATGAGTTGCCAAATAAATAGTTGTACAAAATTGGGATTGATTTGAAATTTTCACATAGGATTTTGAAAAACACAAAGTTAGGGTGCTCCACTATGGGCCCCTCTCCCCTATATCATTTTAACAAAAAAAACATTTATCAGAATTTAAAGATAAATTGACTAAAATTCAAACAAAAAGTGTAGCAAAATCTATCTATAAAAGGAAATTCTTCTTCTTCATGACCAATTATATCATAATTCGAAGCTTTTATTATAGTTTAATGTGTTAGGGTTATTTTTGGTTTAGGGTTAATTGTAGTTGGTAGGTTTATAAATATTAGGGTGTAGGTTGGCTGAGTTGGTTTGTTCCTTGCTTAAGTCTAAATCTATCATGGCAAAGAGCATAATTGCATGCTTGCACAATCATTAATGCATAAACTACATACTTTATCATGAATTTTAAAACAATTGCATCATCATAGAAGAGAAAAGACAAGATTTAAACACTAAAAATTTATCATTAATTGGATTAACAAGTATATTTCGCATACATTATGTGATAATACAAACTTTGACGTATAGGCACCAAGAGTTCTCAAAATAAGCGACCCAAAATTCAACACATCACACAAGGAGAAAGGTAGTACTTCTGCATTTAATGCTAGATTGCTTGAAATCTAGAAGTACACTCCAAGTTGGCTCAATCTCTCTTACCAAAGTAAGAAATATTAAATCAACTTAAGTTTTATGCGGAATTAAGTATGGGGAGCGGTTGTAGAAATTAAATCGCATTTCGATAATTACACCATCATCATGTAAGTTCCTTAGCCAAGATTAGGTGATGTCAGGAAATTATCCAAGTGTGCACAAGAGATTCATTCTCAAATAAATGGAGTGGCAGGCATGGTTAATTTCATAAAGGGTTAAGGTATTTTAATAAGGGTGCAATCGAGTGTGTGAATTGTCAAAAGCCATAGTGACAATTAAGAAAAATTTTAGTAGGATGGGCATTCGCTTATGCACAAGGCCGAGGTGTTATGATGAGTTGACGGTGCATTAATTCGGGAGTAGGGATTAGCTGCTAGTCTATAATCCAAGATCTTCCTAGACAAGTTGAATTTAATCGTTGAGAATGAGTAAATATGTGATAGGGTGGGGTGGCTAATGTATTTAAATTTCAAAATGATGGAAGTCCACTTACATGGTAAACTTTAACTTTTGATCACTTTCTAGAATAATTTGTCATGTTTACTATGAAGGTTGGTATAGTTTTTATAATGAGTATGAAAACTTCTCTCTCCTGATTTCTCATCTGATTTCATAAAAATCATATTACAAAGACTACAATGATGATAACTCTAAATCAACAATTACTTGTGTTGATTTTAAAATTGATTTACAATTGTTCAACCATAAACTTCAATTTGCAAGTAAACAAATAACTTTATTTAAATAGATTTCATGAAATTCATTACACAAGTTTGACAACTCCATTTCCCTTTGTTTTTCCAATTCTTCATCTCATGAACTCCAAAAGTTGAGTTGCTTTCCACACTCACATGCCTCTTAACAGACCCATTTCATTATTTGCATTCTCCCTTTGAATATTCTTACTCCAATAACGACCCTCTATGTAATGCCTTCGCTAGTAGAATCTGCTATTTACACTCAACCCTTCCATTATTCATTTCTCACGCTGCTTCCCACACCAGTACCAGTTCAATTTCTCTATGTATATTCCTTTCCTAGCACTAATTTTCTTCTTGTCTTACATGCTCCTCTAATTTCAAACCCATCTCATATGCTTCCTTTTATGTACAATTTCTTCATGGTGCGAGCAAGGAGAAATTTCCTTTATTTTCTGCTTAGTTCCTTCCTCCTTCCCACCACGTCTCCTTTCATTTTCCAGTCAGGTTTGAAGTAATGCTCCTCTTATGGAAGCTTGAAGGTGTAAATTTCTCTTAACTAATATTTAAATCGACCTTCTTAATAAATGAATTTCCTTTCAAATGTGTGGTTGTCCATTGGTATTATTTAAAGCATTTGATTAAAATATTTAATCAGACTTTTGGAAAGAAATAAACTTACACCCTTTTCTGACATGGCACTTCAAGATCGATTCAAATTACATCATCCAGAGGGCTAGACCTAATTCCTCGGGGGCTCGTCTTTGACGGCCTTGCGTAGGTATATAATTTGCAGAGGGCTAGAGAGAGTGTTGGAGAGGGTGGGAGAGAGTGGGAGAGGATTGGAGAGAGTGGGAGAGGGTAGGGAAGGTGGGAAAGGGTGGGAGAGGGTGAGCGAGGGTTGGAGAGAGTGGGAGAGGTCCTAAAAGGGTGGTAGAGGGTTGGACAGGGTTGGACAGGGTGGGAGAGGGTTGGAGAGGGTTGGAGAGGGTGGGAGAGAGAGTTGGAGAGAGTGTGGGAGAGGGATGGAGATAGTGGGAGAGTGGAGAGGTCCTAAGAGGGGTGGTAGAGGGCTGGAGAGGGTGGGAGAGCTTGGGGAGAGGTCTGAGTGGAGAGGGTGGGAGAGGGTAAGAGAGGGTCGAGACTATGGGAGAGGGTGGCGAGGGTTGAGAGATTGGGAGAGGGTGGGAGAGGGCTGGAGAAGGTGGAAGAGAGGGTGGGAGAGAGTGGGAGAGGTTTTTAGAGGGTTGGAGAGGGTGGGAGAGGGTTGGAGAGAGTGGGAGAGGGTTGCAGAGAGGAGAGGGTGGAAGAGAGGTTGGAGAGAGTGAGAGAGTGAGAGGGCTAGAGAGAGTGTTGGAGAGGGTGGGAGAGGGTCCACCATATCCCACCCTCTCCTAACCTTTCTAACACCTTCTATAATCTTCCAACCTCTCCCACTATCTCCCACTCTCTAACACTCTCTCTCACCCTCTCCTACCCTCTCCAACCCTTCCAACCCTTTCCCACCCTCTCCCACTCTCTCAAACCCTCTCCCACCCTTGCCCACTGATGCAGAGGAAGGTGGAGAACTTCTAAAAATGACTCACAAATGATCTTCAGATCAATTTCAAAATGGGTTTCAAAGAACTCATCAAAATTCCACCATATAGCATGTCCTCCCTTGTAGCACAGGCAACCTAGTTTAAGCCACTTTACACTCACGCTTTCCAAAAAACTTAACAAATAAAATATGGATTTAGAAACCCATTAAGGACTTACATAACATACTTCAATATCAGATATAACTCCCTTGGACCAGTTTAGACTTCCAATACATCACCATGGGAAAAACAAGGAAAATAGGTCAATTTAACAAAGGAAGTACCCTTCAAACTTATCCAATCATCTTGAAACCTTGGGGAAGAAAATTAAATGGCTCAAAACCATAGAATCCAAGTTTTTAGACCTCTATGACACCTCTAACATGCTCCAGCACAAACCCCTCCTCAACTTGCCTAAAAAACTAGGGCTTTTTGATTATAGGACTTCCAAACACTTCCAGGTCTTAAATTTTGACTTTTCACCATTAATTCAACATTAATCAGCTACAACAACTCAAAAATATACCTCTTGTTAAGGCAGATTCTCCACTACTATACCCTAGGGTCCATCTTCATGCCTTTTTTTATGCTAAATCACTGTGCACATGTTAGATTTCCTCTTCCCTGCACATTTCTTTGTTATTTTCTCATGGTACATGTTATATTTGATCCATTTCATAAGTTTTCAGTCATAAAACCCTATGAAATGGATCATTTATTCATTTAAAACCCTCAAAACTGTGTAAAATCTGCACTTTTCCTGTGGATAGTCAATTAAAACGTGGTAGAGTTGATCTATTATGCTTACCAAAACATGTAAGGAATGTTAAAACATGCAAATACAGATTACCAAGGTGTCCAACAATGTATATCTTCAACGGGAATCAATGATTCATCAAAAAAACACCAAACTAGTGCAAGAAATCTGTGTTTTTTCTTTATTTTCAGAAACAGTCCGTACAAATCTTTCACCAACCACCTAACCTCCGTACAAATGATGATTTTAGGGTTATAGATCAATTCCCAAACTGTCCCAACCAATTCAAGTTGGTTCCCATTACATTAGAGTTAATTAAACCCCTAATCTCACTTTCCCGCCTAAACTGAAATTTGAAAATTTGAAATTACAAACTCTCATTTTATTAACATCTACCCCCTAAAAACTATTGGATATTCAATATCCAAGTTTATTTGACCTATTTAAAATATAAGATCACTAATCTAACCCCTGGAACATAGTTTTCCCCTTTACATTGCATTTTTTAAACTAGATTCCTTAACAGGAGCATTAGAACTTTCAACATTCTTATTACATTTATTCATACCAAATGCCATTATAGGCTCCAATACATCATAATTGATGCTTTGACATGCTTGGAAGGTCCTCCTGACCCCTGCACTCTCCTGGTTCTTGGAATGCTCCTTGAAGGCCCTGGGTGCTCCTGCACCATTCTCCCCAGGAAAGAAAAAACTCTTGCCCCAAGAAGTGTCCCATGTGTTGCCACCAAAAGACCTTTTGTTCTCATGTGTTTTCTTCTTCCAATGAGCAGGTATGTAGTCCCCCAAAGTCACTATCTTTCTCTTCTGCCAATCTGCATTCTTAACATTTATCATGTGAGAACCAAAATAGGGTCTGATTTGTCTTCTTTGTTGCTTGATAACAGTGGATTCTTGTGCCCTGCTCCTGCCCTCATTCCACTGCCTCCTTTGTGAAAGAACTCCACCATTGACACCATCATTTATAGGGCATTCAATGCCACCAACCCTGATACTATCCAGATCCCACAAGGACTGATTTGAAGGACTGTCCATCTCATAACCCTGCTGCAACTTATCTCTTTTCATCTTGCCAATGCCTTCCCCTATTTCACCCTGCTTATTCACCTGCAAACTCTTCTCAAAACAAATCACAAAACTATCATTAGACTGCTCCAAAGGTAAAGGAACCAACTGATATTTAACATCTCCTTTGTGAACCAAATATGTGTTAAGAAACCCATCATGCAAAGTTCTTCTAACATACTGCCATGGCCTTCCCAAGATGATATGACCACAAGTCATTGGAATGGCATCACAAAGCACTCTATCCTGATATGAACCAATGGAGAAATCAACAAAAGCTCTCTTACCAATCTCTACATGCTGTCCTTGAGTTACCCAAGTGGCCTTGTAGGGAGTAGGATGATCAAAAGTTTCAATCCCTAGCTTGGTTACCATATCAAGTGAAACTAAATTGCTATGTGACCCTGAATCTATGAGCAATCTGTAGATCTTACCATGACTGAGACAATTTGTTTTGAAAATGGTTACCTTTGGTTCTTGATGAAGCCTTTCTCCTTGCTTGATCATGAGAAACTCACCATCAGTCACAGGGTCTGCCATGAATGTTTTTGGTTCCTCCTTCTTGTCTTCTTCTTCTTGTACCAAGTTAGCTCTCCTTTCTCTGTCCCTATCAGCTTGTTCCCATTTAGGACACTTGAAGGAAGGATGCCCTAGTTCATTGCAATTGAAACATCTACCTGTAAATGGTCCTCTACCTTGTCCAAATATGCCTCCTTCAAGGAGCACCCATGACCTTCAAGGAGCACTTCAAGAACCAGGAGAGTGTAGGGGTCAGGAGGACCTTCCAAACAAGTCAAAACATCAATTATAAACCTAGGGCATCAGATAACTTTTGTAAACCTCCATCTTTCGCTCTAAAACAAATTGCAACATGAAGAGGAACCCTAAATCCACCATTCCACCAGGTTTCATAATTTTCCCACGGTGGAATGCTGAGTTATAAGCATTTTGTGATCAAAACCCTTGATTTGTAGAGTTTCAGACCCACTTTCACTAAAATTGATGTAACTTGCTCAATTCTTAATGAAATTAACTCAACTCACTGCCAAAAGAAAGAAGACTCTCCCCTCTATCGAACCATATGCATTAGAGGGCCACACAATGTTGCTACAGGCCGTACCAATTGAAAACATAGTCAAAAACACTGTAAAAGTAGAGTTTCTTCTTATTAAATGCTTGAAAACTTAAAAAATGCCAACCAACCCCCACCCTCGACCCAAGGGAGGCTTTTTAAACATTATCCCACCTTCCCCAACAGCCCTCAACTGATTTTTTAAAAGAGGGAACTGTTGTTTAGTGAAATTACATCATTATGGTGAAATTACACCAACTTACAACGTGAAAACTTTGCAATTTTGGAGCAAATTTCAATCCGAAAGACCTATGACCTCAAAAACCATTCAATCCTACTGTTGTTTAGTGAAATTACATCATTTTGGGTGTGGGTTTTCAGCTGTGTGTGAGTTTGTCCAAAACTTGCAAAAGTTGTTATTTTGGGTGTCATGCATCTTGGCAACTTGGCAAAAATGATGAAAACTCATTAATATTAATGGGAAACATCTTGAACTGCTAAAATTTATTGTAAAAGGCAAGTTGGAGCCTGGAATGGTTGAGCATTGAACATTTGAAGTGATTTTTGGTGTTTATGCAAGAATTTTGAATAAGATTTCCATTGTTTTCTATAGTTGCAACAAGTTTTTGGCTCTTGTACGGCTTGTACAGCCCTGCTTATGGAATAAAACCAATTGCATGTTATATTATTGTGTTCCCTCTTTCATTTGGCGTTGGTTTCATGAATTTTCATCATGTTTTGAGAAAGTTATTGAGATTTTTCCAAAAACTGTCCCATTTTTGTTGTGATTTTCTGAGTTTCAGGTCACTTTCTTGGTTTGGTATGAACTGTACGGCCTTGGTAATGGCTTGAAACCAGTTGCACGTTAAATATTGTTGAATCCTCTTTCAAATGGTGTTGATTTCAGGAGATTTCATCAAGTTTTGTTGAAGTTATAGTGATTTTGGTGAAATCTGTCTAAACCTTAGCTAGGGTGGGCAGCAAGCACTAAAAATGTAATAAATATTTTTCCAACTGCTCAAAAACCCTGAAATCTTGAGCAAAATTTTGTCTTGATCTATATTTTAATTTGGCTTTGGGTTTGAGTCTTCATTTGCTTGGGATTGTGAGAAATCTATGACAGTCCATAGGAGGAAACTAGGGGAAAATAGTGATTTCTCTCTTTTTGCTACTAAATCTCTCAACCCACATTTGAAAAACTTGATCCATGGCTTGAAAAATGTTTATTGATGTTTTTGGTGAGTGTGTAGACCTGGAGCAAGGCTTACTTTGGTTGTTGAAGCTTGGTTTGTTTCCTTCTAGACTGTCCCATTAGAACAGTGAAGAGAATCTTTCAAGAAAACTGTGTATTTTGATCTTTTAATGTTGGTTGCCTAAAACCCACGTTGGATTTCCAAGTAACTATTGATGACTCATGTTGTTAAGGGTCTTTGGAGTCTCTACAAGTCTAGGGCACACATGACAAACTGAGGGAGTCTTTCAAGAGGGATTGCAGCACATATGTCTATCTGACTATTGCCACCTCCAATAGGTGTCCATTCAAGGTCAACACTTGAGAAATGATTTCCCTCGTTGGGAATGTCTTGCACATGTAGCGAAATAAGTGATTCCCATTTATTTGGCCTACCCATTCTGAATAATATTAACATGGTTAGTGGACCTCTATCTTGTTCAAATATGTAATTAAAAAATTAAATCTTCTACCATAAATTCAAGAATATAAACAAACATGGGAATTATTATCATCCTAAAATTCAATTGAACCCCAACGAATTTACGAATAAGATCATTTCTCTAAAAATGACTTTTACCACAAATTCAATTTACAAATAAGATTATATGGGACAATGTTATGATTTGGGATGATTTAAACTACATGATTTGTTCCCACAACATAATTTTTACATTAACATGGTGTCTTAATAATAGACCTACTTGTACCCTTAACAATGACATCAATGATCCAAACCAAACATACAATTATTTTATACGATGACTTCAATTCCATTGACACAACACATTATTACTTGGATACATTTGTGAAATTTCTTTATACACTAACACTCATAAGCCTAGGATTGTAAAGGAAGCTATTGGTATTAATGATGTAGATTCTTGGAAAGAGGCTATGGATGAAGAATTAACAACATTAATAAAAAAGTTAACACATGGGAGATTTATTATATTTTCCAAATGGACATAAAATTGTTGGATATGAACATATGTTCAAGAATAGTAAAAGATAGTAAAAGAAATGAGGCTATTGGTAAAGGAAGCTGGTGATATTGATAGTAAAAGATCCATCAGTGATAGGAAAAGGTGTCTCAACTTTACATTCCTAATGCTCATTTTAATATATTTTCTATGCACTTGCTATTTCATATTCTAGTGAATTTTATTCTTGTGGGAGAGTTCATGTCCAATGCGGAGGATCCTAATTTTAAGTGTTTTTTTGGCTTCACCAATGGCATAGATAAGGATTTTATAATAAAGCATGCTCTCATTTTTAAATAATTAATAAAAAAGCCTTGAACCTCATCTTATTTTAATGTGAAACTCATATTAGTAATCAAAACTTGAAATCTTAACATATAATCATGAACTAGTTAGTATTTTTCTTTCTTGCATTGCATAATTTTAGAAACATTTGTCATGGATTCAATGTCATAATGAGAATGTTCGATATAATAATAGAATGAGGCAATAAATAATCATGTGAATGCTTGGTCATTCAAGGTTGTTGGAAACAATCTAGCAAATAACTTGTCCTTATGAAAATAAGTAGCATGAAGTTTACAAGGATTATAATTCTATTAATGGATTAGATCTATCATTATACTTATAAACATGGTTCTAGAAATCTACTTGGTGAGGGAAAGGGCTTTATACCATATTTTGAAGGATTATGTAATATTCCATTACTATAATCTCTTTTTAAATATTTTCTCATAATGATAAATATACCATCTAGATTTTCGAACATACTCATGGTGGAGTACAAATAATGTGAAACTATCATGCTCAACATGTCCAATAGCTTGATGTGTAGATAAATCACTAGTACTAGTAGGGGAGGATTTAAGAGATAAATCACTAAATAGTTGCACACAAGCTAAATAAATAATCTAAGATATCTTTACATAGTTCTCTTATTCAATGAATGTATACTCCATGTGTTTTCTCAATATGATATGTAAGAGAAGGTACTCAACAATTACAAAAATATATATCATATAAAGGCATAAAAGGATTTGAAGGAGAAACCGTTGTTATAAAAAAGGCATATAACATCATGATATGCATGGACATGTCTATGAGACTCCCAAGGAAAGGACACCAAAATGTGAAGAACTATAACTATGTGTAACATTTTTATAAGAGTCGTGAGAATTATCATTAAAAAATAATGAATTGTCACCATGATAGTCACTTAATATATCATCAATATAGCATGAGCAACATGAATGACAAGAAAGAATACCAATCTTGTATGAAGCTAAAACATGTGTATTAGAAAAAGAGAGACACATGTAGGAAAACCAATAGAGATCAAAGGAAACTTTTTTTGAGATGTACAAAATATATGCTTACTAGAAAATATCACCACATGAAGGAATATCCCTAGATATATTATGGGAGATGAGATGCACATAATATATGCTTACTAGGAAACATCACCATATGAAGGAATATACCTATATGTATTATGGGAGATTAGGACTAAAGTATCGCCATCTTTTATCTCATGAGATGAAGAATCATGATGAGTCATGGAGATAAATAAAGTAAAATCCTCTAATATAGATGGGAAGGCATGCATAAGTCTAAAAAGGATGGAACATTTCTCAAATACTCTACAATCTTATGCATGAAACATGTAGGATCATTTATGTCATAAAATAAGGAAAAATAATTAAGGATAAAAGGACGAGAATCAAGAAAGAATGAAAATAGCTCATAATCCATGATGTATGCATGAGGGAAACCCCAAAATAAAAATTCGTAAGGATCCATGGTAAATGATATAATAATGAAACTCAATCAATCAAAAGATGGGATGGTGGTGATGGGATATATATAAAATAATGAAAGCCCGAGACTCTAATAAAATCTAGAATAAATGACATAGTAATAAAAATATCAAATCTAAAAATTATAGATATAAGAAAAGTCAAAACCTTAAGGTAAAATTTTAGAAGGTTTTGAGTGTTGGGTTCATTTAAATTTAAGGAAATACAATTCACCTTTGTATGAAAAATTAGGTTGAAAGAACATAAAAGAAATAAAATTGAATTAATCTAATTTCAAGTTACAATAGGTCATATCATAGAAATTAAAAGAAATAAAGATACAAGTTGATTTTAGAATTCAAAAGTTAGCTATCTACTACTTTGACCATAACTTTTGAACTAACTCAAAATCACTTATTCTCAATCATGTAAGAAATAAAATAAAAATATATATTAGATCATTCTTAAACTTAATTAGATCCAATTCACAAATTATAAAAATAATCTAGATTGTATTAAAAATTCATTAATTTGAACCTTATACACAAATCTAAATTTGTAGTTATGAATATTCTATGCATATAACTCCACAGAAAAATTATATGCCTATAAGTACAATATACCAAAACATATTTTACTGTCCTATTTTATCATCTTAAAATAAGTAAGCTTTCCTTAAATTATTTGAACCTCAACTACTATATTATAAGATCTACATGGTGGCACTTCCCTAGGGCTAAAAATGGGATTTTAAAATGATACAATTATCTCTTAGGAAAAATATGGAAAGGCCAATATGATAAAGAAATAAAAAGAATGCACATTTAGTAAATAATTACCCAAACTAATGTGAGGAGCGAAAATTTAAAACAAAAAAATTATAAATATTAATATAGATATTTTCATTTATTAAATATTAATATAGATATTATTAAATATTATAATTATTATTGTCATTTATTTATTCTAAGAAGTTTAATAAAAAATTAAAAAAAATATAACAATCCACTTAAAAACTATTACATCATAATAATCATGGAAAAAAATCCAATCAATATATTATTCTTAATTTACATTACAATATTCTTAATTTTCATGGACATGTCATGTGATTACTTTTATAATGTGTATATTCAAAACTTGTATATTCAAAACATTACAATATACACATTAAATATACAAGTTTTGAATATACACATTATAAATATTGTAATGTATATTAAGGATATTGTATTGATTGGATTTTTTTTCATGATTATTACGATGTAATAGTTTTTAAGTGGATTGTTATATTTTTTTTAATTTTTTATTAAACTTCTTAGAATAAATAAATGACAATAATAATTAATTTTTTTAATTATTTTAATTACTTATTATCATCTACACTTTCATTTTTTTTAATGGTAAAGATAAATCACTTCATTATTACATTTAGAACACTCTAATCAAAATAGACCCATAAAAAAAATGATATTATAATATACAATTTTCACCATTTGAACATTTTAGGATTTTTTTTTTAAAGAAAAGGAGGAAATTGAGTAAAAAGAGATACATGGACAAATTATACTCTAAAGATTATTTGACATTTTAAGTTCGAAAAAAAGAGTAATAATTAAAATTTATTCTAATTGTTTTAGAATAATTTATTATTAATTAATTTACACTTATATTTAAAATATTAAATATTATGAATATTATAATGTAAATGAAAAAAATTCTATTAATAGAGTAAGTTTTATTCATAATATATAAATTGTTAATTTTATTGAGTTTGAATGCATAGCATAAGTAAAAAAGACATGGTTATGCAATATTTAAGCATTATATAAAACTAATCTTTAAAACTTGAAGAGAAAACAGCCAAATACCCGAAATACCCGTGATGTATAAAACATAGAAAACAATATTGAAAGGAACTAAAATATAAAAAACAAATTAAAGGAACCTGCAATTTGTTAATGGCAGAAATAAAAACACAGCACAGACTGGTCGCTCCTGCAGAAATAAACCCAAACGCAGAATAGAGCGGAAATTTAGGCATACCCGAAATTTAGGCGGGACAACAATTTAAGTTTAAGCTGCAATATTCACAGTGGTTGGCAAATTAATGCTATTCCCTTAAGTTTAGATTATTAAACCTCCTGGTAGTTGGGATAAATTTAGGGCTAAATTTAGCACATCCCTGACATTAATATCCTACTGCCGTATTTTCTATCAGTGGACTTGATGCGACGGATTGCAGTTTGGTGGGTACAGACTAACAATAAAACAGTTAGTGGCAGGGGTCAGGCATGGCAGGGCATGGGATGTCCATGGATGCATCGATGCAAATTGTGGCCTCCATAGCCAGTGCCAAATTAATACAGTGCGCAGGCTAGAGCTGGTACGATTTTTATCGATATGAATGATCCTTTTATTTATGGAGTTAATTATGAGGCTACGGACACAAGGGATGTAGTACTGGTTGCCTTAAGTTTCATAGACTTCCCTATGTGTTTGCCTCTTCTTCCGAAGGAGCTGCGTCATGTTCTAGCTCTTCTAATACACATAGAGGACCCTCAACTAAAGGCAACAAGGTTTTCTTCAACCAACATAGAGGGCTTAAATAAACAAATGTTCCCAAAATTTACTACTAAATAAATCTTCATGTATGGTGCCAAATCAAAATGAAAAGCATTCTTTCCTATCTATTTAACAATTATAAATAGATTAGGGGAGAGGACTCAGTAGTTGAGCACCCTAAGTACGTGGAAATTTTAAGTCACTCTCATTTTTTTACAGCAGCTTACTTGGCAAGTCCCCTGCTTATAACTAAGGTTTTAGGGTCACATCATCAAATATGATGCCACATCAACATGCTTTTTGTCAAGGTGTCCAGAAAGGCCTCAAAAAAAAGTGAGACCAATACTCGTGCATTCACAACATGTTTTGTTGAGCCCTGATGTGGAATCACATGATTGGTTGCTTTTTAGATCAAATGAATACATTTTGTTTAATTATGGGTAGCCATCAAGAACACTAACAACTTTAAAGTCACAACTATTAGTCCAATATTGATAAAAATATTGGGCATTATATAAACAACTACTATCACAACTATTGAAACATGCTCAGGCTCATGATACTCCCATGATACTGGCTCATGATACTCTCATGATATGGGTCCTCTCCCCTATCACCCAAAATTTTTTACATTATTGCTTGGCCTTGGAATATTTACTTTCCCAAATACAATCATGCTATATCACCAACCTTGAATTTATGATCTACACAATGTTCATTATGTCTTCTCTTGTACTTGTGTTGACTCTTTCAATTTCTCTTACATGTGAATTGTATTTTTTAGATACATTTCATAGACATCTAAAATATAAAAAAATCATTCCTAATAATGCATTTTAACATCAATCTTAATGTTTCATCAATGTCACCAAGCTAATTGACTAAATTTGATAGCACTAGCATACTAATATCATTGTAAGCAATTAAAAAAATATTTATTTAATTAAAATCTCACCACTCCACTCATTAATTAAATAATTTTATTATTGAATTAATTAGTCTAATTTCCATTTCACATTTAAAATAAAAATAAAATAGCCATTTCCCATCTCACATTTTTAATTAAATGCACAAACTCATTTCCCTCTATTTTTTGTAAATTTAAATCACTCCTTCAATTATAATAATTTAATATCCATCATTTAATTAAGCCAAGAGGCTTCTTACACTCACATCAATGTATACATTTTTATTCTCCCCATTTAAATTCACGTCTACTAACCTGTCGCAAAGTAAAATATTTATCAATAGATTCATGCTTTTAAATTAGATTTTAAAGCATTTACATACTGCATCTTATATTTTTTAATATCAATTTAGAATTTAAGATTTTTTTTATATGTAAACTTTAAAAGCATGCATTATGATCATCTTTTTATAGTTTTACTATATATGAAATTTTTAAGGAAATATAATATAGCATTATAATTTATAATAGTAATATATATCATTTTATAATATTTGTTATGAAAATACATATTGATTTACAATATTTTCATGCTTTTATAATTTTTAGAAGATTTTTAACAAAATTGTCTTAATATCTAATAAAAAAATTAAATAAATACAATATTATATATATAGGATGATAATAATGAATAGTTTGTGTTTAAGTTGATGTTCAAATGACATGCAAAACTTGAGTATATTTTTTATTTTTATTATTATAATAAATAATAATAATTGCTTTTTATTACGCTAAGAGGCATATTACAATGGCATTCACCAAAAAGCAATGTGTAAGGAAAAACTCTTCAGCTAGAAATTGGTGTTCAAATGCAAATCATATCCACTCTTAAATCTTATCTTCTTATTTTTGAAAAAAAAAAAAACTTAAATATTATTTTAAAATGGTTAGGATTAGAGTTTTGATTAGAGAAAAAATGATGAACATTTAGTATTAGAGTTTTGATTTTATTTAATTCATTTGTATTATGATTTTTTTAAATGCATTTTTTAATATAATTTTATTTTATAATTATACTAAAAGAAAAAAAGAAAAGAAAATTTGATTTTATAGATACATAAAATGATGGTCAATAGGTAATGGATAAATAAGTTTTAAAATTAAAAGGAAAATTGATTAAGTTTTGATTTTGTTTTAAGTTTTTTTGTAAAAAATAGATTTTTACGTTTTGAAAAAAAAGAAGATATTTTTGCATGTTATGTGAAATAAGAAGATTGTGTTGGATGGCTCTCTCAACACTTAGTTTATTTGATTGCAGGCAAGTCTATTCGTTTCATCCTTTCTTAATGTAACTTTATTTGATTTCAGGCCAAGCCTATTCAATTCCTCCTATCTTCATGTAACTTCTTTTAACTGTAAGATGGTAAGTATGCCAATGGATAGTTTGCTTGTAAACACAAATATTTTCATGGGAAATATCAACATGCTTAGTTTTTTAGAGATCTTCTACATTAGTGACTACTTCACAGACATGCCTTCTTGAAGAACAAGGTTTGTATATCTACTATTGCAGCATCTTGCATGTGGGCTACCTTAATGATGGAAACTATACAGTGTTACAAAATTCACTATAGTTTTTGCAAGTAATATCACCAAATAAGAGATTTTCTCCTACTAACTTGCGTACCGATTATCAGAAGGCAATTGATTGTATGTAGTTAAAATGAAAACAATATACTATTGAAAAACTAATGTAGATGTCCTTATTATTTCAAGTAGTTTATAATATGAGTCATCCCATAGAATCAATCCTTTTTGTTGTAGGTTTCACTATTTGGAGCACACCATGGAAATGCTATCTACTTAATTTTTAATAACTATCTTCGTGGATTCTAATTAGCAAATTGTGTTCCTACATGCATTTTCTTTTCTGTAATATAGATCGATTAGATTCGTTGCACCTTGAAGGTGAAACATTCTCAAATGCATTAAACAATTCTTCTAGTTTCCTAGTGCACATTGAATTTGTAGAAAGCTAAATGCTTGTACTATTTATCAAATCTTTTGTGGACGTTGTTATTTTTGCATTCCTGTATGATACTACCAACGTAGAATTTGTGTGCCATTCTCTCTTAGTTTAGAAGCTATCACACTGTGAGTTTTTCTCACATGAAATGATGCTAAGAAGTGTGACATGCAATTTCCTGCTTGGTTTAGAAACTATCACCAATTTAATTACAAATTTGATTATGCAATTTGCAATATTATTAAGATAATCAAATTGTTATTTTCATCATTGTTACTAATCAAAAATGCCAAACAATTTTGGCTCATAGTGCATGGTGGATTAATTTATGTCACAAATTTAATATTTCTACCATCTTATATTGTCATCATTGTGAATTGAAATCTTATAGAGGCAAAATAAGCTTTTTCTAAGGGACTTAACTCAGACGAGTTTTTGGGAAAGCAATACTTGTTTTTGGATGACAAGTAATTTAAAGATGTGGGAAACTCAATTGTAACGATCTTTTTTTTTTATTGGTAATAGGAGTTGATTTTATTAAAATTACCCCAGGATTTATCCTACCCCGAAATAGGGATGGTCACAAGGGGAACCATCTCCCCAGAAAAAGGACACTAGCCAAAAGATCATTACTCATAGCAACAAACCATAAAACCCCTCAACAATGGCATCAAGCATTTCAAGTCTGTCCTTTACCTTTAGTTCCTCCCTTAGTATACGATCAGAGGACCATGTCAAAGGTTTCCTTCTTTCCTTTCTTATCTCTCTTCCTCTTCACAACCAACCATCCCTCCTCCATCCTGGCAGCCTCCTTCTGCCATTCCTTAGATGTGTCCAAGCCTCTCCACGTTCTCCACACACAAATTGTCCACACTGACCTTCTGAGGTGCCATTCACCTCCCCCTGTTCTTGAACCTTCGCCAACCCTGATTTCTCCCTACACTCTAGAGTTTTAGCACCACAATGGTTTTGTGCAGCCACAACTTCATCCACTCTCACCCCATTAGCATAATTCGAGGTAGGCACCTCAACATGATCCGACCCCCCAACTGATCTAAGGCCCCATTTGATTGATGTGGTTCCAAGTTACTCATAGTCTGAGAGTAGCTCTTGCCCTGCTCTTCCTTCTTTTTACCTTGTTTCTCCACCGCATAAAGAAGACGTGACACATCCTGCCACCAAGTAGCTAGTTTAGGTTGTTTGGGATTTGCACATTGCACAGCAAGATGCCCAGTTTGGAAGCATCTTTTGCATCAAAATGAAACCTCTTCTTAGTCCAAGGGTTGCACCCAATGTTCATCCTTTGGAAGTGTTGATTGAAATCTCTTCTGGAAGAGTTTTTGTGACTTCCATCTCCACCAAAATCTAGGCATAAGTAGAATGCATAAGATTTGATGAGTCATCATCAGTCATCAAAAAATTCCCTAAGGAGTTTTGTAATACCCCGCCACGCAACCCTAGAGGAAGTTGCAATTCACTACTTAAACGTACCAATTTTTTTTTTTTGGGTTTAAGTACAAATAACATGTGAGATGAATACACATTGCCAACAACCTCTAAGGCCACAAGACAAAGATTACATTAAAACCCAAACAACAATTAACATCAAAGGAAACAAAAACATTAATCACTTACAAAATTAAGATTTCATACATCCCATACAAGATAAATTACAACAAGGATAATGAATACCTCAAGATTCCAATTAACAACATTTAAACAATATGATTACAACACTCATTCCCCGAATGAGGTAATTCCAATGAGCATAATTACAAATTACAAATTACACCTCGATGACAAATGAGGGGTAAAAGAATAAAGATCAACAGAAAAGAATGAAGCCAGAATGGCATCTGGATCCAACGAGCTCTCCAACATGAAAGTCTCGTCCACGTGAACAAAAGCAAGAAAAACCAATAGAGGAAGGTGCACGTTCCACCCAACCAAGTGAAACCAAAAGGCTCACCCCCCGTGCTAGGAGATAGTAACAAGGGTTTCCTAGACAAGACCATCTACCACTAGACACAGGCTAACACATAAACTGAACTGAATCAAGGACAAAACCCACATCACTTAACACAATGGTTACAATGCTTCCAGAGTACAAAAATCAAGTACAATCACTGTACAAAATAAACCAACTGTACAACACCATACCGACTGCTGTCATAGGAGGAGTGTCATCGCAAAGGCTGCATTGGTTATCCAATGGTATTCTTCCTAAGTCCCGGCCCCCCTCTAGGGATATCCTGGTAACCTCTCACGAACCCGGCGCCATATGCACACCAGAGCGAAATCGGTTATCTTTCGAGGAGACAAGATAATGATCTTGCCCTTCCAGGCCTTCCCGACTCATCTCAAGTCTCGTACAAGCCCTTGAGCCAATGAGCGAGGCTAAATTATCTTATTAATGTTCAAAGCTACTCTCTCCCTAGTAAGTTATTTTAATTTTCACTTAATTAACTGACTCTCATACGAGTTATCCCGGAACCACTTTGGGCCCAGCGCTCGTTTGAAAGCCACTCCCCTATCGACAGCACACATCGCAACCACATGCCGAGGGTAGACAATGCACTAACATTTATCACAAATAATTTCAAACACCTCAAAAGGTAACACATCACTACAGATGCCCAAAACTGAAACCAAAGCGTGCACTACCCAAGGCTAACACAAGGTTGACTAACATAATGATAACCCACATATCGAACTAATACACAACTCGACCTTTAATCACAAGGTCACACAACCCGTACGAAGTACCAGGTTCCACTGAAACATCACTCATGTACTATCCAAGATAAACAATAACTAAGCACATGGTACACAACATCATCTCAAGGAAACACTATTGGAAGACTTACATGATCAATCAAGACCAAAACGAAATTAACAACGCAATCAAAGAGTCCCTAGCCTCAGGGTACAAAACCCAGAGCATCCAAGGTACACTCACAATCAAACAAAATTTCCCATACCGAAACTAAACAAAAACATCACTAGAAAACATTCTAAGCAATTAAACAGGCTAATATTAGGATTTCTTAAATCCAAGCCATGCTATGATACATTGCATGAATTCAATTTAAATAAACTCCATTATTTGCACATAATTAAAGGCTAATCAATCATGTGAAGAAATTTAAAACTCAATATTTAAATTCGATTTGCCCTATCATACTCGATGATTAAGAAAAATCGATCTTATAAATAAATCCATTATTCAAATTCAATTTTTTCCTTTATTTAAAAAAATGAAATCACCGACTTAACATGATTAAACTAAAACACAATCATCTATTAAATGAATATTTATTTCATTTTGCTTCTTAAACTTTCATTTAAATTCCATAACATCATCTAAAATAAACCCCATTATTAAAAAAAAAAATATATATATATATATAATAATACTCAATCAACTCATTTCCTTTCATGACGTTGAAATATATATATATCAACCACTCAATTACTCTAAATTCACAATTAGATTTCCTAATCCAATCGTTTTAGTAAATAAAGTCATTTGACTATACTAATCATTCATTTCTCTAGTTTCACGATCACACACTATAAATGAAACCATTTGTTTAACAAAATAATCAGATTAAATAACAAGTCAATCAATTATGTCACACAAGAAATTAAGTAAATAGCTAACATTATTCGCACAAGCACAATTGTAGCTCAAGGTACGTTGACAACTTAAGGAGTATAAACCAATAATTATGTTTCGTTTCCCAATCACATATTTTAATAAAATCAACCTTTGAAGTAAAGGCACTAGATTATCTAAAATCTCCCTTTTTAAAATATATCCTTTGACTATTAAAATTCAACGTTCTAAATAATTCATTGGAATATAGGATCCACTTTAGCTTCTATTTCGTAACAAAATCATCTTAAGAGAACCTATATTTTAAATCTGTCTACTTAATTTCATTGTCTCAATTATCCGTAATAATCAAAATTAAATTATAAATAAATCAAACTTTTGACAAATACTCTTTTCTCTTAACACGGGAACCCAAGTACATATATGCATCATCTACTTAATCCATTAATGATACTTATAAATTCTAAACCATATACTTTCATGAACCTTATCTATTCTTTTCAATTTAAGAAATTAAACATCATTCAACAACCTATCGTTAGGATATTTTAAATCCAAGTAAAACAATGGTATAGCGCAAATAATCAATTAATAAATTAACAATAATTGTGCATAATCGAAGACCATCAAATTCCATTGGTATTTCATTTTCTCCATTTAATCATGACGACCAAAGCAATCTTTTAAATAATCATTTCATTCTAACACCCATTTCCACATCAATGTAATAAAATAGCCATAATGAAAATTGCATATTTAAATATAAATATTTCCAGATATTTCCAATATATAATATATATATATATTTATATATATACAATATATTTATTATATAAATTAAATAATTATAAAATTAACATTTAAAACCATACAAAATATATATATATTTTATTATAATATATAACATATATTATAAAATACATAAAATATATATGTATATTTATTTAAAAATAAATAAAAATAAAATGAAACACAAAAGAGCAGGGGGGGGGCCCGGGCCCTCCCTCAGAGAGGGGGGCCCTGCATTGCCTCCCCTGGGAGGCTAGGTGGCACACTATGGAGGTTGGTGGGGTAGCATGGCTACGCGCCCCAAGCAATTTTTTTAATAAAATTTAATTGTTTCCAAAAATGCAAAAGCGTAAAACTCAAACCCGGTTTTGGCGTTTTCTATATATATATATATATATATATATATATATATATATATATATATATATATATATATATACACACACACACACAACATATATATATATATATATACAATCAAAAATTGATTCCAAAATCAGAACAAATAGAGGAAATTCATTCCACAAAATACAAATAAGACAAGAAAAGGTTTAATCACAGTTTTGCACAAATTCTTGATGGAGATTTTCAACTTCAAATTGATTTTTTCAAGATCTCCATGTGTTCTTGTTGATTCCTATTGTTAAATTTTGCACACTTGTTTTCTAATCTTTCCATGATTTCAAAAGGTTTTAGATTGGTTTTCCTACACTTCCAATCAAAATGAAACAAAAATTTCAAGCTTCAAACAAAACTAGAATAAAACTTGTATAAAGACTTGAAGAACAAATTGAGGAGGAATCCTTTGATGCTTTCATTCCTTGCCAATCTCCCCTCAAGATCTTCATCTCCAACCAAGATTCCATCCAAGAAAATCAAAAGCCCTCTTTTTTTTTTTTTGCAACCCACTTATCCATAAGCATGCTTCCAAGAAAACCTCAAAAAAAATGAAAATATATTCTCCCCCAAATTTTCAAATTCAAACTCAAATTCACCTCAAATGAATTTCCCATTCACATTCAAATTCCATTCAAATTAAATTGCAACTTCAATTTCAAATTCTACTTTAATTCCAATTCTAATTTCAATTTCAATTCCAATTTCTAATTTCTTCACAAAATATCTTTTTTTTTCAAAATAGTCAACTAATTCTAAAAATATCTTTTCTACCCCAAAGTCATTGCATTTGAAAACATTTGAATTTTTTAATAACTTAAAACAACTTTCAAATTTCTAATTAGAATTCAATATATTTTAAAACCTTCTTTCCACATAAATTAATTTAAATTTTTAACACTTTTAATTCAAGGAATAATTTAATAAATTCACACAATTAATTTAATTAATCAATAAAATAAATCTAATCCCATATTAGATTATTTTATTAATTCAATTAAATTAATTAATAAAGCAAATAACATTCTTAGCATTACAACCAAATGCATTTAATCAACAGTTAAGCAACATAAGCCATTTAACTTGAATTTAAATAAAGAATACAGAGACAAGGCAACATAACAACCAACCCGACTACAACTCGACGACACACTGTGACTAGGGTGGTGGCTTGACATAGGAAAACCTAGCTACTATCTCCCAATCGATTTCCATCGGACAAGGGACACGCTCAAACCTGTGGAACCAGGTGGAGTCAATGTCCTGTACCTGCATCCTGCAACCACACGAATGTCGAACATGCATATAACATAACAATAAAACACACCGTGAAGAGGAAATCGTGGAATCACAGGGCGCTCACATGCGAGTGATGTGCTCCCATCCCCTTCACCAATATAGTATTACTAACTAATGAAGCTAACATCATTAACATAATCAAATTATAAAGCATCACTAATTCAAGTGTTAACAGGAACGAAGCATAACATAAGAAACATTGCCTGCTCAATAGAGTACAAAATGGAGGGGTGTTACATCCTCCCCCCCTAGGGTCAGGCTTACTCCTGGAAGCCTGCAAGTACCCCTAGTACAAGCTCCATAAAATCACACATAATGCAATATCATTACAAAGTTTACTCAAGACAAGGTATGCGATCTTATTACTTCAACATTCATTTAACACTTTGCATTTTGAATCTAGGTACAATAATTTAGCATCTACATGGTTTCTTAAAATTTAACAATAAAGTTGGGGACTATAGGCCTCACCAACAAGATGCACCTATTATGCAATTATCATTAACATGCAATGGTTTCACTAATTATTTTCTTCCTCTAAACTTTTACTTACTACAAAATGGTTTTCTATTCATATTATACATTTTCCATGATTATGAATGCAACTTGGGGACTTAGGTCCTTTACCCAAGGTTTGATCTAGGAAAACGAACCTTCATGAATACATAAACATTTTCTCATAAGATTGGGTTTCAATACACCACATACTCAAGGACAGACATCTTCGTTAAACCAATGAGAAGAGAGGGAAGAAGAGAAGAATTTACAATTCTAACATAAGCACTATTGCAAACATGGTCTCATCATCATACAATCACTTTCACACAGTGCATGGATCAAAAGAGAGCCTGCACAAACTCCATGAACTACAACATGATCAATCATTTTCCTTACCATATTTATAATCTCAATAAAATATACATGTAAAAGAAACTTCAAAACCACCTAGGGTCAATCAAGCAATCGTTAACGCAAGGAGGTAAAACACAAGAAGACATGCACCAAAAACTTGCATGGTGAAGAGAAACAACAAAACTCCAAAGGAGAATGCACACAAAAGGAACTTCTTGGCACCTTCAAGGTCACACAAACCTTCCAAGAATACGAACAAAGAAACCAAACAAGGTTAATTTTAGGCAACACATGTCACCTGCAACCCACCAACAAACACACTACAACCACACTCAAGAATCACTCAAGGGTCACAACCCTTTACACAATGAAAGAGCCATGCAACAAGGAAAACAAACAAAACACACTTCTTGGTAGGCTCGTGAGCCTAACCCTTACAAAAGCATTCAACAAAAGACATGCAAGGGTGGAAACAACAACAAAACTGATTGTCGTCCACCACACACAACACATCAAAATCACACACTACACAATCGTCCATAATGCATTCTTCTAATAGAAAGGATATCGGTGCATTGCGCACTACACCGAGGTTCCTATCCTTTCCACTGGTTTCCTGCACCATTCGACCTATACCACTTAATGACGACTTCTAGGCAAACAAGAGAAATCAACCCAAAAAGGAAAACAATACGAAAGAGAAAACAACTAGGTCAATACAATGGGATCATAGTGCCCAAAGTATAAACCTACACAACTTACAACATAATGGGTCCAACATAATCCCAGAGTTCCCAGTGTTTAAACCTAGGCTCTGATACCATCTGTAATACCCCGCCACGCAACCCTAAAGGAAGTTGCAATTCACTACTTAAATGTACCAATCTTTTTTTTTTTTTAAATTCGTTTAAGTACAAATAACATGTGAGATGAATACACATTGCCAACAACCTCTAAGGCCACAAGACAAAGATTACATTAAAACCCAAACAACAATTAACATCAAAGGAAACCAAAACATTTATCACTTACAGAATTAAGATTTCATACATCCCATACAAGATAAATTACAACAAGGATAATAAATACCTCAAGATTCCAATTAACAACATTTAAACAATATGATTACAACACTCATTCCCCGAATGAGGTAATTCCAATGAGCATAATTACAAATTACAAATTCCACCTCGATGACAAATGAGGGGTAAAAGAATAAAGATCAACAGAAAAGAACGAAGCTAGAATGGCATCTGGATCCAACGAGCTCTCCAACATGAAAGTCTTGTCCACACGAACAAAAGCAAGAAAAACCAACAGAGGAAGGTGCACGTTCCACCCAACCAAGTGAAACCAAAAGGCTCACCCCCCGTGCTAGGAGATAGTAACAAGGGTTTCCTAGACAAGACCATCTACCACTAGACACAGGCTAACACATAAACTGAACTGAATCAAGGACAAAACCCACATCACTTAACACAATGGTTACAATTCTTCCAGAGTACAAAAATTGAGTACAATCACTGTACAAAATAAACCAACGGTACAACACCATACCGACTGTTGTCATAGGAGTGTCATCGCAAAGGCTGCATTGGTTATCCAATGGTGTTCTTCCTAGGTCCCGGCCCCCCTCTAGGGATATCCTGGTAACCTCTCACGAACCCGGCGCCATATGCACACCAGAGTGGAATCGGTTATCTTTCGAGGAGACAAGATAACGATCTTGCCCTTCCAGGCCTTCCTGACTCATCTCAAGTCTCGTACAAGCCCTTGAGCCAATGAGCGAGGCTAAATTATCTTATTAATGTTCAAAGCTACTCTCTCCCTAGTAAGTTATTTTAATTTTCACTTAATTAACTGACTCTCATACGAGTTATCCTGGAACCACTTTGGGCCCAACGCTCGTTTGAAAGCCACTCCCCTATCGACAGCACACATCTCAACCACATGCCGAGGGTAGACAATGCACTAACATTTATCACAAATAATTTCAAACACCTCAAAAGGTAACACATCACTACAGATGCCCAAAACTAAAACCAAAGCATGCACTACCCAAGGCTAACACAAGGTTGACTAACATAATGATAACCCACATATCGAACTAATACACAACTCGACCTTTAATCACAAGGTCACACAACCCGTACGAAGTACCAGGTTCCACTGAAACATCACTCATGTACTATCCAAGATAAACAATAACTAAGCACATGGTACACAACATCATCTCAAGGAAACACTATTGGAAGACTTACATGATCAATCAAGACCAAAACGAAATTAACAACGCAATCAAAGAGTCCCTAGCCTCAGGGTACAAAACCCAGAGCATCCAAGGTACACTCACAATCAAACAAAATTTCCCATATTGAAACTAAACAAAAACACCACTAGAAAACATTCTAAGCAATTAAACAGGCTAATATTAGGATTTCTTAAATCCAAGCCATGCGATGATACATTGCATGAAGTCAATTTAAATAAACACCATTACTTGCACATAATTAAAGGCCAATCAATCATGTGAAGAAATTTAAAACTCAATATTTAAATTCGATTTGCCCTATCATACTCGATGATTAAGAAAAATCAATCTTATAAATAAATCCATTATTCAAATTCAATTTTTGCCTTTATTTAAAAAAATGAAATCACCGACTTAACATGATTATACTAAAACACAATCATCTATTAAATGAATATTTATTTCATTTTGCTTCTTAAACTTTCATTTAAATTCCATAACATCATCTAAAATAAACCCCATTATTAATATATATATATATATATATATATATATATATATATATATATATATATACTCAATCAACTCATTTCCTTTCATGACGTTGAAATATATATATATCAACCACTCAATTACTCTAATTCACAATTAGATTTCCTAATCCAATCGTTTTAGTAAATAAAGTCATTTGACTATACTAATCATTCATTTCTCTAGTTTCACGATCACACACTATAAATGAAACCATTTGTTTAACAAAATAATCAGATTAAATAACAAGTCAATCAATTACGTCACACAAGAAATTAAGTAAATAGCTAACATTATTCGCACAAGCACAATTGTAGCTCAAGGTACGTTGACAACTTAAGGAGTATAAACCAATAATTATGTTTCGTTTCCTAATCACATATTTTAATAAAATCAACCTTTGAAGTAAAGGCACTAGATTATCTAAAATCTCCCTTTTTAAAATATATCCTTTGACTATTAAAATTCAACGTTCTAAATAATTCATTGGAATATAGGATCCACTTTAGCTTCTATTTCGTAACAAAATCATCTTAAGATAACCTATATTTTAAATCTGTCTACTTAATTTCATTGTCTCAATTATCCGTAATAATCAAAATTAAATTATAAATAAATCAAACTTTTGACAAATAATCTTTTCTCTTAACACGGGAACCCAAGTACATATATGCATCATCTACTTAATCCATTAATGATACTTATAAATTCTAAACCATATACTTTCATGAACCTTATCTATTCTTTTCAATTTAAGAAAGTAAACATCATTCAACAACCTATCGTTAGGATATTTTAAATCCAAGTAAAACAATGGTATAGCGCAAATAATCAATTAATAAATTAACAATAATTGTGCATAATCGAAGACCATCAAATTCCATTGGTATTTCATTTTCTCCATTTAATCATGATGACCAAAGCAATCTTTTAAATAATCATTTCATTCTAACACCCATTTCCACATCAATGTAATAAAATAGCCATAATGAAAATTGCATATTTAAATATAAATATTTCCAGATATTTCCAATATATAATATATATTATATATATATTTATATATATATAATATTTATTATATAAATTAAATAATTATAAAATTAACATTTAAAACCATACAAAATATATATATATTTTATTATAATATATAATATATATTATAAAATATATAATATATATTATAAAATATATAATATATAACATATATTATAAAATGCATAAAATATATATGTATATTTATTTAAAAATAAATAAAAATAAAACGAAACACAAAAAGAACAGGGGATTAGGGCTCGGGCGACGACTGACCTCCACAGAGGAGGGGATGCGGCCCTGGCCGCGCCCGGCCTCCCCTATGGGAGGCAGCGCTGCCGGTGGCAATGCCTCCCCCACACTGTGGAGGTCGCTACGGCAGCGACCTCCATAGGGTCGGCCGGGGGTAGCATGGCTAACGCCGCCCCCCTCCCAAGCAATTTTTTTTTAATAAAAATTTAATTGTTTCCAAAAACTAAAACGAAACTCAAACCCCGGTTTCAGCTTTTCTCCATTCTTTTAAAACCAATACTTTTAAAATAAACATATTAAAATATATATATATATATATATATATATATATATATATATATATATATGATATATATATATATACACACACACAACATATATATATATATATATATATATATTTAAAAAAATTGATTCCAAAACCAGAACAAATAGAGGAAATTCATTCTACAGAATACAAATAAGAAAAGAAAAGGTTTAATCACAGTTTTGCACAAATTCTTGATGGAGATTTTCAACTTCAAATTGATTTTTTCAAGATCTCCATGTGTTCTTGTTGATTCCTATTATTAAATTTTGCACACTTGTTTTCTAATCTTTCCATGATTTCAAAAGGCTTTAGATTGGTTTTCCTACACTTCCAATCAAAATGAAACAAAAATTTCAAGCTTCAAACAAAACTAGAATAAAACCTGTATAAAGACTTGAAGAACAAATTGAGAAGGAATCCTTTGATGCTTTCATTCTTTGCCAATCTCCCCTCAAGATCTTCATCTCCAACCAAGATTGCATCCAAGAAAATCAAAAGCCCTCTTTTTTTTTTTGCAACCCACTTATCCATAAGCATGCTTCCAAGAAAACCTAAAAAAAAATGAAAATATATTCTCCCCCAAATTTTCAAATTCAAACTCAAATTCGCCTCAAATTAATTTCCCATTCACATTCAAATTCCATTCAAATTAAATTGCAACTTCAATTTCAAATTCTACTTTAATTCCAATTCTAATTTCAATTTCAATTCCAATTTCTAATTTCTTCACAAAATATCTTTTGTTTTCAAAATAGTCAACTAATTCTAAAAATATCTTTTCTACCCCAAAGTCATTGCATTTGAAAACATTTGAATTTTTTAATAACTTAAAACAACTTTCAAATTTCTAATTAGAATTCAATATATTTTAAAAACCTTCTTTCCACATAAATTAATTTAAATCTTTTAACACTTTTAATTCAAGGAATAATTTAATAAATTCACACAATTAATTTAATTAATCAATAAAATAAATCTAATCCCATATTAGATTATTTTATTAATTCAATTAAATTAATTAATAAAGCAAATAACATTCTTAGCATTACAACCAAATGCATTTAATCAACAGTTAAGCAACATAATCCATTTAACTTGAATTTAAATAAAGAATACGGAGACAAGGCAACATAACAACCAACCCGACTACAACCCGACGACACACTGTGACTAGGGTGGTGGCTTGACATAGGAAAACCTAGCTACTATCTCCCAATCGATTTCCATCGGACAAGGGACACGCTCAAACCTGTGGAAGCAGGTGGAGTCAATGTCCTGTACCTACATCCTGCAACCACATGAATGTTGAACATGCATATAACATAACAATAAAATACACCGTGAAGAGGAAATCGTGGAATCACAGGGCGCTCGCATGCGAGTGATGTGCTCTCGTCCCCTTCACCAATACAGTATTACTAACTGACAAAGCTAACATCATTAACATAATCAAATTATAAAGCATCACTAATTCAAGTGTTAACAGGAATGAAGCATAACATAAGAAACATTGCCTGCTCAACAGAGTACAAAATGGAGGGGTGTTACAAGTTTCCTATAGCCTCCAAACAAGACTCAAACCAAAAATGAAGAGGGAAGTTTGGAAGCCTCACGCATAGAGGCACTTTATCAAAGGTCTCTGTTATAGGATTAAAAGCTAGATGTCATGGCTTTAAAGACAACAAATTTTTCCTCCCAACTCCAAAAATAATCACATATAACTTTGTTTCTATCCTTCACAGATTCAAAAACAACAATAAAAAAACTTCTAGCAACTAGGTAAATTTGTATACAACCATCCACAATGGGTTCCCAATGTTCAGAAATCCATTTGTGGAGATCACACAAACATGGCCAAAAACCCCTAATGCGTCCAATCAATCCTAGTTTTGAAAAAAAATTGACATTATGAGTTGCCTCATCTTCAAGCTCTTCTTGCAGAGAGACTGTCACCGAAGTGGCCTTCCCTGTCTTACCCGTCACCTAGAGATGATGCCCTACATGGGCATTTGCAACACTTAATTGACATTCGTCAGCTCTCTCCCTTTGCCCATTGATGCCAAAGTGCACATCAGATATTTTCTAGGAAAACCCAATTGGGTCTCTCCCTTTCTCAGAGGCCTTTAACTCTTTTTTTGGTCCATCATCCCTTGTGGTTGCGGTGATGGGTTGCTTCTTCTCCTGGCCGATCAGTGTATTGCCGCCATTCAGAGAACCTCCAACCCCGTTCAGTTGCTTCGATGATCTCTCTATTTTTCTGCTCGGGCCACCCTTCTCCCTACTCTGGATACCTCCATTCCTTCCCAGAAAGACCCTTCCCACATGGCTCAGCCTAGGTGAAGCCCTAGTTGCAGCATCATTCAAAAAGTGTTTGTTAGCGTCCACGCCCAAGAACTCATGTGTAGAAAGATTTGAGAATAAGTGTATTCTTAATTGTAACAATCTTTATTATGTGTTGTTAAGATTTATAAAACTATCGAGTTTGACACAATAATTTTTTTACACAAGGTTTTACTCAAGCAAACACATGTTATTCAAAAAAAGTACAAATCAACATTGCATTGAAATCTCACCAAAATAACTTAGTTCCTTTCACATGAGCCTATATTTATTTTTATTGTTTGGGTGCCTAGCTAAATACTTTTTCAACTGGAAAACTTGTTCATTGTGGAATGATGTTAGTCTTTTACTTGGATTATTACGGTTGTTTTTGGGGCTCTGGTGAAATTGATTTGAAGATGGAGGTTTAAGAGATACATATGTCTTCTTGCGCTTCTAGGAATTGGAGGAACTTTGCATTTGCATTTTCTAACAAGTTATTGAACTACAAGCATCGGTTCACGAATTCAAAAGGCCAAGGCACGTTTTAGGCACTTTATGACAAGTATGCAAATTAATCAGTATATCTGTATTCATCAGTATAATAATATCATTTTTTTCTTAAGTGTATCCATATATTTATGAGAAATGATATACATCTCTAAATTTTGGTCTTGGTTTACACTTTTAATCTTAACGCATCTAATCTTCTAGAAGAAGATGTGATGTCAAGTTAGAATAGAATTCATTCTTCAGGACATCCTCAAGGAGATTGTTCCTATTGAAGTTGAAAGAAATATTCTTGTTTTGTAAGTAAAAGAACATGATTGAACTAACAATGTCTTAGCTTATCTACAATATATACTTAATTTTATATTTTTCAATTTATAGTAAATCCATCTATGTCTTGTATTGATAGCTTTCTTAAATAGTTCTATGGGTATAAATTTATATGAAATCCTTAATACTACAATAACTATGAAACATTGGATTTAAGGATAACTTAATTTTCATAATCTAAATATTGGAAAGCTTGATTATTGGAAAATGATAATCAATGGAGCTTCATAGCAAAACAAATAGAAGTTATGGTATATTTATATATATTTCAGGAATTGTTTCATATATATGTGTGTGTGTGTGTGTGTTAATTAAATTGTTAGTTAGAAATATTCAATGCCAAGTCAAGTTGAATTCATTAATGATCATGTACTTATTATTAGTACTTGCCATAAGGCAATACTATTGCAATGAGTTTTATTTTTCTTACTTAATTAGTTATTAATAAGTTAGCTTTCAACCAATGAAAAACATTTAAAAAAAAAAAAAAATCAATTTATAAAGTGAACTTGCAAAATATTTAATTTTATAAATTATTAAAATTATTTTTCATGAATATGATTGGCTAAAAGGTTTTGTGTGTTATTGACAGGTTTTAGGAAAATCTTCGTTGAACTATCCTTGAGTTGAATAGTAAACTCCGCTTACATTTTGGGCACTCATCCAAATGCATGTCATTTGGTGAAGTATTGAACTTTTAAGTTTCAATGTTCTTATTTTTGCATTTCTAATCTATTATGATAGAGTTTAAGTTTAAAAAAACTCGAACATTAATATTAAGTATTTTTGATATATTTTATCCTAGTTCATATTAAGAATCTGTATAAATTTTATATTTATATAATTATCATTTTTTACAATCATACGATTTTTTTATTTAGTTTGATATTTATAATATTTTTATAATATTTAAAATTTTAATACATAATATTTTTATATAATATAATTGATTTTTATTAATATTATATTTTTATTATGAAATTTAGATTATATAATATTTAAATTATATAATATTTTTATTAATATGATATTATATTACCTTAAGTTTTGTTAATGTAATATTATATTATATTTAAATTATTTTTATATTTATATTTATACTATAGTACATTAGAATTATATTACTAATATATTTATTTGTTAAAAAACTATTTAAAATATGCAAGATCTTTTGATATTTTTAAAAATAAATGTTATAAAGATTTTAGATAGATTTTTGTGAAGATAACATTTATTTAATTTACCAATATGAGATCCAAACATAATGACAAGTATAATAGTTTCATATATAAGTGATTATTAAAAAGCAAATAATTATGGTAAAAGTGATAAAATTATTATACTATAATATATTATATAATAATATAAATTATATATAAATATTCAAATGTATTCTACATTCATGTTTAATTTATAAAATTAAAATTTATTCTACTTTATTTTATTAAAAAAAAATAACATCAAACAACAAACATATATACTAAAATACAATAATTAATCAAAAAAAAAATACATTTAATTTTATTCATCTTCATTAAATTTATATATATTTTATTTTGACTCTACAAACCTATAATTAGAATACTACAAAGGCAAGTACTTACCACTACGTGGCACTTGTTCAAATTGTATTTGTAGACACGTAATATTGTCCTTAATTCACTTTTTCATTATTCCTCTATTAATTAAATAATTTTATTATTTAATTAATTCATTGTGCATTATTAATTAATTGTTTTCAATTATTTAATGATTTTTCATTTCCTCCATCATTCAATTTAAATAAATAAAATAATTATTTAAATTGATCCTTACCTATTCCTCTCATAACCAAATAGATGCCTCGAGAAGCATAACTCTCACCATATTTTATATATATTAATATTTAATATATGTATACTAGTTAACATATTACATCTACATTATTCATCTAAATCAAATTGAATCTTAATTGACCATCATGCCTCCTATATTGTAGGAAAATCTCTCCACCATATATTTATCAAATGAATCTATATTGTTCATCCAAATATTCAAAAAATATAAATAAAACCTTGAAGCTTAAAAAAAATCAATCTGAATTTGAAGGGACATGTTGCTTATATTTTATAAAATTAATTTGAGTAGGTAGCATTTCGTAACACTTATTTTATATGAATTCCATTAAGGTTAATGTGAGGTTCTACACTTGGTTTGAAATACAAAGCTTTAATTTATATTGTGTTTCCTTTTGTATTAGTTTGAATTTTGTGTATTACATTTTGAAATTTTTATTTTTTACATGCAATATTTTTTGTGTTTCTAGACATGTTTCTCATAATATCATTTATGATTTGTGTTTCAACATTTGCTCTATTTTCTTTTACTTTCCACCTAATTTAGAAAATGTTTTCATTTATGGCTCTAAAACTACATTTGCATTCTATATCATGTCATTTTTATTTTATTTTCACCATTTCTACCTAACTTGTGGCATTTGTTCTATATGGGATTATAAATTTCTCACATTTTTTTTTTCCTTTTTTCCATCCAATTGACTCATGCAAGGATATCTATGCTAATTGTGGTTCTACATGGGATTTTTTTTTGGTTGGTTAACACTTTTATAGGTGTTTTGTCTAACTAAGGTTTGAAAGTTTTTTCATTCTAATTATGATTTTTTATAGGTTTTTCTTGTTAATTAATGATTCAAGTAAGTGGTTTTTTAATGAAGGTTTGTAACATATTCTTTGCTAATTGTGGAATTATAAGTCAATGAATTTTTTGCTAATTCAACATTTGTATTTAATCATTGATAATTCTATTAAATTCATGATATTTATGTTTGTCTAATTTTTTTTGCAAAAATGTTGTTTGTACTTTATCTTTGTGCTTTCATCGAATTTGTGCTATTTTTTCAAATCCATATTGTCTACACTTGTTTAACCATTTTTTCGATCAATGCTTGTGTTTAATCCCTAATTTTCAATGTTTATGCTCTATGTTTCAACATATCCATTTTGAATCTATTATTTTATTGTTTTTTTCTTGCTAACCACTAATCTAGAGAGCTTGTATTAGATTGTTATGCTATTGTAACTTTGTTTGTGCAAATTTCATTTTTCTAAGACTAAAAAGGCTTGAAACTACTAACATCTTGGTTGTGTCCTATTTATTTGACAAATGATTAATTTTTAAACTTCTTACACATAATAAATCTTTAAGGTAATTAACTTTTATTTTTGGTCTTTATTTGTTATAAGCTAGTTGTGTATGCTCACCTCTCACACCTTGGGGTGATCTTAAGGATAGTGTGTATTCCTAATTAGAATATGTATTCTCTTCTCTTGTTCCTTAGGATGGTATTGATTATCAAAAGTGATCTTCTCACTTGCATTTCCCAAAATTTAGTTCATGTATGCTCTTCTCTTAAGCCTCATACAATCTTGAGGATTAAAAAGATTATACCTTGCTTTATTTTTCATTTTTTAGGGACCTAGTGACCTTGGAAGTGACATCCAATCATAAATCCAAACCTCATGTTCTAATGGAGTATACAAATTTGATGTAGAAAATATCATTCTTAGTTAAGTAGTTTTGTGTTTTAATCACATTTTGAAGTGTGTTGGGAAAAGGTGTCTCAACATTGCATTCGTCATGCTCAATTTGATATAGTTTTTTATGCACTTGCTATTTTTTCTTCTTGTGAAGAGTTGGCATCCCATTTGGAGGCTAACTAGACTTTTTCTTTTAGTGTATTTTGGCCTCACATAAGAATGTAGACATACCACTCTAAGGTGCCATGGTTTGGCCACATGTCAACATCTTGTGGTGTGTGTAAGGTCATTATTAAGGGAGTTACATACGAAAAATTATATGATGCACACAAGATCATGTAAGAGGGAGGTTATATTGGAACCTTGACCAAATGTATGACAAGTTGTTACACTTGTTATGGTCTATCAAATCTTGGATGTTATCTTTAAGTTTCATGTATTTATCATTGTATGGTATTTGACTAAGTGGTATTCACAATATGTATGGTCTTTATACCATGTGGGTTTTGGTTTTTCATCAACATAAAACTTGGAAGTAGGAAGCTAATCATGTTCACTTGTAAGAGTTTCTTGAATACATTCTCCAAGGGTTCACACAATTTTGTGTATTGACATTTCTTGTTATCCTTTTTAGGTGGCCCTATAGGTAATATATATGTGTGTTCATGTTTTGAACTATTTGTACATGTCTTGTATCAATGATTTCATTGAATATATTTTTATTTTTTACAACAAATTTGGGCTTATCATTTTGGTTATTGTTGGTCTTGATCCTTAACAAAAAAATGACTAACCCTTTGGTGACTAATGCATTCTTGATTTGAACATCTTTTTTAATGATCTTGTCAAAGATGGATACATAATATACTTCTAAATAGAAGGCCATCTCCACATTAATAATTGTAACAAAAACATGCATAAGTTGTTTCTCAAGTATAGGCCACGAAAACCTACTAGCTAGGCTTTGCCATTGTTAAAAGAAAGAAAAAATATTGTCACCATATTTTTGTTTTGCATTACAAATATAAGCATTGCCAATTCATGCTTTACATTGTATGAAAAGTATTTTATAAAATTCTCTATGAGTTCAACAAATGTGTTTGATGTCACTTTAGGTATATGAGCAAACCAATCCAAAGATTGTCCCCTAGGCTATGAGGGAAGAGGCAATGCAAATAATCATCATTGTAGAACACCTTGTGGAAAGTGATGTAAAATTCATGGATATGACACTTTGGATCATATTTTCCTTTGTATTCATCAAATTTGGGTATTTTGAACTATAGAGGAAAAGGTGTTTTTGTAATTTAATTTTTGAAGGGATAGAGAAATGGTTCCTCAAACTTATATCCTTTAGTGAAAGGTGAACCTAATTGAAGATTTTTAAGGGTGTCCTTATGTCCTTTGATCCTTGATTGGTTGAAGGTTTAGATGATTAGCATTTAGATGAGGGAAGGAGGAAATCAAAAATATGGTTGGTATATTTAGAAGCCTTTGCATGGGAATCATGATGAGATTTTCTACCAAATCCTATCCCTTTGTTCTTTTCTTTAGTTCTAACATTCTCATGACTAGTGTCATTTTCATGTGCTTCATGGCATTCATCATTGTTTACAGGAGTGGGTTTTAAATTTTTCAAGGTTGAAATTATTTAGTAATCAAGCTCCTAATTTGATTAATTCTTGAAGGATGTGATCTCAATCTATTTTAATGTAAGTTTGAAATTGTGTTGCTTTGAAAAGCTCAACTATATCATCTCCATATTTGATATGGTTTTAGAGACTATCATTATCATCATCATTGTCTCAAGGTGGTAAACAAGAGTGATCATGGGTATTCATTTTGTGGGAATTTTCTTGACTACATGTAACAATTGGGGACATGCAAAACTTGAACTCTTATTTATGTGTATAAAAATAATTATCTAGATATGACAAGGTGTACCAAAACACAAGTTGGAGTCAAAACTTGATCAACCAAAGATAAATATACACTCAAAACTTGGTCAAAAGTGAGTGTGCTATCACTATTTATGGACTTAAATGTCTATGGGATTGGTTGTTATGATGAAGGGTTGGACTTATGACTTGGATATGGGTTGAATATGTCACGAGTGTGAAATTGTGCTATGGCTAAGGTTTAAATGTTACCTCGATGTAAGATGAATATAAGATGAGTATGAAAGTTAGATTATGTTTTGAAGTATTGTTAAGTTAGACTTGGGTTAAGTGTAACTATGATTAATTATGGACTAAGGTTAGGTTGACTTGAGTTAAGCTAAACTAGGGTTAAGTTAACCTAAGGTTGAGCTAAAATAGGGTTAAGTGAACTTAGGTTTAGTTGACTATGGGTTGAATGGACAATGGTTAAGTTAAACTAAGGTTGAATTAAACTCAGGTTGAACTAACTTGGGTTGAGTTAATCTATGGTTGATTCAAACTAATATTAAGTTAGAGTATGGTTGATTCAAACTACGATTGAGTTAACATGGGCTGATTCAAACTAAGGTTCTAGGTTAAACTTTGGTTGAGTTAAATAAAAAAAGTAATGTGACCCAAGAAGGTGATGGAAATTTGCAGCCCAAGCTGAAGCCTCTGCACTGGGAGAAATTATCTACAAATCCCGACCATTCAACGATCTTAACCAAAGGTTCATTTAGGTAATGCTTTTTTAATTTCTTCACTACATAGTCAACTCTCTTTAAAACAATTATGTCTTTCATGGCTTTGTATATTGACATAGGGTATTGAATCTCAAAATATAAGACACAAAGAAGTTCCCTCCATGGAACTATAGGCGAAGGGTAGTCTTTAACTAGTTATTAAACATTTAACTTTTAGCCAATCAAAATTCATTATTTAATTTTCATATATTTTATTACGAATTTTCTTAAAGTAAAATGTAAGATTTTTAACTTTTCAAAATTTGAAAATTATTTTTCAATTTCATTGGCTAAAAAATTTTAAGCGATAAGGGCGGATTTTCGAGAATCCTCGGCATAAACTTTTTTATCGCAGTTTTTGAAGGAATTTTTCAAGGATTTTTACACCAAGTTAATCTTTGCATTTGAATGAATTTATCCAAAATATTTTAACAAATTTTAAATGATTTTTTTCTAACTATTCAAAATTTATTTTCCTAGGCTCTAAATTAATTACTTTTTATTCTATCTTTTTTTTACTCAAGTGAAACAAAGATATTCTTCATTTTTAAAATTTATTTACTTATTACATCTTAAATAATTAAAAATTATTATATAATATATGAAAAATAATCTAAGAACAAATTAAAATATATAAACTATATAATATATAACATCTAATATATAATTTAATATATTTTTAGTATATTATATTATGAAATTATTTTTGAAATATTATATTAATATATTAAATTATCATGTAATATATTAACTTTATCATTATATTATAATATATATACTATAATATGTAACATATATAACATTTAATATATTAGATAATAATTTTATAATATTATATCTTAATTTTTAATAATCTAATATATTATTTTTTTAATCATTGAATATATTTTAATTAAATTACTTTTAATATATATATTATATGAAATTAATCTATAATATATTAAATTAATTTTGTGATGTGATTTTTAGATAGATTTATAATAATTTTTTTTTTTTATTAATTTTTTTTTTAAAACTAGTGATTCAAATAATATTACAGTTTTTATTAGCTAGAAATTGATTTTAACATTTAAATTATTTTTTCAATAGCACCTATAATTTTTTGTTTGATAAAATACAATTACAATTTTTATAATAATATTATATTATAAAATATAAATTTTTTAATTAAAATATTGTAAAAACTAATTATCTTCAATTTAATTGACCCTTAAATTTTATCCCATTAATACTGAAAATCACTAATTTGAACTATATATTGCAACCCTTACAAAATATTTGGATAAAAAAATTAGGCAATCTACATAAATTCATTTGCCAAAATCTTCATGCACTTTTTGATCCGTTTTAGCTCTATAAAGTTGGAATTGTAAGCAACTGTCATTTTTATTTACCAATGCTCAGAATGTTGGATAGTTAATAATTGAAAGGGACAGTTAAATTGAGCTAATTAAACATACTTGCCCCTAGTTTCATTTGCAATTTAGGTCCTATAAAATTTGAAAAAAATCAAAAAAGTAATGTGACCCCAGAAGATGATGGAAATTTGTAGGCCAAGTTGAAGCCTCTACACTGGGACAAATTATCTACAAATCATGACGAATGGTCTAAGACAAGTTAACCGAAGGTTCATTTAAGTAATGCTTTTTTATTTTATGCTCTTTAGAATAATTATGTTTTTCATGGATTTGTATGTTGAAATAGGGTATTGAATCTCAAAATACAAGACACAAAGACATCATGTGGCTAGATTGAAAGGATTAAGATATATCTTTCTAGGAGTTTTTGTTTTAATGCAAATAGAAGGGGGTACAAACATGCAAGTAATCTTCAATTATTGTTTTACCTAGGAAAAGGTGAGACTTAAGTTACAAAATAAAACATTATAACTGTGAAAAAGTGGGCATTGTAGGGTAAACTCTTCCTACCACAAAAATAAAAGACAACATATCTGGATGTGTCTAGTTACAAGCAATTTACAATTTCAATTTTTTCCCTAAGCAGCCTAGGTAGGAAGAGCTTAGGAGAGTAAAGAGCAGATAACTAAATTACATCCCACAAATCTCATGAAGACTATCTACAAAACTAAATATTATGAAAAAAAATTGCTTTTAGTATAGCAGTTGGACAAAGGTGCATGAGAACCATCAATCAAAACCAACCTAGAATTGACTGGGAAACTTGTAATCCTAGAAGATATGCTTTAACTCCCCTTGTTTGCTAGGAATCTGAAGATATAGATGAAATCTTTAGCTCAATTTCCACACTTTCTTGGTTGCCAGATAAGGAAATATCTCTTAGTAATTAGTAGTGAGAAGTCTTGCTAGCTATGGGCTATAGTTTTCTCTGTGACAATTGCAAAAGTTTGCAAGGGTTTTTAGTTTTCAATGTTGTAGGAGGAGGTATTGGGTTTGGACTAGGATCCTTACTCTTTTTTGCATAAAATTCCATGTTGTAATTTTTATGAAAGAGTATTTGATCTCCATTTTTAGATTTTGCAATGCAGATTGCTTGCTTAAGTGAAATAAATGAAAATTACCTCTTGAGAGTGTGACATAGTATCTAAGGAAAATAGAGGAAGAAGATAGACTATAAGCAAGGAGATGAGAGATTATAAATATTCATATAGGATAGGTTAGAATAGAAGTGGGAAATGCTTGCTGGGAACTATTTTGTTTAGAGCATGCCATTCAGCCTGATGGTTTCATGTCTAGGTAATGTCCCTTTTTATTAATCTATAGTGATCATGGAATAGTGTTTAAAAATTATAGATTGAATTCAATCTCAAAAATAATGTATTTTGTTGATCTATTTTTTTAATGCAACAATGAAACAATCATGGGAATAAACTATGCACATGACACTTTCTTTAGTGAAACTGGACGTGGAAAGTATATTCCCAAAGCTCTATTTGTTGATCTTGAACCAACAATCATCGATGGGATTAAAACAGGGACATACATGCAACTATTCCACCTTGAACATCTTATTTCTAGCAAAGAGGATGCAGTTAACAACTTTTCTCGATGCCATTATACTAGTCAAATTTCCTCATCCTCTAGACCTCTTCTCTCTTATCAACACAAATATGGGAAGAGCATAACCAATTTACAAATTCTTGTACACAGTTATTAGCTTAATTCATTTTGGAGTTTAGCATTTTATTCTGCTTGTATCTATCAAAATATTTTTAGTAAGAGAGCCTACTTTGGGGATTATGTGATTTTATCTCTCCCATCCATTCCCTCCTTTTTTCTCAAATCTAAGTTGGTCAGGTACATGCTCAAAATCAACATGGGAGTTTGAGGGGTTTTTTTTTTGGAAAACATTTGTCCCTAGCCAATTTGTTAAACAGTAAATCAAAGCATGTATACCCTTCCAATCCATTTTTTTTACAATGTTGCTCTTCATTATATAAATCCTCTTTGGTTGCATAAATGCAACAAAGATCTTTGGATGAGAAATTATACTAATCATCTAGTCATCTGCTATTTTTTTTTGCAATGAAGGCAATATAGTCTAGGGTAGGAACTGCAGGAAGATGAAAATACAATGTATGAAAGTGAGGACATAATACACGAGTTTTGCATTCAACTGTTTGGATAAATTCTTTGACTTCTTTCCTTTGTAATTGTTCTGATAGTGGATTTTCTTTTTCCAATTAACAGTGGGAAAAGATGCATTAGATATTTGTCTAGACCAAATAAGGAAGCTTTGCAACAATTGCAGCTGGAAGGGTTTTTAGTTTTCAATCTTGTTGGAGGAGGTACTGGGTCTAGACTAGGATCCTTACTCCTAGAACATCTTTCTATTGAATATGGACAATAACCAAAGCTAGGATTTACTATATATCCTTCCCCTCAAGCATGATTCCTCCTATACCATCTGGAACATCTTTGTATTGAATATGGATGAAAACCAAAGCTAGGATTTACTATATATCCTTCCCCTCAGGGATGGTTCCTCCTATACCATCTTACATCCTATTTAAGCTAAGGTGTTTGAATCTTTAAGAAAACATTAAATCTTATATGTATGTGCTTATTTGATTTATAGATGATTACTAATGAACTTGTTAACATCATCAGGCAACAATATACCCCGTTTCTCATGTGATGCAGATTACTCTATTTTGCAATGAAAACCTTCAGTAGCCACTAAAAATAGTGAACAATAAACAATAAAACTACAAAAAATATACAACTTTCCACAAATAAATAAATAAAGCATCCATTTCATGGCTGAATTACAGTATAAATTCACTTACAATATCTTCCCCAATCCAGACCAAAAACTCCTTTTCCAACAACCCACTACCTCCTAATAAACAAAAACCCTAATCTAAAATAGGGAAACATGAATAATTACACTACAACAATTGTGCTTCCCATAAACAACATACACAACAAAATTTCTTAAAATATCTGAATGCCTATAATTGATGGGAATTAATAGTCATGAAATTAATTGGCCCATTATGCATCAACATCCCATATTTTAAATTTTTGAACCTCTTCAAAGGAATATGATTTTGTAAACTTATTCTTGAATTTCCTCATTGCCTACACATAATTGTTGATCTTCTAAATGAGCTGCCAATAGTTTTTCCTTAGTTTTCTTTCATGATTCCTTGACTCAATCTTAGTCATTGTTTAATCTTCATCCTTGCACTTCTAGTGTTAGGTGGAGGCCACTGATGATTTCATGATTAGATTGGGCTATCAGAGTTGTGTGTGAATACTACACCAGTCTAAAGCCAGGGCAATATACAATTTATTTCATATGCAAACCAACAACTGTTAAGTTACAATGTCTTATAAGTTTTAAATGCTTCTCACTTGAATGACTACTAAGGGTTTCATTTCTTTTGGAAAATTTATAGAACTGAAATATTTCAGTGGCATGTTAGTGTTTAATGGCAAGTGAAAATTTTGTGTAGAGCCTAGGATGCTGGATTTTGAGGTGGATGAATAAACTTCAAACACAATATTGGATGACATTGATCTGGGAACCCTTCATGCCAGAGTTGAGGAGATGGCATCTCTAGGTAGATTTGTTTGGCCTGCATTTTTTACCATAATAGTTGTATAAGCCATTGGACTGTTTCTCATTTTTGAGGTGTTTAAGAGAAAGATTGCATAGTCATTACAAAGAGCTTTTCCCACTACATTTTTGGGATATAAGCAAAATAAATTGAAGTCTCTGAAATTCGTATTCCTACTTTGCCCCATAATGTTGTGTGTTTTGTGATGTATCATAGATTTCTATAATAACATGATGCACATTCTGCAAAAAATTGTCACTGGCAATTATTCAAAATGTAGATTTTTCTTTTACAAAACATTTTGATCATTTAGAAACATATTTGCACTGGAAAATGAGGTCTAAGAAACACACAACAAACTATTGGTACATATGACTATCCTTTATTTGTGTCAGCCATGCTTCATTGATTTGGCTATGTAATTGTTTCATTTTAACATTACTTTGTGTTTAGATCAAAATATCTACTTATTATTGATCTTGTAATTCCATAGAAGAGGGATCTTCAAAGAGTCTGAGAATGTCAAACTGACAACATTACAGTGTGATCCATATACATGATATTTTGTTTGACTCTAAAATTTTAAAATCTTTAGTTTTCTGCTTATTATGTTTCATAGATTCATCATTTAATTATTTCATTTTTAACATTGCTTTGGACAATCTAAACTAGCCTGCTTTTGAAGCCTACACTTGCATTGATATTGTTCTTTCCAAGTTGCCCTATTGCAGCAATAGAAACGTGCCAAACTGACATTATCACAAACATCATATTCAAGGGGGTTAATTTCTAGCTCTCACCATGTGCAATTGCAACTGACACTACTTTCTAGGTCCAGGAACTTGCCTTTATATGCCAAAATAATAAATATAGAACCATCCATGTAGACAGAGTTGTAGAAAACTGTGTAATTGTATTTAACTCAATTGAAAATACAAGAAGCATTTTTGGTCATTTCTTTGTGACAATCTACAATTTCTCAAAACTGCCCACCAGCACTTGGCGGGAACTATGCTGCCTTGCAGCTCTTAATTAATATGTATTTCAAAAACTTTAATTTTTTATTTTTTTTGCAAAAGAATAATTTGATTTATGATAATAAAAAATTAATCACATTAACTTTAGAGAATTTGATTTATGATAATAAAAATAAAAATATTTTTCAATATATTTTATTTTATTAGTCATCTATAATTGATATAGATTTATGATAATAAAAATAAAAAATATTTTTCAATATATTTTATTTTATCAGTTATCTATAATCAATTATACATATGAGAACTATATAATCTAATAATTGGTATTGTTAGCAATACCCTGCAAGTAATCACAAATATTATTTAGCCACTACATTTTTTATCCATTCAACAAATCTCTGTATTTTTTTTTTTTTGCTACTCTTGACCACTTAAATATTGTTCAATTCGAACCTCATTTATGCTCTATTCTCTTTTAATGTTGTCAATAAATTTCCAAATATTGGGATGATGTGCCAAAATTTGTTGTTCGAATCCTCTATGCCAACCTTCAATTGAATCAATAGTTTTGGGCAAATCTTTTGAAACTACCTCATAAAAATTCCACATTTCAATTGGGAATTTTGGTGGTTGTCGTCATTGACGTCTATCAACACATCCAATCCATGTATCTTCAAAATAATCAACTACATCTTGAACTTCAAGAGGTATAATATTGCTCTCACATAGTATGTCAAATGCATTTACTACATCACACACAGGTACAAATGCTAAGGCAAAAAACAAGCGCATACTCAAAGCAAAGTCAACATCATTTTCATAACGATTCTTTAATCTGCAAGCCTGTATTTGCGAAAAATGCATTGAAAAAAATGAAAAAAAACACCCATGTAATTTTGTTGTTGGAAACACTGTTTTTGTTGCACTTATCATAGATTTTTCAAAATCTATTGTTATTGATCTTGGTGATGCTAATGGTACCAACTCTTTTATTTTTGAAGTAATCATATATACGTATGTTCAGTCTTATCAGGCAACAACGCATATACTAAAAGCAGACAAGCATTTTTTTTGAAGCCCATGTAGAGTATATAATTGGTAAAATAGTTGCGAAATAGTTTTAAAGTGCCATCAACATACCAATGTTTGCATTGCGCCAATGCTCAGAGATTTATTTTAGTAGAAAATATTAAAATCCTGTTGTTATTAGGTCTAGAATCGAATAGCAAAAATAACTCTCCATGATGTGTTTTTGTATATTCTTAAAAAAAAAATGTTTTCTTAGTGTATTGGGATAGTAGGCCCATCATATTGTTTAGCTCTTATATTTCTTATTATTCTCTTCATGGTATCCATACTTGGAAGTTTAGCAGCTACTACTTGGCTACATTCAACAACAACACTTCCTATTATAAATTGTGGGGAAAGCTTGATATCATGCCATGCCATGTCAGCAGTATCAAGCTTTCCTATTTATACTGCTGACATGCCATGTCAAATTTTGTGGGGAAAGCTTGATATCATTTTTAGATTTGTGAAAAGTCTTTGAGTTGGTACTCTGAGAGAACTAAAAGATTATACAAGTAAAATCTTCATGTGCTTGTCTCTCTCTCTGTATAGATAAGTATATTCATGTAAGTGGGAAATTGTTGGAGTCCTATTCATTTTGCGGAAGGAAAGATGGCTTGCAAATGATGCTTCCTATTAAACAAAAATATAAGTAGATATTAACATCTAGGTTGAATATGCATTCACTCCCTTTCGAAGAGATCAATGTTTCTCATGAAGAGGCATTAGAGATATTAAAGGTTGCTCAACATAAAAAGGGGATGGATGCAAAGTCACATCAATTTGGTAGCCTTTATGATGGCGCAAAGACAACATGGGATTTACATTGTGAAGGGAGGACCATGAAGCACATTATTACCTCTTATGAGGATTTCAATTTGATATTGAGTGGGGGCATTAGTTGCAAGGAAGTTAGTGAAGTTGGTGGTGTATCAAGCATTGGTAAAACACTTGGGATTCAACTTGCAATCAATATGCAGATTCCTAAGTGTATAGTGGAGCAAGTCGTATATCCTCAAACTCTATGAGTCATGTGCTTGATTTATTTCAAAGATGTGAGAAGGGATGCACATATTGTTTTTATGAAGTGATTGGTCAAGACCTTTCTTCATTATTTTTAACTCTATTCTCACAATTTGTGGCATGCAATATAAAATTGACAGATCCCCTTCAACAATCACTCTGAGTGTTTTGTTGTCAAGTTGTTGGTCTGTTGTTTCTATTTTTTGGTTTCTATGTTGTAGTGCTTGCTATTTTTGACTGGTTGTTGTTTTCCAGTTTGTCTTCTTAGATTGTTATGCCTTGATATAATGCTTTGTACAGGATTAGGACTTTTCCCTACTTATCTAATCAAAAATATTTCTGTTGAGAATATGCATAATAAAGACACAATCAACATATTGGAGCTTTGATACTCAGTAGAATGGAACTTGGATGTTCCCTTTGATTTGAAGAATTTCCTTGGTGATCGTGAACATTGCTTAAAATTCAATTTTTATATTATGAGCAGGTATAGTTGTTGGAAATAGGATGCCATTTAATTGCAAATCCTAAACATAAATTATTTCATGTATCTCCTAAGTTCTTGAAATGTGTTCAACAACACTAAGATTAGGATGAGATTAATTATTTGGATGAAATAAATCATGAAATTGACATTTGTAGTTATTCCTAAATAATAGGAACATGTGGGTGCACACATGGTAAGGTGACACTCACCTTGAGTTCAGTTCACTATTCAGAGTAAGAGATAACACTTCTGAATGCATGTAAAGATCCTAGGAGTTAGGGTTTTATGTTTGCATGCATGAAGTTCAGTTCAGTTCAGTTCAGATGAGTTCAGTTCAGATGAGTTTAGTTCAGTTTAGTTCAGTTTAGTTTAGTTTAGAATCAGTTTAGTTTAGTTTAGTTTAGTTTAGTTTAGTTTAGTTTAGTTTAGTTTAGTTTAGTTCAATTCAGTTCAGTTATGGTTCAGTTGTCTTCAGTTAGTTTTAGTTGTATGTTAGTTAACTTCAGTTAACTTGGAATGCATGGCTAATAACATTGAGTTGTATGATAGATAACAGGGACTACCTCCAGTTAACAGGGGATGACCATTCTTTGGGAATGGTGTTGAGTAAATGTTTTAGTTAACAAGAAATCACTTGGAGCTAACTTGGGCACCCAAGATGCTTTCTTGGAATTAACTCCAATGCATGATAATATATTTCTGAAGGCTCTGTTAAGTGGGACCCTCTTTTGGGCGCCATCTTTGAGGAAGAGCTTTGTAATTATCACTAAAGTGAAGGATGAGTTGTAGCTTTAGTTTGGGATGCCCAAATGGGTAAAGCACATGTTCTAAGCTTTGGTCTTCATGGTAGAACTCAACTTGAAGCAATATGGCATACCTTTTCTAAGGTTTGAGCTTGTGCATTGTAATTATAACCATTTGGAGATTACAAGGTTGCATATTGTCTCTATTTATCATTCAAGTTGAAGAGAGTTTTTATAATTGTTATTTGCAGGTGTGAAGAAGATTGGTAAAGACAAAAGAAGCATTCTCAAGCAAGAATTGAAGCTATTGTAATTCAGAGATTGAATAATAGAATAATTCTTGGTGGAGTTTTTTCTTGAAAGGGTTTCTCCATGGTACATCTTGTGTAATCTTTCTAATATCCTATCTAGTTCTTCTATCAACTTCTCTCTTCATTCTACAATAGTAAAATGAATTAATCAAGATAATCATCCACAAAGAATATATGTAACAAAGAAAAAGCTTACTTAGATTAGCAATATTAAAGTTTTACAGAGTATTAAGCTAAGAAAACACCTCATTTTTCAACAATAGTAACTGTAATTTTATCCAACTGATTGGGAATTATGTAAGCGTATATAGAACCCATTCATGGATTGAGTTAAATTCTATATGCATATATAAGCCGTGTAATGGATGTCTCGAGACCAGGCCTGGAATTTGATGGTCTACATGACTGTTTTTTATATTTTAGATTGTATATTACAAATTAAAAATTTATTAGACTGTATAATTTTACTTGCTATATTCTTATATAACCATAAATATGACACTTTAAATTATTATCAAATCATAAAAATTTATCATAAGCATATATATATAATATAAATGTATATATATAATATTTATTACAAAAATATAAATTAGTTTAGAATAGATAGAATATAATTCTTTCTAATTTTAAAAATATTTTTTACAATAAATTTAAGATTTTGACGTTTTTACTAACAATTATCATTACTTTATATTAATATGTATGATTTATAATAAATATATATTAATTCAAAATATTTTCAAAATATAATCTTTTAAAGATAGAATATAGCACTTTCTAATTTTTAAAATATTTTTAACAATAAATTTAAGATTTTTGTAATTCTTTTTGGATCGGTAATAATATTCATTTTATTGATAATAATAAAAGATTACAAAGCAAGTCTCATAACAACTTCATTTTAAACCCCCACCCCACTACCACTATGAGCCTCTAAAAAAGCACCTAGCCCCACCTCCTAGCCAATCTGCATCCACCTCCAAGGTTCAACACAACCCAACAGACCAAAAAGATTCACCATCCAATGCTAAAGAAGGATACATTCGAAAAGCAAAGGTGACCATTCACAAAACACATGCCATAATCATTACAATTTCAAAGTTTCTATCGACCCAAGACCCATTACAAAAAAACACCATCATCCATCACAGCCACAGGGTACTACCAACACCATCCACCATATTGACACCAAAAGAGTGATCATACCTTTGTGCTCAAAATCATCTTTCACCTCCCACCTTGAATGTTGGTGCTCTCTCAATAGTTTGCTTCCTGGACTTTGAGCGCTATGTCCTTGGCACCCACTCTTACAGAGACATCACCCTCTCTTTCTGATTACCCCTAGCACCCTTTATCTCAGTGCGTTCAACAAAGAATCACAACTAGATGAATCTTGCTCTCCTCTTGCATCTCTATTTACCACATAGGGTTAACAAATGAAAGGAATCGATTCATACGTCTCCACCAAACTCACATTTGTTACCCCCTCCTTCACATCAAACCATACTCCTTAAGGAATGTGACATTAAAACTTAGCCATTAAAGCTCCTTCAACCATCACTTATTAAGGATGATAATCTTAAAATGAGATATTTCAAAAGTCCTCTTTCCATTCCTCCCCTTTGGCAACAAATGTCAGCACCCACTTGGATAACACATCTCCCTCCTCATTTATCTACCTCCAAGTATGTGTCACCTTAAAGCCTTCAAAGAAGGTTAGCATCTCCTATATGGCATGAATATATTTATGCAAATTCCATGCTTGTGTTGTGCCTGCCATGATGGCCTCCACAATTAACGAGGGAGTCACCTTCCAAATGCAAATTTCTAACTCCCATCTTCCCCTCAAGTTTAACAACTTGAAGTGTTGCCATTGCTTCTGCCATGTTGTTAGTCCCTTTCCAGATTCTTTTTTCTTCCATCATCAAAATATTACCATTACTATCCCTAGCGACACACCCAATCCTCGATGGCCTTGGATTTCCTTTTGATGCCCCATCAAAATTTATCTTTGTCCATCCATCCTCCAGTTGTATCCATCTTACAACTTCGCCAGCTTTAGAGATCGGATTCACCCAACACAACCCCTTAACAGGTTGAAGATTTTCATAATTTTACTAATAGTTATCATTGCTTTATATTAATATATATGATTTATAATATTTATTATAAAAAATATATTCATTCAATTTTTTTTCAAAATAGAATATGATTGTTTTTTAACTTTTAGAACAAGATTTATTTTTTATATGAATTTAGAAATTTCTTGTTAATTGTAACATAAATCTAAGATTTTTACATTTATTACTAATTATCAATCTTTTCTAATTTTACATTTTTTAATATATATAGGATATCCATATGAATAATAACATAACGAGAATTTTCATTTTTTTCAAATACAACATTTGTTTTAAGGTAATTGGGAGCTTTGGTTTTTTTCAAGAACCAACATTTGTGTTACAAGGTGAAGCCACAATAGTGGTTTACAATTTGATGGAGGAAGGAAAACTGAGAAAAAATGATCCCATGGCAAAAAATTTGGTTTAAAGGGGTTCAAATGAACCTACAAGTTCGATTGAACCAAAAAGGGGTTCGACCGAACAAGGGTTCGAGCAAATCCATTAATTACTAGGCCCACATTTCCCAGCCATAAAACAAAAGAAAAATGCATATTGAAGGGGGTTTCGAACCCCCCTTATTCCTCATTCTTCCCCTGAAACACAAAAAAACCTAAATTTTAATGCTTCGAAGCTCAGATTGAGGATGAAAATGGAGGAGTCTTCACAAACCCAATTGGAATCAGGTAGTCCTCAGAACGAGCTATCCAACAAATATAATTTTAATATGTATTTGTTTTTTTAGTTTTATTAAACATAGGTTTTTCATCGAAAATGAAGGTCTTTATTCTGCACATGTTGAAAAATAGCAGATTATAAAAAAAAAAATTGAAAAATCTGAGTGCACCAGATATTGAAGTCCTTCGTCCAACAATTTTTTTTTTGAATTTCTATATATACAAAAAAGTTACGTGTTATACGGTCACACTATGTCTGAATTGTAATTGGTTTGACTTCAAAACTTGATTAAAGAAAAAATATTCAATAAAAACTATCTAACCAAGTGGAAGCACTAGATATCAAAGTTACAAATCTAAATTGAAAGAATTATAATTTTATCCTTCATGGAAAAAAGTTATGCATTATAATGATGTGTCACTTTTTAAAATGTTGTTTTATGAAAAACCAGTTTTCATGGGAGATGGAAAAGAAGGCAATTTGATTCCAAAAATTTTGAAAAAAATATTTTTAGAATCTATAGACAAAATGTGATGAGACTCTAGTTTGCATCATCTTCAAATTCCTCATGGTTTAGCCGCTATAGGTGCCCGAATGTGAATATTTAGTTAAAATAAATAATTTCAGTGTCCAATTTGGCCAAAAATTGTAAACCACTATTGTGGGATCACCCTACAGGTAATTTATGTTTTTAGATAGATTAATTTTAGGATTAAATTATTTTTAATTTTATATAATTATTTCTTGGTAGGTTTGAAATTGATATTTAAATGTGATTTTAGATAGATGAATTTGGGGATTGAATTAACATTTGTGTTTATATTTTTCATATAATGTCAAATGATAGACATTTAAATGATCAAACCATCACAAAATCTTCATATGATAGGTAGGAGTGGCCATCAAATTCCAGGCCTACTCAAGACATAGTGCTCCTATCTATGGAAGTCTAGGTTAAAAGGCTTGAATTGGATGAATCATATTGGAGGAGTTTATGTTGGAATGCAATTTGTCCCATTGGTTGCATAAATAGAAACTATAATTTTGCATGAGCAATATCTATTGTAATTAGAAATAAATTAGAATTTAGTTAGGTTTTTCTTAGTTTGCATGTTCTATAATTTTTTTGTAAATTCTAAACTTCTCTATAAAAAAGGGCTCTAGGAAAATTCACCTAACAATTTACCATATGAAAATTCACCATAATTAGCAATAAATTAGAATTTAGTTAGGTTTTTCTCAGTTTGCATGTTGCTTGCATGTTCTATAATTTTTTGTGGTAGTGAATTGTTGGTGGTGAATTTTCCTTGAGTTGAATTTATTATGGTGGTGAATGTTCCCGTGGTGAATTGTTGGCAGGAATTTTCTGAAATTGCTAGCGGTGAATTTCGCTATGCCATAAAAAAGACACAATGTAATTGATTTGATTAAACAATAGAAGTTGTGCAACAACACATATTGTGCAAATAATGTGTTAATATTTTGTGTTTATTGTATGTTTGTATTTTTGAATTTGTGTTTGTGTTTATTTTTTTAATATGTTCTGACTCTTGTTTATCTCCATCCACCCCATCATAATTGGTATCAGAGCCAAGTTGGCTCAGTGGTGAAGATCAAAAATATTATTTGGTGATCATAGTTAAAGTTGAAGGTTGAAGAAATTGGTTGGCATTGTAGAAGCTATCAATTGTAGTTGGAGTTGTAGATAAAGTCGCAAGAGGAAATAAGAAGTGAGGCCATAATTGAAGAGAAAGTTGTTTAAAGAAAATTCGCCATCAGACAAGAAGTTTACAGATTGGATAAGGCAATCGTGGTATTGAAAACAAAGTGGAGCCAAAGGAGTTCATAGAAAAAAGGTAATTTGTAATACACAAAGATTGTTTATGTTTAAAATGGTTCTAGGAAAATTCACCGCCAACAATTCATCAACAGAAAATTCATTGTTAGCAATTCACTGCCACAGAAAAGTCACCGATGGAAAATTCACCATGGTTATTAAAAATATTAATGCAGTTAATTTTCCACCATGGTGAATTGCTGGCGGCGAATTTTACTTGGCAGTGAATTTTTCGTTGGCGAATTCCGTTGGTAAATTACTGGCGGTGAATTTGTGGTATGTCATTTAAAATAACAAATATGCTTGAGGAGATATAAGATCTTACTGAGGATATAAGGCAGATTTAAAGCAATTAGTTGTAAAAGGAGACAAAAGGTTTGAAGGACCCACCATAGTGTTTAAGTGGAATTATGTAGTTCACAGATTTTGGACTAGCAAGGAAAGCATTTTGAGTCCGTCAGGTTAAGGTTAATGCAGATCGCGAAGAAGAATTAGTGAGAGGAAAGGACAATCATAGTTGTTGAAGATGGAATCGTAAAAAGTCGTAGGCACTCAAAGCTGCCAGAACAAAGGTGAATTGGTAACAGACTTAAATAAGTGTAAAAGGTGAGTTTAAATCATTTGTTTCAAAGAAAGATTGGCAAAACGATAAAAAAATGAAAATGAAAGTTTAATGTATGCGAGAAAGATAGTTTGAAAGATGAATTGGTGTAACTTAAAAGTTGCAAGTTAGAATTGATAGTAGATTTAAAGAAATTTGGAAAAACAAGATATGAAAATTTGTGTGAAATTGAGAATCTTGAAAATGAATTGAATAATGTTAAAAGAATGAACGAAGAGTTACAAGAAAAATTAAATTTGTTTGATGAAAGCAAGAAAAATAATAAAGATTTTGAGGAAAAGCTAAAATTGTTAGAAGAAGAAAATTGTTTATAACTATGGCAAAAAAAATTAGTTATACTATTGGAATTTTGTTTTTCTTAGTTAATTAGTTATTAATATTTTAGTTTTCAACCAATCAAAAACAATAATTTTTTTTGAAAAAAATAAAATTCAATTTTGTAAAGTGAACTTGCTAAATATTTAATTAAATTATAAATTATAAAAATTATTTCTCATCAATATGATTGGCTAAGAAGTTTCGTGTGTTATTGTGGGATTTTTAGGAAAAGTGGAAATGAACTATTATTTTGCCTATTTTTCAGAACTAAGAACTATTATTTTGCCTATTTTTCAAAAAATTGAACTATTATTTTGCCTATATTTAAGAAACCAAATTTACTATATTTAAGACTGTCATTTCTTTATGGTACATTAATAAATATAAACAAGATTATCATGATTTTGAATTTTATAAATAAATTATCAAGCACGTACAATTTCATTCATGATTCTAAGAGATGTTGGGAAGGACTGGGACTTGGACTACTAGTGGGAAATTGGGCTCACCATGCACTTTCCCATTGTGGGAAAATTTACTTTTTCATTGTGCAAGGAGGGTACTATCAAGCTACCTTCTTTTACAAATATCTTCTAGAATGTTCTCGATGTTTCAGAATAAGATATGTAAATAATGATTGTTTTTAACCAACACATAGCTTACAGTTCCACAGAAATCTGTAAAAAGTATTTTGCATTTATTTGTTATTAAAAAAATTGTAGTTAGCCCACCCAAAACTTTGTCGCCTGTCAAAAAAATGTTTTCATTTCGTAATTTAAAATAAAATATTGGTTTGGATTTGATTTCTTTTAATTGGTGTTAATGATTAAATAATTCTTGCAGCTCGTCTAAAAGTATTTTTTCATTTATTACTATTAATTGTTAATATTATGCATTAGCAGGATTTAATTATTATTACATAAAGGAAAATAAACTATTCCTTTAGGGGTTGATTTAGGGTAATTAAATATATGGTTGTGATCTCTTATAATCCTTCTCTTTTGCAATGTTACTTGATTTAGTCAAGCTTGACTACTATGAATATAAAATTCCTTGAGCTCCCTTCGGGTGGTTTTGTTTTTGCTAAATATCGGCCCATGCCTCGTATGTTCGAAATGCTGCCCTTTGTTTCTCAATCAGGCCTCTTTTTGATAAACTCTGTCAGTTGTCGCCACGTATTCACTAGGCGCTCCTTACAGGGATTACTTCCTTTGCTCTTCTACCAGCTCCCGCCATGCTTCCACATGTCATCACTGTGGGCACTTCAAGGCTACTTCTCTTCACTTTTTAGTTGGGCCTCATCTGCGTGCCACCTAGTTATCATCCACATACACTTTTTGGCAGAACCCATAGTCGATGCTGATAGTAAAGGCTACCACCACATGTCTTCCCAACACAAGCTTTAATCACAGAAAGGGAGAAATGAACCATAGGCTATGACCTACTACCATGTGTCTCCTTCGTAGGGGTTCTACTGAGGGGAGGGATGGAGTGAATAACAAGCTGGGACATACTACCACATGTTCTAACTACCTCCATTGGGAAGCGACACTTGTCTGCATGGGGTTTTTCTAGGACCATTGCCATCATTCACAAGGGATGCATCTGGCTGGGGAACAACCATGTTCTATGGCTCAAATCTTTTCTATTGCAATGACTGAAGGAAATTATTGCTGCAGGCATCATTGCATGAGATACGGGATCTTTTTTGTTACTGTTCCTCCAGGCGGTGGGATTTTTAGCTATATATACTGCTTCTTTCTTGAGAAGAAGGGTTCAAAATATACAAAAAAATTAGGGAAAGACACTAGGCATTTTTATTGCTTTTAGATTATTGTATGAGACTATCATACTGTGCCATTGTTTGACCTTTCTATTTTTCTTAAGCTATTTGATAAAACATTAAACTGTGTTCTTATTGTCCTGAATTGTTCATTTGCAGAACTTCTATGATTTTAATACAGGTTTGTTGGTTTAGATAATGTCTTTGACTCCTCTTTTTCAGTGAATGTGTGTGAGAATTATTTTATGTCATTAGATGAATTGTTCAGGTCTTTATCTTTGATTTTTGTTATTCTAGAACATAACAGATTGTTGATCGAGCCCTTAAATCACATCCAAAAAATAGATTTATCGTGCCTTACATCTAAATTTTAGTGCATCGCCTTAGTTAGATTGTTATTTTTTATATTTGCTTCATTTTCCCATTCCAAAACCCCAATTACAAAAGAAGTCAACTTCTTTAAAAAGCTATAGGTCACTCAATTTAGTGCAATTGGTCCCCCCATTAACTGAGTTTCCCATAAAGGATGTTACTTTGCCAATTTTTGGTATCAATTGTTTCTTTTTTTTGGCACACCCAGTGGGACTGCATTTAAATGAATCTAAATTTAAAGAGGGTGTATGAGACATTGACCTATTACTAGATCCCAAACAGTGAATAATCCTAGTTTGTTAGTGCCACCACTAGGAACAATGCAAGTTGTGGCCCAGATAGTGAATGCTCCGCTTCCTCCACCCCTTCTGCTAGCCATGTTGCTCGCTACTAACAAAAATTATCTGGCATGAGATGATGAAAGTCCTCTTATAGCACTAGTAGCACCTGCCATTTGGGCCCCTATTCCAGTCTCTACTTTAATAGCTATACTTAAGTTCATCAGAGATGGCTCAAAAACACCATCTGAACATATGCAAGATGTTGTGGACATGTGTTTGGTGCATGGAGTTACAGACCAAAATGTAGCATTAAGGTTGCTTGCAGCCTCTTTCAAAGGTAAAGCGTTGGATTGGTACCACACCCTGCAAGCTAATACCATTGCTACTTGGGACCAACTTAGAGACCCTTTCTATGAAAGATTATCTAATGACGAAGACAGGTCTTCCCAATATCATCAGTTGGAAATCATAAAGCGGGCCCCATATGAAGCCATGAATGACTTCAACGCCCAGTTTCATATAACTTGGAAGAGAATTCAAGTTGCTATCCACCTGCTGACTGAGTTGGAATTCATGTTCCACCTAAAATCTATCAACGTTGACATTTTGATGATGATCAAGTCTCTTGGTGGGACCACGCTACTAGACGCATACAACGTCGCAATCAAGGCAGAGAACAATCTAATAGACGTAGGGAAGTTGTTTCCTCGTCCCACCATGCCTATATTCCTCGAAGTATCAGTTTTCACCTAGGAGATGTCGTCTACCAGTGCGTCTGCTCCTCCCTAGTCTATGTACATGTATTCTAGCACACCATAGAATGTCGCTTCTACATTTGGTTCTTCAAAGGACGAGATGAGCGACATTAAGGAAATGTTGTGGACCATTTCTAATGAGATAACGTCATCAAGTGGAACCAGGTTGTGCCTCTGAAGCCAACCTATCATAATTATCAGGGCGGAAGGTCTTCTTACCAAAAAAACTAGTTCCAAGGAGGCGCTCGCATAAATCCACAGGCGCAAACAACTAATCAAATAGTACCAGTGCCTTCTCTATTGTAGAGTGCTAACCCAAGCTCGAGTAGAGAGTTGATAGCAGGTAAAAACAATTTAGTTAATGACACCAACCCCTGGTGCTTCCCTTGTGGTGACTCACATATGCCTCAAAACTGCCCGCGCGATAATCTACAACAAAAGGTGGCAGAGTAGCACAACCAAGGAGCAACTTTAGATCATGGAGGTTATGTATATGCCTCTCCGTAAATGGAAAACATGGTGCTCACCACACAAATGCAAGGGATGTCCTTGGAGCAAGAAACATATATTGCTCCTGATCATGCACTCTTCTCATGGATGGAAGAAGAAGAGGCGATGTTTTCCAACGATGCATCCACATCAAAAACACCGCAAGTGTAGTCTGATTATAACACTCGTGCAAAGAGGAGATTCATAGACGAACTAGTCATCCCACAACTATTCAGCCCGCAACCCAAAAGTGCTTTTGACCAGACGCCCAGTACCTCCACAGTGGCACAATAATGTCCACCGTGAAGGAAAATTGTTATACTAGAGCTAAGGAGTAGAAGTCTCCAAATCCACCACCATTCAATATCGTGGAACAATTAAAAAAATCATCTGCTAATGTGTCCTTGTGGGATATCTTAGCTATTCTGGAGCATAATACATTGCTACAAAAGGCTCTCCGGGAGGATCCAATCATCGAGCCAACAGAGTAATCGCTTAAGGGAAATGCCATTGATCAATCACCTCCTACCAAAGTTCTCACAAATAGCACAAAAGGAAGTCTCTATTGGGGTTAGAGATAAGCCGAAACTGAAACCCTTCTTCCTAACTCTTATTGTGGGAGAGAAATTATCGCACAATGCCATGATTGACTCTGACGCTAGCACTACAATCATGCCCACGCAGATAGCTAAAGCCCTAAGACTTAGCTATGAGCCTTTAAAGAGAGGGTTATACAGCTTGATGGGAACAAAGTCGAAACCATAGGTGTCATCAAAGACCTCCCCTTGACTCTGTTATCTTGCCCTAGCATCATAGTTCCGCAAGATACTATGATCATAGATGTTCCCCCTATGTTTGGTCTCTTCCTATCCCAAGAATTCACTTCAAAGATAGGAGGGCATATTTCTTTGGACCGGTCACACTTAATCTTAAGGACCAAGCATGGAGCTAAAATGAAAATAGTGTCCAAAGCTTTGCATTCAGAACATGTGGCTGATGAAGCCATGGTCAACTTTGAGGCTATTCATACCTCTTTCACTAAGGAGGAAACATATTGCACCAAGTTGCTAGAAGATGAAAAAGTGACCGAAGATCAGATTGATAAAGAAGTTCTCTTGAGTGAATACATAAAAGTTGACCCTTTCGGCAACTATCATGCTACCAAGCTGGGCACCTATGTCATCTATGATGAAGATCAAGTGCTTCCAAAGGTCGTGAAGGAACCTGAAAGTAACCAAACTTTAGAGCTATAGACACTGCACTTTGATGGAGCAAGATACAAAGTTGGCGCAAGAGTTGGGATATGTTTGATATCCTCGCACAATGAAAAGACACTTTGGTCTTTTCGCTTCCAGTTCACTTGTTCGAACAATGAAGCTAAATATGAAGGCTTAGTCCAAGGTCTAAGTCTTGTGGAGCGAATGGGAATTAAGCAATTAATGGTGTTTGAAGATTCTGAACTAGTAGTCAACCAAGTCCAAGGGATTTTTGTAGCTAAGAATGTCCACATGAGATCCTATAGGCATAGAGTCTGGGACCTAATTGAGGGTTTCAAAGCCTTCAACATTCAGACAGTGCCCATAGAACAAAATGCTGGTGTAGATCACATGGCCACAATCAGATCTCAATTTGACCCTACCTCTGACTTAATTCATAACAAACACTCTGTATGAGTGATAGTCCAACCGATGATTCCAGATAATGATTAGAGCTCTAGCAAGTATTTGATAGTGATGAACACATCACCTCATTCATCCAACAGTCAGGAGATTTTTTTGACCAACTTCAACCAAATATTGTTGAGGCCTACGATGAACAAATCATTCAGCTAAGGTCTAATAAGCTTCCGAAGGGACTAGTCACTGTCAAAAACTTGTTCAATTGTGATGATGCAAGAAATGATAAAAGGAAGTTTGTAGGGGACAAAAGTGACTATGTGGACCTCCAGGTCAGAGATGGAAGAAAGCTCAAAGTTGAGAAGGATGTTCCACATCATGATAAGGAGAGGCTCATCAGTTTCTATGAGAAGTATCAAGGAGTAGTGGCCTAGTCATATGATGATCTTAAGGGATACAATCTCGACATCATCCAACATACAATAGAGCTGACTGAAGGTGCAAAACTAGTCTACCAAAAACAAAGGCCATTGATTCCAAAGATTGAAGCCTTGATGGCGCAAGAGATGACCAAGCTAATTCAGTCTCAAATCATCTTCTCGATCAAGCATAACACATGGGTATCCAACTAGGTTCTAGTCTGAAAGAATAATGGAGATATCCGGTTGTGTGTTGGCTTCTGGGACCTGAACAAAGCATCCCCAAAGGACCACTACCCACTATCTTCTATAGAGTCAATCTTGTAAATAGTGGCAAGGTTAGAAATGTTTTATCTATTGGATGGCTTCTCCGGTTACAATCAGATATGGGTTAAAGAAGAGGACCGACACAAAACAAAGTTCACTACCAAGTGGGGAACGTTCGCATATGCTAAAATGCCTTTCGACCTTTCAAATGCGGGAGCGACTTTCCAACAAGCCATGGATATCACTTTCAGTGAATTAATTGACAAGATTATCCTAATCTACCCATGATTTGATTGTATTCTCTAAAAATAAGGATGATCACTTTGATCACCTTGAGATGGTTTTCAAAAAATTCCAGGAGTTTGGGGTATCCCAAAACCAAAAAAAATGTATTTTTTGAGTACCGCAAAGAAAGCTATTGGGACACGTAGTGTCCAAAGAAGGAATTGCGATTGATCCTAAGTGGGTGAAAGCAATCAAAGAACTTCCCCTACCGATCAACAAAAAAGGAGTCCAATCTTTCTTGGGGAAGGTAAATTTTGTGAGAAAATTCGTTTCAGATTTTGTAGGGATAATCAGACCGATCACCCTGATGCTAAAAAAGGATCAATTATTCAAATGGACTAAAGAAGCTAGATAAGCCTTCAAGAAGGTTAAGGATGCTATTTCTTCAGCTCCTGTGCTAGTCAATCCAAACCTATCAAAAGACTTCATAATGTATGTATTTAGTAGCAAGACAAGCATCACTACTATCTTAACTCAGAAGGATGAAGAAGGAAAGGGAGACCATCCAATAGCGTTTCACTCTTAGACCCTAAAGGAATATGAGATGAACTACAACTTTTTCAAGAGGAAAGCCTTCGCAATAGTCAAGGGACTCAAGAAGTTTTGACACCTAAGTTCACTAAGATCCTTGAATACAACATTGAGGTCATGCCTACAAAGACCATCCAAGGAAGAGGGCTGTGTGAGTATCTAGCGCACGACGAAGAAATGAGAGCCGAAGAAGAGCAACTAGAGTTGGTTCTAATGAATGAGTCTGAGTCTGAAGGTTGTTGGCTGATGGGCAAGGTGAGATTCATGCACACAGGAAAATATCCACCGGGCCTTCTCAGAAGAGAAGATTCTACCGACTGCAGAACAATAGATATATGCTCATCAAAGGGGTCCTTTTCAAAAGAAACTTTAATGACGTTCTATTGTGGTGTTTCACCACAAAGAAAGCGAAGAGGATTCTCAACACTTTCCATAGTATTCCCATGAGTGGGCATTTCTCCGCAAAGATCACCACCATCAAAATCATGTGCACTGGGTACTTCTAGCCTACATTGTTCAATGACTCATACTCCCTGGTAAAAGCCTGCAAGGAATGTCAACTCTTTGTGGGAAGAAGAAAAAATTTCGCCATGCCTCTCAATCCAATAGTGGTTGATGAGTCTTTTGCACAATAGGGCCTTGATTTCATCAGGATGATCAATCTTGCCTCTAGTGCTAGACATAAATGGATCCTAATGGTCGCAGACTACTTTACCAGGTGGACCAAAGCGTTGCCCCTGAAGAATGCGATAGAGGCATAGATAGTGGACTTCCTTGAGGAACTGGTGACGAGATTCAACCCTCCTAAAACCATCATCTCCAACAACTCCAAGGCTTTCCTAAGCTCTAAGGTATGTCAATTCGCACTCACGCATGGCATATTCTTGAAAACATTGTCAAATTATTACCCATAGGGGAACAACCTGGCTGAGTTAACTAACAAAAAATTAGTCCAACTCATCAAAAGAATCAAGTTGGAACACCAATGAGAATGGAATAAAAACTTTCGGGCGGTGCTATGGGTTGATTGCATAACTCCCAAGCAAGTCGTCAAGACTTCATTGTACGAGCTAGTGTATGGGAAAGAAGCGCTATTGCCTATCTCGATGGAGATTTCGGTGCTGCAATTGCTTAAATCTCTCGAGGTAGAATAAAATGACATCATGGAGGTTCAGCTGGTCGAGTTGTTGGAAGTACAAGAAAAAAGGGAAAAGGCCCTGATAGCCATGTCCAATTGTCAACAGGTGGTTAAGAGATGGTTCGACAAGAAATCCTCAGACTAAGGTCTAAAATGCTAGGACCTAGTGCTAAAATTCAATGAAAGGGTTGCAAATCCAAGTCAACACAGAAATTTTGACAGCCTCTACGAAGGCCCTTACAAAATAATTCAATGCAAGCAACACAATGCATATGAACTAGAAAACATGGAGCAAGAAGCATTGGGGATTCCTATTAATGGAATCCACCTAAAATTGTTCAATTAAACTTCAAAATTATTCTACCAGTGTAAATATGTGATGCAGGAGCATCCAATGGTGTAAGGGCAATCCTGCATCACCCAATAAAAGATTTGCATTTCCTCTTTGTAGTTTCTTAGATGTTTTTGCAGTTTTGGATACCCTTTTTGTCATAATGTAATTCCCAACTTTCAGTTTTGCTTTTTTGTTTTTCTAGTCAACTGCTATTTTTAGTAGGTATTAGAATTTGAAGGTATTTGGGGACAAAAATTTATATGGGAGGATTCATAATGGAAAAATAAGAATATTAGCGAAAGAATCAGGCTGAAAGCATTCCCGGTTTGAAGGATATTGTAGTTTTAGTCTCCCAAAATTGCACCTAAAAACCTTCCAAATCAGATTTGAGACATTAAACTACCCCAAAATAGCCACGAAACTTGCTGAAATTGACATAGCAGATTTCAAGCACATTCTTGAATCCGAGACCTTTCCAGCGGTTTGAAAAATGGAGTCCTAGATCAAAAGTTATGGCTTTCGAAAGTTAGTGCACTTCCAAAAATGTGCTAATTTTCAAATAAGGTTTTAAAATTTAAATTTCAAATTGTAATTTGTGGCACCAAATTTCCAAAACTCATAATTTGAATGTTGTTTGGCTTGAAAACCAAAAATGAGCTATTTATGGATGGGGTTTTATGATTTTTGGTAGCTTTTTGGGGAAAAGATCACATACTGCGAAAAGGGGAATTTTTGTAGTTTCTGTAACTTGCATGTATTGCAGAACTTGAGGATTTGAGATCCTCTGCATGTAAGCTTTTCATATTCTAAGTAATAATAATATTCTCTGGTTTTGTGTGTGATTTTCTGTGTCTTGGGTTAGCACCCTCGTTAATATGTGAGTAATATAATTACTTTTCTTTCGTGTTTTTTGTCGGTCGGTCTTTCAATAATTAATTCTATAGTGCAAGGAAGCAGAAACAAATGGAACCCATTATTGCAAGAGCAGAGAGAACTAAAGGAAACTCATGAAGTATAGGAAAAACACCCATATGTAGAATTGAAGTGAACACATACATATAGAAAAAGAAAAAGAGAACCCACATTGCAGAACAATAGGAAAAATGAGAATTTTTTTAATATAAGCTATATTTTCATTATATTTATATATACTTTGATAAGTACAGTATCAAAATGGCTCAGAGGCCATGCTTTTAGAGTATATCTTTATATATGCTATATCTTCTTTATATATAACTTCGGTAAATCTTTTTTCCAGGCGTATATACAAAAAATGTATTAACAAAAGGATGATTTCTTAAAGCATAAAAGTTTTCTAGTCATGGGGAGGGGCAATTGAGGCATTAATGGCAACGTCTAGAATCACTTCATCAATAGGGATGACATTAGGACCAACAACAACATCTATAGGAGCAATGGCAAGTGGCGAAGGGAACACCAACTTCTGAAAGTCGGTGTACCAGTCGATGTCGAAGAAAGGCACCACGTTGTACAAGTGAAACAGGAAGTGGCATGCAAAGGTGACCCTTTGATGATGTTCTTCTTGTGACTGGATGCAGAAACTGCTAAGGAATGACACCTATGTTACTACTGCGTCTTCTTCAATGTACTTCCAGAGGTAGCTCACCGTTAGTAGGCCTATACCAAATGCAACATTTGCCACCACCTCTCCAAGGCCACCTAGATATTTCTTCAGAAATATCTCAAGCACCAGGGGAAGAATTAGTGGCTTGGGAACCTAGATGTCGAGCATGGATGCCACGAAGTGAGAGCATATATTAGTATTAACTCTGTACTTGTCTTCATATTCAATGCAGTCCTCCCTAGAACCCACTTCATCACTATAATGGCCAGAGAATGTTTATTCTTGGTCATTCTTTTGAGACACCTAGTTGAGATTTCACCAAGGAAAGTTGTCTAGGATTTCTTGCAAACTAGCCTAATTGGAGTGTTCATGGTGCCTAGCTCTACACAAATTGCCTAAGTCTAAGCTCTATGCAAATTCTATGCAACTGCTAACGATAAATTCTAAGCCAATTGCCTATTACCAATTCTACTAAAATCTCTAAGTGTGATTTCGCTATTGCCTAAGCACCTATTTATAGAAATAGTCAACATATGCGTGGTAATTTTCATACCATAAGCATGATGCTAATCGAGTACCAACTCAAAAAATTGCATCAGGGCTCGCTCGAATTTCCTACCCAGTTGCATCTACTAGGTACGATTTGTTGTGTGCAGGATTAATAGGAGCTAATTAATTAGCATAAACCGGTGGCAGTCATCGATGGTAGTCTGCACGACTAAGTGCTAAGGTGTCGTGTTGTAGGCATTTTTTGAATTCCAAAGCAGAACTCATATATTTTCAAGCACTTATTGCATATTTGGGCTTAATCATTCCTTTTGGGATATTAATTACCACAACATACGAACACCTAAGCTGCCTTCAAATTGTCGGCTCAAGTTCCAAGAAAATCACACTGAAGAACATCATTACTAAAGATCATTATGAATTCTTGTCATTTCAAAATGGCAAGTAATTCATTTTGCACGAGCAAATAACTGGCGGTACATGCCAAATTTAATGCTAAAAGGTGAGTGTTGTTGGCCACCCAAAGAAGGAAATAACTAAGTATCACATGCAAAAGGTTAAACATTGTGAATGCTTTTCAAGTACACTACCTAGAGCAAGAGTTTTGAGCACAGATAGAGCCGAAGAAAATTGCAGAATATTTAAGCTGAATAGAAGTCTCCAGTAGAAGAAAAATGGCAGAAAGTTCTCAAACAGAGCCAAAAATAGAGGCACAAGGAGAGGCAACACAAAGCTTATTTGATGCTATGCGTGCAGTATCAGCCATCTATTTCTTTGAAGACGTCTCTTATGCTTCACCTAGTATACTAGAGAAGCCAAAGTGAGTAAACATGCGGGCCCTGGACAAGCCCAAAAATTATAGGGACCAGAGCCTAATCAAGGAGGAATGGGATAATATCCTAATCCCATCCTCGCAAAGAACCCTAAGTCTTTAAGAGAGGCGACCTGCGAAAGGATGAAGATAAACAATGACCCGAATTCTTTGGCACATAAGCTATGGTTCAATGGGCTCCCACAGTATATGGTCCCGTTTGTGCATTATAGCCCAAAATTATTCGATGCGGTCATTGAACATTTCAACCCAAGCACCAACACCATCAAGGGTCAAGAGTTGAAGGTTAATATCTACTTGGGAGCTATCTAGAATATGTTGTGCATCCCCGACCAAAGCTCCAGAGCGGAAAAGATAGAGCCATTCAATCCAGCAAAGGGGGAGGAAATATGGAGAACTAGACAAAAGGCTCTAGATATTTATAACAAAGAAACCCAAAGGCCTAGGGAAGATCAGAAAAAGCCACCAAATATTCCAGCACTACACAACACCTTCCCCATGGACATGCAAGAAGCCTTCTCAATGATGGAATTTGTTTGCAGCCTAGACACCGACAAGCATGTGCAAGAGTTTTAGTTGGGTCTGGGGTTTCAGTTTTGTAGAAAACATTCCTTTTTTTGGTATGAATTCACACAATTCCTCACTGATGAGATGCTAAGGAAAATAAGGGACTACAAATGCAATGGAGGTTCAGGTTTCCTTCCTTCCTTGCCCATATGTTTTTGCATCAAAACCCTGATTTCTTCAAGAAACATGTGCAATTGGCTATTTTAGATGAATCGGGCAAAAGAAGGCCAGTTTTTGTATGGAATCCTCTCATTTCCTCTACTTATGACTATTATGCATTCTCAGATTATTTCTTGGTTTTGATTCTACAAGATTTGAGAGGGGAGGACAATATTGACCGACTCACCAAGGAACCGACAGGGCATATGCAGAACTTCACTCCCAAATGTGACTAGTTTCTTGGAGTTGATTTCACATTCATCCGGATGCACGGTTTCACCGAGGAATTGTTTTGACTTCCAACATGTATCACAAATCATGTGCTAGCCCTCGAAATGTTCCGACAAGTATCCATTATCAACTACACCTTTTGCAAAGGACCAACCAAGAAGAAGGGATTTTTCGTCAGCCCGCTAAGCTTTAAATCAATGGTAATGGCCAAAAAGAAGATGTACAAGCTGCAGGAAGATAAGCTGGCTCATCTGGGGTTAGTGATGATTTGTGACAAATGGAATTACAACCCCAAAAATGACTTTCCAAATGCATTTTTCAAGGTAGCATGCAACTCCCGACCTTACTAAGAAAAGAGGTGGAATCCACCAAAAGATCTAGATGATCTATTGGTTGACTTGATTCACAATCCTATAGATGACAATAGGCCTCCATGGATTAAGTTCTACTTTGCTAAGGTGAAGTATGATGAGAAGGGAAAAATTGGATCTAGTCTTTGAAGCAGGTTATCAAGAAAAGAAGGATGGAGTGAGGAAAGAATCAGAGATGTCTGGGTGTACCGCCAAGAGATCAAACAACCTAAGGCCCCATATGGAAGCATGGAGTTGGATGAACAATTTGATAAATTATGGAATGATGCACACATAGATTTCAATGTAAGAGTTGATAGGGATGATGACTTCGGTGAGGACTCTAAATTGCATACGGGGAAGGGAAAGGAGAAGGAATCAGAAGTGTCATCGTCCTCTGCTTAGCAAAAGAAGAAGGCCATGGAGTAGCCTAGCCAGGTTGCTTCAAATGTGCAAATGAACATATTGAGAGCCTCACAAACACTCACCTGGACCACATCAAGAACAAGAATGACTCAACAACAATTGGAAATTGTAGAGGTGGAAGACTCCCTACCCGTTAAATGACAGTGCATAGAAGCAGTTTCTAGGGAGAGTTCTCAAGAACTCGCAGCAAGCCAGGAGGTCGTGGCAAGCCAGGAGCTACAATCATTTGGACAAGTAAATTTTTCTCCCTCTTCTCTTACTTCACAATCTTTGGTGTCCCTTGTTGTATCCACGACACCCCTCACTACAAGTGTTGGCCCTTCCTTTTCCACTTCTGCCGCAATGGTCATGGGAGGTTTCTCCCAGTTCTCCCAGATGAGGCCATTTGTCTTGACTCCTCCGTGGACCCTTTCACCTTTCACTGATTCCATGTCCACATCTGCTATCTCTTCACCCTTTGTATCCATAGACACTATTGACACCCATCATGCTACCACTATATCAAGGCCAACTTAGTCCGCTCAACAGATGGAGTTTGTCACGACTCTGCTATTACCACAACACCTGATGAGTCCTCCAGTTGGACTGTCACAAATTGAGCTTTGGTACATCCCTCCTTTCTCCTCATAGACAGCCACTCTCCTAAAGAAGAAAACATCTGAGACCACTACCCTCACATTCCCTTTCGCCCTACCTCCCGGTGCACCTTTTGCAGGCAAGCTAGTTCAGTCGCCAGCCAAATTTACGACATAGGGTGATAATACAAAGGAAGCGCAGACTCAAAATTCAGAAGCAAAAGGAAAAGGATGCCAAGAAGTCGGCGAAGCCACAGGTGTATACTATTTTCAATGAAACTCAAAGATCAATCCATTTCGCAACCATGTATCTAAACATCATCAAACCACAAGGGGAGATGCAACTTGATGATTATAACATGTTTGCCATGAGACTCGATCTGAGCATAGCCTAGCCATAAGACAAAGTTGAGCTCATGGAAGAAACACAGGGGGTGGTGACCACTTCCTTTCTCAAGTTTGGTCGCCAACTAAAGAAGAAAGAAGAAGAGCTGAAACTTGTGAAGGATAGGGTCAAAGTCCTGTTGGCGAAGGAAAAAGTGATGGAAGCAGAAATTGTGCGCTTATCGAATAGAGCACAAGCAACATAGGCAGAGAAAAAAAAACTTCGAGAGGAACTTGAAAAGTTTTAATCTATTGACCCCACCTTGGTCAATGCACTGCGGTGGAGGAACTGAGACTATAAGAACAAGTTAGCTCTAGTAGAATAGGCAGCGCAACAAAAGAGTGAGGAGTTTGAATGACAACACGCTCAATTCGAGCAATAAATGCAATAGAGGGATGCAGAATTTGGGAACCGAAGGGCCCAATTGGAGAAGGAGCTCCAAGAGATGAAGCTTTCCCTTAAGGCAGAATCAACAAAAAAAACTGGGTTGAAGAAAAATGGCTCACCAAATGGAGGACTTTGTCAGAACAACTTGCGTCAGCAAACAAAAGGATTGCGGAATTGACACAAAGTATCATCTCGAAAGATGTAGAGATTTACCTTCTAAGGAGTGTTCCCCAAGCCCCTACTGCCCAACTAGACCTCATTCTAGTGGCTCAAAAGCTATATGTTTCGTACTGGGAGAAGGTCAAGGCCTTTTGCCTGACACTACAATTGATGCTCCAATTTATGTCAGAGGTGACAAGCTTGGGTAGGTAAGTTTGTGGAGTGATTGAGAAATTCCCACAGGTCATCATAGAGAGGATTCTTGAGGTGGAAAAGCTATCGGATAGACTATACATGGTCTCAAACGAGAACTTAGAAAAGGCAGGGATCGAGGATCAGAAGGCTGCCGCCAAAACGGTGAACAAGTTCATCCACTACCACTCGACTATCCTCCATGCTAATGAGTGTGCTGCCAAAATAGACCAAGCTAGGAACAACATATGGGCTAGGTTCTCCCAACTAACCCAAATGGGCTTACCCTCCCCATTTCTTTTTGATGACTCGATGGCTACTACGAAGCAAATTATAGCAAGGATAAAAGAGAAGCAGCAGGAAACATCCAATTTCTAGAGCTTCAGCCAACCCCCTATCACAATAGATATTGAAGGTGTCACTCATAAGATTGCGTGGCTACTCTTCTAGCTTGAGTCTGGGGCCTAAATATTCACAACACTACCTTACAAAGAAATGCTCGATCTGAGCTCAGTGCAAGAGAATCTGCGTGACATATTGACACCATCCGAGGCTGACTAGTTGCCTCTGCAGGCCACTCTTTCTAGGCTCTAATTCTGTCGCCCAATGGATGGGACTCTGGTCTGCAAGCCAGAGAAAATTTTGGGTTCCTCATTCCGCAGGTGAAATGCCCCTGGTAGTCACCAAAGCTGTGAATATAAAATTCCTCAAGCTCCCTTCAGGTGGTTTTATTTTTATTAAATACTAGCTCGCTCCTCATATGTTCAAAATGTTGCCCTTTGCTTCTCAATCAAGCCTCTTTTTGATAAACTCCGTTGACTACCACCATGTGTCTGCCAGGTGCTCCTCGCAGTGATTGCTTCCTTCACTCTTCTATCGGCTCCCACCATGCTTCCATGTGTCGTCACTGCAAACACTTCAAGGCTGCTTCCCTTCACTTTTTAGTCAGGCCCCGTTCGTGTGCCACATAGCTTTCATTTGCATACACTTTTTGGCAAACCCCATAGTCGACGTCAATAGTAAAGGCTACTGCCACGTGTCTTCCTAGCACAAGCTTTCATTGTAGAAAGGGAAAAATGAACCATGGGCTGCAACTTGTTGCCACACGTCTCCTCTGCAGGGGTTCTACCGAGGGGAGGGATGAAGCGAATAACAAGATGCAACATACTACCACGTGTTTTAATTGCCTCCACTGGGAGGCGACATTTGTTTGCATGAGGTTTTTTTGGGACCACTTCCATCATTCACAAGGGATGCATCTGGCTAGGGAACAACCATACATTTATATGGCTCAAATCTTTTTTGTTGCAACAGCTGAAAGAAATCATTGTTGCAGACATCATTGCTTGAGATACATGATCTTTTCTGTTACTGACCCTCTAGGCGGTGGGATTTTTAGCTATATATACTACTTCTTTCTTGGAAAGAAGGGTTCAGAATATACAAAAAAATTAGGGAAAGACACCATGCCTTTTTATTGCTTTTAGATTATTGTATGAGACTATCAGACTATGCCATTGTTCGACCTTTCTATTTTTCTTAAGCTATTTGATCGATAAAACATTAAACTGTGTCATTATTGCCCTGAATTGTTCATTTGTAGAACTTCTATGATTTTAATACAGGTTTGCTAGTTTAGATCATGTCTTTGACTCCTCTTTTTCAGTGAATGTGTGAGAATTATTTTATGTCATTAGATGAATTGTTCAGTTCTTTATCTTTGATTTCTGTTATTCTAGAACATAGCAGATTGTTGACCGGGCTCTTAAATCACATCCAAAAGATAGATTTATCATGCCTTACATCTAAATCTTGGCGCATCGCCTTAGTTAGATTGTTATTTTTTATATTTGCTTTCTTTTCCCATTCCAAAACCCCAATTCCAAAAGAAGCTGACTTCTTTAAAAACCGAGAGGTCACTCAATTTAGCGCAATTGGTCCCCCCATTAACTAAGTTTCCCATAAAGGCTGTTACTTTGCCAATTTTTGGCATCAACAACTACATTCAACCATTGTTTATATAACTTCCATCATTATTGCTCCACCTTGAATGAAAGAGTTATAAAATTCGTACGAAATTATTATTATTTATGACAATTAATAGATTTAATTTTTTATATTTCACATAAATTATAACATACATATTGCTATTTAACAAAACTATTATATAAATTTTATGTTTAAATAATAATTATTTAATTCTTTCATATATTCATACTATATAATCATTTCATTTTATTTATATTTTATTTAATATAAAATAATATAAAAAAATATTTTTAAAATTTATATTATATAATCAATAAATATTATTTAATATAATATAATAAATTTATAGTGTATTATACATATTATTATGTAACATAATTATTAGATAAATTTTATATTTATATAATTATCATTTTTTTTAATTATATTATACTATCATTTGATTTCTTTTATATATTTATAATATCTTTATAATACCTTTTATTCTATTAAGTTAGAATATAGACATGCATTATCATACAATTTACATTATAATGTTTTGATTAGAGGTAAAAGATGGGTTTTGAAGGGGCCCAGAACCTTTTACAAAAAGGAACAACTGACACAAAAGGGAAACATCAAGAAACAACCATCAGCCCATCGACAACAAACCACCAGTCAAAAAGCAGCCAAAAAATGGCACACAACACTACATGTTCAGAATTTCAATAGCTTCCATCTCACTAGTAGCAAGCTTTTGTCCCTTAACCCCAGTATTAGAAACCTCCAAACCTGAGGCCCCAGCTTGATTTTTTAGTCTATTTCTAGTCCTAACCCCAAGCCCACCAGTATTTACCTCATAGCTCAAAATAGAACCTTTAGCAGAACCTTTAGCAGCAACATAATCCTCCCCAGTCCGCTTACCCTCAACAACTATATCCTTAGTAGACAAAATTTCCTTTCTCTTAATAGGGGGAAAATCCTTCGCAGAGTCCGGCCTAGTCAAGACTTTAGGATCTTCCCCACTCTTCATAAACATGTTCCAAATTTTGTCAATTTTCTCCTCAAGGGAGAACATTCTAACCTCCATACTCTTTTTCAGATTGACGGTTTCCTCCACCACAGTATTAAGACCAACCATTAAATTATCAATTTGGCTCTAAATCATAGGATCCTCAGCCTTACAAGCAATGCTTCTAATGCAAACATTAGTCCTATTAATTTCATGAAAAAACCATTTAAAAATTTTTAAAAGAACATTGGCACTGTCACAGGCCGAACCCAACACATCAAAAAGATCCTCCCTATCAAAGTTTTCAATGCAATCTCCCACAACAACATCCTCTTCAGAGGAACTCTCATGGACCTTTTCCTCAAAGGCATTGTTACCTTTAGCAGCAGTCAAAGGAGACTTCATCCTACAAATGGAGTCAGCAATTTGCTCTGCAGCAGCCAGCCTCTTCTGAATCCTCTCCATGTCTGCTTTCTTTGCTCTTGCAGCTTGATCACCACCCACAACTCTATCCTTCTACTTAGGAAAACCAATGACAACACTCAAAACATCCCCACCATGGAAGCCACCAGCCACAAAGAAAGGGGCATTCTTCAAAACCCTTCCCTTCCGACTTCCCTCCTCAGGATCCTACACAAGTCTAGATGCAGGGGGAGGAGAGGAAGCTTCCCCATAAAGCTCAATTTTGTCTTTGTTCCCCTTTGAAGGAACAATCACCTCCACATCATCACTGCAAGTCGTATAGGCCACTTCCTCCGTCAATTTTCTTTTCCCAGATTTACCCTAAATAGGGGATATGGGGCCCTCCTCTAAAGAAGCATACGAATTAGGGACATAATCAACATCATCCCTGTTTGACTCAGAATCTATAATTAACATCAGCCTCCTCTTCCTCAGTTTCTTAAAAGCCCTTTCCTCACCAAAATCAGTATCATAACCCTCCCTAGCTTTAGCTTTCGAAGTAGTCAGAGTCTTTTGGACATCATGTGCTTTAACATGTTCATATATTAAAAGAATCAGCCCCACATGCAATACAAGATTTTTGGGGTTCTTCCTAGGCTCTTTAATCCCACAATCCATCAACACCAGCAAATAATAGGGAAAAGACACCCATTTTTCATGCCTAAAATGATTAAGCAACGGAAAATGGTAATTGTTAATGGCCGTATACCTTCCTTCCAGGGTAACATACCTCATGATTTCTTCTACAACATCCCGCCAGAGAGCCTTCAAGGAAGTCCTAAGATACCCTCCACTCTTCGCAGGCTTCAAGTCATCACTCTCATTCTGCTTGAAGAAAAGAGACATCGCGGCTAGTGACTCTTTTTTAATCCCTGTACACCTTCATGCCCTTAATTAGAAGGCCAGTAATCTAGGCTATAAACTCCTCATCCACCTCAATTTCCCTGCCACCCAACTCCAGGGTTCTCCCTTTCCATCCTTTCTCGACCAGAGTAGTAACCTGAGTATTATTTCCATGCAGTTTCTCCATGAAGGGAGTTAGGCCACCCTTCTCTAAAATCTCCCACACTTCCTTTCTTTGCTTCACAGTGTCACAAGATTTAGGTTCAGCGCGGTTTCTATCCCCACCCATGATGATAGAAAACAAAGACCAAGAACTCAACAAGGAACTCAGAAGAAAGCAACAAACACCACACAAAATCAAAAAATACCACAGAAGACTCTGGAAACTTATGTGGCTAACACCCACAATCCGTGCAAAGGCAACCACAGGACAAACAAACCATAATGAAATCGAACCACACACCATATGATAGCCTTTCCTCAAAATCATAACCATACCCTCCTTCCTAATGATATTCCACCACGTGAGCAAGGACGTGCACAAATTGTAGGATAAGTTAACTTTCATTTATCACAAGAGTCGTGGCCTCATAAGGGAGGGGATCATTTAAATCCCAAACCTTACTATCTCTAACACCAAAGTTAGCGAAGAAGTCAGCTAACTTATTTCCCTCTCTCAAAATATGAAAATATAAACATTATCAAAGGATTTAATAATTTCAATGGAATCCTCGATCAAGGCCTCAATTGTCCAAGATGAAGGAGATAAATTCTTCAAATTATTAATAATGTTCAGAGAATCACCTTCCAACCAAATCTTTCTATACCCTCTTCTCTGAGCCAGAGCAATAAATATTATAATGTTAATTATTTATTATAATTTTAATAAAAAATAAAATTAATGTGACATTTTAAAATATTGTATTAATATTATAATTAACAAAATTAACATTTGTTTTATTCACATTAACAAAACTTACATTTATTTTTATTAAATTTAAAATACTACAATTAAATACTATAAAGACAAGTACTTGCCTTTGTAGTATTGTAACTAGAATTTTGTAGAGTTGAAATAAAATATATGTAAGTGTAATGAAGGTGAATAAAATTAAATGTATATTTTTGTTAATTATTGTATTTTAGTTTGACTTTTATTTTTTCTTGTTTTGTTTGTTTATTAGTGATAGTTGTTTTTGTTTGCTTGATTATGTAATGTAAATATCTTGTGTAATGTTAAATATTTAAAATAAAAATAAACTAGTATATATGTTTGTTGTTTGATGTTAATTTTTAAAATAAAATAAAGTAGAATAAATTTTAATTTTATAAATTAAACATGAATGTAGAATACATTTGAATATTTATATATAATTTATATTATACTATAATATATTATAGTATAATAGTGGATGGTAGGGTGCGCGTCCCTCCAGGTTGGCAGAGGGGATGTGGTTGTTGATGCCACAGTGGCAGGTCTGAGGGGTGTTAGGCAGTTTGTTTTGGGTGACCATCCCAACGAGAGTATGAACTAGGAGGTCTTGTTGAAGGCGTATGTGTGTTAGCTGGAGGCAACATTGACACCTACTTCAATGCTTAGAATTCAGTGCATATATCTCTTGAGGGATTTTTTCCCCATGATAAGGACATTTAGCACGTTTGGAGGAGTCCCATTTGCTTGAGGTGACGATAGCCTTGTGAATTGAGTTAGTACTTATTAATGGTTTACATTATAGCCTGTTCAAGGCTTTCTTTTTCTGATCATGGGTGGTGGATGTTAGCTTCCTTTTAATTGTGTGCGGGCAGTGCATGGGCATCGATGACTGGGCATTCAAAATTTGTCATTGAAGTCTCGGTGGAGGGTTTGGCGAGATTTGGGACAGACACTTCGATTTCTTTGCAGTCGAAGGCGAGGCAAACTTCCTTTAGAGAAATAACAGATCAAAGGTTAAAGCGCATACTACTCAACATTGATCCCTTGACCGTTGTGGCTGTCAAGATGATTTTGGGCTTCGGGCATTTGAAAAATAAGGAGTATGGGAGGGATAATGTGCACATTTCTTCGCATTTTTTTGGCTTCCCTCCTGGATAGCCAAGTTCTCAAGGCAGACGCAAATGAATTATTGGTGAAGTTGTTTAGGAAAGATTTGGTGGAGGGGGTTGATGAGGTTCTTCATGCAATGTGTGAAGGTAAGGGTATCTCGTGACCCTACGATTTGGAGCTTTTGCGGTGCACTGACGAGGCTATGAAGATATAACCTTTTCTTCTAGACCTGCGTGGACCCGCCCTTATGTGTCATCAGATGATAGTGGTGGTCATCGTGGAGTATTTGAAGAAATTTCTTAGGTTGGTGGCGGTTGGTGGCATTGAATGGGTAAAGGATTTTGAGGCCTTTGCGAAGGCCAATGGTTTCTTGTGAGGATGGCTATGTTTTAGGTTTTTCATACTAGTCTTTGTGAGGTTTTTCTTGTTGACTTTGTTAAATCTTGGTGGCGCTTTGTTCGCGTTGTTAGCATTCAAATGGCCAATTTTGCTTTGCATAGTGTATGGTCAGCTTTAGTAGCGGGGCTGGTTGGGCTGGGCATTTATCTGTGATTTTGGACTCTCGAGGGTGGGATTTCTTTGGTATGGTGGTTCCTTGACTGTAATTTTGTGGTTGAAATCTGATATCCCTACTTAGTAGACGTTTGTAGTTTTTTTGTTAATATAAATATACTCATTTTGCATATTAAAAACAAATTATAGTATAATAGTTTTATCACTTTTATCATAATTATTTGCTTTTTAATAATCAATGAAAATATTATACTTGTCATTATGTTTGGTTGATCTCATATTGGTAAATTAAATAAAAGATAAAAGGAAATTTTGTAATATGATTAGTAAGATAATAATCAACCCCGCTGGCCGAACGGTTGGTATGGTCGGGCTAAGGCTTTGGGTTCATCCCATGTAGGTCCAAGGTTCGATTCACGCCGACTGAAATCAAGTGGCGGTAGTTTAGTGCGGCCCTAGGCTATCACCTCCAGTGGACTAGTCTCGCCTCAGCTCGCCTCCTTCGTCCCCCAAAACCTGGCAAAAAATTAAGCCCAGGGCAAAGGAGGTGGAGCTCGCTAGGCTGAGACGTGGGGATACCACTGGGTTACCACAAAAAAAAAAAAAGATAATAATAACAAAATATCCATCATATAGAATATAATTATGAATGTTATCTTCACAAAAATCTATTTCAATTTTTTATAACATTTATTTTTAAAAATATCAAAAGATCTTGTATATTTTAAATAGGTTTTTTTACAAATAAATATAGTAGTAATATAATTCTAATGTAATGTAGTATAAATATAAATATAAAATAATTTAAATATAATATAATATTAGATTAACAAAACTTAAAATAATATAATATCATATTAATAAAAATATTATATAATATTATATAATCTAAATTTCATAATAAAAATATAATATTAATAAAAATCAATTATATTATATAAAAATATTATATATTAAAATTTTAAATATTATAAAGATATTATAAATATCAAACTTAATGATCAAATGATTGTACAAAAATAATAATCATATAAATATAAAATTTATGCAGTTGTATTAAAATGGATTAGTATTTAATATATAAAAAATATTTAATATTAATGTTTGAATTTTTTATCTTAAACTGTATCATAGCGCCTTGAACTATTCGTCAATAGATTAGAAATGAAAAAAAAAAAGACATTAAAAGTTAAAAACTATCATGCAATTATTGCGACAATACTTCACCAAATGACATGCATTAAATACATATGGATGAGCATCCAAAATGTAAGCGGAGTTTACTCCATCCAAATAACAATAATAACAACAATAATAACAAAAATAAAAATATAGAATGTCTCCCAATACATCTTCCAAAACGTGCTATCAACTGCCAACAAGTGTCGATATGTAACTGCTAGCAAGTGGAGACATTTTACAGTTCACCGTTACTGTTTATTGCCAAGACAACAGGTGAAAAAAATAGTGCGAGGACAAGGTGAAGTAGTTTTAATTATTATTAGACGTAGCCCTCATGAAACACTTTACAAAATCATATTATCTTGGTCTAAATTTTGGATTTATTAAGATTAATTAGTGTTTAAAGCGGAATATGTAACTTGTGGCAGTCAATTTCCATCATTTCAGCAAATAAATTAGGCAAAATAATAGTTCAAATTTCTAAAAAATAGGTAAATTAATAGTTAAGTTTCACTTTTCCTAAAACTCCATCAATAACACACAAAATCTTTTAGCCAATCATATTCACAAAAAATAATTTTTATGAATTATAAAATTAAATATTTTGCAAGTTCACTTTATAAAATTGAATTTTTTTTTTTTCTAAAAAAATTATTGTTTTTGATTGGTTGAAAGCTAACTTATTAATAATTATTTAATTAAAAAAAACAAAATTCATTGCAATAGTATTGCCCAAGGGCAAGTACTAATAATGAAGATTTTGGGGAAAAGTTAAAATTGTTAGAAGAAGAAAATTGTTTATAGAAGGAAGAAATCTCAAAATTGAAAGAAGAAAATGAATGTTTAAAGACAAAACCATTGGTGTGTGATGTTTCTTGTGACACAAAAGAATTGGTTTGTTTTTTTAATAAATCAGATGATTTATTTATGTGATGAAGCTGAAGTTCTTATAAATGAAGAATGTAAACATAAAGATGATAATGTAAATGGTAATGAGAGCAATGTTGTTTGAAAATAATGAAAAAAATGGGATACAAAGAACAAAGGTTAGGAAAGAATGAACAAGGAATAAAAGAGCCTAATAGGAAAGGTCACATAAAAGATATGTGTTGGGATCTACATCCATGTATGTAATATGTGGTTTGAGAAATCATTGTGAAAAAATGTGTTGGAATAAAGATTGAAAAAATGAATCTATGACAGGCAGTTGAATTGTGGATGGAGTTTTGGATCAAATTGGCAACAAATTATAGGTAAGTTGAAAAATTTGTTCAAATACAAATGTTCATATGGAAAAAATAAATAAATTAAAAGAAGTTTCATGGTCTTGCAAGACGTCATGCAAAATGGAAAACTACAAATAGCGAGAGAATTTGCAGATTTGAAGATCAAAGTTTGAGAGACTGTCGCAACAGTTGGAAAGAGTTGGAGAAAGTTGAAAGAAATTTATGGTCGAAATTAAGGGGAAGTGTTGCAATATAATTTCTTCCATTGGTTGCATAAATAGATACTGTAGCTTTGCAAGAGTAATATCTATTGTAACTAAAAATAAATTAGAATTTAATTTGGTTTTTCTCAGTTTGCAAGTTATGATATTGCTATTAGGATTCAACCGTGTAGTTTCGAGTCAAACTCATTGACCCATGTTTCATGAGTAGTGGTTCAACAAGAACCCATCTCTCATGATATCGAATGGTCCTACTTATCAGTTTGCAAGTTGTTTGTATGTTCTAAAATTTTCTTGTAAAATCTAAACTCCTCTATGAAAAAGGCATGATGTAATTGATTTGATTAAACAATAGAAGGTGCAAATGATGTGTTAATATTTTTTCTTTATTGTGTGTTTGTATTTCTGAATTTGTGTTTGTGTTTATCCGTTTAATGTGTTATGATTCTTGTTTATCTCCATCCACCCCATCAGTTTACAGATGCTAATTCAAATTCTAGAATTCATAGCTCTATATTGGAAAACTACAATGAGAGATTATGGTTGTCTGGTGATAACGCTTCAAGTTCTTCAAATAGCTCAAGCGCCATGCCAACACAGCATGAACTTCGGAGTTCAGGGGACTCTTTGTCGAATAACAAACCAGGCGATCAATATTTCAAGTCATTTGGATGCCTGCAACAACGTAATGTTTTCCTCTACATCTCCAGCACTGGGTTCTTCACAAAACATCAGCAATGAATTTAAAGAGTCCGTAAAGAAAGTTCTAGTACAGGCAAATTTGTCTAAGATGTTAGAACAAGTAAATCCCAGAGCTGCAGAGGTCATAGCAAAACCGAGCTAGATACTATTTCGATATGAATACTTTGTCGAACTTTTAACTCCAATACACTGGAACTTTATCCTTTTGGACTAATTACTGTGGAAATAGTGTCTTGCTACAATACCAGAAACTCATAACACCGTAGCTATGCAATACCTTGGATTCTTGATTTGGAAGAAATATGTCAACTGGATGCTGCTATGCCAATGCAGTTTTACAATGCTTTGCATTTACAAGGTCTCTTGCTGCCTACTTACTTCAAGGAGATCAAGTGTTTTTAATTGGCCACCAACGTCTGCGAGAGCAAGGATTTTAACTTTGCAAAGTAGGAAGAGAAAATATTGGAGATGTGGGAGGCAATGAATGTTTTTCATACACAGCTGAAGAGGACAGAAGGGAGACCCGAATATATATATTCAATGGCACTATCAAAGACATAGTTACTCGTTATCAGACCATTTACTGGGCACCATGAGACCAGAAGATTTGGATGGGACTACCACGGTTTGCCTGTGAAGTATGATATTGATACAAAATTGAGGATTAGGAGCAGAGATGAGGTTTTGGCTACAGGCATTGATAAGTACAATGAAGAATGCCAGAATATTGTTATGAGATATAGTAAAAAATGGGAGCAAATTGTTACAAGAGTCGGGCGATGGATCTTCAGGAACTTTTTAGCAAAGCCATGAGGCAAAATGGTGTAAATGCAGCAGTATTATGCAATTCATCATTACTAGAGCCAGATATTATTAAAACACCTATGCTGAGAGGGCCATTGTGGACAAGAAAGCAGTTATTTAGCATGTGATGGAGCAGATGAATATGCAATAAACAAGTTCTCGTCTGAAGTATTTTTCTGCATGAAGAAATCATCACAAGTTTGCTCCTTAAAAACATTTCAATTTCATCTAGGAACTTTGAGGTCATGGGCACGATATTATCATTTCTAAAGATTGAAGAGGTGCAATATTTGCATATGCTTCCCAACTAAATGCAACCTATTCTGTGTCTTTTCATAAGGGTTCGCCAAATTTAATAGCAAAGAAAGTATGCTGATAGGTGCATTTCTTAAGAGGGTTCGGTCTGTGAGAATTCAGGAATACTGTCGAGTTACAAATTACACAATTGTATAAATTGAGATGAAGGAAAAAGTGTGAATAATTTTTTTATTAATAGTTTAGGAATGAGTACAATATATATAAGGAGATGAGTCATCTAGAATGACAACTAGAAAATAGGCATGCAACTCCATGAAAGATTGCACGACTAAGCAATCATTATCCTAACAACCTAACAATTAGCAAACTTATCTAGAGGAATATTCTACAATAACACCCCCCCTTATGTGTAGCTAGGTGAATATAGAGATATGGGCCCAAGCATGATCAGGGACCCAATTACAAAGATGAAAGGAAAAACTCAATGAGAAAAACTCCTAACCATTTATTCAAACTAAAGAAGAAAGCTACAATTTCCTGAATAAGAACTGCAAATGAATCCACACTACAACAAGATTATATCAGTCATAGAAACCACTGCACGAGTACCTTTGAGATACTCTCGATGCTCGAAATTGCAGCTGTACATATTCTCCATTGTTCAAATGGATGAACATACAGGTACATGGTTTATGAATATAGAAATTGGTTGTTTGAAGATACTCTCGATGCTCGAAATTGCAGCTGTACATATTCTGCATTGTTCAAATGGATGAACATACAGGTACATGGTTTCTGAATATAGAAATTGGTTGTTTGAAGACAAGAAGATTTGATTTTGCAGAGATGTGTTCCAAATTGGATCACTGCATAGGCACCCTCCAGTTGGGATAAAGCCAAAAAAGAAGCACCAGGCCCATGTTGGCTGCCAGTTGGAGGAACGGAGCTCGGCTATTAAATAGCAACTTTTAATACTCTTAAGTTTGTTTATTTATGAAGCTTAAATAAAACCTATACTAGATGCTTAAAGCAAAACCCCCATGTGGAACTTTATTAAAGTTTGATTTATTACAATACCCAAAATTTTCCTTATTTTAGTACTTTATCATGAAATGCTTTTGATTAGTATGAATAGTTTAAAAAAAAAATTAAAACAGAAAATAAATACAGAGCATGCAAAACTGAGGGGATATACACGCATCTACAGATTTACATCTGACTCCATGGTTTCCTGCAAAAAAGATTTTAACGCCTCAAAATAGATCCAAATCACCATATGCAAGAGAGATCAACTCAGCATGCAAATTGTCCAATTTGCACTCTAAATCACCTCAGCTTTGATACCATGTGAGAATTCATGAATACTGGTCGAGTTGGAAATTACACAATTGCACAAATTGAGATGAAAGATAAACTGTGAATAATTGCCTTGATTAATAGTTTAGGAATGAGTATAATATATATAGGAGGAGATGATCCATCTAAAATAACTACTGTCAACTAGAAAATAGACATGCAACTCCATGTAAGATTGTATGGCTAAGCAATCATTATCGTAACAACCTAACAACTAACAAACTTATCTAAAAAAATATTCTAGACAGAATATTCTACATTAACACAGTCAAAGCATGGATAATATGTCTTCTACATACTTCTTTTAGGGAATAATAAGGGAAGGGGAGGCTATTATTTTTTTCCTGGAAAGGACATTCAAATAGATATTGGCATTACTCATAACCTGTTGATCCCATAGAAAGTGCAGAGAAGGAATCTCTTCTGCATAGGTCAGGAAGAAATTGAAACCATAATCTCAGAGACAATAAATTAAAACTATATACTTAGCTTATCAATTCGATTATGGAAGTTTAGGAAAGACAACCTGCATATGGATGGATCAAGGTTTCAATGAGTTGCCTCAATTGCTGATTATTCCCATCAATAAGGTTAAGTTTGAATGCTACAATTTGGTGATTTACTTTGTTGAGTATAAGGATAAGTTTGCATTCTTAAGGACTGTTACTTTCACCTTATTACTTGTTCATGCACTGAAAAGTCAAGTAGGTGTAGGTCTCAGTTTATCATGTCTGGTGATGAGTCATTTTGGTGTTTCTTTTTATATAGTTTGATTTGAATAAATGTGGATTGCTCTGCTCTCTTTAAGTTCTCTTTTTTACTCTTGCTTTCTTTAGATTAGGTTGCATTAGTTTAGGGTTTTCCTTTAGTTTGGTTTTTTTTCTCTACTCTTACTTTGGAGGTCTTCTTGTTTTCTTCTGGATGTGTTGCATCTGCATGGAAAATATATTATTATCTGGGATTGTTCTAAATATTTCCTTGATGAACTTTAATTATGTGTCTTGAATGGATGGTTGAGGTCTTTGTTATCGTCATGCAGTCTAAATTTCTGATTTAAAGAGGATGGGTCACTGGTTTGATGTGAATTTGAAGTATTCTGAAATATTATATCTTTCATACATCTTAAAAATCCTGATGTTGTGGTAGGGTCCTTGTGAGGTCTTGTCAGGTGAAAAATATTATTTCTGCTTCAGTGCCACTGTGGTTCTCAGCCCTGAGTGTGAACTTCATTATTCACAAGTTGAAATGAAAAAATGAAAAGAAAAGAAATATCAAAAGAAGAAAAGATAAAATCAAGTGAATTCAACTTATTAGGGGTATCTGAATATCTCTATCGGGGCTATAAACATCTGGCTGGAGATAGAGCTATGTTCGGGAGAGTCACAACAATAACCTCATCAGGGCTATGGACGCCTAACTGGAAGCGAGGCTCTATCCAGGTTGCTTTTGGAGTTAGAATCTTTACGTAGCCTGACCTAATTGAACTTGGTTTCTGCAGTAGCTCAAGGAGGGAAATGAACTCATGTGCACACACTTGGATTTTTCAGTCTATGGAAGGTTCAATCCAACTTTGGTTTTGATTCTTTAATCTTGAATTTTGATTTGTTTGTCTAATAGTGAGATCGAAAATAGAGATTCTAGGTTCTCGATTCATGTTCGTCATCAAATGCTTAGGAGCATTTCCCAGTAGAGTCGCAATTTGTTGTGCAGTTTTCGCACACACGCCCCGCTGAAAGCAGAGACCCTATTTTTCTTCCGCTCTTGTTGTTTTGGCCCTTTGATTTTGAGGATTTACCTTGCCTTGGAATAAGCTTAAAATGTTTATCTTCCTTGCCTAAGTGTTTATACTTCTTGTTTTGGCAATCCCTTTGTGATATTCTTTGAAAATCTAAGTTTTGAGCAAAAGTCCGGGTTTTTACCGCATTTCAGGATTTTCTGCCCCGTCTGAATTTTCTCGGATTTCATTCAAAGTCTGGCTCTATCTACTTTACACCATGGTTTAGAGATTTCTGGTCTTCGCAGAATTCCGCCTGGGCCATATTTTTTCGAATTTCCGTCCTGCCATCAGATTTCCGAATTTAATTGATTTTGGAGTTTTATGCCGCTATGCTTTATCATTGGCATCCTATTGAGTTGAGATATTTGATCCTAAGGTGCTTGGCTTTCTTTGACATACTAAATTTGTGAATTGTTGAATCTGGTTGTGATTCCCTCGGCGTTATCATCGTTGTTACTTTCTTGGGCATTCGAAATTGTTGTTTGTCTTTGTTGGAGTCGACTGGTATTTTATTCATGGTATGTGATATTGCTTTATTTATGGTTTCCCAAGTGAGTTATGAGCTTGTTCGTTCATTTGCATCTATAGATAGCTTGCTTGTGTGTCGTAAATAACCTTTGTGAGAACCCTACAGTCGAGTTATATGAGTCTAAGCTTGTTATGTGCATTAAGGGTCAAAATTTAGGATTTCATGCCTAAGGCTTCGCCATTTCATCTTAATTTGCTTTCGAGTGAACCTAGAATTCAAGGAAGATCAATAGGAGGTTCAGGTTAAACTGGTTTCATACCTGGGGTCCTCAAATTTGTGATCATTTGATCAATTTGAGCGAAATTGTGAGATAACATCGATATTCAGGTTTTCTTTCAATCTCGATATTTTCCTACTTAGGCGGATTTCCTCGGTTTTCCTAGCCCTCTCCATTTTCCTGGAATGCGTTGAAAATCTGGAACTTTTCCTTTTTTGTGGAATTCCGGTCTGGTCAGATTTTCCTGGATTCTTTGTGATGCGCTGTGGAACTTAGAAATTGGGTGAAATGGATGAATTTAATGATAAATACTTAACATTCCATGCTTTTAATTGATAAATTACACAAGGTTATCTGCATATTTTCTAAATTTTAATGATCAATTGTTGATTTTGTGCCTTCTTCAGAAAAATCTGCTTGGCCTAGATTTCCCCGCAATTCCCTTCTGGCTTGGATTCCGCGGAGGGCTTGAAATCCTGAACTGTGTAGAAATTGCGCTTTGGCGATATTTCAAGTTGATTTTGATCTGTGTTTGAATTTATTTGAATGATGAATATGTTATTTGTGATGGGCTAATTCTAATCTTTATGTTATATAATGGATATTATTGATGGTGGTTTTACTGAGTGTAGGCTGAATTTAACTGGGTCGTCAAGGAAGTTCTGGAGATGAAATTAATTCGATTGAAGGAAATTCAAAATATTGGCTACTCCACTCTTGGCTGACTTGGAGGGAATCTTCTTGAAGGTGCAAGATCAAATAAATAAAGATAGAAGGAAGGCAGTTAATGTGAGGCTACATTGAAATTTGTGCCTCCCTATTATTTTCCTTCTCCCTCACATGCATTGGTTTGAATTATGTTGGAGATCTCAGGCCAACCTAGATGGAGTTCGTGCATTTAATGCAATTTTATCTCATTTTGGATTCTCCTTGGCTGACCTGTTTTGTGATCATTTATTATTGTAAACATTAATTGGGATGACTTGTTTATGGCTATTTTATGATTGTAAACCCTCGCTAGGCCAACATGCTTTGAGGGTCTTCTATAAATTGGGAATTTTTCCTCATTTGTAGGATAGAATAGAGAACATAGAATAGAAAAGACAGATAGTTCTTAGAGTGAATTAAGCAGTAGAGAAGAGGTAGAAATTAGGTCATTCTGAGCAAGTGCTATAATAGAACATTAGATTTGTTGCTAAAATTTGGTGATTCAATACAATTGAGGGCATTGTGATTTTTTGGTGATCTCTTTTGTGTTGAATTATCTTGCATGGTTCTTGTGATTCTATCTTTAAAATTGCTCAAGTTAATAGATGCATGTTAGATCTGATTCAATGGTGTTTATGATTTGATGCTTGAAGTGTTTGCAACAATCCCTGGTCCATACTTTTTGCAGCTAGTTGATTGTTTGTTGCTTTGCAAAGTTAGCCTCGACCTTTATATTCATTGTACGTAGTTCAATTGTGGAGATTTATTCATTTCAATTGAAATTGGGTTGTCTTGGATGAATTTTCATGATCCAAAAATCTTTAACACCTTAGAAGATTGCACTGTTTCTATGAGATTGCAGGTTCATATGGGTTAAGCAGGAATTAGTTTATGAGGGATTGGTCCATTTCAAGTATTTCATCATTTTCATTGTTAATCTTAGGAGTAGTGAACATAAATTTAGGAATCTCTCTAAAACCCTTATCTTTTGTTATTTCTTTATCATTTGGGTTAGATTTAGGATTGAAATATATCATTACATTGCGAGATTTGATAAGTTAAAGATTCACTATTTACTTGTAGTAAGGTCCCTTTGTGATTACCAACATTTTCACATTTATCATTGAGTTGTTTATGCATTGTCAAGACCTAACATTAGAGACCTTGGGGTTATCTCTTGAGGCTTGCTGATAGAGATTTACCTTTCAAGAGAGATAGGATATTATATTTTGTCTGAGTTGTTACTATGTAGAAAACATCAACAACAGGATCCTGAGTCAATCTGCTCAGTATGGATGATTTGTGCTCTCGCGAGTGGATTGGCTCCATGTCCTCTTGCATTAGTAAAGTCACTGCGTCAAGTTACATAAAAAATCAAGATCATGTTTGAGGTTTGCGTGACCAAAACAACATATGTGACACTATTTGTAACTTACAATCTACACCGCTGGAAGCAAAAAAGTTTCAAACTCCACCATCGTGGTGCAGTTTTCCAGTGACCTAGTTTGACCCCTAGACCTAAATTCCAAACAGGACCATTGTTGCGCTATTTTCATATGTGGCACAATTTGCACCAAAATCCTAATTTCTAACTCCGTTGTCATGGTGCAACTCACATCAGCGACATAGTTTAGGCCTGCGCGACACTGATTTAATCTTTTCAGTGGCGCTATATAGCACCGCTTGACTTTGTTGACTTCTAAACCCTAATAAATGCACTCAAAAATATAAAAAACAAAGTCGGGACAAGATGACATACCACAGGTCCTGTGTTGGGAAGCCTCTGGTACACTTGCATGTGCTCAGAAATGTGTCATGGAAGCACGCGTTGTGCCATCTCGGTTAGTCCTCTGAGCTCAAATCGCAGGAATTTCTAAAGGCTATGTGTGCAAATGAATTGGAAGTGGCCCCTCGAGGCTTATTTAAGCTTGAAAGTTAGGGTTGTTTTACCCTGTTTAGCCATCCAACTAGAGTTTTGGACCCCCGAGCTTGTTTTCGCCCAACCAAAGGTCGTTTTGCATCATTTTTTTGGCATTTTTGCATTTTTGCATGTTTTTGGCATCCTGAAGCCTTTCTAGACCTGTTAAGCACCTTGTCCCCTTTTTTGTGAGATCACCCAAAAATAAAATTTTGTCTGGTCTCTTAAGGGGGCAATATATCAACACGTTTCTTCTCACCAAAGCAGTAGTGGGGCAATTTAAAAAATTGAAAAAAATATTGAATTTTGATCTCGATAGTTTATTCTTTGAACCAATGCAGTAGGTACATTTCTTCAAAGAGGGGAAAAATGTAGACACAGAAAATATACCGATTGATCTTATACACTTGATCCTCATTTTACTAACATCGCTTTGTCCTGAATCATCTCCTTTGCTAACCATTTAATCGAATAATTTGTATTTGATTAAATTCATCACATTTCATCTCTTACTTAAATAAATCAAATTTATCTAATTAAGTCATTCCCTCCTATTAATTAAATAAATCATTTTTGTTTAATTAATTCTATTGTCTTCCTTTAATTGAATGATTAACCTTATTTGATTAAATCATCATATTCGTATTCTGTAATTAAATAAATCAATTTTATTTAATTAAATCTCTAAAGTCTTTCTATTAAATTAAATAAATTAATCTTTATTTGATTTAATCTAACATCATCCCCCTTTGATTAAATAAATCAAAATCATCAAAATCTTTATTTATTTAAGTCAAAATCATATTCCTCTCAAATTTGATTTTAAATCAACCCAAAAATATAAATCAAGTTGTCACATCAACTAATCTTTCTTTAAGTTAATCAAATCATGATTAATCTTAATCTCAACCCATCACATCCTCTAGCTTTTGCAACTTGCACTTAAGAAAATCATTTTATTGATTTATTAAATCCTCTAATTTCCCTCAACATGGCATCAAAAGGGAATATTTCTCCAAATTTGAAAATCCCTCCAAAGGGATTTGTCCTTCCAACAAGGCATTCAATGCCTCTTTCATGTCCTTGTGCATTGAGCCAAGTGGCATTTAAGTCATTTCTTTCTCCCTCCAACATGTCATTTCATGAATTTCAAATTCCACCTAATATCATTTATTGGCACATTCATCAAAATGTGCTCAACGTTCAACCTCTCACATCTTGACAAGTGGCATTTGGCCATTGGTTGAAAATTAATCCCACATTCATCCCTTTTGCCTCATTCTTCATCACTATCATCTATAAATAAGAGGCTCTCTTTTGTATTTTGGATCCACAACTTCATTCAAAGACATTATCTTCAGATTTAGAATTTGCTTATCCATTTTCTCATCCATTTTCATAAATCTTTAGAGTTTTATAGCTAGGTTATGCATGATTTTCTCTAAGGAAGCATCAAATATTCATCAAGTCATCAAAAAGAATATAAGGGATTGGGAAAGGGCCATTTTCCACATCAAAATGGCACCAATTCCCCCATGGGATTAAGAGTTTGCATGCTTTAATAGGATTTAATAGCTTTTTGTTGTTGTGTTCTTCATTTATTTCCTATTTTGTGCATTGTAAATGAATTCTATGGGGAATGTGGATTTAAATTGCATATGAATCTAATTGTGTGATTGTTTGTTGTGTTTATGCAGGTCTATAATCTCCTTTCATTGGTAGAAAGAAAAAAATTGCTCCATAGTGAACCTCGTGTCTGATAAATCTACATAGACTAGAAGAGAAATTATGTTAGTAAAAAATCTATAAAATAACAATGAAATTAAAAAAATAACAATAAATAGATATAATCTAAACAAAAAGGTTTATTTGATAAAATAAGGATATATATAAAAAAATTATTAATAACAATTTTAGCTAAACTGGGCACCATATTGGCACCCAGTCGGTAGGGGATGGGATCTCCCCACTCCTTCTAGGGTACGGCCTATGGAGGAAGGGATTCCCCTCCCTCTCCATGCCAGGTAGGGCACGACCACTGGTGGACGTCGTAGACCCTTTGCAAGGGTTGCGACGCCACCGGGGCTTGACCCATAAACACTTTGAAAAAATGAAAAAAATTTGCTTAAAAAGAACACACAGGAAAATGTAAATCTGAGCCCTATCAAACCGAATTCAAGGTTTTCTAGCAAGTGCACAATAAGAGGCATGGTTGTGTGTGATAAATAAATGAATAGAAAAGCCCCTGTAATTCTCTTACGTGAGGAAATTGGATAAATTATTCTTAACCAACGTAGAAGAAAAAAAATGAAATATAAGAAATTTAGATGTCATTAAATTTGCAATCTACCTCTCTACCGCACTAGTCTAGTGCCTCCAAATTGTGTTTCAACTACAGACATGTATGATCACCTACAATTAGACCATCCTTGGTGGTGGCGCTCAAAACGGAGGTTAGTGTATAAGTAGGTCAAAAGGAAAAAGGGAGTAGGGTTACTGGTGTATTTGCACCCTTTTCCATGAGTGACTAGTTTAGGGAAATGTGGAATTTAAATAAAATAAAATCTCATGGACTTAACCACATGGAAGAAAGACACAAGCTTAGCATAGTAATTCTTTTAAATAAAAAGGAAAAAAATCCACTAGTGAGGGATTCAATAAGTATATAACATTGTAATTAAAAGTAGGAGTTTCCTTTCTATTTACGTGATTGTGAATGATAATTAATTTCCAAGATATAGGGTGATCCCACAATAGTGGTTTACAATTTTTGGCCAAACTGGACACTAAAATTATTTTTTTAAACTAAATCTTCACATTTGGGCACCTATAGCGGCTAAACCATGAAGAATTTGAAGATGATAAAAACTAGAGTCTCGTCACATTTTGTCTGTAGATTCTACAAATATTTTTTTCAAAATTTTTGGAATTAGATTACACTTCTTTTTCCATCTCCCACAATAATTGGTTTTCTTCAAAAAACAACATTTTTAAAAAGTGACGCACACCGTATAATGCATAACTTTTTTTACATGAAAGATAAAATTCTAATTCTTTCAAATTTAGATTTGTAACTCTGATATCTAGTGCTTCCACTTGGTCAGGACATTTTTTATTGAATATTTTTTAATCAAGTTTAGAAGTCAAACCAATTACAATTCAGACATATTGACCATTATAATGCATAACTTTTTTGTATATATCAAAATTTAATTTAATTTTTGTTGGATCAAGGACTTCAATATTTGGTGCACTCATATTTTTAATTTTTTTTTGATAATCTGCTATTTTTCCACATGTGAGAACAAAGACCTTCATTTTGATGAAAAACCTATGTTTAATAAAACTAAAAAACAAATACATAATAAAACCAAAACATATTAAAATTATATTCATTGGATAGCTTGTTCTGAGGACCACCTGATTCAAGTTGGTTTTGTGAAGGTTCCTCCATTTTCATCCTCAACCCGAGCTCCGAAGTGCCAAAATTTAGGTTTTTTTGGTGTCTTGGGGAGGGGATGAGGAATAAGGGGGTTCGAGCGAACCCATAGGGGTTTTCTTGAACCAGGGTTTATTCGAACCCTAGTTCATTCAAACCCCCCTTCTATAAGGGGTTTTTGGCAGGAAATTATTAGGAGGGTTCACCCGAACCTAGGTTCTAGCGAACACCTAATGGGTTTGGTCAAACCAATAGGTTTGTACGAACCCGTAAAATCAATTTTTTTGCCATGCATTCATTTTCTATGAGTTTTCCTTCCTCACTTCAATTGTAAACCACTATTGTGGCTTCACCCTACATTAGAATGAATGGTTAGGTAAATAATATCGAGCTATTAAAAAAATAACCTAAAGTTAATCAAACATTTATGTAAATGTTACCTCCATTATTATATTTATCAATGAAATATAACATTGATACAAGTGTTAATAATATTAGTGCGAAGGGAATGAATAGCTATATGATGAAGTTAAGTTGGGTAATATTAATGTATAATGATAGAAAGTAGATTAAATAATATTTATATAAGTAGGTATATAAAGGTAAAGGTAATGGTAATGTAATTATAAATATCGACATATTAGGTTAAATTTAATATTAAGTATAAGAGAGTTAAGAGAATTATGGATGTTATTAAAATATAACTATTATTAAGGATATAAATAGTGTGTAATAAAGATGGAGCAGAAGTGTCTGGGAGGGAGAAGGAGTGAGGCTCCAAATTCAAATTCCTCTAGCAAAGATGGAGATAGAAACTCAGATTCTGAAGATGATGATGTTGATTTTTGGCTTATTAGGGGTCATAGGTCTAGTTTCTTGGTGTTGGGCCTTTACTGGTGGCCATTGCTGAAGGTTCTTGCAACAACTATTTTGCTAATGGTGGGAATTGGAGCTACTATTGTAGTGTCTGCTACTTTGAATAACTTGGTTGTTGCCCCCTATTGTGGTTCATTGCTAGTGGTTGGGGTTGCTTGGTCTAGTTTCTTAGTGTTGGGCCTTTGCTAAAGGATCTAGTGGTGGTTGATTTGGTGATGGTGGGCATTGTAGCTACTGTTGTATTCATTGTGGTGCATGGGGTCTCTAGTCCATTTCTAGCGCAGATCATTTTGCGGTAGGATGTTAGTGGGTTTGACTCAATTGCCCCTATTTCTTTCTTGTTGTTGCAACTCTTTTCTCTAGCATGAGTGCTGGTTTGTGGCCTATGGAGCCTTCTTATTGGCTTTTCATACTTTTTTCTACCATGTTCTTTATAGCAGTGTATTTGTTTTACCTCCTTGTTGAGGTTCCTCTTCCTGTACCCCATATGGTTAGTGAAGCTATTTCTTATTTTGAGGTTCAGTTCTTATGTTCTACAATTTTATTTCTACTAGTTAAAGATTTTTTGTTTCTTTTTGGTTCTTTGATACAAGAGGACTCCTACCTTACCTTAGCCACAAAATTTTAGCAACATAAACTTGCTGCCCATGAAACATAATTTAATTTCCAAAACAATAATCTTGACTCAAAGTGATAAAATTCACACAATATAAATTTAAAACTTCAATGAAGCTATTACAAATAGATTACAAATAACATTTTGTTCTCTCTCTTTAAAAATGGTTATCGACCCTCATATCAATTATCCTACGCTTCATTACATTTTTACCTCATATCTTCCTATCCCCTGTTCCACACACTTTGAGCCTATGTTGCACACACCAAATTCTGCTCACTATCCTCTACTATCTTTTCTTGGTCGACCTTCAACCATCTGGAACTCATTTCTTTACTCAGGCACATTCAATTATGCTTCCTATTTTACTATGGTCTTCTCTATACCAAATTTTTTTTTCTTCCTCACACACGCCATCTCCTCTTTTCACCTGGTGCACCTCCTTGTGCTTGTAGTGCCCTCTTCTCCTCTCTCCCTGGGTTCCCCTTGAGAAGTCGATCTCCTTTCCCAAAACCCCAAGTCCTTCTTTCTTGGTCATTTTCCCTCTTTCTTACTATGTGCCTTCCACATGTACAATTGCATCATCTCTTCTTTTTGTTGCTGGTTGTGCCCTATTTTCTTTTTGTCTTATCTTCCTATGATGCTTGGCTGTTGAAATATTTCATGGGTAACTTTATGTATTCCACATATTACTTGGCGTCCTCTTTTGTTGGTGTGTTCAATCCTCTTGTTACCATCAATTCAGCTTTCAAAGCATATCTCCTCCTTAGAATCATGCACACCTCCTAATATCTTTGCTTTACTTTCTTCCACTGCTTGTGGACCTTTTATCTTTTTGAAGTTTAATGAAAAGATATCATCAATTTTTTCCATCTCTAGCAATTGTCTTTTAAAAAGAAATGGAGGTAAACAATTTATGTTCCAGGTCTAATGCTTCCACATTTTTCGTACATGTTTACCATGGCAAATGCAACTACAACATCAATTAATTTTTAAGCAACCTTGAAAATGGAGATTTGATTTATACTAGTCAATTACATGTCTACTCCATGTCTCACTAAAGTGTAAATTTACGAGGTTTAGGCACTGATCAGAAAAAGAGAGACCAAACAAAAATAAAACAAACCAAAATTTGAAGAGGATCAAAAAAAAAAAATTGGTGGTGTTGATTGCTCGTTTGCCTGTGTGCTCCTACACCAGACACGCCAAGTAAAATGGAATGTTCCTCGAGTTGGTAAACTTGGGAAAATTCAAAGGTGCATGGGACAAAAATCCCATGTTTGTTTTTGATCCAACGTTGCTCCTTTTCCATATGAGCCTTCTCTCTTCTATACTTCAGCTCATCCCCAATAGTCAAGCCATCTCCACTGGCATGATCTCATTTCTTAAAACAACTTCTTACCACAAGTCCATTTCTATGCCCTCCGCATTTCTTTGGGATACTACTCTTTATTTCTTTATTGCACTGCTACAATAAATCAAAACCCAATTTGTTCTTTCCTTCTAAACTATACTCTCTTAATGTTTGCAAATCACTACATTCACTTCGTTCCTTCTCCTCTACATGTTGCTTCTCTGCACTGCACAAAATAATAGAGTTGGAACCTTTCATCTGCTTCTCTTTCTCTTTCAGAGAATTCAACATATACTCTTGACAATTTTTCGGGATGGTGTACACATTCTTCCTACCATCATAGATGGATTCCCTGTCAAACTTCCATGGTCTACCCAACAACACATGACACACATTCATAGGCATCACATCACACAACACCTCATCTTTGTAAGAACCAATCTAAAAACTTACTAAACATTGTTCTCTCACAGTCATTATGTGCTCCTTCTACAACCAACAAACTTTGTACGAACTAGGATTCTCACTCCTTTTCAAACTTAGTTTTTCTACCATTTCCTCTGAAACTAAGCTATCCATACTACCACTATCAACTATAACTTTATAACACTTACCTATAGCCTTGCACACAGTTCGAAAAAGACTTCTTCTTTGAGATGGTTTATCCTCCACCATATCTGGGTTCACCAACACTCTCCTCATCATGAGAGATTCACCTTCTTCTAGGTCTGCTACTTTCAACGATGCATTACACTCCTCGTCTTCTTGTGCCAAGTGGTTTCCTGCCACACTCAAATGCACAATAACCCACTTCTCCACACTAGTAACATCTAAATGGAAACCTTTTCTGCTTCTACCACATCCTCTTGTTGGTACCTCCTTTTTTTTGATGTTTTGGACCACTTCTTTTCTCCATTTGGGATTGGATTCTTCCTCAATCTGCTTTCCTTTACTATTGCTTGCTTGTCCCTTTTCAGTTCCAAATCTTCCCCGACTTTTGGAATTGTTTATTTGCCTCTTCTTTAATTTCTCCTCTACCTTCAACGCATACTAGTATGCTTCCTCAACTATGGTAATCTCCAACATACTCATCTCATCCTGTATGTTAAACCTCAAGCCATTCACATACCTGGCTGTCTTTTCCCTATCAATTTCATGCCTTCTAGATATAATAGCCAACTTGTAAAATTCTTCCATGTAATCTTTTACACTCTATCTTTTTGCTTCAAATTTTGCAATTTCTTGAACAACTCCATTTTGTAATCTCCAGATATGAATTCCTTCTTTAATTTTTTCACCATCTGGTTCCACCTCGTTATTCAGGGATCTCCATCCATTTCTTATTCTTTCTGCAACCCTTTCAAACATAATGTAGCATGCCCTTTCAATTTTGTTTGAGCTATCTTCACCCGCCGTGGGTCTTTAATGTCCTCCATTTCGAATTACTCCTACAACTCTCCAATCCAATTGATTAACTCATCTGGATTTAACATTCCATAAAAGTTTGGAAAATCCATCTTATTGCTCTTTGTTATTCTCAAAAGATCTCTCAAAAATATTTCTTCTTCAACATCCACTGGTCATTCCTCCTCCTCCTCCTCCTCCTCTTCTTCTCTTTTGTGTTCTTCACCTTCGATTTCTTCCTCATTCTCGCATTCTATTTCTCTTTCTCTTCTTTCCTTTCTATTACCAGCACCTACTTCCCCCTAGTTTTTGATACCTTCAATCACCATGTCATAAAATCTTTCAAGTACAACCTCTAGTTTGGGTCTTACTCTTCCTCTTCCTATTCGGGGCAACATCTCTTCCAATTAGTGGTTTCAGCTCTCAACTTTTGGGATTCCACACACACCCACAACAATCCTTTCGAGCTCTGCACTTCCGTCACTCTTTCCCATAGATCCTAGTGGATACTTTCCACACTAAAAATTGCCTGCTTTGATACCAATTGATTTAAGAGGACTCCTGCCTTACCTTAGCCACAAACTTTTAGCAACATAAACTTGTTGCCCATGAAATAGAGTTTAAATTCCAAAACAATAATCTTGACTCAAAGTGATAAAATTCACACAATATAAATTTAAATCTTCAATGAAGCTATTACAAATAGATTACAGATAGCATTGTGTTCTCTCTCTTTAAAAATGGTTATCGACTCGCATCAATTCTCCTATGCTTCATTACACTTTTACCTCCTATCTTCCCATCCCCTATTCCACACACTTTGAGCCTCTGTTGCACACCAAATTCTGCTCACAGTCCTCTACTATCTTTTCTTGGTTGACCTTCAATCATCCATAACTCATTTCTTTACTCAAGTTCATCCAATTCTGCTTCATATTTTACTGTGGTCTTCTCTAGACCAAACTTTGTTTTCTTCCTCACACACGCCCTCTCCTCTTTTCACCTAGCGCACCTCCTTGTGCTTGCAACGCCCTCTTCTCCTCTCTACCTGGGTTCCCCTTGAGAAGTCGACCTCCTTCCCCAAAATCCTCAGGTCCTTCTTTCTTGGTCATTTTCCCTCTTTCTTATTGTGCGCCTTCCACATGTACAGTTGCATCATCTCTTCTTTTCATTATTGGTTGTGCCATGTTTTATTTTTGTCTTATCTTCCTATGATGCTTAGCTATTGAAATATTCCATGGGTAACTTTATGTATTCCACATATTACTTGGTGTCCTCTTTTGTTGGTGTGTTCAATCCTCTTGTTGTCATTGATTCAACTTTCAAAGAATATCTCCTCCTTAGACTCATGCATGCCTCCTAATCTCTTCACTTTCCTTTCTTCCATTGCTTGTGGACCTTTTATCTTTTTGAATTTTAATGAAAAGAGATACATCAATTTTGTCCATCTCAAACAATTTTCTTTTAAAAAGAAATGGAGGTAAACAATTTATGTTCCAAGTCTTATTCTTCCACATTTTGCGTACATGTTTACCATGGAAAATGCAGCTACAACATCAATTAATTTTTAAGCGACCTTGAAAATGGAGATTTTCTTTATACTAGTCAATTACATGTCTACTCCATGTCTCGCTAATGTGTAAATTTACGAGGTTTAGGCACTGATTAGAAAAAGAGAGACCAAACAAAAAAAAAAAAACCAAAATTTGAAGAGGATCAAAACAACAAATTTTTTGGTGGTGTTGATTGCTCGTTCGCCCGCGTGCTCCTACACCATTCTTTCTTTGGGCCTTGTCTTGATGGCAAGGTTCTTCTTGTACCCCAGTTGGGCTATGAAGTTTTTGCTACAAGGGGGTTGTCTCTTGTTTGTTGGCTAAGTTGTCTCTAATATTTATTTTGAAGGCTCAAGTGGATGCTTTGTTTATGCTATTGGAGCTAGGTTATTATTTACATCTTGTATCAAGTACCAAGAGCCTATGGTTCCAAAGGATGTAATGTCAATCCTTTCTATTGTTACTATTTTTTGCCATGTTATATAGTTGGTACTTCTTTTGAGGTGGAAACTACTCCTATTGAGGTGGAGTTAGAGGTTGTAGAGGTGGCAAAAAGATGTTTCCTCTCTTACGAGTTCTTATTGAGTCGTTTGGCCCCCGTTTTGGCACTTTTTCGGGGCTTGAAACTTTCATCTTGGTCCTCAAAATGGCAATTTAGTGTTTTTTTCTAGTTTTTTAAAAGTTGTTTTTGTTAATAACTCGAAACTCATGTTTCAAATTTAGGATGTTAGTTGGAAATTTGTCCTACCTTAGTTCTAGGAAGTTTTTGGGAAAAAATTGGACTCTCAAAGTTTTGCATGCGAAATTATCTAAAATGGTAAAATCTGACAATTGTTAAAATCTGCCAAAAAAGGTAATTTTTTGGTTTTTTTTGTTTTTTTTAGTTTTTTGGATATAAGAGAGTTTTCTCTCATTGTACCAGCAGAGTTGGTGAATAGAAGATTTTTATTTTCCAGTTATTTTCAAATCTTTGGCTCTCTCACATGATTAATGACACAATTTTATTGAGTGTATGTTGTTGGCTACATTAGTGTAAGAAAGAGATGGATTCAATAGAAAGGGTTTTCATCTTATCCTCTCCTATAGAGGGGAGATCTCTCCCATAGACATGGAGATTGAGTTGGTGGCCTAGGTGGGATGGTGCTACAAGATGGGTAATGCTTCTCAATGTTTAGCTTTGTTATCTATCTCAGTTTTTCCTTGTAGCTCTCTCCTATTGAGGTAGGGAGTTTGGTGAAATTGACTATTCTTGAAGGGATATTTGGCTACACTTTTTATTTTGGTTCAATGTTGAGTGTATGGTTTGTTGTGGAATGGTTGAACTGCAAGTTGTGTTTAGTGCCTAGCTGACTCATGCACGGGTATAAGTACAAATCTATGTCACACTTTCAACCAACTTAACAACACAAGTGAATTTTAGTATTTCTAACTAAAATATAATTTTGTTCAAACATGAGTTAATAAGATTCATTATAGATAATTTATAAATTTCCACAACTTTTCCAACTAAAATTGTTGGCTAAATGCATATGTAGGACCACTTTGAGGCCAATTTACCAAAAAAATGAAATAATTTGAAAAACTCGATTTTACAACTTCTACGCATGTAAATAACATTTTTTTTAAATTTAAAAATACCCTTTTGTAGATTCATAAGTGTAGTTTTCAAATATATATATATATATTAATAATTTAATTAATATTTATATTTTATATTTTATTTTTAGTAAAAGTAGGTTTTTAGCATAAAATATTAGACTGATTATCATATCGAGAAAAATACTAAAACTTATTTAAAAAATTGAAAAATATATGATGCACTAGATAGAATCTATATCAAGATGGTATAATTTTTTTCTATTTTAGATAAATAGTTAATATAAAAGTTGACATCGAATGGAAACAACTATTTTTCAATACACACACATTTTAATATTTATTTAAAAATATATATTTACCAAAATTAGAAAAAAATATATCCATGCACTAAAGTTTCAAGTTTTAAATACACACAAAAAAATTGCTAGATAAAGATTGACATTTCATGTAACATCATTTTTTAGCATTTTGTCAGCAACTAAATTGTAGTGTCAATTTTTTAAAAACTATATTCAAACAATTTTATTTTTTATTTTTTAAAATAAAAACATAAATATACTAAAATATACACATTTTATTAGTTTACATCATTTCAAAATTCAAAACATGTATGCCACTTTTTAGTGATTCAAGTTTACAAGTTGGATTCGTGTCGGTCATTTCCTTTATAAAGTGTGACATAGCTTTGTACTTTCACTCACAGTTTCTCTCTATTGGTTGGGTTCAAGGTCCTTGTGAAAGCCTGGTTGTAAAGGGTTTTTGGTCCCCTTCAAAGTTGATTCTTTGCAGTATGGTTTTTCTTGTGTATCTTATGGTTGACTGAGTTGTTGTTGGGTTGTTGACTATCTATGTTCCTATCTAATTACAACTTTCATTTTTTTGTACTTGGGGTTTCTGTTCCCCTCAAAACCTGTTTTCCCCTTAATCAAAAACTATTATTAAGGATAAAAATAATAATATTCAAATTAATGATGGGTTAATCATTTTATCCCAAGCATTGATCTTAACAACAACCATATTAACGTGAACAATGAAGAAATATGATAATGTGAATATTGCTATGAAGAGTAGATATCAGTTTTGTAATTTTAATTTAACATTGTTCATGGTTTTTTCATATAAATTAGTGCCAATGCTTTATTTTATTTCATTGCATTTTTTTTTCCCTCAAACTTATTTTTGGGAAAACTGGGAGCTAGGTGCAATTGGGTTTTTATATTTTGCTTCGGAGAGGCCAATAGTTTGATCCCCATTAAGTTATATCAATAAGATGAGAGAAGATGATTTTTAACGGCCTTTAGGCCAAAACGGTGTGTAGGAGCTATTAGTTTGTGTTTAAATTGTCTACAGATTGTTTCTACAAGTGTTAGTTCTCAGATAAACTCCCTAAGCACTGCTTGATTGTCATGAATAAAGAGCAACTAAATTGTAGTGTCAATTTTTTAAAAACTATATTCAAACAATTTTTTATTTTATTTTTTAAAATACAAACATAAAATATACTAAAATATACACATTTTATTAGTTTACACCATTTCAAAATTCAAAACATGTATGCCACTTTTTAGTGATTCAAGTTTAAAATTTGGATTAGTGTTAGCCATTTTCTTTATAAAGTGTGACACAACTTTGTACTTTCACTCGTAGTTTCTCTCTGCTAGTTGGGTTCAAGGTCCCTATGAAAGCCTGGTTGTAAAGGGTTTTCGGTCCCCTTCAAAGTTGATTCTTTGCAGTATGGTTTTTCTTGCGTATCTTATGGTTGACTGAGTTGTTGTCTATCTATGTTCCTATCTAATTGTAGCTTTCATTTGTTTGTAAGGGGTTTCAGTTCCCCTCAAAACCTGTTTTCCCCTTAATCAAAAACTATTATTAAGAATAAAAATAATAATATTCAAATTAATGATGGGTTAATCATTTTATCCCAAGCATTGGTCTTAACAACAACCATATTAACATGAACAGTGAAGAAATATGATAATGTGAATATTTCTATGAAGAGTATATATCAGTTTTGTAATTTTAATTTAATATTGTTATTAATGTTATCAAATGATAATAACATGGTTGCAACCTTGTAATATTAAGTGTGGCATGTCTTTTAGGCAATAAAGGATATTCAAATAATAATAAGGGAACATTATAAATAATACCATTATTATACTATATAGATAAGGGAACATTATAAATGTTAAAATAAGATTTGAAAATCATAACAGTATTGTACCTAAATAAGAGAAACAGTGTTAATATAAAAATTGGATAATTAGCATTAGTGCTAGAATCAAAGTATTAGGTAAAGGTACAAAGTTGTTTCATACTTTATAAAGGAAAGAACCAACACTGAGCCAAATTTTAAACTTAAGTCACTAAAAAGTGGCATATATGTTTTTAATTTTGAAATGATGTAAACTAATAAAATGTGTATTTTTTAGTATATTTTATGTTTGTATTTAAAAAAATAAAAATAAAAAATTATTTGAATATAATTTTTATAAATTTACACTATAATTTTGTTGCTGATAAATGTTGAAAATGAAGTTATATGAGACACCAATATTTATATAGCAATTTTTTTTCCTTCAATTTTTTTGTGTGTATTTATAACTTGAATCTTTAGTGCATGGATTTTTTTTTCCAATTTTGATAAACATATATTTTTAAATAAATATTAAAATGTGTGTATTAAAACATAGTTGTTTCCATTCAACGTCAACTTTCATATTAACTATTTATCTAAAATAGAAAAAAAATTATACCATATTGATATAGATTCTTTTATCTAGTGCATCATATTTTTTCATTTTTTTAATAAGTTTTAGTATTTTTCTTTACATAGTAATCAACCTAATATTTTGGTATTGATAACCTAATTTTAGTAAAAATAAAATATAAAATATAAATAATAGTTAAACTATTAAAATATATATTTTTGAAAGCTAAACTTATGGATCTACAAAAGGGTATTTTTATATATTTTTAAAAAATGTTATTTACACATGACAAGGAGATGTTGAAACATCAAGATTTTCAAATAATTTAATTTTTTTTGGTAAATTAGCTTCAAAGTGATGCTACATATGCATTTATCTAAAAAAAATAGTTAGAAAATTTGTGGAGATATCTAACTTAGCTACAATGAATCTTACTAAATCATATGTTTGACCAAAATTGATTTTTAGTTAGAAATACTTAAATTCGGTTGTGTCGATAGGTTGGTCAAAAGTGTGACACAACTTTGTACTTTTACCCTATTGTAAAACTTGGAATAATGCTTAAACAAGAACTAGAGAGGGTATTATTACCTAAATAAAAGGTTGCAAATGACTAGCCTAATATTCTTCATTGATGATCCCATTATCCAATTAACTATGCAATATAGTTGGAGGTGTCTTATAGAAGGCATGTTTCGACCAAAAAAAATTATATAGGCGTTAGTGTCACTAGGGTTGTTCTAGAAATATATTTTCTTAAGAGGGAAATGATTTACATAAATTAGACATGCATATTAATTATTAGATATATGAAAATAATATATTTGATGGGGTTTTGATCTAATAACAACACTCTCGAGAAAATGTTTCTTCATGTCTATAGTTGAACTATTAACTTATTAGTTAATAAAATCAATAACAATATCCTTATGTCCAATTAAAAATCACCCTACCATTAATAAGTATTTGTCAAATGAAAATGTTAATAAGATTTTAAAATCAGATGTTTAACATATAAGATTACTTTTTTTTAATATTCAAGTGGAAATTGAATAATAACGCTACCTAAGAGGCCTAGAGTATTAGGAGCAACCTTCCCAACTTCTCTCGCTTCCCTCACCCTGCTCTCGGGTGACGTGTCCATGAGAATGTTGCATGAGCAACTCATTGGAAACATCCAGTTACATACCATGTTTATTCATGGTTAGTAGTTATTAGTGGATTTCATGTTAGTTGTTCAAAAAAAATAGTTGCATTGTGTCCAAGGTGTAAAATTTTGGGCATGACAATTTCAACATGGAAAATTTATCTCGAAGCAAATTTATCTCTAAAAACAAAATAATAATGTAAATAGTAAAATCATTCAATTCTTTCTTATCTTATGTTTTTTCTTTCATTTTAAAACAATTAATAACTCAAAAAGTACTTGTATAAAATAATCTTTTGTTACCTTCTCTTTTACTACTTTAAAACAATTAGATTTTTATTATTTCTAAACAATATTTTATTAATAAATAACAAATGATCACTTAATAATTCACAAAGCAAGTATAAAGTAATCTTTTCTTATCTTCTCTTTTACTGCTTTACAACAATTAAATTTTTGTTCATTCTAAATAATATAAATTATTAATAAATCACAAATTATTACTTAAGTTGAGAATTCTTCAAATTTTGGAGTTATTTTCTGGTAGAGAGAAAAATCTATCAATTAGAGAATGTATTGGAGATTATAAGAGATCACTTTCCTTCTACTGAAATAGAGCAATCCTCTTAGAGTGTTGGGAATTATAAAATTCGTGTTCCAAAACCTATGAATAAGATGGAGAGATATGAATAGTTGTGAAATGCTTTAAAGGACTCAGATGTGAAACCAATGTGTCCTACATGCCTTCAACGTAATACCAAATTCAAATACTTAAACAAAAACCATTCACATGTTGTATAGCCAAGGTATAGATGTCTTAACTGCAATGTTCTCTTTACTATAGGTGGTAAACAATATGCCAAAGATAGCATTGGTGAGCAATCTACAAGGTCAAAATGACTAATGGAGGAGACCTAGTTAGAACTTGAGACAAACTATAGGAGGCCAAAATATGGGAATTTATCTCATAGAACTAGGGATGACTATGGTTATTATTATCCACATTTCCCCTTATGGGAGAACTAAATTATCAAGAGCAACAATTGAAGCAACCCTAATTTCTGCAACAACAACAATAGTTGGATTTGTTTGGATACACCACTAATCCTATCTTAATTTTTGTTCCTCAATGATGGAAATAACATTATACTACTCCATTTATTCGCCACTCTATAGTCCCTAGAACACCATTGAATAATTACAAGTATGTTCCTCTTTTAGCGAATTCTACTATTAACTCTTTTTCTTACAGGGAGTATGCATTGTGACCACAATTAACTTTATCTATATCTTCTTCAATTTTAGCAATGTCTTCTTTAGCTTTATCAATGTCTACTCCATCTTGGTTTAATCAAGGTGGTTTTTGATGTAAGGGAATCCAACCCTCAATCACAAACTCCCAACTACATAATATGCAACTCAAAAATTGTTAACAAAACAAAAATCCGCAAAAAGTATTCTTTCATATTTCATGCAAAATCTCTTGAAATTACATAACTTAATATTTTTGAAAATACTTTGTTAAATTGCAGCCATATGGGCTGATGTAAATCATTAAAATTAGATATAAAGCTGATATATGATAGTAAACAATCATTAAAGACAAACTCAGATTCTTCTTCTTCCTATCATCTCTCTGAACTGTGAAATTGACTCTTCAATCCACATTTTTCAACAACCAACTTTTCTGATCTTCAATTGATGGATTTCATAATCCATTTATTGCTGCAACCTGCAGTAAAATGTCTTTTACACCATCTCCAAGAAAATCCACGCCAAGCTCTTCTTTAAAAATGTACCCCTTTTACAAATTGAAAATTGACAAATAAAACACTTAGCACTACATTCCAAAAATCATATTTTTCCCTCCTTTGAAAAGGTTGCTCCAACAATTAGAAAAACCATAAAATTCTCCAAGATGCATTTTAGTAACTCCAAAAAAAAATACATGCCCAGATTATCTTTATTAAATTTTTATGTTTTCAAACTTTGAAATTGATTTTTTGCACTATCTCCTTCAAGATTTGCAGCAATAGTGTAAGAGCAATTATTTAATATATTATTTTTGGCCTAATATTTCAATTTATTCTCCAACTACATAATTACCAAACCTCAAGAAACAATAAAAATTAAAATACTTTATTTTTGGTTGATGTTGATTGCTAGTACCCCAAATGCTCCTACATCATTTTTTCACATGATACAAGTTCTTTTCCTAGACACAATGGTGTAGGGTTTCACAAGTCAAAATGAGAGACAAAGAATTCTAAATTCTCAAACATGATAGATATAGAGAAAATTTGATGCAGGAGCATCCAGGGCGAAGAGCAATCTTGCATCACCAAAAAAAATTTGTGTTTGTTTGTTTCAAATAAGGGGCCAAGGTTGTGAGGAGTCACAGGTTTTTGAGTCTTCCAAACCAATGTCGTAAAGTTCTGAAGTTTTGAAACCTTCTGATTTAGCAATACTTTTGTTGTCACAGATTTTCAAGACTTCCTAACCTCCCGACTTAGCGATCTCTTTTGTTGTCAGCAAGACAGAGCAATGTCAATGGGAGTTCTGAAGATGTCTCTTTGACATTCTATTGGTTGTGGGTTTAGTTGACTATCACGTCGAGGTGACCTTATGGTGTTGGCAGAGATACTCCTAAGTCCCTTCGACTAGGCTTGTCTCATCGACGGTGTGGTGGTAGTGATTGACCGATGATGTTGGCGGAGGCTGCAAATGAAGGTTCATTGGTGGGAAGTTGTCTCATCGGCAAGACGTTATGCCCTGTCTCCCTCATGGCCCGATCACATGTGAGCTTGGCGTATGTTCTATCGGCGTGGGTGAAAATATTTAGTGGATCTCTGACCCGGGTCTCCTCGAAGACCCAATGGATTCACACATTGTGCAAATTGATTGATAGGACTTTCTTCATCAACGGGACTCTTGAGTCAGTCCCAACGATACAACAATGAGGAGAAAATGGTGGGAGTAACCAAATGATGAGTTGACGAGTTAGGGTATGACACGTGGAAAAATGATACTCGATGTATTCCACATCATTGTTGTGGAATACCTATCTATTGGCCAACTCGATGGAACTGTTGATTACGATATAACTACTTGGGGATCTCGAGTGTTGATTGGACAATAATGGATACTACAACATGAAGAGTGGGAAAGAATGAGGCCAACCTAAAGAACTAAAGAAAGATATAAGCATCGAAGGGATGCATGTGAGACAACAACGAGGGAGTAGTAGAAGAACATGTAGTGAAGAACAAGGTGTGAGTTCAGATCTGCAAATCTATAGATGCATGTAAGAAGCCCATGAGATGGCATGTGATCTGTGATTTCATTCTAGTAATAAATTAACATATTTGTTCTCTTCCTGTGCCTGGTTGCTCTTTTTGTGTGTGTGTGTGGTGACATTTCGTAGGAAAGGGGAGGACCATTCATCAAAATTATCCAAGTTTACAAGTCAAGTTGAAGGATATGGAGCAATACAATATCCTAAGATTACAAGTCAAGTTGTGGGACAAAGACACATGGGTTATTTATATTTTACAAGTCAAGTTGAAGGACAGAGAGCACCAGATTATTTAAATAGACGAGGATTGGTATAATATCTAAAGATTATAAGTGAAGGTGATAGACAAAAAAAGGTGAATTATTTTGGCTCAGTTACTTCTGATATTCATGATGAAATTGAACCTCTCACAGAGAGTCCTAATAGACATGAATTAGGTACTTAATAAATTTACATGGCTTTTGAAGGAGAGGAAATAATAGGTATCTTATGTTAGAAGAATTTTTTCTCTTAATTTTATGATTTAGATTTAGAGTTCACGACTAGAAATTTTTTAGTTAGATCTATCATTTTCTCTAAGAAAATAATTGCATATTGTATATAATATATAATATTTTAATATTTTGTAAATTTTATATTTGGTTATGTTATTTTTAAGTGAGATGAAATATGCATTTAAAGATGTATGAATTGGAGTTTCTAATTTCAAATAATTTGACTATTAAATTATTAATTCATAATATTTTTAAAGTGTATATTTTAAAATTTGATTACAAAGTAGTTAATCTATATTATTGTTCAAGGACTAATTTAATTTTTTAATGAAGTTTAGAAGAAATTAATCTCTTGTACTTAATTTTTTAACTTAGTTTGGAATGTCAAACTTGAGAGCTACAAGTTGACTATTTCACTTTTTTTGAAAACTATGTCCCATTGAGGAAGGTGAAATATAAAAAAGGGATATTTTATTGCATGTTGACTTCAATAAAGTAATTGAATTTGAAATGTAAATCCTTAATATATATTGAGAATTTTGACACATGGAATATTATTTTTATAATAGTTTTAAATATCATTGGTGGTATTTCTCAAGCTTATTTCTATATATTGGAGGCTTTAGATAGTTTTTAATATGAAGAAACTTGAAAAAAGTTCATCATAATTTTATTATAAATCCACCATGGACGAGAAATTTAATAATCGAACATGTTATTGTTCTTCTTTTCCATATTTAAAATAAATATGGATGTGTGGTTTTGTTTATGAGATTGAACTAATTTAATTTTTTTATGACGTTTAGAAGAAATTAATCTCTTGTACTTATTTTTTTAAGTTTGTCTAGAAGGTCAAACTTGAGAGCTACAAGTTGACTAGTTCACTTTTTCTGAAAACTATGTCCCATTGAGGAAGGTGAAAGATAAAAAGGGATATTTTGTTGAATGTTGGCCTCAATAAGGTAATTGGATTTGAAATTTAGATCCCTCATATATATATATTGAGAATTTTGACACATGCAATATCATTTCTATAATGGTTTTAAATATCATTGATGGTATTTCTCAAGCTTATTTCTATATATTGGAGGCTTTAGATAGTTTTTAATATGGAGAAAGTTGAAAATGTTACTCCACAATTTTATTATAAATCCACCATGGATGAGAAATTTTATAACAGAACATGTTAATGTTCTTCTTTTCCATATTTAAAATAAATATAGATGTGTGGTTATATTTATGAGATTAGATTATTTTTTAAAACAACATGATATTGCATATTGTATTGCAAGTTAAATTATAGTTGTTTGAGATGGGTGTTGATCCCATATCAAGACCAGAGCTTTGTATTGTAAATCAATTTTTTACATCATTTTTTTTGTTTTGATTTTTCTCATTCTATTCTTGGTATTGTTATAATAATTTACTATTGCATATACCTTGACTCTTCAAGAGATTATCTATTGCTTGGCTTCTTGCTTCACAAAGTTTTACAACATTTCTTGATTTATTGTTTGCATTGTTGTGGGTCATTATTTTTGTAAAATTGCTAAAATCATATGTATCTTTGAGAAAATTTGTCTCATTCTTGAAAATAAAATGGAAATATTTTAGCATGGAGAATTTATCTCAGAAAACAAAATAACAAATGAAATGGTAAAATCATTGGATGCTTTCTTATCTTGTGTTTTTTCATTTATTTTTAAGAGAATTAATAACTCACAAATTAAGTATAAAGTAATCTTTTCTTATCCTCTCTTTTGTTGCTTTAAAAAAATTAGAATTTTTTTCATTCTAAACAATATTTTATTAATAAATCATAAATGATTACTTAATAACTCAAAAAACAAGTATAAAGTAATATTTTCTTATCTTCTCTTTTATTTAATTGAATTACTTTTGATATTCATGATAAACTCGAACCTCTCACACAAATTCCTAATACACATGAATTAGGTATTAATATTTTTACATGGCTTTCGAAGGAGAGGAAATAATAGGTAGTTACCTTATGTTAGAAGAACTTTGCTCTTAATTTTATGATATAGATTTAGAGTTCACCACTAGAAATTTTTAGTTGCATCTATCATTTTCTCTAAGAAATTAATTGCATATTGTATATAATATATAATAATTTTAATATTTTGTAAATTTTGTATTTGATTATGTGATTTTTAAGTGAGATGAAATATACATTTAAAGATTTATGAATTGGAGTTTCTAATTTCAAATTATTTGACTATTAAATTATCAATTCATAATATTTTTAAAGTGTATATTTTAAAATTTGGTTATGGAATAGTTAATCTATATTATTATTTGGACTAATTTAAAGAAAAGGCCTTGAAATTTTGTAAGCCATGAAATTGGTATGTGTAAGGTATAACTTTGCAACCCTTACCAACATCCTCTCTATGTGTACCAAAGTTAGAAATTTAGAACAAATGTCAACATCCATTAGACCACAATTGAAAGTGGATTTTTGTGAGATGTTGTAGAACTTTCTTATTCCTTGATAGACATGGATGAAATTTTTTAAATCAACTATTATAACAATGTTCAAAACTTAAAATAATTATGAAACTTATTATTCAACATAAATAAAATATATAACATTGAAGTTTGGATGCATGAAATAGAAATCACTATCTATTAATTATGTACTATTTGTTATATCAAAATAGCAAAGGGATGATTGTTTATGTATAATGGTACAAATTAAAATAACAAATCAAAATAATTATAAATAAATCTAATAATTATGATAAAAGTTTGTTAAAACTCTATTTTATAAATTCAATAGATCAACCTAAAATTTTATAGATTTGATATATGTTAAAATATTAAAATCTATTTTATAATTTATTCATTTTTAAAATTTACAATATAATTTATTATTTACATTTTAAATAAATTTTTCATTACAAATGTACTCTAAATATATTTTTAGAAGACCATAATAATGTAAAATTATATTTATATATATATATATATATATATATATATATATAGCTTTTAGTTTTAGTTTAGATTTTCTCCTATACATGACATTTAGATTCTTTTTTAAATTAAAATATAATAATATATAATTTTTATTTTAACTTATCTATCTATTAATAAATTTTAATATATTTATTATCTTACAAATTCTAGAATTTATTTATTTATTTTTTTCATATTTCTTTTTTCTTAATTATTTATTTTAATTTTTTAATCTATTTAATAAATTTAAAAAAGATTACGATTTAGATTTGTGCATACTAGCTTATTTTGATATTATAGTACATATATGGTTTATTATGTTAACAAAAATATTTATTATTAAAATAAAATATATTATATATAATTTTATTTAAAATATAAATAAAATATTGTTAAATGAATATAATATTTAAAAATTATGAATAAAAAATATGGATAGAATCAAATTTTAAGTGTAATTATAATTATAATAATGCAAGAAATGATTTAAAAAATAAATATTATTTTTAGATTATGCTCATTATTATATAATAAATAATTATTAGAATTTTGTTACATAACACATAATATTTATAATTTTATTTTTTCTTAAAATAACATAACATTTAGTTTTGATGGAGGATTTCAAGAAGTTTATAAGAGACTATGTTGCTTATTCACAAAGTAAAGTTGGGTGGAAAATTTCACATCTCTAAAGTTCAAACAAGGTATCATTCTAGACCAAGTTCAAAAACATAAAATAAGTCACTAAGTGGCTAGAACATGATGCAGGAACTTCCAGGGTCATAAATTTTGACTTGGATGTCTATTTTGGATCAAATTTTATGGGGAGATGTGTTATGAAGAGTTGTTTAAATAGAAAATGATCAAAGAACACTAGATAGTTTAAATAGATGAGGATTAGTATAATATCCAAAGATTATAAGTGAAGGTGATAGAGAGAAAGAAGTGAATTATTTTGGTTCAATTACTTTTGATATTCATGATGAACTCAAATCTCTCACATAGAGTCTTAATAGACATGAATTAGGCACTAATATCTTTACATGGATTTCAAAGGAGAGGAAATAATAGGTAGTTATTTTATGTTAGAATAACTTTTTCTCTTAATTTTATGATTTAGATTTAGAGTTCACCACTAGAATTTTTTTAATTAGATATATCATTTGCTCTAAGAAATTAATTACATATCAAATATATAATATATAATATTTTCAATATTTTGTAAATTTTGTATTTAGTTATGTGATTTTAAGTGAGATGATATATACATTTAAAGATTTATGAATTGAATTTCTACTTTCAAATCATTTGACTATTAAATTATTAATTCATAATATTTTTAAAGTGTATATTTTAAAATTTGATTACGGAGTAGTTAATCTATATTATTGTTTGGACTAATTTAATTTCTTTATGAAGTTTAGAAGAAATTAATCTTCTTTACTTAATTTTTTAACTTAGTTTGGAAGGTCAAACTTGAGAACTACAAGTTGACTAGTTCACTTTTTTCAAAACTATGTCACATTGAGGAAGGTGAAAGATAAAAAAGGGATATTTTATTGCATGTTGGTGTCAATAAGGTATTGTATTTGAAATGTAAATCCCTCATGTATATTGAGAATTTTGACACATGAAATATTATTTCTATTATGGTTTTAAATATCATTGGTGGTATTTCTCAAGCTTATTTCTATATATTGGAGGTTTTAGATAGTTTCTAATATGGAGAAAGTTGAAAAATGTCACTCCATCACAATTTTATTATAAATCCACCATGGATGAGAAATTTTATAACCAAACATGTTATTGTTCTTCTTTTCCTTCTTTAAAATAAATATGGATTTGTGGTTGTGTTTATGACAAATTATTTTTTAAAACATGTTATTGCATATTATATTACAAGTTAACTAATAGGTGTTTGAGATGGGTGTTGATCTCATATCAAGACTAGAGCTTTGTATTGTAGATCAATTTTTTACATCAATTTTTTTTGTTTTTATTTTCCTCATTCTATTCTTGGTATTGTTATAATAATTTACTATTGCATATGTTTTCACTCTTCAAGATATATTTAATCCTTGGCTTCTTGCTTCACAATTTTTTACAAAATTTCATGATTTATTGTTTTCATTGTTGTGGGTCATTTTTTGTAAAATTACTAAAATCATCTATATCTTGGAGAAAATTTATCTCATTCTTGAAAATAAAATGGCAATATTTTAGCACAGATAATTTATCTTGGAATAAATTTATCTCAGAAAATAAAATAACAATGAAAATGGTAAGATCATTGGATGCTTTCTTATCTTGTGTTTATTCTTTTATTTTAAAAAAAATTAATAACTCACAAAGAAAGTATAAAGTAATCTTTTCTTATCTTCTCTCTTGCTACTTTAAAAGAATTATATTTTTTCATTCTAAACAATATTTTATTAATAAATCACAAATGATTACTTAATAACTCACAAAACAAGTATAAATTAATCTTTTCTTATCTTCTCTTTTACTTCTTTAAAAAAATTAAATTTGTGTTCATTCTAAACAATATTTTATTACTAAATCACACATGATTACTTAATTTGAGAGTTCTTCATTTTTGGAGTTATTTTTTAATAGAAAAAAACATACAACAATCAAAGATCTATTACTTACCATATATTATGATGGATGAAAATGTATTAGAACTTAATCACTTTCCTTTTTTGTAATAGAGTAATCCTCCCAGTTTGTTGGGAATTAAAATATTCATGTTTTAAAACATATGAATAAGATGGAGAGATATGAAAAATTGTGAAAAGATTTAAAAGAATTAAATGTGAAATCAATGTGTCCTACATGCGTTTAACATAATACCAGATTCAGATACTTTGATAACAACTCTTCACATGTTGTACAACCAAGGTACAAATGTCTTATCTTCAATGTTCTCTTCCCTACAGGTGGTAAACAATATGCTAAAGATAGCATTGGTGAACAATTTACAAGGTCAAAATGAGTCATGGGTTGTGTTCTGTGGCTATTTTCTTGTAGGTGCAAGCTGTACGGAATGCAATAACTGTAGGATATGCAAAAAATGGATTCTCTAAAGGGTTTAGTAACATTCAAGTGAAGGAAATTAGCAGGCATAAAGCCAAACTCGACAACCTTTATTGACGTTCTCCCTACCTGTTGATTGCTATGTGGTAATTCTTAATGTATATTTTTGTTTATGTTAAATGTTATGTGGTAATTTTCAATATATATTTTTATTTATATTGTATATTAAAAGGTGTAATTGTTTTTGTTTTTGATATTAAAGTTATCCATAAAAGAATACATATGCAAAATAGAAATTTTATTGATGAAAATGTTGTAACTCAACAAAGTGTATGCTTTTTCTAGAGGTTACCCTTCAAAGTGACACTATGAAGATTTAATAAAAGTATTTTGTTTCTCAATCTTGTAATATTTCTGTAACACCCCTTAATTTTGTTATTTTGATCGAACAGTGTTCGTTATGTATATTTTGCTTTGTTAGCACATTGGTTATAAACTTGGTTACTTTTGATCACTAATTATTAAGCGATGTAAACATTATGTTTTGATGTGATGGTACTTTTATCAGTTGATGTTATTATTTCATGTTATGGATTAAATTATCATGTATGCGAATTATTGATGCTTTATGTTTTGATTTTGCAATTAATGATTAGAGATGTCAGTTAGCGATATTGTATTGGTGAAGGGGACGGGACCACATCACTCGCACGCGAGTGCCCTATGTTTCCGCGATTTCCTCTTCACGGCGTGTTTTGATGTTATATATATATATGAATGCATGTTCGACACTCGGGTTGTGTGCAGGATGCAGGTACCGGACATTGACTCCACCTGACTTTACAGGTCTGAGCATGTCCCTTGTTCAATGGAGATGATTGGGAGATAGTAGCTTGGGTTTCTGTGTCGTGACATCACCCTAGCCTAGTGGGTCATCGGGTTGTCAGTTGGGTTAAGCTGTTGGTCTTGTCATCTTGTCTCCCTTTGCATGCATGATTTAAATTTCCTTGTGAAATGACATTGCTTTATTTAATTTTATTGCCAAAAATGCATAATAGAGTGCTCATTGATTTATTAGTTGATTTAATGCAATTGATGATTAATCTAACTGTGAATTAGAATTATTGACGAGTAAGTAAATTAGTCCAAGGTGTTAGCATTGTTAGATGATGAGACAAAAGAAAATATATATGATTCGAAGTTGTATTGCATTCCTAATGTAAGAAAATAAAATTATAAATGATTTATTTTAAATGCAATAGTTGGATTAAATTTTGTGTTAAAAAAATAAATTTAGCTAGCATGGTGGAGTAAATGAAATTTGAATTTAGATGGGCTTATGCATTTAAAAAAAAAAAGGAAATAGGATTGTTTTATTGTTTTTTAAAAAAAAAAAAAAATATATCCAAAATATCTAAGTTTTCAATAACTTTGGTGGGTGGCCAAATTAGGGGTTTGACCTTTTTGGAGGCCATAAGGTAAATGCATGGTTTTTTTAAAATTTTTTTTTAAATTGGAAAATTGAGAGAGAGGAGAAAACGCGGAAGATTTCTTGGAGGAGAATTGTGGAGGAGGAATTTGGAAAAAGCTTGGTGGTGGAAAAGACTTGGAAGAGCCCAACCTCCATTAAAGGATCCTTCAAAAAAAATTAGGAGAAAACAAAGGTTTTCTTTTTTTCCTTCTCTATGCAATTCTCATTTCAAAAATCTTGTTTGTAAATGGTTAAAATGTGGATTTTGGATAGTTCAAAACATCAAGATTTTATACCCATCATAGATTCTTACTTCAAACTTGAAAATGTAGAGTTTTGCATTTTTTTATTAGAAAACATGTTGAAACAGAAAATTTTCTTCAAACCTCCATGGAAAAAAAAAAAGAAATTTGAAACAAATTGGATACTCAAGTGGGTTTTGTTGAAAACTTATAGTGCTGTGAAATTTATACTTCATTTGGGTCAATCTTGGGATTTTAGCATTAAATTGTGTTGTGTTTAATGAAAAATCAGGTTGTTCTCAAATCTGGGTATTGAGCAAAAACAAAAAAATGTTTACAGTCATGAAGTATGACTGTGTGTGAATATATGCCTGTATATATGCATATATAGGTATATTTTGAGTGTATATACATTATATATGCATATATATGACATATAATGTTGAAATGTTGTTAAATTTAAGACTGGTAAAAAAAATAAGTTTTATTTTATTTATCTTTTTTCTGTCAGGTCCCTGTGGTGAAACCCTGAACTCATGTTTGGCTTGTGCGCCGTTTGTGTGGGGGGGATAAAAACCCCGACTGGCCTGTGCCACCGGCAACCATCCCGTGGAGGGAGGCGCTGCCAGTGAAGGCAGCGCCGCTGCCTTCCCTGGCAGCGCCGCCCCAGCGCAGGGGAAGCCGCGGCAGGGAGACCTGCGTCTCCCCTGCCGTGGTCTCCTGGGCGGCGAAGGGGGCAGCGTATGGGTTTTAAAACCCTGGCGTATGTTGTGAGTTGTTTTTTTTATGTATTGTAATTACTCTGTGATATTTTCATATACGATATTAAATATAATATATAAATATATTATATATATCATATTTAATATATATATGAATATCTAAATATTTCAATTTTTTTTATATAGTATTTAAATATATAATCAATATATTTATTGTAAATAAGTATATATATATATATATGATATATATATATATATATATTGAAATATAGTTTTATTATATTTTTAGAATAATGTAATAATGCAATAGAGTTATTTCAGAATAGTTTAATATTAAGGTAAACAGCTAAGTGTGGATTATATATATATTGCATAGTATTATACATACGTCGAGAATACGCAATTATATATATATGTTTTCTTTCTTTTAAAATGATAATTGTGTATTAACGACAAGTTATACTTGGCAACGAATATGGGGTTATTACCATTATGAGAATTTTGCATTATGAATTAATGATCAAGCTTAGATTACAGAAATAATTGCAATACTTTAGATCACTCTTGTAATTATACCAGAATTGATTGTAGTTAATTTGATTATTGCACCAAGGCGTTGAGTGACTTGGATTTACGAAATCCTAAAGTAGTTTGCTTTATATTGTTTGATGCTTTTTCTTGGGTGGGACAATCTAGTCAGTGTGTTGTAAGTCTTCCAGATAGGACTTTATTTATGAGTTTTGAGTTGTTATTTTGGTCAACCCTGGGTTACTTTGGGTAGTGCATTCAATGTGTCCAGTCAAACCCGGTTATCCTGGAAGGGATAGGTCGACTTGTGTCGTGTTTAGGGATTCATTATCCCTAGGTTGCACTTGAGTACCCTTTGGTGGTGGCTTAGTCTCTATGTGTTGGCTTAGAGAAGTGGCTTGCATTGAAGGCCGGCACACAAAGTGGTGCCAGGAGATCTCAATGTAAGTTAGATAAATCAGTGATAACATAAACCAATTAATTAGCATAGGTGGTACTTTCATTTAAAAAGATTAATTTTTCCTCGCTCATGGACGCAAGTGCTTGTATAGACTTGGGATGAGACGAGAAGGCCTGGAATGGCAAGATCGTTATCTTGTCCCTTCGAAAGATAATTGATTCCGCTTTGGTTAGCATGTGGGGCCGGGAGTCGTTAGAGGTTACCAGGATATCCCGAGAAGGGGGCCGGGACCTAGGAAGACTCGCCAGGATATCCCATGCGACATTGTGATGACACTTCTCCTAAGTCAGCATTATGTTTGTAATCGTGGTGCGTTCATGTATTTAGAATCTGGTAGCATTGTTACTGTTATGTCATGCGTTGTCATGTTCCTATCATTTTCTAGTGGAGTCATGTTGGCCATGTTTATAGGTTGTTGGTCTTGATCTGAAACCCTTGTTACTATCTCCTAGCATGGGGGGTGAGCCTTCGGGTATCACATGGTTGGGTGGAACGTGCACCATACTCCGTTGTGTTGGCATTTCTTTTGTGGACGAGACTTTCGTGTTGGAGAGCTCGTGGGATTCCAGTTGCTTCCTCGGTTTCATTATGTTGGTGCTTTTGTATTTCATTCACCCCTCATTTCATCGAGGTGGAAATTGTAATAATCAATTATGTCATTGAATTGCCTCATTCTGGGAATGAGAGATGTAAATGTAATTATACCACTTTGTCTTGGAACCAGGAAGTATCTCATGGTTCAAATGGAAATATCATGTATGGAATGTATGCGCTTACTTTAGATTAAGTGAATGTTGTTATATTTCATTTCATGTATGTTGTTTTAAATTTTGAATTATTAAATCTTTGTCACGTGACCTTAGGGGATTGTTGACTTGTGTTGTTATCATGCATGTATTTATTTTGCAATTAAAAAAAAAAAAAAAATGTAGTGAAATTGGTTGTAGTTTGCAACTTCCCCTAGGGTTGTGTGGCGGGGGCATTACAATTTCTATATGTTCAACATATTTTATTTTATAAGTTCATTACAAGTGGTATCAAAGCTCTTTCTAGAGTAATTGTTATATGTAGAATTATTAATTTAGGTCCATCTATAAATATCCATCGTATGCTTTGACCTCCCCCTAGAGGGATGTTGGTGGTTAGAAAGTGGTTATAGCTATAGTTGAATTATAATAGCTATAACTAAACTAAATCTATTACCCATGTTTTTACCAAATAATTTTCCTTATTTTTTTGTTCTTTTTGGGTTAGAAACCCTATGATTAGGGTTTTTAAATATTCTTAGAAGAGTTGTCCTTCTTGGCTAAGATAGGTTTATCAGAAAAAGTATAGTGAATTGAGAACTAATTTAGCTCCAATTCCTAAACCTCAAATAGCCTTTTGCCCCCTCTTTTAAATAAAGAAAAGAAGTATTCAATAAAAGGACATAAAAAAGAACTATAATTCATGGGCTCTTTCAAAAGAGATCATGAAAAATGGACTAAGGGGCTATTTTACAATTTGATCAACCCTGGAAAGAAGTCACAAGTGTTTAGACAAATGCTTGTTTCTCATCAACTCTACGATATTGATCAATATTTTTGAATAATTTTCAAATGAAGAAGTATTGGCTCCCCTTGAGTAATAATCCATGCTTAAAACTCTCTTTTTCCATGTCTTGACTGTGTTCTACTTTCCGCAAACAATTCAAGTCATAGACCATATCAAACAGAAAAATCTATTGGTCTTAATACATGGTGATAGAATTCATAATTTTATCAACTAAAAATTGGCCATCTACCTATATTTCTATGTGCATGCTTGCAATTGTTTTTAAATTATGATGATCAATCTATAATAGTGTCCTATGGAAGAATGTATCATAATTTTATAATTACCTTAGGGATTATCAATGACCACTAATATGCTATATCTTTCCTTTGTTGGTGTAGATGTGCTATTAGGTGTCTAGTGGTTACAAATCTAAAGTCCAATCACTTGTGAGTACTCCCATATTTCACTAAATTTTAATATGATGGCCAATAATTTATATATTACATGTATTGAAGGTAGGATAAGTTTAGATGAGAAAATCCCATCATATGGAAAAAAATATATACCAATTTTAGTCTCTCAAAGATCAACCTCCTTTTCTTTCCTCTCCTTTTTCAAATTTACAATGCCTCCTTGATAAGAGTATTCAGGCCATATTATTTCATAATTGGATGCCTAAGTTTATCCCAAGAAGATTGCAATAATGCAAGAGTGATGTGGTATATGTTGAAATCTTAAAATCTATTTTATAATTTATTTATTTTTAAAACTTATAATATAACTTATTATATTTGCCATAAACATATTAAATAAATTTTTCATTACAAATGTACTCTAAATATATACTTTCAGAGGACCATAATAATGTAAAATTTAAAAAAATATAAGAAAACATAGAGCTTTTTAAAATTATTGTAAAAGAAAATATTAAATTAAAATTTGAACCTAAATAGACACCCGAGTCAATATAAAAAATAATATAAGAAAACATAGAGTTTTTTAAAAATTATTTACTATATTAATTTAGTTTTTAGTTTTAGTTTAGATTTTCTCCTATACATGAAATTTAGAATTTTTTATAAAATTAAAATATAAGGATATATGATTTTGGTTTTAACCTATCTATTTATTAATAAATTTTAATATATTTATTATCTTACAAATTCTAGAATCTATTTATTTTCTTATAGTACATAACACAAAATATTTATTATTAAAATAAAATATATAATATATATTTTTATTTGAAATATACATAGAATCTTGGTAAATGAATATAACATTTTAAAATTATTTATGAAAAATATGGATAGAATCAAATTTTAAGTATAATTATAATTATCATGGATAAAGGTAAATAATGCAAGAAATGAAGAAATTATATATATATATATATATATATTTTAGATTATGCTCATTATTATGTAATTAATAAATATTAGAATTTTGTTACATAAAACATAATATTTATAGTTTTTACTTTTCTTAAAATAACATAACATTTAGTTTTGATAGAGGATCTCAAGAAATTTGTAAGAGACTAGGTTACTTATTCACAAAGTAAAGTAAAGTTGGGAGGAAAAATTTACATCTATGAAGTTCAAAAAAGGTATTGTTCTAGATATATATATATATATATATATATATATATATATATATATATATATATATATATATATATATATATATATATATATATATATATATATATATAGTTTTTAGATTATGCTCATTATTATGTAATTAATAAATATTAGAATTTTGTTACATAAAACATAATATTTATAGTTTTTACTTTTCTTAAAATAACATAACATTCAGTTTTGATAGAGGATCTCAAGAAATTTGTAAGAGACTAGGTTACTTATTCACAAAGTAAAGTAAAGTTGGGAGGAAAAATTTACATCTATGAAGTTCAAAAAAGGTATTGTTCTAGAGATAGTTAAACAAATATAAAATAAGTCACTAAGTGGCAAGATCATGATGTAGGGATTTTCGACAGTCATAACTTTTGACTCGGGTGTTTGTTTGGGCTCAAATTTTATGGGGAGATGTGTTATTCAAGGAGTTGTTTAAATAAATGAGGATCAATACAATATTCAGAAATTATAATTGAAGGTGATAGACAAAAATAAGTGAATTATTTTTGCTCAATTACTTTTGATATTCATGATGAACTTGAACCTCTCACATAGAGACCTAATAGACATGAATTAGGTATTAATATCTTTACATGGCTTTCGAAGGAGATGAAATAATAGGTAGTTATCTTAGAAGAACTTTTTCTCTAAATTTTATGATTTAGATTTAGAGCACTACACAATTTTTTTTATTTAGATCTATCATTTGCTCTAAGAAATTAATTGCATATTGTATATAATATATAATATTTTGTAAATTTTGTAAATTTTGTATTTGGTTATGTGATTTTTAAGTGAGCTGAAATATATATTTAAAGATTTATGAATTGGAATTTCTAATTTCAAATCATTTGACTATTAAATTATTAATTCATAATATTTTTAAAGTGTATATTTTAAAATTTGATTATGAAGTAGTTAATCTATATATTGTTTGGACTAATTTAATTTTTTTATGAAGTTTAGAATAAATTAATCTCTTGTACTTAATTTTTTAACTTATTTTGGAAGGTCAAACTTTAGAGTTACAAGTTGACTAGTTCACTTTTTTTGAAAACTATGTCCCATTAAGGAAGGTGAAAGGTAAAAAGAGATATTTTATTGCATGTTGACTACAATAAGGTAATTGGATTTGAAATGTAAATCCCGAGCATGCATATTAAGAATTTTGACACATGGAATATTATTTCTATAATGGTTTTAAATATCACTGGTGGTGTTTCTCAAGCTTATTTGTAGTGCCCCTCCAGTCATGGTATTATGTGTTTAGATTTGTATATGTGTTAGATAGTACCTTTACTATGATAGACCTTGATATTTGTTATTGTTTTATGATCGTCAGCTTTAGAGTGATGTGGATGTTATTATGTGATGAGATGATGCACTATATGGATATTATGTTTCATGTTATGCTTTTGATTAGCATAGTTGTTGATATTGATATATACTTATCTATTGATTAATGATGCTTTACTTTCGTCAGTCTTGATGTGACTGTATGGGTGAAGGGGACAGGATTACCTCACTCGCATGCGAGCGCTCTGTGATTCTGTGATTTCTCTTCACGGTGTGTCTGCTAAGTTTTATTCATGTATGACATTCTTTTTGACTATAGGATTGTAGGTACAAGACATTGTCTCCACCTAGTTTCACAGGTTTGAGCATGTCCATAATCCAACGGTATTGTGAATTGAGAGATAGTAATAGGGTTTCCTTGTCAAACCACAACCCTATCATAGTGTGTCATTAGTTTGTGTCTTGTTGGTTGCTGAGTCTTGTCATCCTTGGTGTTTTGATAAGTTATTATTGGTGGAAATTATATGTGAAAATTAGTAATTGTATGTTTTAAATGTTATTTAATTATTTTAGAGTAAAGTTGTCAAAAGCTTTTAATTTAATTTAATTAATTAAACTTAATGTATTTGGTAAAGTAATTTAATCTTTGTGATTAAAGTTATTTATTAAGTAAATAGTTTAATTAAATAAATTTAGTTGTTAAGTAAATAAATTAATCTGTTAAATCTATTAAGTGAATAGTTTGGTTGTATTTGTAAAGTGCATAAAGTAAAAGATTTAAATCTATTTTGGAAATTAAATGGTGTTTTAAATTATAGTTATTGATTAAATAAATTAAATAGTTAAAGTTGTTTTGAAAATGCATAAATTAAAAGAATTAAATTTATTTGAAATGGAATTTTGTTTTAAAGCATTAAAATGCAAAATATCTTGTAAATGCATAAAAAAATATCTATGGTGGTTGAAAGGGAGATTTTTGTGAAATGTTGACTAAGTGTATTGACAGAAAAAGAAAATATCTTGGATATTTTAGAGGGTATTGACTAAATTTGAAAAAAATGGATGGGGGAGATATTTTTTTCTTTGGAGAAATTTGTTGTTAAAAAAAAAAAAAGGTTTTCTTAAAAATTTTGATACAATCTTGGATTTGGAAGTGGAGATTTGGAAGGAGATCTGGAATTTTGGAGTTGGCAATGAAGCACAACATCAAATTGTTTTCTTCAAACTTCAGATCATAGGCTCTTTCTAGTTTTATTGTTTTGAAATTTTAGATTTTCAATTTTGAAAACTTGTTTGTAAACAAATTTGAAAACCTCTATTGAAATCATGGAAAAATTTAGATTCTTGTAGGGAAACAAACTCATACAATAAAAGGATTGAAATGGGAACAAAAAGAAATTAGAGAACCTCTCTGTTTGGATTTAGGAATTTCTAGAATTTGAATTCATGAAATTGTGCTAAAAAAATTCTTCTACTATAGATTTCTATAGAAAACTTGTCCAATTTGTCTGTAAATGATTTTTTTTTGTGTTTATATATATATATATATATTATTTATTCAAATTCTGTATGTTTTATTGGGAAGTTTTTCCCCTATTTAAAAAAAAATTCTGATATTTTTTTTTGTGCTGGGACATAGGGGGGTGAATTTATTTATTTTGAAAAAAACAAATTATTATAAAAATTTGGGGGTGCTGGGGGAGCTACCCCCATAGCCGCCCCCATATGGGAGGCGTTGGCTGTGGAGGCAGTGCCCAACATTTCCCATAAAGGGGTTCGTTATGTTGCAGCCCACCCAGAGCAGGGGAACCATGCATCCCCCTTTGTGGGGTTTTTTTTTTTTTTATTAAAAGGTTTTTATTTTATTTTATTTTTATTTAATATAAATTTTAAATATATATATGTATATATATTTATATATATGATTTTTATAATTTTAATAAAATTATGTATGTATATATATATTATATTATTTTTAATATATAATATGTATATTATTCATATTTCGAAGGCTCGAACTTGGAAATGTAAACATGATGTAATACATGACCACGGGGAAGTATTTCACCCAAATCTGCTCCTCGACCCCCCCTCCGCTTCTCAGACTGAGGATTTCGGGCATCCCCAAAGCTTTGATCTTCGATCCGGGGATGAGACTGCTTCTATCTCGGGTCCGAACCTTCAATCGAATTCCCTACCACGCATTTCACCCAAATCTGCTCCTCTCATCAATAGATGGCATCAGAGGATCTATCCCTCTCCCCCTTTCCGTTCGAAGGGAGAACTCCAAGTTGAAAGGTTTCTATCAGTGGGGTGCGCTGGAGGTGAACCAGAATATATATATGTGCATATTTTATTTGTATAGTTAATTAGCAAATGTTTGGGATATATTTAAATGATTTAGAATTTAATTTTTTTTTTATAAATATATATTTAAATATGTACATATATATAGTTGTATATATGTTGAGTATATAATTATATATATGTTTAATTTATATATTTATGGTTAAATATAATGATTTTAAGATTATTTTATTAGATGCAAATATTGATTTTATAATAAAGTGATTAAAAAAATAAAATGATTTTGATCCTTTTGTGTAATTAAGGAAAATGGATAATGTGCATGTGGTTTAATAGGTGAATATTTAAATATGAGAAATGGATATTAAATGTAAATAGAAATACATTGTTATTTAAATGAATATTAATTAATAGAGATGCATGTCTATGTGCAAGTATTTATTTTATAATGAAATGATTTTAATGGGGAAATGGGATTTTTATATTTAATATTAATGGGAAACCTAAGTAAACCTTTAGATTTAAATTTTTTTGATCACTTGTCAAATGCACGAGTAGTTATTTTTAATAAGGTTAAATTTATTATTGCTTGTCAAATGCACGAGTAGTTATTAAATAAGGTTAAATTTATTATTGCTTGTCAAATGCATGAGTAGTTATTAAATAAGGAAATGATTTTTAAGGGGAATGGTTATTCGTTCTAGATGAAAGGAAATTTTTAAGAAAGCGATTTTTATTTATATTTCTTATTGGTCGCAAACAAATTTATGATAAGATTAATTATGTTCATGTGATGTATTGAGGAATTATAGAGTTAAGCAATTTTTTATGATTTGTTCTTATTCTATTAATAAAATTTATCTCGATTTAGAAATAATTGAGCAAAGTATTATAGTTTATGTCAGATTTGGGAAATCTGAATATTAGATGTTTTATTTGCCTAATTTGCTTTTAAATTGTGTGTCTCCTATTATGTCTGTGGTGGTATTTTACCTTGGGTATTTGCAAATGATGTATTGGTGAATTATTTGGATTTAGGAAATCCTACGGTTAGATTATTATGTTGCTTGAAAATTGGTCTTTTTAAGTTGTGTTCTCTCTTATTCTCGTTGTTGGGGCAATTTGAGTTATTTGTTTATATAAGACTTCCAGATGTGATTTCTTGGGATGGGGATTGTAACTTATGTTGATTTAGCCTTGAAATTTTACTTGGGTAGTGCACGTGGTATTTTATCAAGTATGGTCACCTGATTCTACGAACAGGTTATGTTGTACTTTGTTAATAAGTTGTTTTCTGTAATTGGCTATGTGCACCTAGTCTACCCTATGTTAGTGGAATTGATCCCTTAGGTTGTTAATAGAGGAGTGGGTTTTCATGAGGGCCAACACACAAAGTGGTGTCTGGGTAACTCATGCAGAGTCATTAATCAAGTGGAAATTAAATAATCTATTAGCTTAACACATTTAGCAAGATAATTAGCCTCACTCATTGGTTCAAGGGCTTGTATGAGACTTGAGATGAGTCATGAAGGCCTGGAATGGCTAGATCATTATCTTGTCTTCTCGAAAGATAACTGATTCCACACTAGTATGCATGTGGGGCCAGAATCATGAGAGGTTACTAGGATAACCCTAGAGGGGGGCCGAGACCTAAGAAGATCTCCTTTGGACAACCAATGCAACCATTGTGATGACACTCCTCCTATGACAACAATAGGTTTATTTGTATTGTGTTTGTAATTGATTTATTGTTATCTGAAAGCATTGTAACCTTTTTGTAAGTTTTGTACTTGATAGGTTTATTATTGTTTTTTCCTATGTATAGAGATTGTAGGATTTGCTTAGGAAGCTCTTTTACTATCTCCTAGCACGAGGGTTGGTCCTTCGGGTACCACATGGTTGGGTGGAATGTGTACCTTACACCGTTGGGTCCCCAGCTCTTGTTCGTGATGATGAGTACTTCATGGTTGGAAAGCTCGTGTGTACTAGTGAATTTGTAATTCTATCTTGTTCTCTCTTGTATCTGTTGGATACTTTGTAATTTGTAATTGTATCACTCCTAAATCGTATTTGAGGAGAATATTTGTACTATGTAATTGTAACACTTTTGTATAAACTATCTCATTTGGAAATGAGTGATGTAATTATAATATTGAATGGATGCAATGTATGAATGGATCATTATGGTACTTTATATTTTATGTGATATATTTTAATTTTGATAGATGTATGATCTTTAATTCTTGAGTATTAATCTTATGTTTTTTTTAGTTACTTTTGTTAGTAATGGGTATTGTAAATAGTGTCGTCTCGTACCTTAGAGAATGTTTGTGTAAGTGTAGTTACTTGTTTATTTACACTTTAAAAAAAACAAAAGTGTTCGCTTCCGTTGTGTGTGTAACATTCTCTAGGGTTTCATGGCGGGTGTTACATTATTTCTATATATTGAAGGCTTTAAATAGTTTTAAATATGGAAAAAGTTGAAAAATGTTACTCCATCACAATTTTATTATAAATCCACCATGGATGAGAAATTTTATAACCGAATATGTTATTATTCTTATTTTCCATATTTCAAATAAATATGGATGTGTGGTTATGTTTATGAGAGTAGTTAATATATATTATTGTTTGGACTAATTTAATTTTCTTATGAAGTTTAAAAGAAATTAATATCTTCTACTTAATTTTTTAACTTAGTTTGGAAGGTCAAATTTGAGAGCTGCAAGTTGACTAGCTCACCTTTTTTTGAAAACTATGTCCCATTTAGGAAGGTGAAAGATAAAAGAGGATATTTTATTGCATGTTGGCCTCAATAAGGTAATTGGATTTGAAATATAAATCCCTCATGTATATTGAGAATTTTGACACATGGAATATTATTTCTATAATGCTTTTAATATCATTGGTGATATTTCTCAAGCTTATTTCTATATATTGGAGGCTTTAGATAGTTTTTAATATGGAACAAGTTAAAAAATGTTACTCCATCACAATTTCATTATAAATCCACCATGGATGAGAAATTTTATAACTGAACATGTTAATGTCAACATGATATTGCATGTTGGTGTGTTATTCCTAGCAGCTAGGCTCCTCCAGATGGAAATGCTTAAGGCCCAAAAACTTCTTCACTCAAGAATGGTTGTGGTGTGTTCTTTTCCTTCTTCCAAGCTCCAATTTGCTGCTAGGCCAAATGATGTCTTGACTTTCCTTTCTATGGGTGTAGTTGCTTTCTATCTGGATCTTCAATTGATGTCTTCTATGGAGGTGGAGGTTGCTCTTGTTGAGGTGGAGCTCTTTCATATTAAGGTGGAAAGGTGTAATGCCCCGCCGTGTGAACCCCAAAGGACAACAAAACACTACATTTTTTTTTGAAAGCGAAACATTGCATAAGATAAATTTGTATATTCATTACATAAAAATAAATTATGCATTTACAAGGTCATCTACGTCCTCTAGGGTACACAAAACGGTCATTATGAAACCCAAATTTTTATCAAAATTAAAGCGAGTGAAATCCAAGATTACATAATGATAACATACATCTATTAATGAACAAAAGATAACATACATCTATTAATGAACAAAAGAGAGGAAAAGATATTCAACATGTATTACATTTCAACTCATAGTTCATATTACAATGGTGGAGCATATTTCCATAGATACAACTCATCAAGGATACAACAGTACATTACATTAAGCTTCCCTTATATCAATGGGAAGAGTACACCAAGTACAAGAGTAATACATTAATGAAGAATAAGATACAAAGTGAGGAATAGTCTTCAACAAAGTGAAGCTCTAGAAACTTTGCATCCGCTTCCGCATCACGAACACAATCTAGGAACCCAATGGGGTGCATAACACGTTCCACCCGACCACGTGGACCCTAAGGTCCACCCCCCATGCTAGGAGTTGACAGGAAAGACCCACAACCAAGATAGACAAGCAGAATGATCATAAGACTAACCACAAGGTCAACCAAAACATAACATACGACAGTCTCAATGACCACTTACAAGGTGACTGCTTCCAGAGGCATACAAAGGAAAAAGAAAGGGATATTATAGCACCAATATTCATATAATCCCAATTGAAGGGTATGCAAATAATTGGGTTCCCAAAGAAACTCACGTCATGGCTTGGCCTATAAACTCGTCAAAATGGAAAATAATACAATGGAGAGTACAATCAATAATGAGAACGTAAAAAAATCAATCTTTCATCTCCAAACCCAATTCCATGTAATGAAACTTAAAAGCATATTTGATACTCCACTTGTTTATACATTCCCATTCAATTTGACAAATAAACTAACTCAACAAGAACATGAAAGGATTATTTATTGAATAATGATCTAACTTCAATGTTAAATTTTTAAATCATAAAACTCAATTGAATCAAATCTCACCTAGTAACTTTTAGATTATTAAATTTTATTTTATTTACACCTCTATATTGAAAGCCTTTAATTAAAATAAAGAACTATGACAACCTACAGTATGTAACCCATCAAATTTCTCTTAATTTAAGATTCCTAGCATATGCATTTGTTTATTTCAAAATAATTAAAATTAATTTAATATAACCTATACATTTGTTTGTTCAAAATAATAAATTTAATTAAAATGTAGCATATTTGTTTAATTCAAATAAATAAACTTAATCAAAAAATAACATTTACATTTGTTGATTTCAAACTAAATAGATCTTATTTAAATCCAACACAGATGTTTTATACGCAAATCACCAATCTAATAGTGAAGGGATTTATAAATAGCTTTAACTTTAAATGTATTGAAAACAAATCTAATTTTTAAATGCACTCGAAATAAATCTAATTTTAAATATATACCTAAAGATAAATTACTGATTTACATGATGATGAATAACTCTTTGAAAAACAACTAACTCTTTATATATACTAAATTAAGTTAGATTTCATTATTTGATGATAATTGACCAAAATCCCAACTCGACTTCAAACTAAATAGATCTTATTTAAATCCAACACGAACGTTTTATACGCAAATCACAATCTAATAGTAATGAATTTGTAAATAAATTTAACTTAAAATAACTTGTAATTAAATCAAATTTTAAATGCACTTTTGAAAATAAATCTAATTTTTAGGTGCAATTGAGAATAAGTCTGATTTTAAATACGTTCAAAAATAAATCTAATTTTAAATGTATTTGAAAACAACTCTAATTTCAGCAACTTTAACGATTACATAAAGAAGTTATAATGGATCATATAGACATCAACATTCAATCAACATTCAATTATCTACATATATAAAAACAATTTTAATTTACTTTTCTATAATGTATTAGATACCCAATTTACCCATAACTATCCATTTAAAGCTCTTTTGTAACATTTAATTTCTCCTAAATCATTCTATAAGCATTTATCCTTAGTACTATATTTAAAAATTATTCATGTATACACAATTACTGTATTAAAGAGAGTAATAATATAATGTTATTTTCTTTCACATGTGACAGTAATCCCTCTAACTAACAGTAACCTAACTATAAAATAATTTGATTTACTTAATTCACTCACTCCATTTACTTTTCCCTATCAATTTAATTACTCACTCATTTTTTTTATTATAATTATATTTCAAATGTGAGAAAATGACATGTATAGAATTTAATAGTTAGCTGGTTAGGATAGACTGTTACATTTAATTTCAAGATCTAAATGATTTTTGAGCCATAAAAGAGGTAAGAGGCTATGATAACATAAGATTAATCTACTCCAAAGTATATATATACTTTAATTATCCCTGTATATATATATATATATATATATATATATATATATATTTACTACACAACCACCAAACGAAATAGAACATTTTGAAAAATATACACATATATAAATACCTATCCAACTTATAATTATAACACATAGAACTATAATTATTTTTAATTAATATCTTATATGAGAAATTTAACTTTACACTGACGAAGGTTCCTAATTTGGAGTTGCTATTGCTCTGGCAAGCCTGTATGAGAAATGTAAACACAAAAACATGGCATGCAGACTGTTTGACAGAATGCCACAAAGGAATGGGGTCTCATGGACTGTGTAGGTTGTAGGATATGCACAAAACAGGTTTATTAATAGGCTTAAGAAACTTTCTAGCAAATGCATTTAGTAGGCGCAAGGCATCCTGTAATCTTGCCAGCGTCCACCCTATCTCCGTAAAGATGGGAGCTAGGAAATGGGGAAAAACAAGACACAAGGAAACAACACATGAACTATTTGACAGAGTGACCTAAAGATTTGCGGCCTCAAGGAATGCAATGTTTGCAGGATAAGCATAATATTGATTTGCAAGGGAGCCCTCAAAATCTTAGAAGTAATGAAGCACTCTGTCACACGTCCTGCTGTTGAAAGCTTGGCTTGTGCCAAAATGGGAGCTCTGCAATAGGGTGTGATCAAGCATAGCTAACAGGGAAATTTGTTAGATGGAGAAGTTGCAATCGCTCTTGTAAACCTGTATGCAGTTTGGAATATATGCAAGGAGTGTGACTGTTTGACAGTCTGCCTCAATGAAACACAGTCTCATGAAATGCCATAATTGTCGAATAAGCTCAAGATAGGTTTTGTAAGGAAGCACTCAAAAATTTGAATTTAAGGAACACGCTGGAACTCATCCTAGCATTGTAAGCTTTGCTTGTGTTTAAGGTGCGCAGTCAGGCAGGATAGAGGATTGGGGCTTAAGGTAAAATTGACTGCACTACAACCACATTATATATCCAAAACAACAAATGCAAAGGAGGAAGGGGCAACATGGGGATAAATGCATGTAAAATTAAGTGCCTAGAATATTCCAACAAAAGGTCACACCAAGAAGGGAAGATGATTGATATGAACAAAATTTTCAAAGATAAAAGAAGAGCAATGAAAACTATAACTAGTTCAGCAGCCAAGGAGAAGAGATAAGGCGTTGGAATAAAAGAACAAATAGTTGGCCATACCTGGATTTGTAATGGAATTCAGGGATGGAATGCCAAGATGCTCCTCTCTTCGTGATCCCAAATTTTGTTTTTTGGAAAATACTCCAAAAATCCTCTTTGTAATTTCTTTTTACCTTCCAAGGTAAACTCTCTCTCTCTTTTTTTGGATCAAAATTCCCATCTCCATTTTACCGAATTAACAAAATAATTAAGGAATAATTCTTTCATTCCCTGATAAACAAAAGAAATAGGTGGCATAATCACAATTTTCAACTTAACATCCGACACATACATTTTACCTCGTTTTACCACTTAGAGGAAAATTCTTCCTTTTAAAGAATTTAGAAATCTACCCCCACTAATAGTTTATTGTCGTTACGGAAAAAAAAAATCATCCTTAGTTTAATATTTTTACCATCAAAATATATCACACTTATGAAATTTAAATATATATATATATGTTTAAACTTTATATTTCAAATGAATATTTTATTAAATTCTTTTCCACGAATAGTTTAAATTTAAACATAAAATTTATTAATAAGTGGATTAGCAATCCACTATATTTTAATTCAAAATAATCATTATTTAAAAATACAAATTTGTGTTTTATTTATATTTGTGAGTGCCCTGTGATTTCCGTGATTTTCTCTTCACGGTGTGTTTGACTTATGATGTATATATATGGATGACATATGTTTGATTGTAGGATTACATGTACATGACATCAACTCCACCTGGTTTCATAGGTCTGAGCGTGCCCAAGCTCAATGGTATTGTTGATTGGGAGATAGTAACGAGGCTTTTCCTAGTCTAGCCACAAACCTAGTCACAGTGTGTCGTCAGTTAATGTCCGATATGCTTGGTTGTCGCATCTATGTTTTCCTATGACTAGAGATTATAGGTTATGTCTAGGGAACCCTTTTACTATCTCCTAGCATGGGGGTGGGCCTACAGGTACCACTTGGTTGGTTAGAACGTGCACCTTACACCGTCGGGTCCCCAGTTCTTGTTCGTGATGATGGGTACTTCTTGGTTGGAGAGCTCACGTGTGGATATGTACTATCTCTTATGCCTCATTTGTATCAGTGGATACCTTATTTATGTATCACTCCTTAGTTGTAATCGAGGAGAATTCTTGTAACTTGTAAATGTTATACTTTTGTACGATCTACCTCATTTGGAAATGAGTATTGTAACTGTTAAATTAAATGCAATGTAAGAATGAATCATTATCGTGTTTTATACCTTATGTGAATTAAATTAATGTTATTGAATGTATGTTCTTAAATTTATGAAAGTTAATCACATGCTATGTTTAGTTACTTTTGTTATTTATGGGATTTGCATGCAGTTGGTTGTCGCGTGTCTTAAGGAATGTATGCATTAATGATGTTCATGTTACATGTAATAATACACTTTTTTTTTAAAAAATATTACACTTCTATAGTGATTGCAACATTCCTTAAGGTTACGTGGTTGGGCATTACAGATTTGTATTAGATCCAAGGTTCTAACACTGGGTGCTCTGGATAATTGTGAGCCCATTAGGTTGTCCTTGATGTTAGACTTTGTAGTATTGTATTTTTTTTGTTATGTATCTGAGACTTGTCCTTGATTTTTTGTAGGATCATGCCCAAATGTTGTGGTAGAGGTCGTGGTCGAGGCTAAGGTTGTGGTTGTGGGATGAACCACCAGGTTACTCCCCCTCAACTTTCTCATGAGAGTGAGCATGCCAAATAGTTGGGTCCTCAGTTGGAATAGGCAAGTGGGGAACAGATTCTGATTCAGTTAGAGGTTGAGGGAGCACAGTTGTGTCCCTTACTAGAAGAGGTACTTTCCAGACTTGGTCTGAGACAAGAAGTTGAATAGGAGGTGGTTAGGGAACGTGATAGATCTCCTAGGAGAATTGTTAATATTGCAAAATAGGATGCCATAGTTGTAGGACATATGAGAGATTTGTTGAGGGCAGGCCCTCCTACATTTGATGGCACTGGTGGTGGTCTAGGAGCAAAGACCTGGTTAACAGAATTAGGAAGATGTTTTGCTATGCCCCCATATGGTAGCAATACCCGAGCTAGATGCACCATCATGCATCTTAGAGGATTTGCTTCTACTTGGTGTATTATGGAGGAGAATCTGACTATGGCATTGGGTGGACATACAAGTGTCCTAATAGGTAGTGCACCTATTGTAGGTTTTGGTCCACAAGGTGGTCAAATATATATAGGAGGTTCCTCTCAAAACCAACAAACACCCACTAAGGGTGGACAACAGCAACAACAGCGTAACCCATAGAAGAATAATAATTCACAGTCTCAGCATGGTAATAGTTCATAGTTAGGAAAGAACCGTAACTGGTGGTGCAATAAGCGCAATTGACAGGATCAACTAGCTCAAAGTGCATAGTCTACAATTAGTAGAGGCAACTTTCAGTAATCCAATGCACCTTTGGGTGGCAGAGGATTTGGTAGAGGTACTGGTTGTTTTTCATGTGGTTAGTAGGGTCATATTGCTAGGCAGTGCCCTATGAGAGGTTCATCATGATATGGAAAGTGACTGACAGCTTTTGAGCCTACAGTTGGAGATGCAAGCCATTCACATACAGTTTTTGCTACAGTAAATAACCGCTAGGAATATCATCAAAATACTATGGGCGAGACTTTAGGTCAGTTACAGGGTACCAATGTTACTATTCTTTTTTATTCTAGAGCTACTGATTCATTTATTTCACCTACTATTGTTGAGCGATGTGGTCTTGTGGTGGTAAAGCAAGATGGTAAGTGGCAAGTAGAATTCGCCTTTGGGGTGAAGGTAGTGGTAGAGAACCTTGTACGCAATTGTGGACTAAGAATTGGTTCACTATCTACCTTAGTAGATCTTCCTGTTACACCTCTTGGTTCGTATGACATTGTTTTAGGTATGGACTGGTTAGAATCTCATCATGATGTGATTGACTATCAACAAAAGATAGTATGTTGTATTAATGATTCTAGTGAAAAATTTGAAATCATTGGTGTACAGAGACCTATTTCTCTGCAGATGATTTCTGCTATGCAATTGAAGAGATGTCTTCGTTAGGGTTGTCAATTGTTTGAAACAACAGTTAATGACTTGGAGGTAGGGGAAAGTCGAGAGATATCTCTTGATGATCACCCTATCCTTAGGGAATTCACAAATATTTTTCCTAGTGATATACGTAGTATGCCACCGAAACGTGATATTTATTTTAGAATTGACCTGGTTCCTAGAGTAGAGCCTATATCTTGAGCCCCATATAGAATGACTACTCAGGAACTAGAAGAGCTTCATATCCAGTTGGAGGAACTTTTGGCTAAGGGTTTTATTCATCTGAGTGTTTCTCCTTGGGGAGCACCTATCATCTTCGTGAAGAATAAGGATGGATCACTCAAATTGTGCATTAACTATCATCAATTGAACAAAGTAATGATAAAGAATAGATATCCTTTACCTAGAATCGATGATCTTTTCGATTAGATCAAGGGAGCTAATGTGTTCTCTAAGATTGATCTGAAATTAGGTTACCATCAATTGTGCATTGTAGAAGCGGACATTCATAAAATGGAATTTTAAACTCATTACGGGCACTATGAGTTCATAGTAGTACCATTTGGGTTAACGAATGCACCATCATTTTTCATGATTTTGATGAATGATGTCTTTCGAACATACCTTGATCGTTTGTTCTTGTGTTTCTCGACAATATTTTGATCTATTCGAGAAATATGAAGGAGCACGAACAACATCTAAGACAGATATTCCAGTGCTTGAGGGATAATCAATTGTATGCAAACCTAAAGAAGTGTGAATTCTTCCAGACTGAGGTGAAATACCTTGTTCATGTGATTTCTGGTAAGGGTATTGTTATGGATCCTTCGAAGATCCAAGCCATCATTGATTGGTCCATGTCTACCAATGTAGCTGAGGTTCATAGTTTTATGGGTCTTGCTGGATACTATAGATAGTTTGTTCAGGGGTTTTACTAGGATTGAGAACCCCATTACTTCTCTTTAGAGGAAAGGGAAGAAATTTTTCTTAATAGATCAATGTCAGTTGTTTTTTCAGATACTCAAGGAAAAGCTAACAAGTGCACCTATATTAGTCATTCCTGATCCTGCTAAATACTTTGTAGTTTGCACTAATTCATCTTTGGAGGGTTTAGGAGCAGTACTAATGCAAGAAGGGCGTGTGATCACTTATGAGTCTCGCAAACTCAAGGATCACAAACTGAATTATCCCACTCATGATTTGGAGCTTGTTGTAGTTGTTCATTCATTGGTTCGATGGAGGCATTTCTTATTGGGTCACCACTTTGAACTTCATTGTGATCACTATAGTCTGCAATATATTTTTACGTAGCCTAATCTGAATGCTAGACAGAGATGGTGGATGGAGTTCTTATGTGAATATTATTTTGAGGTGAAATATGTTCAAGGAAAAGAGAATGTAGTGGTTGACACTCTCAGTTGTCCATAACATGAGATTTCTGCTATTACTCTTGGAGTTGATCTGAGGAGCCAGATTTTAGCAGCACTTCCTACAGATAGATTGTATTAGGAGGTGAAGACGGAGATTGAATTTGGTAGACCCTTGGAGGGTAGATTCACAGGGTATACTCTTGAGTCAAATGGTTTATTGTGACATTTAGGTCATATCTCTGTACCATATTCAGAAGGTCTTCACACATTGATTTTGATTGAGGCACATCGAGCACCTTACTCATCTCATCCTAGTGTTAAGAAGATGTATTCAGATCTTAAACAATTGTACTTTTGGCCTAGCACGAAGCGCGATATTGTTGATTTTGTTTCAAGATGCCTTGAGTGTTTTGAGTTAAGGTTGAGCATCAACATCCCACCAGATTATTACAGCCACATCTCATTCCTGAATGGAAATGGGATATTATATCGGTTGATTTCATTGTTGGATTACCTATGTCATCACGCCAACATGATGCCATTATGGTTACTGTTGATAGATTGACTAAGGTAGCACATTTTTCTCTTGTCTGATCATCTTATAATGCTTCATCTGTAGCTAGGATATTCATGGAGGATATTGTTCGGTTGCATGGAATTTGTCATAGAATTATATCAGATAGAGATTCTGTGTTTACATCAGCCCTATGGACATCATTACAACATGCTTTAGGTACTCAGTTGAGCTTTAGTTCAACATATAATCCTCAGACCGATGGTTAGAGAGAGAGAGTCAATCAAATTCTTGAGGATATGCTCTGAATGTATGTTATGAACCATTAATCATGTTGGGAAGATTATCTGTACTTAGTGGAATTTGCCTACAATAATGGGTATCAAAGTTCCATAGGTATGCCCTCTTTTTAGGTGTTATATGGACGTCCTTTTCAAACTCCATTGAGTTGGGATCTATTTGAGGATAGAATTCTATTTGGACCTGAGATGCTTCGAGACATGGAGCAATAGGTTGATTGCATCAGAGATCATTTGGTTGTAGTACCCTTCCATTTTGCTTATGTTTTCTGTTAGCATTTTTTCACATTGATAGACTTTGGTACTTTGTTTTGGATATTTTGATCACTGACTTTAGAGCAACAGTGGATTTGTTTTGTGATATGATGAAACATTGTATGGTGATAATTAATTTCTGACATGCTTTGTATTAGCATAGATGTTTCCTTTAGATGTTATTGCTATATATATGTTTATTATAGATTAACTGTTATTTAATTGGTTAGTTTGATGTGATGTGTATTGGTGTGGAGAACGGAGTTGCATCACTCGCTTGCGAGTGCCCTATGATTTCCATGATTTTCTCTGCATGGTGTGTTTGTATAACGGATTATATGTATGTATGTTATTTGTTTGATTGCAGGATTGCAGGTACATGACACCGACTCCACCTGGTTACTCAGGTCTGAGCGTGTCAAGACTCAACGAAAATGTTGATTGGGAGGTAGTAACAAGGTTTATCCTAGTCTAGTCTTAAACCCAGTCACAGTATGTCATCAGTTTTAGTTTGGTGTCTTGGTGGTTTCATTTGCGTTTGATAGGTTTATTTGTTATGAAAGACAAATTTTGTTAATTTAATGATAGATCAATGTTCTTTTAATTTAATGTTTATTTAAAATCAAATTTTAAATGTTGAGAATAAAGCTTTACATTTTAATTAATTAATTAATTAATTATTTTATCTGGTTAAGTAATTTAATCATTAAGATTAAATTTATTTAATTAAATTAATTAATTAATTAAATTAAAGTTGCTTTATTTGTAAGATTAGATTAAATTTAAATTAAATTGATTTGTTGAAAATGGTATTTTAATTGTTAAATAAATAAATTAAATAAGGGAAAAGGGAAATTGCATTTTTAAAATTTGAATTCTTTAATTCTTGAAATGCATTCAATTTTTTATAAGGAAGGAAGAAATGATTGCCGTGAGTTTGTTAGAAGATATTTTCTTCTCGACATGTGTGGTAGTTAAAATTTATTGTTTCTTGTTGATGATCCTCTCGGAAGATTTTTATGGATTTGGGGAAAATAGAAGATTACTTCACGGGAAATGAAAAGAACGGGGGTTTTGTTTTAAAAAATATTGATTTGTGTAATTTTGTGATTTTTTCTCTGGGATTTGCTTAATATTTATGGAAAAAGTTCTTTGCTTCTAGTTTTGGATTTGTTTTCTTCTAGATATTGGGTTTTCTGGAGGAGCTTTGGAGGATTGCACGCAACAGGCAACAAAGGTTCTCTTCTACAAACAAGTTTTTGAAGCTACAGGAATACAGGTATTTTCCTGGTAATTTAATTTATTTCTTTTGAAAAGATTATCTGTGAAAAGGTTTAGTATTGTGAGGTTTTGTTAAGATTTGTTATGTGCATGATGGCTTGAGGAAATTGTTTGTGATTTAAATCTTTGTTCTTCTCGGCAATTTAGTCTGTAGATAATTTGTTATTTCCTTGTTAAAAGCTTCCTGTAGAAATAGTTTGAGTAAAAATTTGTGAAGGGAAATCATTTATTTGGGAAATGAAATTGAAACCTCTGGGAATAAATTAGAATTTGTTGGGGAAAATTTTTTGTGCATACTGTTAAATTTTTCAACTTCCCTTTTTGAAGAACCCTATTGAAAATATATGCATGATTTTAGTAATTAATTATTCATTTAAATTGTGAATTTATATATATATATATATATATATATATATATATATATGTATATATATATATATATTCATATATAAATTGAATTGAGAAAATTTTATATTCTTTGTAAGAATATTGAGAAATCACCGTATAGGCGGATTTGAGAATTTTATTAAAAATAAACGGAATTAAAAGAAATTGCCGTCGTTTTTATTTTATATAAAATTTATTTCTTTTGAAAATACATATTAAAATTTTTTTACAGAGAGCCGAAGTGTTGGGGCTACCCACGGCCGACCCCGCAGGGGAGTCGGTAGTGAGGGCCAAGCCCAGTGCCGCCCTCATAGGTAGCGCTCGGCTCTGCCTCCCACGACCGAGCCTTGTGGGGAGGGCTGCGATGGCAACCCTACCCACAGTGTGGCCTGCGGACGGTTAGGACTTAAAGCCCTAACTTTTATTTTAAAAATTTATATGAATTTTAAATTTATGTTTTAATTTAAAATATTTAGCATTAATATTTATATTTTGCATAATTATTATATATATATATGCTATATGTAATATATATTAATAATATAATATATATATATATAATACTTATAATTATATATTTATTTAATGTTAAAAAAATTTGGAAATATGTTTATGTTATTAATGGGATATTTAAAAATAGTTTATTAAATATTTAGATATAGATATTTGATAATGAATTACTATGACAAAGTTATTTGTGCTTGAATTAAACTGATATTCTTGAGTTTATATTGATTTCATTATAATATGTGGTTATGAAATTAAGCAAATTATAGGTTTGATTTTCATACTGAATGGAAGTTGTATTAAATCCTAGAAGATTAATTTTGTGATTATATTTTTGATTGACTGGATTTAGTAAATCCTAATGTAGATTCCTATTGTTTCTATTTGCTTTATATTGTGTTCCTTTTATTGGGCAAATTGGGAATGTATTAGAAGTACAAGTCTTCCAGATTAGTTTGTCTTTAACGTGGGAATTGTAAATGTTTAAATACAATCCTTGTGTTGACTAAGGTAGTGCACATGGTTATGCATGGTGTTTAGACACCTGGTTTTGATGTACATAGATTTGATGTTCGTTATGAAATGTGTAGAAATATATGTTGAATTCTTGTGCACCTTGTTTACCTTAGTTAGGGAACTTAGATTCCTTATGTTATTCTTAGGGGAGTGGCTCTGTGTGAGGGCCGGCACACAAAGTGGTGCTTGGGTAACTTACGTAGAGTTAGTAATTCAGTGGAAACTAAAACAAAACATTAGATAGATTAAAATCTTTAATTAGATTAATAAGCCTCGCTTATAGACTCAAGGGCTAATTCAGTCTTGAGTATAAGTTGAGAAGGCCTGGAATGGTAAATCAAAATCTTGTTATCTTAAAAGATATTTGATATCGCAATAGTTTGCATGTGGGGCCGGGTTTCGTAAGAGGTTGCCAGGGTAACCCAAGTTGGGGGCCGTAACCTAGGAAGAAACACTAGGGTAACCTTTGCAACATTGTGATGACACTCCACCTAAAATAATAGTTTACCTTGTGAACTTAGTATATTTGATTTTCCTAAATCTGGAAGCAATGTAACCAAAAGTTAAGTATGTACTTGTGTAGATTGGTCTATGGTTTTACTTGTGTCTAGGGTTTGTAGGTTATGTCTAGGGAGCCTTATTACTATCTCCTAGCACGGGGGGTGGACCTATGGGTACCACATGGTTGGGTAGAACGTGCACCTTACTCTGTTGGGTCCCCAGTTTATGATCATGGCAATGAGAGCTTCATGGATGGAGAGCTCGTATTTGGATATATGTGTACTTCCTTAATTGTATCATTAGAAATCTTGTATTTGTAACATACCTCAATTGTTTATGAGGTGAACATTTGCAATATGTAATTGTAAACTATTATTTGATCTACCTCATCTGAAGAATGAGTATTGTAATGTCATTTCAAATGCAATGTAAGAATCTTATTTGTACTTTATACTTTCAAGGATGGAATTCAAATGTTATGCAATGTTTACTTTTAAGTTTATGTTAACTAAATACATGCAATGCTAAATACTAAAGTCGTCTATGGGAATCCTCAAGTAGTGTGTCGTCGCGTGACTTAGAGAATGTATGCAATTAATAAAGTTATTATTAATACTTAAAAAAAAAATTATTACACTTTCGTAGACAATGCATCATTCCTTAGGTTACAAGACGGGGCATTACATTGGTAGTGGCACAAGATAGACAAAAGAAGTATGCTGATGCATATAGAGTGGATCACCAATTTTTAGTTGGTGATAGGGTATTTCTTTGAGTGTGACCACAAAAGAGTCCAATTCATTATGGAAAAGGCTTTAAGCTTATGCCTCGATTTTTTGGACCATTTGAGATTCTAGAGAGGATTGGTCCTGTGGCGTATCGACTCACTTTACCACCCAATTTGTCACATATTCATGATGTTTTCCATGTGTCTATTCTTAGACCTTATCATCCTAATATTTCACATGTGCTCGATTGGAATGTGTTACATGTAGTGGATGGGCAGCTGGCTTTGGAGCCCATGGGAATTCTTCAACGTCAGAGGCTCATTCTCAGGGGTCGAGATGTTGATCAGGTGAGGATCCAATGGGATTCTAGTGATGAGGCATCAACTACTTGGGAGGATGCGACACACATGAGGGAGCTTTATCCCTATTTGTTCACAGGCTTCCAGGAGTAAGCCTAATTCTAGGGGGAGGATGTAGTACCCCTTCATTTTTCTTATGTTTCCTCACAGTATGTTTTTACTTTGAAAGACCCTGATACTTTGTTTTGATGTATTTGATCACTGATAGTAGAGCGATGGTGGATTTATTTTATGATGTGATGATACACTATTTGGATGGTGATTATTTGTGACATGCTTTGTGTTAGCATAGATGTTTATTCAAGATGATATTGCTATATATGCTCATGGTAGTTTAATTGATATTTATTTTGTCAGTTTGATGTGACATTGTATTGGTGAAGAGAACGGTATTGCATCACTCGTTTGTGAGTGCCCTGTGATTTCCATGGTTTTCTCTCCACAGCGTGTTTGAATTATGATGTATATATATGCATGACATATGTCTGATTGCAAAATTGCACGTACATGACATCGACTCCACCTGGTTTTATAGGTCTGAGCATGTCCAGGCTCATCAGTATTGTTGATTAGGAGATAGTAACAAAGTTTTTCCTAGTCTAGCCACAAACCTAGTCATAGTGTGTCATCATTTTATGTCTGGTATGTTTAGTTGTCACATCTATGTTTGCCTTGTTAATTGTTATTTATTTACGCAAGGTTTATTTTATGAAATTAATGTTAGATTAATGTTCTTAATGATTCAGTGATTATTTAATTAATTTTAAATAATGTTGTTAAAAACTTTTTATTTTATTTAATTAATTAAATTTATTTATTTGGTAAAATAATTTATTCCTTATGATTATATTTATTTTATTAAGTAAATAAATTAATTGATTAAATTTTCTTGATTGAGTGAATAGATTAAATGTAGTTTAGATGCTATTATGTGAATTGGGATTTTAAATTTGCATAAAGAAAATGATATTAATTTTGATTTTTTTTAAATTAATAAAATAGCATAAATTCTTTATAATTATCAAAAGAAAATAACTGAAAGTTAGTTAAAAGATATTTTAGAATAGCCATGTGTGTGAGTAAAATTGAATGCAAAAATCTTGTTGAAAAATTATTGTCGGAGAGAATATTTGCCATAACTGTGAAAGGCAAGAAGTCACTTCATGGAATAGAAGAAAGAGGAAATTGGCTAGGAAATTGTTTTTGGGTTTTTTGGTTAAAATTGGAAGAGGTTCTCGGGAATATTTTTGGCTCAATATTTTGCATATTTTTGGAAGTGGAGATTTTCGAAAGGGCTTTGGAAATTGAACTCAAAAGACGGAGCTTTGCTCCAACCTTCAAATCTTCAAGCTTCATAAAAATAGGTTTCTTTGTTATTTATTTATTTATTTTGTTGATTTGAAAAGATTGCCTGTACAAAAATTTTGTAGTAGGAACTTTATTAAATTTGTTAAATGGAAAGATTGCCTCAAGAAGAAAATTGGATTAAAGATTTTGTAGAAAAAATATATTGAAAGCTTCTTTGTAGAAAAAATTGTTGAAATAAGCCTCTTTGAAATTTTTTTGATAGCCTTTGTGTGTAAAAATTACCATGAAGATTTTGTGCTTCTGTAGAAAACTTTACAGTAAAATTAGAGAGCCTCATAGAAAATTATTGTTAAACAATAGAAAATTTCAAAAGAAAACAATAGAAAGCCTCTATAGGTTTGCAAATGAAATTCTCTGGTTAATATAAGGAAATGGAAACCTCTATAAGATTTTTTCTAATATTTCCTATAGAAAATATTCTGAGAAATTGGATTGAGTTGAAATCCTTTGTCAAAATTGTGAAATTAAAACCTCTTTAAATTTGTGAATATTTCTTGTAGAAAATTTTGGCACAATTCAATTTGAATTTAACTATATAAATTTTATTTGCATTTACGCTATTAAATCTTCCCTGCAAAGAATCTTTTGATCAAAATTTTGGTTTTACTAGCCGTACGACAAAATTGGAAGAAATAGTGAAAACTTATTTTTTTTTTAAATATTTTGAAAAATCATCGTACAGCGAAATTCTGAAAATCACAGTGGAAATTTTTTAAAAAAAAATTAATAGTGTTGTGGGGGGGTGCAGGGGCTACCCCCACAGCCACCCCCACAGGGGAGGTGGGCTGTGGAGGCAGCGCCCAGCGCTGCCTTCCACAGCCATGACATCCTCTATGGGAGTGGCTGCGAATGCAGCCACCACAACAACCATGTAATGGCTACAGACATACCTTGCATCCTCCTTTAATCTTTACGATTTTGATTATTTTTAAAATAATTTTTATTTATATATATATATATATATATAATATGTATGATATGTATATTATATACACTGTTGGAAGTTGTAATTTATTTTTAAATAATATATTTATGTGTATATATATAATTAAATGTATATATATATATATATATATCTATTTAATTGGATATTGGTTGTAAAAAATTGCTATAAATGCACAAGAAGATGTTTTTAAATGAAATAATATAAAAAGAGAAATTGATGTTTATTATAATGTGTTATTGCGAAATTAGAGATAAACAAATTGTTTTAAATCCCTTATTATTTGAGAATGAAATTATATTTAAGATAATTAATTTCAAGTATAATGTTATTGATTTTATTGGATTTAGGAAATTTGAATATTAGATCATTTAATTGCCTGAAATTGTTTTTAAGTTGTGATATCTCTTGTGCACATTTATGGGCAATTTGGATTAATTGAGTTAGTAAGTCTTCCAGAGGAACTTATTTTATGTGGGGGTAGTTTTTTTTATGGATTGACCCTTTGAGTTAACTTGGGTAGTGCACATAGTTCTTATTCAGTTTAGACACCTAGTTCTATGAACGGGTTGTGTCGTCTATTGTTATATAGTTGGTATTTGATGTCGGTATGTGTGCACCTTGTCTACCCATAGTTAGTGGAATTAGTTTCCTTATGTTGTTATTAGGGGAGTGGCTCTTTATGAGGGTTGACACACAAAGTGGTGCCTAGGTAACTCATGTAGAGTTAGTCTAATTAGTGAAAACTAAATCAATACATTAGGTAGTCTAAAACATTTAACTGGATAAATTATGCCTCGCTCATGGACTCAAGGGCTAGTTCAGACTTGGGGATGAGTCGAGAAGGCCTGGAATGGCAAGATCGTTATCTTGTCTTTATGAAAGATAATTGATTTTGCATTAGATTACATGTGGGGTCGGGTTTCGTAAGAGGTCACTAGGGTAACCCAATATGGGGGCCGAAACCTAGGAAGATCCGCCTGGGTAACCCATGCAACATTGTGATGAGACTCCACCTATAATAATAGTATCTTTGTGAATTTATAGTACTTAATCCTTCAGTTCTGGAAGCAATGTAACCATTATGTTAAGTTTGTACTTGTATAGTTTTTTCTTGAGTTTTTCTTGTGACTAGAGATTGTAGGTTATGTCTAGGGAACCTTTTTACTATCTCCTAGCACGAGGGGTGGGCCTATGGGTACCACTTGGTTGGGTGGAATGTGCACCTTACACTGTTGGGTCCCCAGTTCTTGTTCGTGACAATGGGTTATTCTTGGTTGGAGAGCTCACATGTGGATATGTACTATCTCTTATGCCCCATTTGTATCAGTGGATACCTTATTTATGTATCACTCCTCAATTGTAATCAAGGAGAATTCTTGTAACTTGTAAATGTTATACTTTTGTATGATCTACCTCATTCAAAAATGAGTATTGTAACTATAAAATTAAATGCAATGTAAGAATGAATCATTATCGTATTTTATACCTTATGTGATGTAAATTAATGTTATTGAATGTATGTTCTTAAATTTATGAAAGTTAATCACATGCTATGTTTAGTTGCTTTTGTTATTTATGGGATTTACATGTAGTGTGTTGTCGCATGTCTTAGGGAATGTATGCATTAATGATGTTCATGTTACATGTAATAATACACTTTTTTAAAAAAAATTATTACACTTCCGTAGTGATTGCAACATTCCTTAAGGTTACATGGCAGGGAATTACATAAGTATAAAGTAATATTTTCTTATATTCTCTTTTGTTGCTTTGAAAGAAAGATTCTTTTCATTCTAAATAATATTTTATTAATAAATCACAAATGATTACTTAATAATTCGAGGAACAAGTATAAATTAATCTTTTCTTATCTTCTCTTTTATTGCTTTAAAATAATTATATTTTTATTCATTCTAAATAATATTTTATTACTAGATCACAAATGATTACTTAAGTTGAGAGTTCTTCAACTTTTGGAGCTGTTTTCTGATAGAAAAAAACATACAACAATCAGAGATCTGGTACTTACCATATACTATGATGGATGAGAATGTATTAGAGATTATATCACTTTCCTTCTAATGTAATAGAGAAATCCTCCCAGGTTGATGGGAATTATAAGATTCATGTTTAAAGACCTATGAATAAGATGGAGAGATATGAAGAATTGTGAAAAGAGTTGAAAGATTTAAATGTAAAACCAATGTGTCCTACATTCCTTTAACGTAATACCAGATTTAGATAATTTGACAACTCTTCACATGTTGTACAACCAAGGTACATATGTCTTATCTACTATTTTTCTTTTCCTTATTATGGTAAACATTATGCCAAAGATAGCATTGGTGAACAATCTACAAGGTCAAAACAAGTCATGGGCTCTATTCTATGGTTGTTTTTTTTTGTGGGTGCAAGGTGTATGGAATGCAATGACTACAAGATATGCACAAAATATATTTTTAAATGGTTTAGAAACATTCAAGTGAATGCAACTAGCAGGCATAAAGCTAGACATGACAACCTTTGCTAGTGTCCTTGTGCCAAAATGGAAGATTTGGAACATCCATCAAAGGAAAGGGGATATTTTATCAAAAGTTATAGATGCAAGTGCTCTGGTAGATATGTATGCAAAATATGGATGGTTTTTTAAAGGATTTGTTTGTATTTTTTTGGCTTGTTATTTTAATTTATATTAATATATATAAGCAATCATCCTCTTGTTCTGATATAACAAACAATACAAAACTAATGGATAGTGATATCCATTTTCTGTCAAGTATCCAATTTGATGATTGCTATGTGGTAATTCTTACTATATATTTTTGTTTATGTTGAATTATATGTGGTAATTTTCATCCTATATTTTTATTTATCTTGTATATTAAGAGGTGTAAGTGTTATATTTTTTTCTATTAAAGTTATACATAAGACAAGATATATGCAAAATAGAAATTTTATTTATGAAAATGTTGTAACTTAACAAAGTGTATGCTTTATCTAGAGGTTACCCTTCAAAGTGACACTATGAAGATAATAAAATATTTTTTTTTCTCACTTTTGTAATGTTTCTGTGTTCAACATATTTAATCTTCTACTTTTTCATTACAAGTGGTATCAAAGCTCTTTCTAGAGTATTTTTTAGATGTTTTACTAATTTAGGGTCATCTATAAATATCCATTTTATGCTCTGACCTCCCCCTAGAGGTATCTTGGTGGTTAGAAAGTGGTTATAGCTATAGTTGAATTATTATAACTATATTTATAACTATAGTTGAATTATTATTATAACTATCTATTTTTTCCACCCTTGGGGTGGGTGTTGTTGTTGGCTATTATTTTGCAGCATTGTGAGTGGCCTTTTGGCCTATTTTATTTGCATTGTGCATGTTCTAGCTGCTTGTTTTTCTAGTAACAATATTTGTTTCTTTTTGTTGTTGTTTCATGGGCAGTACTTCAGCTGCAGGGCCTAGTGCACGTAATGGCCAGACTCAGGGAGTTGGACCACCCAGGGCACATCAAACACCAACACAGAGCAGACAGTACTAGAACTCTCAGGGAAAATGAAAGGATTTTGCACCTAGATAGAATGGCAGATATCAGTCAGGAGGTGACCAGAACTGTAGGCATGCCAAATGCTTTAGTAATGCATAGCCAACATAGAGTACTCAGTCTACCTTTAGGGGTAGTGTTCAGCAGTCCAGTGTACCTTCTATAGGTAGAGGTTTTGGTAGGGGTACCGGTTGTTTTGCTTGTGTCCAATAGGGTCACATAGCTTGACAGTGTCCCAATAAGGGAACATCAGGATATACATAGAGGCCAACGGTGTCAAAGCTGACTATTGGTGATGCAGGCAGAGCACATCATGTATTTGTTGCGGTTGATAACCACCAGGCTGACCACTAAAGTATAGTGGTGGAGACTATAGGTATGTTGTAGGGTAACAAAGTTACCATATTATTTGATTCAGGAGCCTCTGACTCATTTATTTCATCATTTGTCATGGCACGCGATAGATTGGGAACAGTAAGGCAAGAGGGTAAGTGGCAGGTTGAGTTAGCATCTGGTGCTAGAGTTGTTGTACATTCCTATGTACTGGATTGTAGACTGGAGATTGGTTCTTGGGGAGCACCGGTGATCTTTGTGAAGAAGGATGGTTCTCTTCATCTATGCATAGATTACCGATAGTTAAATAAGGTCACCATCAGGAACCGATATCCTCTACCTAGGATCGATGACTTGTTTGATTAGGTCAAAGGTGCTACAGTCTTTTCTAAGATCAATCTTAAGTTAGGATACCATTAGTTGCAGATTGTGGAGTCTAATATTCATAAGACAATGTTTCACACATGATACGGCCACTATGAGTTCACAGTGGTACCGTTCAGGTTAACAATGTGCCATCGGTATTCATGAGCTTGATGCACGAATTTTTTCGCACGTACCTAAATAGATTTGTAGTGGTATTCCTTGATGACATATTGATTTATTCTAGGATAGTTGAGGAGCATGACGAACATTTGAGGCAAGTATTACAGTGTTTGAGGGGTAATAAGTTGTATGCCAACTTGTCCAAATGTGAGTTCTTCAAAACTGAGGTCAAGTACCTTGGTCATGTTATATCAGGAGAAGGTATTGCAGTGGATCCTGCTAAGATCTTGGCAATCATGGATTGGCCTGTGCCCACAAATGTGGCAGAGATACGTAGTTTTATGGGGTTAGAAGGTGTTATGCCTTGCATAACCACCCCATTTTATTCTGGAATAAAATAGGTCCCCCTTTGTCTTTTCCCTTTGGCCTTTGGTTTTCTGCCTTAGGCGTTTTACTTTCAAAGTTTTGTCAGAGGCAGAACCGGAACCAATACTGGACTTGGAAATTCCTTCTAAGTTCGGGTCTTGTTCCAGCCCCGGTTTCAGTTCCGACAGACCTTGGTTTTCGTTTCTTTTTTTCTTTATCGGAGTCAGGTCTGGGACCACATTCGAAATGTTGAACTTTCTCAAGTTCCTCATTTTGGTCTCGTCCTGAGTCCGACCCCACCTTTTCTTTTCTCTCCATTGGTCTTTGTCGGTTTGTGTCCTTTGCCTTAGTTGTTTTATTTTCGGCCTTGGGCATTTTGTTTCATGTGTTTTGGCGGACCCAGAACCAGAACGGATTCTGAACTTGGAACTTCTTCCAATCTCCATTTTTGTTCCTTCCCTGGCCCCGGTCCTGCCACTTTGGTCTTTTCTCCCTTCTGCGTTTGTTCGCGTTGTTCCGCTTTTCCTATTCTTTTCGTTTTGATTCTTTTTGCTTTGTCGTGGGGTTGTCCTCCCCTTTTCTTGTTCTCTTGCTATTCCTTTCTTCCTCCTCTTTTGGATGGCATTGGAGGCAGGTTCAAAATGGAATCTAAACCTGAAACTTGGAGAAGTTTCTGGTTCAGATTTTGGTTCCAACCCCGGTTTCGCCTTGTTTGTCACTCTGCTCCGGCTCTGCCGGTGCTTTGTTCCCATCCTTTGCATTTTGGGTTTTCTCGCGGACGTGGATCCAGGACGGGGTATGAACTAGGAAGTTGTGATTACTTCCATGGCTTGTTCCCATCCCGACTTCGGTCCCGAGTCTAGTTTTCTTTTGCCCCCCGCCAGTTTTCAAGGCGAGGGATGTCGTTTCTGGGTCGTATTTTGTCCCGATCCTGGTTTTGTTAGTTTTAAAGAGTGTGTTCCCATTCGGTTTTGACCCCGCCTCCGTCGGTGTTGTGTTTCTTTTTGATAAAAATGGAGGCATGATAAATAATGGTATATCTTATTTGCCTTTGAGAACTAATGGAGACCTTGTTCTGCATGATCTAGTCGTGTGCATGAGGATATTTCTTAAGGATCTCGATGAAAGGTCTTGCCGACTACCTTCAGATGGGTTCTTATATCGCCATAAGGTTCTCTCCCCGCCAAGAAGTCTTGCCGAGGAAAGAAGGTCTCACTGACTAGCAAAAGGATCAAAACTTCGGCGTGAGTCTTTTCTTCAGTATATGGTCATAGCGAAGTCTTTTGGTCTTGCTGACCGGTGACAAGGGGAAGGCTTTGGTGGGAGATATTGAATTTGGGATGAAGTCTTGCCGAGAGCCTAATGTCTCACCGACACAGTGCAAAGGGTCTATCGGGTGTCTTCGGTGAGAGAATCAGTGTGTTACAGTGACAAAGGGATGAGCTAGTAAAGCTTTCGCCAAGGTATGGGGTGTCTATAGGACATCTTCCCGATAAGGGGAGGTTACAGCAAAACACATATAATGAAAGATTCCATTTCGGTGTGACTGCGAGAGGGTCTTGGCGACACTGGAATTCGGCGAAAGGAAATGAATGCGGCGGGAGGTCTCGCCAATGATCCAAAGTCACGCCGATGACAAGGATCGAAAGAAGGTTGTGATGCCGAGGGTCCCAGCGAAGAAAATAAGTCTCCCCAACATAGAATGAAGCAGCATCGGCAAAGGGTTATACTTTTGCCTTAGGGCCTTGGCGATGACTGAAAGTCACACCGAAACAAAAATAGAAGTTGGCACGAAGGGGTCAACAAAGGATATCAGGGAGACTCCAAAGAAAACAAGGGTTTCGCTATGTGGTCTTAGCGACTGTCTCGTGTCTTGCCGATAGCGGCGAATCCACCAATGAAGGAACATTTCGTTGTAGCTCTTGGCACCCGCCATGACGTCTTGCCAAAGGTGGATGTCCTGCCAACTAAAAGAGGGGGCCACCGAAATAAATGAGAGCTCGCCGAGAGGACGCAAGTTCGCCATCTCGTTTGGCCAAGAGGAAGCAGTCTTGCTGAGGGTCCTTGCGAGATCAGTATGATCTCCGTTGCTCACCAGAACGTCTCACCAACTAGCCCGTGCTACACCGACGAACTTATAGAAGAGCGAATTTGGAGCGGGAAGAGCACCAAACAAGGGAGAAGATGAAGCCATGAGTCAAATGGATAGCTATGAGATCTACTGACAGAGGTAGCTCAGCATTAATGGCAATATTTTGGGGCACTCAAGGCAGCTCTGCTGGAGGTCAAAAATGGACACAGAGGCTAGAAATAAGTGCTTTAGCTGCAAAAGATCTATAGAGCACCTCAGGAGACAATCTTCACCGACATAAGACGACCAGGATTAGGATTTATTGCAGAATCCACTTTTGTTAAAGATCTGGGCGTCGACTTCCTGACACCATGGGATATTTTGTAAACCCTAAAAGCGGGCACCGAAATTCTTCTCAGGAAGACGTATATATGGCATGTTTTCCTCTTTGTAAGAGTTAGACAGTAAGGGATTAGAACTTCCATAGACTGAGAAGATTTTAGATTAAGAACCTTTCTAGAATTAGAACTGTTAGATGTTAGTTAGCTAGCAGAAGGAGATCGAGTTGCATCTTGATTCTCAGTAATGAGAGCTTCTCTTGCCTTCTTGGTTAGCAGTTAGATTTTGGTATAAGCTGTAATGTATTTTCAAAGTTTTTCTAGTATTAATGGAAGCAGTTTGAAGACACAGATTTCTCTGTACACTGGTGATTGTGCCAGATTTTTAAATGTTGCTTATCTGTCTCACCCACAGTAGAAGCAACCAAATTCAATTTCACTTCATATTGTGTTCCAGAACAGTATTTATCTCAAAGTTAATCATTTGATTTTGAAGGCTTTCAAGGAATGAAATCGCACTTTATGTTTTACTTAAATGGTAGTTTATAATCAGTTGTTAAAATTAGCACTATGAATGAATGATACTGTGTGTTAATCACAAGTTAATTTTGTTCTTCAGTTTTAGGTAGCAAATTCCTTGAAGTTATCAAAGTCTGGTTAAGGTTGGATGAATTATTGTTCTTTTCTGTTCGAAAGCCCTGATCTATCTTTTTATATTTCTTTAAAACCCCTAGTTAGTATAGGATTTATTTCTTGTTTGATCTTGGAGCAATCCAGAAGCCCAACACCAGTAGGCCCCTTGAATATTACTATTGCATTGACCACTGAGTAACATCAACACAGTTGAGACCCAATTACCAAGACCTTGGGAGCTAAGGCATCCATGTGTTGCCTTTCTCTTTCAGGAGAAGTAGAGTAGCAATATTCTGCTTGCATTGTTGTGGTGCCAAAATCGCCATCAACAGGAATTGGCACTAGAGGGAGGGCCTAGAAGGGAAAGCTAGATAAAGCTGGGTTCTCATCCCCAGAGAAGTCCCACAGAGTTCTTTGATCAGCCAAAAATCCACCACCTTTGATAGAACTCAAAACCCCAATAAGGCACAAGAGTCGTAAGACTGGGGAAATCATCATACCACCTTTATCAGCTCCACTCACTCTACCAGGCTTTTCACCAATACCCCAATGGATACCTATGAATCCACCATCACGTCCATCTCAATTGTCATCATAGCTGGTTCAACCCATACAACAGCTAGCTCAACCACCGCCGCCACCAATGGCATTCTTTCAGAATAATCCCTCTCCATTGGGGACTATTCCTAGAGGTTTTCATGACCTGCCTAAGAACCCTGAGAAATTTTGTCCTAAGTACATTCATGGTGAATCAAGGAGTGCTGAAGAGCACATACAAGCTTTTAAGGATGCTTGTACTAGATCCCAGATAGCCCACCAGGATGTAGTCTATAGGTTGTTTCCTTATTCCTTAGGGGATATGGCCTACAATTGGTACCTTAATCTCCCTCAAGGCTCCATTCTGAGCTGGACACACTTGGAAAATGCTTTCATTAACCAGTTCAGAATCTATGTGGATTCGACTCTTTTGTATCACCAATTCGCTACCATCAGAAAGGAACTAGGTGAACCTTTGCCTTTATTTAATACCAGGTTCCAACGAATGTATAGGAGATTGCAAGATCCATATCTAGTCACTGAGGATAGTGCCATTCAGGCATAATTTAGGGTTATAGACCCTTTGCTAGGTTTGTTCCTGCAAAGGACTTACCTACCAACTGAAATTGATTCTTTGTCCAAAGTCTATCATCTAGCTTTTAAGCTACAACAACAAACTAGTTTTCAACAAGGAGGCCTAGGAGGCGGTTTCCCTTCAATAGGCTATTAGATGTCTAGACCAACTCCTCTATTTAGCACTGTCCCAGGAATGTCTCCTTCACATTATGGGCCTATGTCTGAATTACAGACCCAACCACCTGTTCCATTCTTTGCTACTGGAACTCCTGATCTCTTTCAACAACCACAGGTTCCTCAAAGTTCCCATGGTCATCCTAACCAAATTGGAACACCAAATCAAGGTGGTCAGCCACCTGTTGCTAAGAGTTTGGAAAGTGAGAAGACAGTCCAACTTACGAACGAGGTAGAGACCCTGAAGAAAATGTTGTCTCAAGTTACCAATGACATGGCTCAACTTGGGTTGAACCCTTCCCAAAACCAGGGGAATTACCCAAACCAAAATAGCAACAACTAGGGTACCTATCAGAATAACAATAACTACAACCAAAGAGGTTACCAAAGCCAAAATAGAGGGTACAACCAGAGGCCAAATAACAACAGACAATGGAATACAGGGCCTAATAACGGCGGAGTTCCTCACAACTATCAAGCAAATGAGGAGAAAGCACATACTGCAAATGTGGCCGATTTGAATTTCATGACCAATTGGTGCAGGTTGCATGATACGACAACCCACTCTGAGGTGAATTGCCATCAGATGGAGAAGATTGTTAAGATGGAACACGAAGATGTCCACACATTCCAGGGGAATTCACACAAAGGAGGTGACTTTGTGGATACTGCAATGGCTTATGAGCTCTTCGAGGAGGAGCCCTCATTCCCAAGGCAAGAAGAAAATCAACCAGAAGAGGATTCATATGATGCCCAAGCTTTTCAGATGAAGGGAGGACACTTCCTGAGAAATCAAAGTAAGTGGCCATTCACTACATCAGCACCTCCTAATCACATGGTGCCCCCAAATCAAGGTGTTGATAATAAGCCTTCTCCACCACAAGGCCTGCTTGATCTCCATAACAAGGGTAATTCCTCTGCTATTTTCAAAAGTAATTCAGGCTATAATATAAAATTTGACATCATTTCTGAGATGCAGAAGCAAAAAAATTCTTTGTCATATTTTGACATTTTGAAGTGGTGCCCTACTCAAAGGGAGATAGTGTTGAAAGTGCTGGAACAAGCAGATAAGGAAAAAGGAAAGAGTAAGGTTACCTCCCCTGCAGACATGAATGCAACCTTGTACAGAAGCAAAGTAGGTACTCCTCATTTCCTTTTGAGTTTAAGAATTTCGAGCAGGAACCTACATAACTATTTATTGGATTCAAGAGCTTCAAGAAATGTCATGCCATTTTCTGTGTGTAAGAAGTTGGGATTGGACCCCATTCAGACAAATAAGAAGGTCATTCAGCTTGACAAAAAAGAAGTCAATGTAGTGGGGGAGTTAAAGAACATACATGTCCAAGTTGGCTCTGATCCTAGGATCCTAACTAACATATATATTCAAGTGGCAGATATTCCCGAGACCTATGGTATGCTGCTAAGCTGAGATTTGATGAAAAATTTAGGGGGATATCTTTCCCTTGACTTCTCACATATGTGGCTATCATGGAAAGGGATTCCTAATTAGATTAGGATTGAAAGTGAGCCTCGCCTCAAGCATATCATCATGGAGTATGATTGTCTCAATGAGATGGCTTACTTTGAGATTGAGATGGGGGTTTATAAACAAGAGGAAATTCTAACCTTCTTGGTTCTCAATGCTAAAGACATGTCAAAACAAAAAAAAATTGACCCCACCATTGATGAAAATCAACAGGCCTTGGTTAGAAAGCTGCAACAAGACCAACTGGTCTTAGAGGCAGATATAGATTTGCAAAGTCTCCTGCTCCCTAACTGGTGTAGGGTACATTATCAAAGTCATTTGGAGTTGACTTGTCGGCCTTGCAAGGACATTCTAAATCAGGTTTCCCAACCTGAGGAAGCTGGCACAAGTCACCTTGAGACCATTGCAGACTACTTCCCATTTGAGGCCAAGGAAGCAACCATGTTAACCAGGGATACAATACCTTTAAAAGAAATCCCCGCCCAGATTAAACCTACCCCAGACGCACTTCTGAATCAACATACTGATGAGGAGCAGCCCCAAGGTTTTCTTGACACCCCTGCACCCACAGATATACTAAAATCTAAGGGGTTAACCCAAGAGATAAGTAAATGTCAAAAGGACAACCTGAGGTCACATGATACATCTGAAAAGGGATTGGGAATTATTCCTGAGAAACCTACTAAACAACCCATCCCTGTATTTAATTCAAAAGAATCAACTCCCACCTATGATCAGTTGTGGACCCTTACCTTTGATGGATCCAAGTCCAAGACCGGTTGTGGTGTTGGAGATGTGCTAACTAGCCTGAAAGGGAAAGTCTTCTTTGCTTCTTACAGGCTCCAATTTGGATGCACTAATAATGTGGCTTAATATGAAGCTCTGGCATGGGGGCTAATGTTTTCACACAAGAAGGTCACTGCCTTGGTGGTCAAAGGAGATTCAAAAATTGTGGTCAAGTAGGTCTGCAGCTAGTATACGGGTCACAACAAGAGGCTGGCAGCATATAGGAACAGGGTATGGAATCTGATCGAAGACTTTGATGCATTTGGGATCAACTTAATCCCTAGAGAAGAAAATCAGGTAGCTGACTCACTGGCTATTGTTGAAAGCACCTTAGAGCCTATGCAAGGCTCCAAATTCAAAAGATTCTCAGTGGAATTGATGTCCACCCTAGCTGTTCCTAACAATATCAAGAATTTCCAAGTCTTTGAGGATGATAGACATATTTTGGTGTTTTTAGCAAGCTCAGATGTCTTTGAGGGGCAAATTATTGATGAATCTGATAGAGATCAAGGGGATTGGAACCCTGAAGAATGTCATACAGATGGGGTCCTTAATTTGAAAAGTAACAACATTCCCAAGGGAATGGTTTCTCTAGAGAGAATCTTTGACTCAGATATGAGGGTTCGAGAGAAGGAATCAGCTAAAGAAAAGGGAGGCGAATATGAGATAGTTAACCTAGCTGACTCGGGCTCTGAAAGTAATGTCTATATAGGGAAGGCCTGCCCTGAAGTAATGAGAGAAGACATACTAAGGGCACTCAAAAGGGATATTGTTGTGATTGCCTGGGGATATGAAGATCTCCAGACATTTGATGCTTCGGTTATGACTCACACTATCCCTTTGAAGCCCAAAGCTAAACCCTTCAGACAGAAGCAATGCCCTGTCAATGCCTTGATTGAGCCATTGATTTACAAAGAAGTTCTTGAAATTGTTGTCCGCAAGGATAATCTTCCCTGTGCGCAATTCAACATGGGTGGCTAACTTAGTTCTAGTCCATAAAAAGAACGGGGAGATTAGGCTGTGTGTTGACTTCAGAAATCTGAACAAAGCCTCAGAAAAGGATAATTATCCACTTCCTTCTCTGGATGAAGTTCTGTAGATTGTCAACGGATCTCAAATGATGTCATTCTTGGACGATTACTCTGGATATAATCAGGTTATGGTTGACTTCGAGGACAGGATGAAGATGACTTTCACTACCAAGTGGGGAACGTTTGCATACAGGGGGATGCCTTTCGGTCTGATAAATGCTGGAGCAACTTTCCAACGTGCCATGGACATAGCTTTCAAGGATCTAATTGGAAAATGAATTATTGTTTACATAGACGACCTAACAGTGTTCTCTAAGGACCGACTGAATCATGCTGTTGATTTAGCCAAAGTTCTTCAAAGATGCATCCACTATGGAGTCTCCTTAAATCCCAAAAAGTGTGTGTTCGGAGTTTCCGAAGGGAAGCTCTTGGGGCACATAATTTCAGAAAAAGGAATAGCCATTGACCCAGAGTGAGTTGAGTCCATCCTCAAGATAGCCATGCTAGGAAGCAAGAAGGAGATGAGATCTTTTTTTGGAAAGATCAACTTCTTGAGGAAGTTTATCACTGGATTTGTAGAAATCATGAAGCCCTTGAATGAGATGATGAAGAAGGATGCCAAAATAGAGTGGAGTGAGGAGGCAAAGGCTGCATTTTCTCAAATCAAGTGATCCATTTCGGAAGCTCTAGTCCTCACTAGCCCCGACTACTTGAGGCTGTTTTATATTTACTCTTTTGCCTCTGAGCATTCTTGTGCAGCTGTTTTAACTCAGCGATGAGAAGAGTCAGAGGAGAGGCCAATTGCATTCATGAGCTTCCCATTCAAGAATGCAGAAATCAGGCACCCACCTCTTGAGAAGCAAGCTTTTGCGCTGGTCCGAGCAGTCAAGAAGTTCAGGCATTACATCCTACGAAGTTAGATTATTGTTGTAGTTCCTGACGCTGCTGTCAAGTCTCTACTAATGCATAGCGAACTAGGAGAAAGAAGAGGGAAATGGATGGCCATCTTGCAAGAGTTCAATTTAGAGATACACCCTATGAAACTTTTCTGAGGTTCGGGTCTACCTAAATCTATGGCTGAGGCTGGTAACAACGTCATTTGTCAACAATATACTACTCAGTCTTTCTCAAATGACCCGTGGTATACTGATCTCATCTGTGTTATGCTCAATAACTGGTGTCCGGAGGGAATGAACGCCACTCAGAGGAGAGCACTGAGATTGGAAATCTCACACTATATGTTTAAAGGAGGACTCTTGTACAAAAGGAATTTCAAGGGGGTATACCTGAGATGCCTTGATCATTAAGAGGCCAAGCAGGTGATTACTGAGTTTCATCGGAAACATGGCACAGGTCATGGTTCTGCTGATTCTCTGGCACACTAGATTCTTAGGTCTAGCTATTATTGGCCCTGTATATTCAAGGATGCCCATCATCATGTGAGAACATGTCACACGTGCCAGGTTTCTACACCAAGGGAACACCATGTATCCATGCCACTACAACCCATCTGTGAGGTAAGGCCATTTGCCTAGTGGGCACTGGATTTCATTGGAGTAATTAACCCAAATTCCTCTACAGGGCATAAATTCATCTTGACTGCTACTGACTATTGCACAAGATGGATTACCCTTCGCTCTGGTATGTGACAATGGCTATGCCTTCTCTTCTGTTGAATTTATTTCTTGGGCATATGATCACAATATTGTCTTGAAATATTCTTCCAATTATTAGCCACAAGGCAATGGAGTTGTAGAGTCTACCAATAAAAATCTCTTAGGGGTGCTTAAGAAACTGTTAGAACATAACCCTAGAGACTGGCATACCCAGCTGAGATTCGCACTATGGGTAGATAGGACTAGGATTAAGGCTGCTTTAAACACCTTGCCATTCAAGCTAGTATATGGCCAAGAGTTTGTCTTTCCCATCCATCTTCAAATACCTATCCTTGAGTTCATGCAGAAATTCTACTCTAAGGATAATAGGATAGAAGTCAGACTACCTGCTTTGTTGAAGTTAGAAGAGTAGAGAGATGTTGCATTGCAACAATTCTTTAGGCACCAAGCTGTTTTCAAATGTTGGTTTGACAAAAGAGCCAAAATCAAGGCCTTTAGGATATCAGACCTAGTGCTGCTATGGGACAAAGCTAGTGAGAAGAAAGGCAGTCACCAGAAATTTGATAAACTTTGGCTAGGTCCTTATCAAATTGCCGACATCTTAGGAGAAAATGCTTTCCGATTGAGTAGGTTAACTGGAGAACCTGTCCCCTTGCCTGTCAATGGACAGTTTCTCAAACACTATTTTGAATCATGAGGTTGGCATTTTGTTAAGTAGTGCATTTGTATAAATAATTTCTACTTGTAAATAGTCTTTGTTTATATTGTAAATAGTTCGCTTTTTGTTTGTTCTCTTCTCTTGTCCTTTGTGTTTTCTTTGCTCGTTGCTTTTTGTTTGTTTTGTTCTTTGGGGTTTATTTGTTTCTTTCCATTTTGAAGTGATGGGTTGTTATCTGAAGCATGGTTTGGTCATTAGGAGAGAAGTGGTTTAGATATTTTTAGGTTTCCTGATTGGATGATTTTGTCCTCAATTCGTTGTTTCATGCTTGTTATCAATAAAAGTTGTGGAAAGTTTTGAAACAAGGTGCCAAGTAAGTAACCTTCATTGGCTCCCCTGAATCTGTCACAAATAATTAAGATCATCTCCTCTTATAATGCTACATTTGTCCTAGGACTATGGTGTTGTAAGATTTGAGTGAAAAATCCGATCTCCCAAGTGTTGTTATGAGGTCCATGGTAGTTTTCAACCCAGATCAGATGTTGAACATCTGACATATTGAAAAGAAAAAGCAGAATTAAAAGAAATATCTGGAGCTCCAAAAGAAAAGAAAAGAATTATCAAAAGAAGAGTCAATATGAATGGGTGATTCCAGTATCTCTACCGGGGCTATGGACGCCTATCTAGCAGTAGAGCAATGCTGTGAGAAAACTAGAGGTATCTCCGTCGGGGCTATGGACGCCTGACTAGTAGCGAAGCAATGCCCGGGATATCATTGCACAAAAGGAAATCATCTCATGTAGCTCAAATCTTGCACATTGTTGTCTGAAAGATGAGGAAAACTTTATAAAAGAGTGATGCACAATCAAACACATACATAGATTCAGGGGTGGCTGTTGATGGACTTACATTTGAGATTCTAGATCTACCTTGCTTGTTATAACTGACCCAATTGGAGTTGTGATATTCATGAACCAAGAGTTATAGGTAGCTGAATCCTGCAGATTCATGAAAATGGTTAAACCATTTTCCCAACCGAGTCGCCATTTGTTATGCCTTGCATAACCACCCCATTTTATTCTGGAATAAAATAGGTCCCCCTTTGTATTTTATCTTTGGCCTTTGGTTTTCTGCCTTAGGCATTTTACTTTCAAACTTTTGTCAGAGGCGGAACCAGAACCAATACCGGACTTGGAAATTCCTTCTAAGTTCGGGTCTTGTTCTAGCCCCGGTTCCAGTTCCGACAGACCTTGGTTTTCATTTATTTTGTTCTTTGTTGGAGTCGAGTCTGGGACCATGTTCAGAATGTTGAACTTTCTCAAGTTCCTCATTTTGGTCCTGTCCTGGGTCCGACCCCGCCTTTTCTTTTCTCTTCGTTTGTAACACCCCTCCATTTTATGCTTTGTTAATCATACAATGTTTTCTCTATGATGCCTTGTGTTTTGATTATGTTAATGATGTAAACTTCGTTAGTTAGTGATACTGTATTGGTAAAGGGGATGGGATCACATCACTCGCATGCGAGCGACCTGTGATTCCGCGATTTCCTCTTCACGGTGTGTTTTATCATGTTATATGCATGTTCGACACTCGTGTTGTTTGTAGGATGCAGGTACAGGACATCGACTCCACCTGGTTCCACAAGTCTGAGCGTGTCCCTTGTTCAATGGAAATCGATTGGGAGATAGTAGCTAGGTTTTTTCTGTGTCAAGCCACTACCCTAGTCTCAGTGTGTCATCAGGTTGTAGTCAGGTTGGTTGTTATGTTGCCTTGTCTCCGTGTTCTTATTTAAATTCAAGTTAAATGGCTTATGTTGCTTAACTACTGTTTAAATGCTTTTGGTTGTAATGCTAGGAATATTAATTACTGTATTAATTAATTTAATTTAATTAATAAAATAATCTAATATTGGATTAGATTTATTTTATTGGTTAATTAAATTAATTGTGTGAATTAATTAAGTTATTCCTTGAATTAAAAGTGTTAAAAAGATTTAAATTAGTTTGTGTGAAAAGAAGGTTTTAAAATATGTTGAATGCTATTTAGAAAATTGAAAATTGTTTAAGTTATTCAAAATTCCAAATATCTTCAATGCAATGACTTTGGGGTAGAAAAGATATTTTCTAAAATAGTTGACTATTTTGGGGAAAGATATTTGTGAAGAGTTGAATTTGAAATTGAATTTAGTTTGAATTTGAATTTAATGAGAATTTGAAATTGAAATTGGAAATTGAATTAAAATTGGATTTGAATTTGAATTTGCAATTTAATTTGTATTGAATTTTAATGTGAATTTGAAGTGGATTTGAATTTGAATTTGGAAAATTTGGAAAAGAATATATTTTCATTTTAGGGTTTTCTTTCAAGTGGCTTATGGGAAAATTGGTTGCAAAAAAAAAGGGGGCTTTTGGATTTTTTTTTGGTATGGATTCTTGGTTTGATTTTGGTGGAGAGGCTTGGAGGAGGCTAAGATTGTGGAGTTGAAAGAGTGCTTGAAAATCTTCATTGTTGAAGCTTGCAAATTTTGGAGAAAACACAAGGTTCCATATTTTCTCCCTTCATCTTCTTGCTCATTTTGAATGATTGAAAATATAGTTTTAGATTCAATGAAAATTCATGGAAAAACTTTCAAATTTGCAAAATTGTAGATAGATTTGGAAATAGAAACCAAACAAGAAATTTACACCAAGAAATATAAACAAAATCAAAGAAAACTCTATTTTAGAACTAGATTTTGAAAACCCATTTTGTTGTTTTTGAAAATAATTTATGTTCTTGAAATGGGTTTGGATTATTTTCACAATTTGAGTATGAAATCAAAATCTGGGTATATATATGTATAAATATACCCATGCATATCAATACATGGATATATTTACACATATATATACAAATATATATTTATTATATTTGAAAATTTGGATTTTGGGATAAACCTAAAAATACCCTGTATTTTTGCCATGTTTAGACGCAGGGATTTTATTTTATTTTTTAAATAATATAAATTTTTGTTATTGCTATGGGGTGGGAGGTCAAACCCCACCGCCACCACGCAGGCTGCGGCCAAGGGCCACGGACTGTGTGAGGAACACACAGACCGCGGCTGAAGGGCCACGGGCTGTGTGAACCCCACACAGACTGCGACCGTAAGGCCACAGACTATGTGAAGCCCACACAGGCTGCGGATGAAACGACCACGGACTGTGGGGTGCTCACACAGTCCACGCGGCCATTTAGGGCATCGTGGGATTTCCACCGAATACCTCAGATTTCGTTTCATTGCATTTTATATTATTTGTAACTTTTGATATTTATTATTTAATAATATATTAATATTAATATATATAATAATATATAATATATATTATATATATAATATTAATATAATATTTAAATAATATTTATTTAAATAATAATTAAATTGAATATTTAAATATATATGCATAGTATATATACTCGTATAATTTTTATATGTGTGGTTTTAAAAATATTTTGTAAGTTCAATTTAAATCGTTATGGGAAGTTGTGATTTGAAAATGAGTAGATTTACGTCATGATTTGTTTACATTTAAAATATATGTTTGTTCAAAAAATTATATTGCATATAATTAAGGTATTTTAGTAGAAAGAGTATTTTTAATTAATGGTTTTAAGATGAGATAAGTTTAACAGATTCAAAATAAATGTTTTAATTTATATTAAATGTTTTGTTCTGGAATTAATGGTAAACTTAGATTAAGTAAATTGTTATGTTAGTTGAATGACTTTATTATTTAAGTGTCATGATTATGGTTATTGTTGAGAAATTTGAATAATGGATTTATTTATAAGATCAATTTTTTTCTTAATCATCGAGTATGATAGGGCAAATCGAATTTAACTATTGGTTTAAATTCTTTAATGTTGACAATGTGATTTAAACATTTAAATATACAACAGGAAATACATTGAGTATGTACTACTAGGTATATTTGTTGAAAGGTATTCGTATTCAAGTAGAGATAAGACTTAGTTGAGTTATTTAATGTTGAGTTGAAATAAAGACTGATTTATTTGATCTAAATGCCATTTATTAGGATGTTTTAATTATAGAATATAGTGGCGAAACTTAGAGTAAGAAGGAACTTATTATTCAATCTAAATGTTTCGTTAATCAAGCGATTTTATTTATAGTACATGATCATGAGACTTAGAGATAACGAATGATTTATTTTAATCAGAGGAATTTATTAAATTAAAATATTCGGTTCATGCATATAATGGTTAAACTTAGAAGTAATGAATGATTTAATGAATCATATGAGATTGAGTTGTTTAATTTATTGTTATTTCGAAATAAAGAGTAATTTTATTAAATCCAAATATTCTATAAATCAAGTGGATTTATTTACAATATATGACTGTGAGACGTGGAGTTATTGATTGGTTTAATTTTAATTCGATGATGTGATTTATTAAAATGTCTTGATTTTGGAATATGGTTGTGAAATTTAGAGTAAATGATCTGTTCTTTGAATATTTCTATGTTGTGAAAAGAAATGGGTTCAATTAATTGGATAAATACAAGTAATGGAAACTATGATTGACTAGATTTAGGAAATCCAAACAAAAGTTTATTTAACTATCTGAAATGTGTGTAGTGTTATAATGTTCGTCCCCGATGTTGTGGGATTAGAGTGAATGTTTTGAAATTCTTCCAGATAGGAGTTCATTTATTGGTATTGGTCATTGTACATGAGTTAACCTTGATGTGTTGTGGAGTATGTGCATAGTTACACCAGATTGTTTCACTTGGTTTTCATGAACGGGGATGGTGTGTGTCTCCTTGGGATTAGGAGAGGGTTATGTAATTTGTGCCTCCTTTAGAAGGAGCGGTTTTTGTATTTTGGTTTCCTCCAGTGTTTGGAGTGGATTATGTGACCTTGTTTTCCTCCAGTGTTTGGAGAGGGTCTTGACATTGTTGCCTCTAGTGTTTGGAGTGAGTCTCCTTGGTTTGTTACCTCCTTGAATGGAGAGGTTGTATTTATCCGGTTACCTGTTGTGGTTTTTACTGTGTGTCTTTGGAGAGGTTGTATTTATCTAGTTGAGTTATGTTTCAATGGAAACCTGGTTACCACGACAGGTTGTGTGACCTTATGGCTTAAGGTTGAGTCGTGTTTCAGTTTGTTATGTGGGTTTTCATTATGTTAGTCAACCTTGTGTTAGCCTTGGGTCGTGCATGCTTTGGTTTCAGTTTTGGACATCCGTAGTGGTGTTACCTGTTGAGGTGTTTTGATTATTTGTGATAAGTGTTAGTGCATTGTCTACCCTTGGCATGTGGTTGAGTTATGTGTTGTCGATAGGGGAGTGGCTTTCAATGAGCGTTGGGCCCAAAGTGGTTCCAGGATAACTCGTGTGAGAGTCAGTTAATTAAGTGAAAATTAAAATAAATTATACTAGGGATAGAGTAGCTTTGAACATTAATAAGATAATTTAGCCTCGCTCATTGGCTCAATGGCTTGTTCGAGACTTGAGATGAGTCGAGAAGGTCTGGAATGGCAAGATCGTTATCTTGTCTTTATGAGAGATAATTGATTCTGCTCTGGTGTGCATGTGGGTCTGGGAGTCGGTTGAGGTTTCCAGGATATCCCTAGAGGGGGGCCGAGACCTAGGAAGACTTGCCAAGAGATCCCATGCAACCTTTGCGATGACACTCCTCCTATGACAGCAGTCGGTATAGTGTTGTACCATTGGTTTATTTTGTACAGTGATTGTACTCAATTTTGTACTCTGGAAGCATTGTAACCATTGTGTTAAGTGATGTGGGTTTTGTCCTTGATTCAGTTTAGTTTATGTGTTAGCCTGTGTCTAGTGGTAGATGGTCTTGTCTAGGATCCTTGTTACTATCTCCTAGCACAGGGGGTGAGCCTTTTGGTTTCACTTGGTTGGGTGGAACATGCACCTTCCTCTATTGGTTTTTGCTCTTGCTTGTGTGGACGAGACTTTCATGTTGGAGAGCTTGTTGGATCCAGATGCTATTTTGGCTTTGTTCTTTTCAGTTGATCTTTATTCTTTTACCCCTCATTTGTCGTTGAGGTGGAATTTGTAAATTGTAATCTTGATTATTGGATTTACCTCATTCGGGGAATGAGTGTTGTAATCATATTGTTTAAATGTTGTTAATCGGAATCTTGAGGTATTTAATATCCTTGTTGTAATTTATCTTGTATGGGATGTATGTAATCTTAATTATGTAAGCAATTAATGTTTTGATTTCAATTGATGTTAATTGTTGTTTGAGTTTTAAAGTAATCTTTGTCTCATGGCCTTAGAGGTTGTTGGAAATGTGTATTCATCTTACATGTTATTAGTACTTAAACAAAACAAAAAATTTGGTATGTTTAAGTAGGGAATTGCAACTTCCTCTAGGGTTGCGTGGCGGGGCATTACATCGTTGGTCTTTGTCGGTTTGTGTCCTTTTCCTTAGTTGTTTTCTTTTCGGCCTTGGGCATTTTGTTTCGTGTGTTTTGGCAGACCTGAAATTGGAATGGATTATAAACTTGGAACTTCTTCCAATCTCTGTTTTTGTTCCTTCCCCAGCCCCGGTCCCACCGCTTTGGTCTTTTCTCCCTTGCGCGTTTGTTCGCGTTGTTCCGCTTGTCCTGTTCTTTTCGTTTTGTTTCTTTTTGCTTTGTCGTGGGGTTGTCCTCCCAGTTTCCTCATTCTGTTGCTATTCCTTTCTTCCTCCTCTTTTGGATGGCATCAGAGGCGGGTTCTCAACGAAATCTAAACCTAAAACTTGGAGAAGTTTTTGGTTTAGATTTTGGTTCCAACCCCGGTTCCGCCTTGTTCGTCGCTCTGCTCCGGCTCCGCCAGTGCTTTCTTCCCATCCTTTGCATTTTGGGTTTTCTCGTGGATGCGGATCTAGGATGGGGTATGAACTGGGAAGTTGTGATTACTTCAATGGCTTGTTCCCATCCCGACTTCGATCCCGAGTCTAGTTTTCTTCTACCCCCGCCAATTTTCAAGGCGAGGGATGTCGTTTCTAGGTTGTTTTTGTCCCGATCCCAGTTCCGCCGGGATTCATCCAGTTTTACCCTCTTGTCCCATTTTAGTTTTGGTCCTGGTTCCACCAGTTTTAAAGAGTGTGTTCCCGTTTGGTTTTGACCCTACCTCTGTCGGTGTTGTGTTTCTTTTTGATAAAATGGAGGCATGATAAATAATGGTATATCTTATTTTCCTTTGAGAACTAATGGAGACCTTGTTCTGCAGGATCCAGCCAAGTGCATGCGGATATTTCTTAAGGATCTCGACGAAAGGTCTTGCCAACCACCTTCAGATGGGTTCTTATATCGCCATAAGGTTCTCTCCCTACCAAGAAGTCTTGCCGAGGAAAGGTCTCACCGACTAGTAAAAAGATCAAACACTTCGGCGTGAGTCTTTTCTTCGGTATATGGTCATAGCAAAGTCTTTTGGTCTTGCCGACCGGTGACAAGGGGAAGGCTTCGGTGGGGGATATTGAATTCAAGATGAAGTCTTGCCGAGAGCCTAATGTCTCACCAGCACAGTGCAAAGGGTCTATCGGGTGTCTTCGGTGAGAGAATTAGTGTGTTACAGCAACAAAGGGATGAGCTAGTAAAGCTTTCGCCAAGGCATGGGGTGTCTATAAGACGTCTTCCCGATAAGGGGAGGTTATAGTGAAATGCATATAACGAAAAATTCCATTTCAGTGTGACTGCGAGAGGGTCTTGGCGACACCAAAATTTGGCGAAAGGAAATGAATGCGGTGGGAGGTCTCGCCAATGATCCAAAGTCACGCTGATGACAAGGATCGACAGAAGGTTGTGATGCCGCAGGTCCCAGCGAAGAAAATAAGTCTTCCTGACATAGAACAAAGCGGCATCGGTGAAGGGTTATACTTTCGCCACAGGGCCTTGGCGATGAGTGAAAGTCACGCCAAAACAAAAACAAAAGCTAGCGCAAAGGTGTCAACAAAGGATATCGGGGAGACTCCAAAGAAAACAAGGGTTTCGCTATGTGGTCTCAGCGACCATCTCATGTCTTGCCGATAGCGGTGAATCCGCCAATGAAGGAACATTTCATTGTAGCTCTTGGTGCCCTCCATGACATCTTGCTGAAGGCGGATGTCCTGCCGACCGAAAGAGGGGGCCACCGAAATAAATGAGAGCTCACCGAGAGGATACAAGTTCGCCATCTCGTCTGGCCGAGAGGAAGCAATCTTGATGAGGGTCCTTGTGAGATCATTATGATCTTCGTTGCTCACCAGAACCTCTCACCAACTGGCTTGTGCTACACCGATGAACTTATAGAAGAGTGAATCTGGAGCAGGAAGAGCGCCAAACGAGGGAGAAGACGAAGCCATGAGTCAAATGGACAACTATGAGATCTGCTGACAGAGGTAGCTCAACATTAATGGTGATATTTTGGGGCACTCAAGGTAGCTCCATTGGAGGTCAAAAATGGACACGGAGGCCAGAAATAAGTGCAGTAGCTACAAAAGATCTATAGAGCACCTCAGGAGACAATCTTCACCAACATAAGACGGCCAAGATTAGGATTTATTGCAAAATCCACTTTTGCTAAAGATCTAGGCGTTGACTTCCTGACACCATGGGATATTTTGTAAACCCTAAAAGCGAGCACCGACATTCTTCTCAGGAAGACGTATATATGGCATGCTTGCCTCTTTGTAAGAGTTAGACAGGTATGGATTAGAACTTCCATAGACTGAGAATATTTTAGATTAAGAACCTTTCTAGAATTAGAACTGTTAGAAGTTAGTTAGCTAACAGAAGGAGATCAAGTTGCATCTCGATTCTCAGTAATGAGAGCTTCTCTTGCCTTCTTGGTTAGCAGTTAGATTTTGGTATAAGCTGTAATGTATTTTCAAAGTTTTTCTAGTATAAATGGAAGCAATTTGAAGACATAGATTTCTCTGTATACTGGTGATTGTGCCAGATTTGTAAATATTTCTTATCTATCTCACGCACAGTAGAAGCAACCAAATTCGAATCCAGTTCATATTGTGTTCCAGAACGGTATTTATCTCAAAGTTAATCATTTGATTTTGAAGGCTTTCAAGGAATGAAATTGCATTTTATGTTTTACTTAAATGGTAGTTTATAATCAGTTGTTAAAATCAGCACTATGAATGAATGATATTGTGTGTTAATCACAAGTTAATTTTGTTCTTTAGTTTTAGTTAGCAAATTCCTTGAAGTTATCAAAGTCTGGTTAAGGTTGGATGAATTATTGTTCTTTTCTTTTCCAAATCCCTGATCTATCTTTTTATATTTCTTTAAAACCCCTGGTTAGTATAGGATTTATTAAATGTTTGATCTTGGAGCAATCCAAAAGCCCAACACCAGCAGGCCCCTTGAATATTACTATTGCATTGACCACTGAGTAACATCAGCACAGTTGAGACCCAACTACCAAGACCTTGGGAGCTAAGGCATCCATGTGTTGCCTTTCTCTTTCAAGAGAAGCAGAGTAGCAATATTCTACTTGCATTGTTGTGGTGCCAAAATCGCCATCAACAAAAGGTTACTACAGGAATTTTTTTCAAGACTTTTCTATGGTAGGACATCCTATCACTTCTCTTCATAGGAAAGGGAAGAAGTTTGATTGGTCAGAGCATAGCGAGGCTGCATTTCAGACATTGAAGGAGAGGTTTACTAACGCACTGATCCTTGCGATACCTAATCCTATAGGAGACTTTTTTATATGTGCAGATGCATCTTTGGAGGGGTTAGAGCAGTATTGATGCAGGATGGTCAAGTCATTGCATACGAGTCACGCAAGCTCAAGGATCATGAGTTGAACTACCCCACCCATGATCTTGAGTTAGTTGTAGTGGTACATGCTTTGACTCGATGGAGACATTTCCTATTGGGGCACCATTTTGAGTTACATAGTGACCATCGGAGTCTACAATATATCTTCACACAACCTAACCTTAATGCTAGGCAAAGTCGATGGATGGAGTTCCTCTGTGAGTACGATTTTGAGGTGAAGTACATCCAAGGGAAGGAGAACATTTTGGCTGACACTCTCAATAGACAGAGGCATGAAATATCTGAGATGACACTTACTGTAAATTGGAGGAGCTAGATTCTTACTGCACTTCCTACAAATAGCTGGGACCAGGACGTAAGGTCTGAGATTGAGTTAGGCAAGACTTTGGATGGAAGGTACTTAGGATATTCTTTGGAGACAGATGGGTTATTGAGATACATGGGACGTATATTTTTTCCATCTTTGGAAGGGCTTTGTACCTTTATTTTGATAGAGGCACATCGGGCACCTTATTCATCTCACCTTGGAGTGAAGAAGATGTATGTCGATCTGCGACCACTTTATTTTTGGGCAGGTATGAAGCGAGATATCACCGATTATGTATCATGGTGTTTGTAGTGTCAATGAGTTAAGGTTGAACACAACATCCGGTTGGTCTTCTATAGCCGCATTTGGTTCCTGAATGGAAATGGGACATAATTTCATTGGATTTCATTGTTGGTTTACCCAACTCTTCATGACGACATGATGCAATTATGGTGATGGTAGATAGGTTGACGAAGGTGGCACACTTCTCACCTATCCATTCCTCCTATAACACTTCATCAGTTGCTAGAGTGTTCATGGAGGACATTATGACTTTGCATGGTATTTTGTATTGGATTATTTCTGACAGGGGTCCTGTGTTTACTTCGGCTCTTTGGACATCATTATAGCATGCTATGGGGACACAGTTGAACTTCAATTTAGCATATCACCCCAAGATGGATGGACAAAATGAGAGGGTCAATCAGATCCTTGAAGATATGCTTCACATGTATGTCATGGACCAACACACATGATGGGAGGATTATCTCTATCTTGTAGAGTTTGCTTATAACAACGGGTTTCAGAGTTCTATTTGCATGGTTCCTTTTTAGGCCTTGTATGGACGGCCGTGTCAAACTCCATTGAGTTGGGATAGGTTGGAGGACAAGATTTTATTAGGTCCTGATATGCTTTAGGATATGGGGCATCAGGTGGTTCGGATTAGAGAACATTTAGTAGCTACACAGGATAGGCAGAAGAAGTACATGGATGCACACTGTGTGGATCACCAATTTGTTGTGGGTGACTGAGTTTTCTTGCGAGTGCGACCAATGAAGAGTCCAATCTGTTATGGTAAGGGTTCTAAGCTTGCACCTCATTTTGTCAGGCCTTTTGAGATTCTGGAGAAGATTGTGCTAGTTGCTTACTGCCTTGCTTTACTACCTTGTCTATCTTGCATTCATGATGTGTTCCATGTTTTTGTACTTAGACCTTATCATCTAGACATTTCTCATATCCTTGATTGGACTGCTTTATAGGTAGAGGATGGGCAGCTAGCTTTGGAGCCCGTGGTCATTACCCAGCATAGGAGACTCGCCCTCAAGGGTCGAGATATTGAGCAGGTGAGGGTCCAGTGGGATCCTAGAGATGACACTTCTGCTACATGGGAGGATGCTACCAGGATGAGGGAGCTCTACCCTTATTTGTTCATAGGATTCAAGGAGTAAGCCTGATCCTAGGGGGGAGGATGTGACACTCCTCCATTTTGTTATGTTTTTCTTGATAGTTCAGATACTTTTTTGGACCTTATTTTATGTTATTGTTATCCTATCGCTGACATTGGAGCGATGATAGACTATATGGATGTGATGATACATTATTTGCATGGTGATTATGTTTAATATGCTTTATGTTCGCATAGATGCTTAGTTGTGATGACATTGCTATATATCCTTATGGTAGTTTAATTGAAATATTATCTCGTCAATTGATGTGACATTGTATTGGTGAAGAGAACGGTATTGCATCACTCACTTGCGAGTGCCCTATGATTTCTGCAATTCTCTCTTCACGGTGTGTATGAATTATTATCTATATACGTGTACAACTTTTTATTTTGTTGTAGGTTTGCAGGTACAGGAAAATTTCACCTGGTTTCGTAGGTCTGAGCATGTCCACTACTCAACAGTAATGATTGGGAGATAGTAACGGACTACCTAGTCAAACCATTACCCTAGCACAGTGTGTCGTCAGTCTGTATGTTGGTCATGTTCCTTACCCATGTTAGTCTTGGTATTTTATTTATCATGCAAATTTAAATTGTAAGGATTAAGTTTTGTGTTGTGATTAAGTATTTAATTAATATGGATATTTTATTATAAATTAATTAATTTAATTTAAGTTATATTATAAAGTAATTTTAATTATTAGATTAAATGTGGATTTAAATAAATAAGTGATTTAAATGTGATTTGAATTAAATAAATTGTTTCTAATTTTAAATGCATATTTGGGAAAAGATCTTGGAAATATCTTGGTTTGTTAAATAAGATATATTTGTTGTGTGAACTGGAAGTTAGAAGGATTTGTTTTCTTATTGTCTTAAAATTGATTTACAGAGAGATTGATTAAAATTGGTGAAAAAGAGGAAGTTTTTTTCACGGGAAAAAGAAGAACAGAGGTTTTTGGGAAATAAAAGATTTGTTTTGTGGTTTGAAGAAGTTGTAGATCTTAGAAGCTTTATGATAATTTAGGAATCTAGTTTTTTATATTCTTGGCTATGGTTTATTTATGTTCTCTAGGAAGTGGCAATTTTTCTGGAGGAAGCTTTGGAAACATTGGAAAATTGAAGTTTATAGAGAAGCTCAACATCAATCCTCAAGGAAACAATTCTTCTGGAATAGGTTCTTTAATTGTTTTGTTAATTTTAATTTGAAAAGAGAAAAGTTAAATTATTATTGTATAGCAAATTAGAAAGGTGTAGAAGAGGCTTTCTTTATTTTAGAAGCTTTTGTTTTTGAAAGAATTTGTCGTGATTGTTATAGCCTCTATAGAAAAACAGTTTAGATCCTTTGTAAATTTATTATTTGAAATAGATTTATATGAAAGAAAATTATAGGTAGGTTTTAGAACCTCTATTGAATTTAAATCAAAGCTTAGAAAACATCTTTCTGGAAAATTGAATTTAATCTTCTCTATAGAAAATGGTAAATTACTATGAAGGTTTTATATCTTTGTAGGAATGATTTTTAACACAATAGATAATTCAAATGAAAATAATTGTGAATTTAGGAAACCTTTGTAAAAATATTTCTACATTGTCCTTGTAGAAAACTTCTAAGAAAAATAATTTAGCCTCTATGAAAAATTGTAAATACTACTTGTAGAAAGTTCTTTTTTGTGAAGATAATTTGACCAAATGAAACATTATTGTTCATTAATACACACACACACACACACACACACACACACACACACACATATATATATATATATGTATATATGTGTGTGTGTGTGTATTTTAATATATACATATACATATACAAATATATATATATCTATATATATCTTCATGATATTTTCCTGTTGAAATGTATTCTAGAGAAATTTTTTATAAAACAAAACCTGATCTCAAATGTACGACGATTTTGTATTAATAAAATCGCAGTTTAAAAAAATAGTAATTAATGTTTGTGAAGGCACAGGGGGGGCTACCCACAGCCATCCCCCACAAAGGGAGACAGACTGTGAGGCAACACTCAGCACTGTCAACACAGCTCGCACCCATGTAAGGGTTCGACTGTGTTTAGCCTTTCCCATATACTGTACATGCAGTACAGTTTTGTTTATAAATTTTGTCCGCCCTTTTTTAACTTGTATGTGATTCGAGTTTTTTTAATATATATAGTATTTATATATATATATGTTATATATACATATATTATATAATATATATGTTATTTATAATATATATTTTATATATTATATATATGTATGTATATATATACATATATTTTGGAAATTGTATTTTAATGTTTTAAATAATAAATAAATATATATATATTATATATTTATTTATTTATTTATTTATTTTAAATGGATAATTTGTTAAGTAGATGATTTTTTAAATAAAAATTGGAATAGATTAATTTGATTTTATAATTCGATAATAGATATATATATATTAAGAAGGTTATTTATGTGCATGCAAGTACGAGTAGTTAGATGGAAATGATTAATTAGTTTAATTGAGAAATTGGGTTAGATATTATGTATGGTTGTGAAACTGTAGTTAAACTTGTGATATTATTTTGTTGTGGATTATTAATGGGAATTGTGTTTTGAATAATGTATTTTAGTGTGAAATATTGTTCTATTGGATTTAGGAAATTTGAATATTAGTGCTTTTAATTACATGAGATTGTTTATTTTAATTTCTAGTATTTATGTAATTGGGCACTATGGGGAATATTTGTTGTAGAGAAAATATAAGTCTTCTATATTATAATTGTGAAAGGGTTGTCATTTCTGTTATTCACCTTGAGATTTCCTTGGGTAGTGCATGTAATTGGATTCAGTATCAAGGACATTTGTGGGGATGTGTTATCTCTTGTGTTATGTTATTATCAGTTTGTGCACTGTCTACCCTTGGGTGTAGAATGAGTTATTGTGTTTTTGATAGGAGAGTGGCTTTCAATGGGGGTCAGGACACAAAGTGGTCCTAGGATAACTCGTGTGGAAGTCAGTGTAATTAGTGGAAATTAAATAACCTACATTAGGGGAATGGGTAGTTAACATATTTAACTTGATAATTAGCCTCGCTCATTGGATCAAGGGCTTGTGTTAGACTTGAGATGAGTCGGGAAGGCCTAGAATGGCAAGATCATTATCTTGTCTTCTTGAAAGATAATCGATTATGCACTGGTGTGCATGTGGGGCCAGAGTTCGTAAGAGGTTTCCAGGATAACCCAAGATGGGGGTCAGGACCGAGGAAGATCTCCTTAGGATAACCAATGCAACCTTCATGATGACACTCCTCCTATGACAACAATTAGTTTGTATTGTTCAGTGGTTGTTCTTGATTCTGTGATTCTGGAAGCAATGTAACCCTATGTTTTGCATTTGCTGGTATAGTGTGGTTTTGTACTTTTCCTGTGTCTAGAGGTAGTAGGTTTGTCTTGGTTACCTGTTACTATCTCCTAGCACAGGGGTTGGGCCTACGGGTACCACATGGCTGGGTGGCATGCACCTTACTCTGTTGAGTTTCTCTTCTTGTTCGTGATAGCGGGATCTTGTTGTTCGAGAAGCTCATGTGTTTCTATGGATTTTTACTTCTCTTATAATTATTGTAATAGTGGACACTATATATTGTATTCCTTATTTGTAATCAAGGAGGATTCCTTGTGTTGTAATTGTAACACTATGTATGATCTATTCATCATTGGACTAAATGGTATATATTGTTATATGGTGTTGTATCTATGGAAATATGTTTATTACTTTTCTTTGTGTTATATTTATTATGAAATGGTGAATGCTTTGTTGTATGTTGTTATCGTGAGTTAATTCCATATACTATGTTTTAGAATAATTTTGTAAGTTTTGAAATTCACATGTAGACGCGTTGTGTGGCCTAGAGGATGTATGTGTTAGAGTAGTTTACTTCACTTGGCATTGTTACTCTTTTTAAGAAAAAAAATTAGTTGTGCTTCTACAATGTTGCATCATCTTCTAGGTTGTGGGACGAGGTTATACATAGTGCCCCTCTGTGATTGGTCTTTTCTTGGTGTTCGATAAATAAAATATTATTAAGGTTTTATTTGATTTAAATAAATTAAAATTTATGGTTTAATAAAGAAATATTTAAATAAACATGTTAATTATTGTATTGTGAAAGAAAACTAAAATGAAAGGATTAAATTAATAAAATTAAATATTTTAACTATTGATTTAATTGTGTGCAAATTATAGGAATGGTTAAAATTATAAAATAAAAATAAGTGGTAGTTGTTGGCATAGTGGGGAAATAAATAAATTAGTTATTTTTTAAAATAAAGGGGCTTTTTGGGGATATGCTCTAAAAAAACTAATCTTTCTTCTTAGTCGAGAATCAATTTTTTGGTTCTTGAAAAACTTTTCTTTTGGAATTGGGGGTTTCTCATCTAGTTTTTGGGGAAAAGCTTGAATTGGGTTTGGCAAAGGTTATTTTGGGAATTATAGAAGAACTTGGAGCCGTAAGCTGAATTTTGGAGAGCTCTGCATCAAGATTTCAACTCTACAAGCAAATAAACCAAGTTCCATTGTTGTCCCAATTCTTTTTGAAAATTAATGCCTGCAACATTTATTGGTATATTTCTAAAGATTTTAAAGCTCTATCTCTGTCATTTGATTTGGTTGGATTTTATTGTTATTGGAAATTATTAGACCTTCAGTTAGGTGTCACTGGTATTTGTCTTTACCTACTCTTTTTCCTTGTATTTGATTTGAATTCACCTTTATGTATTAGAGAGTTTGAATGATAATACCTTTTTAGACATTCAAATTGTAAGCTTGAAGATTGATTTATGTAGCTAAAATTTTGGTTTCACCCATACAACCATCCTTGGAAATACTCTTGTAGCTACTCTAAGATTCCTAATGTAAACCTGGTAATCTTGTTCTTCTTTCAATTCTTGCATTTGGCCGATACTTAGTCTCATAAGCCTTATTGTTTGCGTCTGGTAGCATGCTCTACATTTGAAATATCCTTTTGTTGTTGATTTGTCTTTCATGCCTTTATATCCTATACTTGATTTCAATGTTTTGTGAGGTCTGCCAATTCCTCAGTAACTACTAGTAACAGGTTACATATAATTTATCATTGTTCCTTGTCTGTGGTACTTCTCATCAATCTCCCAATGATTATAATGGTCAACTCGAATTATGTGATCCAATCTGGTTACCATCTCCTGAGCAAGGTTTAATTCGTTATTTCTTCTCTGACCGAATGGAACGTGTTTCCTTGTGGGATGAAATTATCTGATAAAGTGAATCTAGGATCACTTATGATATTTAGGACTGTAGTTATGCGATTTGGATAGTCATTCCATTTATGATTTAGTAGTTATAATAGATAACATACAAACTTCTACAATTATGATTTCGTTATTTTGGTGGAGGAATCTAATCTATTCCCTTTATACATTATGGACTGTGAGTTCCCTGTTTGCTTCAGCCAATAAGTTTACCTTTTGTGTAGTGGTTATTGTATAGGAATATAGATAAGAGTTAAACTCAAGTTTGAACCCCAGTGGTATTCATTATGAGAACAGGCATCGGTGCTAATATAAATTTTGGTCACAGTCACTTATTCGTGGTATCTTATATGCCTGTAATTGTTGTTTTTTCATCGTATTGTATATGCTTTCAATTGTTACTCACTCTTATGCCTGTCTATATATGAATATATATATAGGTGCGTATGTATATATATCTATATGTGTAACGCTCATCGTGCAAACCCCAAAGGACAAAACAATGCACACTTTATTTTTATTTAAATAAAAATATATATACATATAATGAACCATTAACCATAATCACATTATACGATTACATCATAACATCAAGTCCTTTAGGGCACGCGAGGTCACATTGCATAAAACCAACTCATAATGAAAGATTACAGAAAAAGCTAAATAACATAATAAATCTTACATCCACCATAAACATTACAATATCCATTTACAAAGGTAACATCCATGTAACCCTAAGTATAAGTATAAATACATCACATGATACAACCATAATAAATCTCATAAGTCATGAATGGATACAAGGGTACATATACAATACATCATCTTTTAATACATTACATGTTCATAATACATGAGATACAATAAAATCTCCCATACACGTGGGATAATTACATAATGCAAAGAATGTTTGAATTGCAAGATGAATAAATGGTACAAGCTCCATTTGAAGAATACTGTGAAGAATGAACGTTGATGGGGAACCCAACAAGTGCAGAGCATGTTCCACCCGACCATGTGGGCTTTAAAAAAACCCACCCCCCATGCTCAGAGGTGACAAGGAAGTAACCATGACCATGAATTCCATAAGACTAACTCCAAAAAGAAAATCATAGTACAATAACTCCAATAGCAACATCAAATGATTACACAGGTCAATAATGACAACAACCGAGAATCAAGCATAATAAACATAAAGCCATAAAACACATCATAACTAAACCAAGGCAATAACCATTAACCACTTGCAAAGAAAATCCAAAACAACAATTATAACACACTTCTAGAGGCAACCAAGAAATCAAGCATAAAGGAAACTAGTGGAAATTTTCATTGCATAGCCTACATGGGTTATCCTGGCCCTTCCTCCAACATGAGGCATCGGCCCCCATCTATGGTTATCCTGGCCCTTCATGCTACTTGAGGCGTTAGCCCCATAGGGTGACTCATGTAGAGTCATTAACCTCTCCTGAGGACGAGGTAACGACTTCTCCAACCATGGCCTTCTCGGTCTACCATTAGTCTGTGATAGCCCTAATGGATAGACGAGGTATCCAAGATTATCTTATTGTGTTATTACTACCCATCCCCCTAAGTTCTATTATTAGGTTTTCACTTGTTAAGCTAACTCTTATGTGGGTTATCCTGAGCCCTTCCTCCTTTTGAGGCGCCGACCCCCATGAAGAGCCACTCTCCCTGGAGACCCCAAAACATAGTCAAAAGCAAGGGTTGTACCACAAAGAACAAAGCACTAAATCTCAACAAATGGCATGTGAGGCATTATCCATCTCACTAAAAACACATAATCAGAGTCTCAACAAAACTCGTACAACCCTTTTAAAATCATGATACTAATATCTTGCTACATCAAGAGCACATAAGAATAACTGACCAACAATAAAATCAAGCCTCTGGAATTCTAAGGATCACAACATCCATAAACAGTTCGTAAAATCAGTTGGGTTCCCACATCGAAAAAAAAACAAAACAATAATATGATGTTAAAAAGAGAATCCAAACAAAAGCACAAGTTTTCAACTCAAGTCAACATGATAATTTTACACAATAAAAAAACAATTATTTTTAATCCATTGCTAAAATCTCTATTTCCACAATAAAATTTTAAAATAAAAAAATTTGATAATAATTTTAGACATAAATAAATAATTTACTTTTATTTTCCATTAACCATCACAGTTGATATTCATAATTTCACCATTAAAAACAGAGCATATATATATGTATGTATACATAACTGCATACATATATATACATATATATATATAATATTAATACAAATAAAATTCTATTTATAAAATCCAGAAAATTCCATTACCACAAAATATATATTAAAAAAAATATAAATATAAATATAAATATAAATATAAGTATAAATATATATATACATATATATTTATATTTATATAAATATATATTATTAAGAAAAAAACAAACAAAGTACAAGACAGGGCGGTTGTACATAGTTGTGCACAATAGCCCATACGGCTGTTGTGCACAGAAGTCCGTAGGACTTCTGTGCGAACTACTATGCGCAACAGTCTATGGACTGTTGTGGCAGCACAGCCCTGTGGGGAGTAAGGGGGAGGGTACAACCCAGCCGCCCCCCTCCCCCTTAACCTCATTTCAAATGTTTAATTCCATCAAAAACAAAACACATCGACAGTAACCCATTTTGGCTTGGAAAATGATAAAATGCAAACTTATAATCTTAAGTTTTAAAAAATATATAAATATATATAAATATTTATATATATATATGTATGTATGGATGTATATATATATATGTATGTATGTATATATATACATATATATACATATATATATATATATGTATACATATATATATACATATATACATATATATATACATATATGTATATATATACATATATGTATATGTATATATATATATATATATATATATATATATATATATATATATATATATTTCTTTTGGCTAACCATTCTGTTAAAATAGAACTGGGTAAAAACAAAGAACATGATTTCCATATAAAGATCCCCAATTTTTTTTATATATATAAATATGTATGAATATGGGTATCCATTGGTTTTAGAGAGGAACTAATTTTCCCATAACAAATTTTAAAGAAATCTAGAACATTTTCAGAGAATCAATAATAAATTTTTCCCCAATTATTAGTTACCCAGAAGATCACCTAAAATCCCATAATATTTTCTTTTCCAGAATAATATGATTGCCATTACAAATTTAACAAAAAAAGAGAAAGTGAATTTATGGAACCTAGAGTCCTGAGCTTGCCGAGAAGTTGCTGATGAAGATTCCTTGATTCGAACTAGCCTTTTCTAAGAGCTCCACTATCCTTCTTCAGAACTTCTCCATCAGATTTCCTTGCTAAATTCTCTACTCTAAAATTTAATCCAGAAAAACCTCTTTTCTAGAACAATGAATAAATAAATTCTACAGAGAAAACAAGAGAGGATCCAATTTCTAGAACTCAATATTTTTATGTAGCTTCTGTCAATTTTCCCGTGAATGAAAATCTCACAATTTTGCTATTAAATAAAAATATGTCTTTTTCTTTTTCGAGAACTCCATAAATCAAAATTAAAAGAAATTTTCTAATTTCATTCCCATCTTTACAGCCAAAACTCAACTTTCATTGGTCATTTTCATCTTTTCTTTCTTTTCTTGATTTTTTCCCTATTTAATAGCACTTTTTGTTTTAATTCTAATTTTGCAGTTTTACTTACTATTCACACAATTTAATTTATTTCATAATTATCCTCAACATGCTCTTTTAATTAAATTATCAAAATACTAATTTTAAATAATTTAATTTACACTTTTCAATCAATTACATGGCTTTTGGATTTAAAGTTTTTTTATATTTTAATACAACTATTCCAATGATATTTTCAACATTTATTAACATCATATAAATTACATCATAGAAAACACCAACGTAAAATAAATACCAAAAGTACACTCACACAAACCATTATAATAAAATGCAAAAATGACAAAGGTCAAAGATGCACAATACCACTAAATAAAAGACAGGCTGACAAAACATGGGATGGGGTGACTTCCTTGTCATCTTTGTTTCAACTTCATACCTGTTGGGTTAAATTGATGCTCGCCCTGTCCTGCCAAAGTAGATGGAATCGAGACTTTGTACCTACAATTCCTGCATACAAACAAGGTCATGTACAACATGTATATATATATATATATATATATATATATATATATATATATATATATATATATATATATATATATAATCAAAACATCACATTGTGAGAAGAAATTGCAGCGTAGCAGGGCACTCATAAACGAGTGGTGCTACATTGTCCTCTCACCAAAACTATACTACAATTATAACATTAAGTATAAAATAACATTGCTAAACTAGCTGATCACATCATATCATCATACAAAGATTACAATTCCACTGCATCACAATGTACTACTGAAATCAATTAAACATCACCAAACCATAATGTAACCATAATGTCATTTCATAATATCCATGTCATCAAATAAAGTAGCATAGTCATCAATCATTCTAAACTATCCAATCCACCAATCCAACCAATAAATAGTAACTATCAAGGTCTCAAAGTATCAAACAAAACCAAAGAAAAATAATAAGTCCAAACAACAACATGAGGGTATTATAATATGTGTAATTCTTTATACATACATATATATATATATATACATGTGTAATTAGTATGATTATAGATAAAGGAAATTTATGTCCATGGAAACTAATTCATTATGATAGTTATATGAAATGGATTCTCTTTTAATTATTGATCATTTTCTGAATTATTCAATAGTGGGTTGGTAAGTCACTATGTCACTTAGTCGTTTAGAATAAGAGTTATTATAGTGATTTACGAATTGGTTATGATAAATAGATATGTCTATGTGCTAAGGTGATAGATAAGAGTAATTGTTATTTTATGACTATTGATTTTAGACAAGTAGATTGGAACATTAAATAAGTTAAGAGATTGATTTAATTGTATTAGGAAGTTAGAGGGCTTATTCAAATGAATTAGATAATTTTTTTAGTGTTGAATTCTTTATTTCACTTAACAAATGAATGTTATTTTATGTTAATTTCATAGTTGTTTAGGTTATTGTATTCTTGTTTAATTATGGGATTATTTTATGGAATTAAGATTGATTTAAACATAGATAAATAATTGAGGGATTTGATTATATGGGGAAATTAGATTATCTGATGTTTTACTGAATTCTTGATAACTATTAGCGGTTGAAAAGTAAATCTATTATGTACTTTAGGACTTGCACTATTGGATATGTCTCTTCATATAAAATTCTATGTTGACTTTCGTACATTGGAGTAATTATGTTTATTGTCTAAAGTTGAAGTCCTTGTGCGAAATTGTTCTTTATGAATGAAGTTAATGATCCCCTTGATGATGTTTCCACTCTTGTTTCCATATAGTTGATGGTGACTGTTATTTGTAAATAGTTTGTTTGTGATCATGATTTTGTCATTACATTGATGGGAGTTATTGTGCATAGTGGGCATGTGCAAGATCATGATGGGCCAAAAAGTGGCGATATGAAAAAAGTAGCATTTTGCATTCACCAAAAAATGTGAAAATCTCGAGTTGACTTTTTTTTGGGTTGGGTGTCAGTACATTGCTCCATAGCAATGCCCAAGCCAAATTAATACAAATCAGATATCCGATAAAAATCAGATATCCAATTTGGGTCGGGTAATATATACCCAAAAAAGGTCATTTTAAACTCATTTTAAACCTTTTAAACCTGTAGTGACAATAACAACAATGGTGAGGGCGAATCCGATATCAGATTTAAGTTGATATCTAATTTTTAAGGTAAGTTTTTGGTTTTCTTTTTGTTTCAATCAATTTTTGTATTAGTTTTGTATAATTTTAACTAGTTTTTTACGAATTTTTTTTAAAAACTAGGGTTTTTTACAATAATTTCATTTATATTGTGTAATTTTGATTAGATTGATTAGTTTTGAACTTCAATCAGGTATTATGGCTGAGAATCAAAACCCACAAATTTCAAACTCTCCACCACCTTCACGCCCATCAATTGAAGAGTTAATTGGTGAAAAATTGGAGCAATTGAGGGGCATTTGTGATGTTTATAAGACAATCCCTCGATTATCCCAGATGACAAACACAAATGTGAAAGAAATAATTAAAAATATAGAAACCCTCTCCACCCAACATAATGCCATTGTTTCGTGGTGAGAAACCGTGAGGGAATATTACTCATGTGGATTGTCTTACGAAGAGGTAAAAGATCTTGAAATAATAAAAGCCCAAATAGACTCTTTATTTGTTAACCCCGCACCAGTCTGCCACTTAATGTTAATAAACCAAAAATTTCTATAAAATGGTGCACGAATAAGGACATTGTAGATAACTTTTGGGATCGTTGGTGGATGGTTTTTGATAAACCACCCAACAACAATATTGATGTACCATTTTACTTTATTAAAAAATTATACGTTGAGTTTGTGTTAGGGCATCATGTCAATTACTTTGACATTAAACCCTTCCAAAGGTTGGGGAAATATTTTACTTATTGTTGGTTTTCTTGTTGAGTGTTTTGTGAAATTTTTTTCTTATACTTTATTTATGAGTGTGTGGGTTCTAGCCTTGCACTATGGAATTTGTTAACTGTGGAGACTTTGTGAGCAAGAGGGTTCAAGCCTCACTTTATGTGTACATGCATGTGATTTATGATTTTGTGCAAGTGGATTTACCTGGATTGGATAATTTTTCTTTGGGTCTTCTAGTTGTTAGTAGGAGGAGTGGCCCTCAATGGGGGTCTAGCACACAAAGTGGCAGGTCTAGGGTAACTCATTGAGAGTTTCTTAATCAGTGATAACCTAAAATAAATTAGGGGGTTGGGTAGTTCACATTAATCAAGATAATGCCTCACTCATGGCTCAAGTTCTTGTTTAGGCTTGAGATGAGTGGGAAGGCCTGGAATGGCAAGATCAACTGTCTGGTCCTACTGGAAGGTATGTTGCAATGCCCCTCTGTTTGCCTTGTCTGGGCAGCTTCTAGGATTTCATCTAGACTTTATCAGGTTGTTTATCTTGACTTTATGTTACTGTTTGATAAACTTTATGACACTGTTGGATGTTACTTGGACATGGTGATATTTTGATGAATTGATGTTGTGACTAATTATTTTTTTATAGCATGCTTTCAGATTAGCATAGTTGTTATTTGAGTTAATATTGATGTATGCTCATTTGTTGTTTAATTGATATTTTATCTCATCAGTTGATGTGACATTGTATTGGTGAAGAGAATGGTATTGCATCACTCGCTTGCGAGTGCCCTGTGATTTATGTGATTCTCTCTTCATGGTGTGTATGAATTACTATATGTATACATGTGCGACATTTGCTTGTTTACAGGACTGCAGGTACAGGACATTAGCTTCACCTGGTTTCACAAGTCTGAGTGTGTCCACTACTCAACAGTAATATTGGGAGATAGTAACGGGCTACCTAGTCATACCTTTACCCTAGTATAGTGTGTCATCAGTTTGAATTTGGTCTTAGTTTTAATCATTGTTGTTTTGGGTATTTTATTATTGTGCAAATTTGATTTGGTAGATTAAATGTGTATTTAATTTAAATATTTAATTAAATGAATTATTGTTGTGAAGGCTTTAGAATAAATTAATTAATTAATTAATTTAATAATTTGGTTATGTTGTTGAGTAAATTTTATTATTAAAAATAAACGGTAATTAAATAAATAAGAATATTTAAATTGGTTGCAATTAGTAAATTATATTATTATATTTAAATGCATGTGAATGGAAGATATCTGAATTTTTGAGGGAAAAGATATTTTGTTTAAGATAACTGGGAGTTAGAAATTTTTTATCTATCTATTGAAAATTCATTCTCAGAAGAGATATTAGGGAAAAGAAAAGAAAGTTGTTTCACAGAAGTTTTTGTGTGGGTTGTAGAAAATTGGTGAGGAAATTGTGGATCTCTCTCAAGATTTGTTTTAGAATTTTATCGTAGAATTCTTGGCTACGTATTGTGTGTTTTTTGGAAAGAGGTAAATTTATTGGAGGAAGCTTTGGTTACATTGGCAATTTGAAGTTACAAAGAAGCTCATAAACAATTCTCGAGACAATCGTTCTTCTGGAACAGGTTCTTTTACTGTTTTAGTGAATTTTGAATTGAAAAGTTGTTTATATTACTGTAATGCAATTTAGAAAAGTTTAGGAAAAAAAAATTCAATACTGTAGAGGCTCTTGTGTTTTTCTGTTTAAAAGTTTTCCTAAAAGAGGAACCTCTGTAGAAAACAATTAAAATTCTCTATGTTATTGTTCATTCAAAATAAATTGATGTAAAAGAAATTTAGATCTCTGTGGAAAAAACCATCATTCTGTTTGTTTCCCTATTCTTTTGGTTATCTGAGGAAAAATGAAATTTATAGCTTTCTATAGAAAAAATTTCCTCTGTGAAATATTATTGCTCAACTTAAACCTGTGATTGAATTAATTGTATATAAGAATATATATATATATATATATAAATACATATATATTAAAATATATATGCATACCTATATATATCTAATATTAATATTGTTGTGCCTTTTTTAATAGCACTGTGAATTTATTGAGAGATGAATTTGAAATCGTCGTACGACGGAATTTCGTCACCGTAGGTTTTTATTTGTTTTAAATAAAATCAAAAATTTTGATAGTGAATGGGGGCCGGGGATTTGGAAACCCCAGCCGCTGTAACACCCCTCCATTTTGGGATATTTGGATTGGCAAGGTTCTCTTATGTCTGATTATGCTTATGATGTGATGGTGAACTTGGCAATTATTTAATTATTAATTGTTTAGTGATGTATATGATTATATCGTAATGTGACGTTTGTGTTTGAACATGCTTAGACTTTCAAACTTGAGTACTTGTGATCGTGATTGTTAAACAACGTGGAAGTTATATGTTGATATGATGTTATCTTATTCTGATGTATTTTAATGACATGTTTAGAATAACTTAGAAGATATCTGATTAAGTGATGTTTTATGCTATTGATCATATCATTGATGTTAGATGCGTCAGTTAGAGATACTGTATTGGTGAAAGGGGCGGATTGTATCACTCGCTTGCGAGCGCCCTACAATTCCGGGATTCCCCCTCTTCACGGTGTGTTTGATCATAATATACATATATATCTTTCACGTTTGGCATGTTCTTTGTTGCAGATTGCAGGTACACGACATCGACTCCACCTGGCTTCACAGGTGTGAGCGTGTCCATTGACCAACGGAAATTATTTGGGAGATAGTAGCTATGTTTTCCGAACCAAATTGTCACCCTAGTCATAGCGTGTTGTTGGGTTGTCGTCGGGGTCAGTTGTTTTAACTTGGTCAGTTTTCCCTTGAGTGTTTATTTAATTTCAAGTTTAAAGTTTATTAAATGACTTGCATAGTTTAATTGATGATTAAATGTGTTTCGTTGTAATGTTGAAATGTGCTTTATTTTATTGATTTATTTGATGAAATTAATAAAATGATGATTGGGTTATTAATTAATTAGATTAATAGTGGATATAGTCCAAATGATGATTTAATCTATTTAGTTTCGATAATTATATGCTATTTGTCTTGTTTGTCAATTTGATTTAGATTAATTAAATAATTCTTGAGTTACTAAGGAACTGAATTATTTAACTAATTAGATTGAGTTATCAATTGGTTTGTTTATCAATGAATAATTTTGAATAAATGAGATTATGAGTTACATGGAAATTATATTTGAAATTGAAAAGTGTTTTAAAATTTAAAAATAGAGAAGTCTTTTAATAAATTAAAATGAGGGTTTTCTTTGACCCAAAAATAAATAAATAAATAAATAAATAAATAAATAAATAAAATGGAATAAAACTCTTTTTTGAAAAGAAATAGAGGGGAATTTTTCTTATGCTTGAAAATTTGGAAAAAAATGGGTGTGGATGGTTTTTGCTGGGCATTTTTTTTTTAAGCAGAAGGAGGTTTTGTGGTTGGAGCTGGATTGAAGGGAAAGATTGGAGAACAACATGAAGGAAAGTTTCAAAATTGTGAAGAAAAAATCAGGTTCTTTTCTATTGTGCCCTAATGTCCTTTTTAGTTTTTCCTCTTCAAGAAAAATCTGCTCAAATGGGGCTGTGAAAGGATAGTTAGTGTGCTTTTAAATTTAATTTAATGGGGGTTTGTTTAAAAGAAATGAAATTTCTAGGAGAAATTGCGTCCTGGGTTTTTTTTACCAGACGCAGGATTTATTTTATTTTATTTCAACTGTTGGATTCGTTTTTTTTAATTTTTGGGCGAAGTTATTTTAAAAATAAAAATAAATTTCATTTTGGTGGGGTGGGGAGACCAACCCCCACCACCACAGCCGCCACCGTCGCCGCCAAGGGTCGGCTCTGTGTGCTTGGCCCACAGCCGCCGCCGCCGCGGGCGACGGTGACTGTGTGCGAAGCACACAGTTCCGCCGCCATGAGCAACGGTTGATGTGTGCTTTGCACACAGCCCCGTCGCCGTGGGTGGCGGCGGGTGGTGGGAAAAGCACCCAGCCCCACCGACCATGGGAGGCGGGGGTCTCTGCAATTAGGGCTTCGACCCTTTGTTAAAACAAAAAATATATATATTTGTATAAAATTACATATGCTTCGATTACTGTTTCATGTTATTTAAAATGTGTAATTTATATGTATATTTTATAAAATATAAATATTATATATATATATATATTATTAAAATATATATATAAATATAATAATTTAATTAAATAGGTTATGATATATGGAAATTGGAAAATGGGGTTTAGAGTTTAAACTTTAATAAATTTTTTTTTTATGCAAATAAAATAATAATTTATTTAATCAATATTTTATTTGGCATATTAAAGGGTGTTGGATGATTAGTTGGAATATCATAATAGTCATGCGAGTTTTATTGAAGAAATTAATATGTTAAACCAATAGCCGTAATTTCTTTTAAAAGAGTTGATTTTGAGTTATTATTTAAATGTACATTGAAGACATAATTGTGCATGTAAAATAATAAGGAACAATCTATGATTAATTGAAATATATGAAAAGGTAATTTATTTAAGGAGTCGACCTTGATCATCAAGTCGAAATTAACGGAGTTCATTTAATTAATCGAATATCCTTATTTAAAAATTTCATTATTGATATCCAGGAATAAATAGTAAATCCTTGAACATAAAATAATGCCTCGAAAGCATATGTTAAAGAATGTTGTAATAGTTGAAAGAGGAGCGTAAAACGGTTATCTCATTTGTTGAGATGAAATGAAATAGAAGTACGATCAACGTTTCATTTAGAATTTTGACTTTGATTAATTTACCCTATGATGCATTGTGATTTAAGTGATTTAATTTAAATGCTTTTTGATTAAAATATCTTGATCTTGAATATAATCGTGAAACCTAGAAGTGAAGATTAATTTAGTTAATCTATATGTCTATACATCAAACGTTCTAAGTATAGAAGACAATTGAGAAACTTAGGGTTAAAGAATGTCTTAGTTCACATAGATGGTTATGACCTTTAACTATGGAACAAAATGGAAGAGCTTAGGATCAATGAACTTTTCATTGCAATCAAAGAACTTTGTTTGTCAAATGTTGGTTTATTGATAATTTTGATGTCGATTAATTATAAATTGATCAAGTAAAGTTGTATTATTGGATTAAATTCTTTAATGTCTGCAAGAGGGCCTATGCATTTTCTATTCAGTAAAATTGATTGGAACATATTGTGTTCAGGTAGAAATGAGTATAGTTGATTTAGTTAATGTTGAGTTGAAATTGGAGACTGATTTGTTGATCTAAGTGCTATTTATCAAGGTGTTTTAATTATAGAATATAATGGCAAAACTTAGAGAAAGGAAGGACTTATTATTAAATGGAAATGTTCTGTTAATCAAGTAATTTTATTTATAGTATATGATTGTGAGTCATAGAGTGATGGATTGGTCTATTCCATTTCAATGATGTTATCTATTAAATGTCTTGGTTTTAGTATATGAAATTTCGAGTATGTGATATGTTCCTTGCGTATTTCTTGTCGTGAAAAGAAATGGGTTCGATTGTTTGATAAATGCAAGTCATGTAACTGTGTTTGACTGGGTTTAGGAAACTCAAACATTAGTTTACTTAACTATCCAGAATGCTTGTAGTGTCATAACGTTCGTCCTCTATGTTGGGAGAATAGAGTCAATGTTGAAGTCTTCCAGTTTGGAGTTCATGTATTTGTTTGGGATTGTGGTACGTGAGTCAATTTTGTTGTGCCTTGGGATTTGTGCATGTGTCACCAAGTCGTTTCACCCAGTTTTCACGTTCGGGTTTTGTAATTTGTGCCTCCTTTGGAATAGGAGAGGGTAATGTATTTTGTACCTCCTTTGAAAGGAGGGGGTTTCTGTAATTGGTTTCCTCCTATGTTTGGAGTGGGTTTCTGTAATTGGTTTCCTCCAGTGTTTGGAGTGAGTTTTCTTATTTTGTTACCTCCTTGGATTGGAGAGGTCGTGTTATCTGGTCACCTATTATGATTATGACCAGGTGTGTTGTCTTAGGAGAGTGGCTTGCAAATGGGCGCCGGCGCACAAAGTGGCACCAGGATAACCCTTTTGCAAGTTGGTTAATTCAGTGATAACTAAATAAACTTTTAGAAGTTTAGGATGCATCAAACATTAAGTAAGATTAAGTATGCCTCGCTCATGGACCCAAGGGCTTGTTGTAGACTTGGGATGAGACGGGAAGGCCTGGAATGGCAAGATCATCTATCTCGTCTTCACGAGAGGTATTTGGTTCCGCATGAGTAAGCATGGGTGTCGGGAATGCGGTAGAGGCTACCAAGATACCCGTGTAGTGGGGGCCAGGGCCTAGGAAGATTCCCAGAGGATATCCCTTGACGAACTATGCGATGACACTCTTCCTAAGTCAGTAGTTTGTATATGTTTTTTTTGTGACACTCTTGATCTATTCTATGTCGGGAAGCAATGTAACATGTGGCAGTTTTGTGTGAGTCGTACCTAGAGTTGTACGTTTGACCGTTCCGTCTTGTGATGAGGTCTTGTTTTTATTTTGTTTCAGCTTTGTGTGACCCGTGTCTAGTGGTAGATGATCTTGGTAGGAATTCCTGGTTACTATCTCCTAGCACGGAGGGAGTGGAACCTTTTGGATTCCACGTGGTCGGGTGGCGTGCATCTTTCTGTTGGATTCTTCTTCATGTTCGTGTGTTCATGATTTCTAGTTGGAGAGCTCGTGGGAATTAGATTCTTCTCACACTTCATTCTTTCAGCTCTTATTGTATTTTATTACCCCTCATTTGTTATCGAGGTGGAATTTGTAAAGTGTAATCATAACTTTTGGACTTACCTCATTCGGGGAATGAGTATTGTAATCTTATTGTTATTCTTGTAATTGAAATCTTTTGGTATTTCTTATCCTTCGTTGCAAGCTATCTTGTATGGAATGTATGTGGTCTCATTTCCTTAAGTGTTTAATGTTTCGGTTTATATTAATGTTTTTTGTTGTTTGGGTTCTAAAGTAATCTTGTCTCGTAGCCTTAGAGGTTGTTGGCAATGTGTATTCATATTTCATGTTATTTGTACTTAAACAAAAAAAAAAAAATTGGTAAGTTTAAGTGATGAATTGCAACTTCCTCTAGGGTTTCGTGGCGGGGCATTACAGCCACACCCATGCTGGGGTGCGCTGTTGTGTGCAACGCTCCCCACACTCGTGTGGGGGGAGCACTGCCTATAGGTAGTGAACCCTGCGTGGGGAGTCCCCGGCCAGGGCAGCGCATGGGCGCATGTGTATGTGGTGGTTGTTTTGTTTGCTGGGAATTTTGAATTAATATGAATTTTATATATATTATATATGTTATATATAATATATATAATATATGTGTTTAAGTCAAATGTATTCAATATTATTTATAAGTAATATGTTTATTATATTTGTATATATACATATATAGTTGTATATATATATATATATATATATATATATATATATATATATATATATATATATATATATATATATATATTTATATTTATATATATATAATTATATATAAATATATATATTTAAATATTTGATAATAAATGATTTATTTTAATGAAATATTGAATGGTTAAGTGCATAGAAGTATTATTTGTATTTATTTAATAAAGTGATTTCAATTAGAAGGTTGAGATTTGTTCATCTGTAATTGTGGTTTGGAAAACTAAACTATTGTTTTAGAACAGTATGAAATTATTGAATAGAATTATATTTAAATAGTGCATTTTAGTATGTGAAGGTGATTGTAATGGATTTAGGAAATCTGAAGGATAGTGATGGATATTTTCTTGAATTTGTATTTAAAAGCACATGTATCTGTAATTGTGAACTGGGGGGAAAAGTATTTGTCATTAAATGAATCTAAGTCTTCCAGAGTTGATATTTTGTGAAGAGGGGTTGTTGTAACTACAGTTCGCCTTTTGAGATTTCTTGGGTAGTGCACGTGTTGGATTCAGTATTGGACATTCGTAGTGATGTGTTACCTTTTGAGGGGTATTGGTTATTGTTTTCAGTTCTTAGTGCATTGTCTACCCTTGGGTGTAGTGAGTTATGTGTTGTCGATAGGGAGTGGCTTTCAACCAGGGTCGGGCACAAAGTGGTCCCAGGACAACTCGTGTGAGAGTCAGTTTAATCAAGTGGAAATTAAATAACTTATATTAGGGATAGAGTAGCTTTTTACATTAACAAGATAATTTAGCCTTTCTCATTGACTCAATGGCTAGTATGAGACTTGAGATGAGTCGGAAAGGCCTGGAATGGCAAGATCATTATCTTGTCTTCTCGAAAGATAACTGATTCTGCACTGGTGTGCATGTGGGGCCAGAATCGTGAGAGGTTACCAAGATAACCCAAGATGGGGGCCGAGACCTAGGAAGATCTCTTTTGGATAACCAATGCAACCTTTGTGATGACACTCCTATGACAACAGTCAGTTTGTATTGTTCAGTGGATGTATTGATTCTATGATTCTAGAAGCAATGTAATCTTATGTTTTGTATTTACTAGTACAGTGTGGTCTTGTATATTTCCTGTCTAGAGGTAGTAGGTTTGTCTTGGTTACCTGTTACTATCTCCTAGCACGGGGGCTAGGCCTACGGGTACCAGATGGTTGGGTGGCGTGCATCTTACACTGTTGAGTTTCTCTTCTTGTTCGTGATGGTAGGATCTTGTTGAGGAGCTTGTGTGGTTCTCTAGAGTTGTTCTTCTCTTTCTTTATTGTAACTGTGGATCATTATGAATAATTATAATACCTCATTTGTATTGAGGTGAACCTTCGTGATGTATTTGTAATAATATTTATGATCTATTATTGGATTTAGTGGTGTTGTATCTGTCGAAATATGTTTCAATACATTTCTATGTGTTAGATTTATCTTGCAATGGTTTAATGCTTTGATGTATGTTGTATCTTGAGTTTAATATTCTTATGTTCTGGTTGGTTTAATTTTATAAGTAATGGGGTTACATGTAGATGCGTTGTGTGGCCTAGAGGATGTATGTAGTTAGAGTAGGATACTTTACTCATCTTGTTTTAATTTTTTTTAAGAAATAGTTGTGCTTTTGCAGTGTGCATTGTCCTCTAGGTTGCAGAATGGGGTTTACATATGTTGATCCTGCATGAGTTTGCATGGGTGTCTTGTGGCTGGTAGAGGTGGCTAGGGTAACCCAGGATGGGGGTCCAGTAGCCTAGGAAGGTTACGTTGTAGCACCCCTCCACTTTTGGCCCCGTCGTAATGTGCAAGTGAGTTGTTTATTTGTGATTTGTGAGATTTTGTCGCCCTTTTGTTGTACCTTTTTTCCATGTGTTGTTAGATCAGCCTTTGCAATCCCTGTTCTTGTATTTTCATTTTGACTTCTAGTAAGTTTATATCATATTTATACTTTAATTATTTAGTGAAATATGTTTCTAATTAAAGTTTAACTCAAGTTTGTAGTCAACTGGCAATTGTGGTTGAAGATGTAATGGGTTTGCTAATAGGTATAATATGAATATATATAGATTGCAAGCATTGTACAAATATAAAATATTTTTGTTTTTACTATAATTTATTGATATCCTAAGGGGATGTGATTAAATCTATAGTGTGATTCAAATAGATTAAAGAAGAAACCAATTTTGTAATATGTTAAGAAATAGATAAATATTAATTTCTAATTAAAATAATAGGGTAAATTCAAAACATTAAGTGTATCTATTTTGTTCTCATTAATAATTTTTGTGAAATAATTTAATATTTATTAGATTTATTTAATTAAATATGTACATATGGTGTTTTCAAATTTCATCCCTTAGCTAGATGAGACACAATCGTATCTAGAATATTTTTTGAATATTTATGTAGTAGGCATTTCTATATTCATTATTTGTGACCAATTATTCTTCTTCATTCAAAACTATTCTCTCACCTATATTGCCTACATAAACCTCATTCTTAGAAGTGAATAAAAGATTAATAAAACATAAATTTATTATTATTTAGTTGTTTATTTAATAATCAATTAAATAAAAGACAAGTAAGAATAAACACACACACACATATATGTATATATAATTGATATAATAAATAAAGCATATAAAATTTTCTTTTAGATTTGCACCTACCCTTGCATGTATCCCACACCTGGCTTCAAGGCTTTTCCTCTAGGTTCCTCGTGTCTTGTCTTAGGATCCTTGTTATGTCAAGTAGTTCATGTGTCTTTGGAAGCCGTTTAGATTCTGCATGTTTTTCCTCGAAAGGCATCGGCATTTCTGGGAGGAAGAGGAGGAAGCAAGAATGTTGGGGGGGATAGAACTGGACTTTGGAAATGTCGAGGAATGGTGGAGCTAGCAGAGCAAATTTCTAGGATGGCCCTTTGATGTCATTCCCTTCTCTTCAGCTTCAGAAGGGTGAGACACACCCACCATTCCTAAACAAGTGAATCGTTTCTTGCAATTTTCCTCATCTTTTCTATCATGATTATCACTAAATCTTCTTAAACCACCTCAATCTCCCGTGTTGACCTTACTGAGTTCATTTAGCTCAGATAAATAGAAGTATTCATGTCGAATGTATTAAAGTCTTTGGCATTTTTTTGTGAGGGTATCTTTTGTATAGTGATATCTATATAGGGTCTCAATTTCCTAGTATTGGCTTAAGGTGAATTTGATGGCTTGTTGTAGACTCTAGCATTTTGGGTATTGGTCGCTGTGAAATGTTACTTCCTTACACTTTACATCTAAACTCTTTGTATTGTGATTTAAATTGTTACCTTAGCATCTTCCAATTGCATTTGCTTGAAAGTTTATTAAGTCATGTCCTTATTCCCATCCATCTATTACCTGTGTGCATCTACAGTTTGTTGGCTACTTGTGATCATTCGTTGTGTCTCATGTGTCACAATTTGTATTAGAGAGAAAACATCAGAAGCATGCTCTCCCATGTGCGGTTGTTACTCTTGGGACTCTCCTCAACAACTCTTTGCAGAATCCTTCTCAATACATGTAGTCCAGCCATCTTCTCAAAATGCAAGCAATCTAAAACATACCTACATATTCGAATATCCAAATCTTTACAACACTCCAAATCTTATATTTGGTGTTTTGTTCATAGATGTAGAATACTTAACAACTATAAATGATGTCAAAATTATCATTATTTCCAGCAAGAGAGTTAATATCTCAAAGAGGTCCTTTGTAACACCTGTCATGCAAACCCTAAAGGACAAAACAATGCACACATTTTATTTTTTATACAAAGTAAACATATAACAAAAAAATCAAAACATATTTACATTGCAAATTAACATCATAACGTCAAGTCCTCTGGGGCACGCGAGGTCACATCGCATAACAAAATCATAACGAAAAGATAAAAGATAAAGCTAAATAACTTATATCTAAACTTACATCCATCATAACATTACAATAACCATTTACAAAAGATAACATACACATATCCATAAGCATAAGTATAATTACATCACATGATACAACCATAATAAAACTCATAAAATGAATGGTTACAAAGGTGCATAAATAATACATCATCATTTAATACATTACATTTTCTCAATAATGAATACAATGAAACCTCCCATACATATGGGATAAATACATAATACAAACAATGTCTGAAATACAAGATGAATATATGGTACAAGCTCCATCTGAAGAATACTATGAAGAACGAACATTGATGGGGAACCCAACGGGTACGGAGAACGTTCCACCCAACCATGTGGGTTTTAGGAAAAACCCACCCCCCATGCTCAGAGATGACAAGGAAGTAATCACAACCATGAATGGCATAAGACAACTCCAATAAAGAATAATATAGTACAATAACTCCAAAGGCAACATCAAAGAACACATTGATCATAAATGACAACAACAAGGAACCACTCATAATAACCAAAGAGCCATAAAACATATTATAAATAAACCAAGGCAATAACTAATAATCCACATGCCAAGTAAATCCAAAACAACAATCATAATACACTTCCAGAGGCAACCAAGAAAGCAAAGCACAAGGGCAACAAGTGGAGAGTGTCATCTCATAGCCTACATGGGTTATCATATGCCCTTCCTCCAAGCACCAGTTGTACCAGGCTGCTTGAGGCATCGACCCCCATCTATGGTTATCCTGGCCCTTCCTCCTACTTGAGGTGTTGGCTCCATAGGGTAGCTCATGCGGAGCCGTTAATCTCTCCTGAGGATGAGGTCATGACTTTGCCAACCACGACCTTCTCAATCTACCATTAGTTTGCGGTAGCCCTAACAGATAAACGAGGTATCCAAGATTATCTTATATGTTTTTACTACCCATCCCCCTAAGTTCTATTATTAGGTTTTCACTTGTTAATCTACTCTTATGTGGGTTATCCTAAGCCATTCCTCCTATTTGAGGCACCGGCCCTCACGAAGAGCCACTCTCCCTAAGACCCCAAAACATAACAAAATCAAGGCAAGTGTTGTACCATAATGAACAAGACATTAAATCAAAACCAATGACATGTGAGGCATTACTCATCTTGCTAAAACACATACTCAAGGTCTCCACAAAATCTTGTACAACCCTTTCACAACGATGATACCAAATAACATGCTATAAAAAGAGCACAAAGAATGAGGATAAACATCCAACAATAAGATCACACCTCTAGAATACTAAGGATCGCAACATCCAAAATTAGGTTTCTAAACCAAACTGGGTTCCCACATCGATACACTAAAACAATAAAATAGCAATAAAGGAAATAATCAAATCAATTTTACTACTTTCCACAATTTGGTTTATTTCATTCACAAATAACCAATGAGATTTATTCCCTCAAAATAATAATCATCACAGCCATAAATTCAAATTTCAAAACATAAGACAATAAATCATTATGCTTATTTATTTTTCTATATGTGTGTGTGTATATATATATATATTTAATATATATATATATATAAATATTCTACATTAACACAGTCAAAGCATGGATAATATGTCTTCTACATACTTCTTTTAGGCAATAATAAGGGAAGGGGAGGCTATTATTTTTTTCCTGGAAAGGACATTCAAATAGATATTGGCATTACTCATAACCTGTTGATCCCATAGAAAGTGCAGAGAAGGAATCTCTTCTGCATAGGTCAGGAAGAAATTGAAACCATAATCTTAGAGACAATAAATTAAAACTGTATACTTTATTACAGGACATAGATAATTCTGATCCTTTAAGGGAAGCAGAAGCAAATATGTGAACACTGTGAGGTAATGTAGTACCCCTCCATTCTCACCTAGGATGTGCAGGTAGTTTGGCTAAGGAATCAGAAGAGGAAGATGGGACAAGAGCTCCTAATGGTATTTTTGTGAGTATGATATTACATTATGATTGCATTTAATTGGTGATGCTTTTATATAGATGCAGTATTAGGTGGTGTTGCAGTGAATTAGTAATTGTTCATGATGATATGAGGTGATTTGTATATCTTAGTGATGTTGTTTTATATTCAATGTTGTAGTTGCTAATGTGGTTATGGTGAGGGGATGGCGTAGCATCACTCATTCATGAGTGCCCTGCTACGCTGCGATTCCTTCTCACGAGGTGCTTGTATTTAAATAAATATATTGTGCACAACATTGTTTATATGCAGGGATTGCAGGTACATAGTCTCGATTCCACCTGCTTCGGTAGGATAGGGCGAGCACCTATAACCCAACGGTATAATGTTGAAACAGAGGTGGTAATGAAGTCATCCCATCCCATGATGTCAAACCGTCTTGTTTGAATGGGTTTGTGCATTCTTGTAGTTGTCGTTCTTTGTGGTTCATGTTTGTGTCTTGTCGTATTTTATTGATGTTGGTATTTTATAAGTTGTGACTGATTCAATTAAATGATGGTAATAATTGTTTAGTATAATGTTAGATTAAATTGTGTTTTGTTATTTTAATTAATTATCTTGTTGAGGATACTTATTAAAATAAATTATTTAAATAAATTAGATAATGTGCTTTGCAAGTAAAGTTGTAAAAATAGAAATTAAAACAAAAAAAAATATTGAAGAATAGAAAAATAAATAAATAAAAGAATGAAAAAAGTTGTGTGAACGAATGAGAATTGAGATTTGACTGAAAAGCTTGCTTTCAAAGATATAATTTCTTTTATGGTGGATTTTTGAGAGCTTTTGGAAGAAATTGGTAATATCTTTTATTTTAGTTGAATTTTTTGAGGGTTTTGACACACAGAGGATTATTGAGACAAAAGTTGCACAAGTTAATGGTTATGTATTTTTGAATCTTCTGAAGTTTGGGAAAAAGATAATTTCATTCTTTTGTTTGCTATATTTTGAGGAGAGTTTTAGAAAGGGATTGTCAATCTTTTTGCTGGTGTTATTCTGGAGAGTCTTCTGAACAAATAATCGGATTTAAGTTCAAGCACAGAATTCTGTAGAGGAGATTTCGAAGCAGGAACTTGAAGCACTTCGTAGAGGCCATCGGGATCAAGCAAGCTTCATCATATTCTCGAGAGAGTAGGACTACAGGTTCCACCCTCTCTCTTCTTAATTGTTTTTGAAATCTATAAAAAGAATAGAAACGTGTTTTAGAATCAATCTCTGCTTATAAAAGAAAATCTTTCTGAGAATTAAATATAAAAATGATTTCTCTGAGAAAAGAAAATAAATAAATAATTAGGTCTTCTTTATATGAGAATTCTTTTGAAATCTGAAATTGTTTCTATTGCAAACTAACAGAAAGAAACTCCGTCGAATTCCATTTGAATATGCCCAATTTCTCTCTATTATTTTACTATGGATAAGATCAATCTTTGTATTTTAATGGATTTGAAATATTATTTTGATAATCATTGATATATATTTTAAATATGTGATAATTCTGTATTTTACACAGAAAATTGTGTTCTCTTGTTTATGTAACTATATATATTTATATATATTTCTTCATGGAAATCTTGATTGTTTCGATGTATTTGCATTTGGGTCAAATCAAATGAATTATTAAAATAAATTTCGGAGTTTCGAATTATGTTATTTTACTGCAACCGAATGAAATTTTATATAAAAAAATTATTTATTAGATTGGGGAGGAACGGCATTGGCCGAACCCCCCCGTACCCTGTGCGGCTGACATACTGCCGCACAACAGTCTTGAAGACTGTTGTGCGCGGCAGTCTCGACTGTCGTGCACAGCAATCCCCAAGACTGCTATGCGCAGTCCCTACAGGGATTGTCGTGGGCAGTCCTTGCAAGGACTGCGACGACAGACCTTGCTTGGTTGTTTGTTTTTAATTGTTTCTTTTTCTTTTCTTTTTTTTTTAGTTTTTTTTAATTTTGTTTATATATATATATATATATATATATATATATATATATATATATATATATATATATATATATATATATATATATTATATATTTAATTATATATATATATATATATATTTAAATATATGTTTAAATTATATTATAGATTATAATGTTTTTTTTTTTAAATATTCAATGTTTAATTGTGAAATTAAATGGATTCTCTATTATGAAAACAATATAATAATTGTGCTAGATTATTGTTAAATTTTATATCGAGTTAGACCTGATTGGAGTTTGTTGTTTAATTTTCCGTTCTAGCTTTATTGTTTTGACTTTTATATCGATGTGGGAACCCTGTTGTTATTGTGAAACTTTATTCCAGAGGCTTGTTTAATTTTAATGTTCTCCTCATCTTGGTTATACTTTTGGAATTGAAACTTATTGGTTTTGTGATGGAAGGGTTGTCCGGGTTGTTGAATTTTGTTATGAATTATTGCGAGATGAGTTATGCCTCGCGTGGCTTGGTTTTGAGTTATGTGCTTTATTTGTTGAGTTCAACCCTTGCCTAGTTTTTTATTTATGTTAGGGGTCTTAGGGAGAGTGGTTCTTCATGGGGGCTGGCACCTCAGTTGGAGGAAGGGCCAGGAGATCCAATGAGAGCTATGCAATGACACTCTCCACTAGACACCCGTTTTCCTTGTTTCTTGTTGCCTCTAGAATTGTGTACTTAATTGTTGTTTCAGATTTATATGGAATCATGTTCTATTTATTGTTTTAGATTTATTTGGAATTGCATTTTGAATGATTGTATCAATTCTTCTGGAAATGTATTTTGGAAGTTATATGCTTAATGTGTTTCAGAGTCTTTTGAGAATGATTTATAAATGTTCTTTGGACTTGTTTAATTGTCATTGCCTTGATTAATTGTGGCGAGTTTCTTATCTTTATCTTATTTCTTGACTCGTGAATGTTATGGTCTATGGCATTGTAACCTTGAGTTGTAATTGTGATTGTACTATGTTGTTCATGGAGTCGGTTTGACAATCATGGTCAAGTTAACTTCCTTGTCACCTCTAAGCACGAGGGGTGAGTTATTCTTAATTCACATGGTAGGGTGGAACGTGCTCTGCACCCGTTGGGTTCCCCATTAGCATTCTTTGTTTGCAGCATTTCTTCAGTTGGAGTTTGTTCTAGTGGATCATTTGTAATTCAAATATCATTGTACTATGTATCATCCCACATGTATGGGAAATGTATTGCAACTCATTATTGAGAGCTTGTAATCTTATGTTTATACGATGATGTAATAGTTAGGATCCTTTGTAACATTATTGGATGAGATTCTATATGATTGTAATATAAATTGGTCAAGTTGTTTAATAATTATCTTTTACTTTTGTTATTAGTTGTTTTGCGAAGTAACTTTGTGTGCCCCATAGAATGTAATGTTAAGTTGTTAATGTGCAATGTAAATGTAATTAATATGTAAATGTAATTAATGTACAAATGCATGTTTACTTTATGTTATTATAAAAAAAAAATTGTATGCAATGTTTGTTCTTTGGGGTTTGCACGGCGGGCGTTACAGGTAATAAGGAAAAGAGAATGTATTTCCAGTAACTCACTCATGTTGTGGAATTATGTCTCTACATAGGTGTCTTTCATCGAGATTTAAAGCCTGGGATTATGTTTCTTGATGAATATGGGATTCTCAAAGTCTATGACTTCGATTTGAGTGCAGTTTCAAAACAACTCAAGGCAGATTGGTTATTACACATTACTTGTGATCCTCTGACACACGTTGCTTCTGAGGTGATTAAGAGAAAGGACTACGAAGTAAGATATCCAAGGGAGAGTTTCATTGTTTAGATTAGTCTTCTTTTGGAGTATTGAAATTGCTTAAAATGTTCCTGGATCCCAATCTCAAAACTTAAGAGGTAATAAAAAATGCGAATAGTGAAGTTGTAAGGACCAAAGGAAGAAAGCAAAAAAACAGTCTTAGGACTTCAAATTCTTGTTATTTTATAATTATAATTTTGGAGGGGAAACTTTTGGAATTCCATCCAAATTCTTCAAATAGAATTGTAAAGGTTTATTGGGGGATCTTTTTGCTACTCGACATATTGGAGAGCTGTGTATAGGGGATTTTTATTCTGACATAGGAGGAAAGCCTGTGAGCTTGTTATTCCTGAACTATTCTGAATAAAGAATCAACATTGAAGAGTCCATGTGTTGTTTATGTTGATTACTGAATTATCGTTCATGTGTATGCAATGATGTTTTTGAATATTCAGTCTCCCGTGTTAGTCTACATTCAAATTCATTTATGCTAGCTGATCAATATTGAAATGATGTGTTAATCTATGGGTTAATTATGGTTTCAAAGTTAGCTTATGGTTTATCATTATTTTGTATATTTGGAAAACTGAATTAATCATTTGTGGATCGTTAATTCAATTATCTTTTCAGAATTTCATTTGCATTCTTGTCTTTCGTACTTTCAGATTAACAGTATCTAAACTCTAAAATTATATCATATGAGGGAGCTGCCCCTCTCAAACGTAGAAGAGAATCATTAATCTCATAACGATTTCTCCATTTGTTGGTGCAATTTGTTGCTGTCCGCTAGACAAGTCAACTAATCTTTGCAGCAATAAAATTGTTTACCAACACACACACACACACACACACACACACACACACACACACACACACACACACACACACACATATATATATATATATATATATATATATATATACACACACACACATACACATACATACATAGGCACACATAAAATTGTATAGACAAGAAACAAAAAAGGAAGGATAATTTATATAGAAAAGTATTCTTTAAATAAATTTGATATTAGAAAAAGGTGAATAAAAAATCATCAAATTTTTTATTCTTCGCAAAGAATGTAGGGGCACAACCATAAAAGGCTATGACCTACATTATGTAGGCCGCAACCCAATGAGCTACAACATGCACATGTAAGCTGACCCTCTTATGGGCCACAATTTGCATGTACAAGCCATTCCCATAAGGGTTTGAGCTCATGAAATTTTTTTACTTGTTTTTTAAATAGTTATATTATTGATAATAGTATATATTGAAAATCTTATAATATAATTAAATATATAAATATGTACATAAAAAAATAATAGGTGCATACATATAAGTATACAAGTTATACACACACATATGCATACATATACATATTTAATAAAATATAAAAGATGAATTAGTAAAATACAACAAAATATAAACATAGTGTACAATAATATGAGAGTATAGATAATTTGTGAAGAGGAACTCATAATTAATTTACAAATAATAGGAGCTTATTTGTGTGATACAATCTCAACAAATTGAGATTTGATGGATATGTTGTGATTTGATAAGGTGACTTAGACCAAACTAGGATATACTACACACCCTTATGAAACAAAAACAAAAATAAATAAATAAATTATTGATGATTTTAAATAAAAAACCAATTGGATTATAGTAAGTTAAATAAACAATAGCAATGAAAAGAAAAAAAAAGAAGAAATTTTAAATATGATAATATACTTTTATTTGATTAGAGCATAGAAAATTATACAAGATTCTTAGATCAATATTAGTAAACAAAAATGACTAAATGAATAGTAACTACTTCAATATCTTTTTATTCACATAAAGAATGAGTGGACATCAATATTTTATGACTACAATAGATATTTCAATCCAAGAAAATCTCATAGTGTTGCTTTATTTAAATTTATATTTATTTCTAAGTAAGAAATTTTTAATAGTTATATCCATAGTTGCTAGTCCTTTTCATTCCTTAATGTTATTTTAATTTTATCAAGTATTGATTGAAATTTTACTTTAAAATGGAATTGAGTTCAAATGAAATTAATATCAAGATAAGAGGCTTAAAGGTGAATATGCAGAATGTTCAGAAGGACTCTATGTTTGACATCCTCATTGATAGAATGGTGGAATTGGAAGGTTCGTTTAATGATTTCAAGGCGTTGCGCGAGGATAGAATGTAGGCCCTTGAGGCCAAGGTTGCTGGTATTAATGGGGATATCAAAAAATTGTTGCAAGTAAGCCACACCTCAATTAAGAATAGTGCAAAAGCTTTGGAAACTCTCTTTAAGAAAATTGAGCAGCTCAGAGAAGATCAAGTTTTCTTCTCGAAGATCATGGAGAAAGAGAAAATGGCTAAAGGTAAGGGTAAAAAAGTTGTGAGGGATGATGACAAGGTATCTTTTGGTAGAGGGTTGGCTGAAAGGAAAAAAGCTTTTGATGCTGAGAAAAAGGAACTGCTGGATATGGTTGAAAAACATAAAAACCAGCAGATTGAGGTGGCCAAAACTCTGAGTGGCCTTAACTAGTTTCTTGTTTCTTTTTGTTTTTGTTTGGTGTTTTTCTTATGTAGGTTGTTTTGCTAGTGGGTGATGTTGGTTGTTGATTGTCTTCTTTTAGTTTGGCACCCGTGGTGGTTGGTTTTTTGGCTGTTGGGTTGCTGCTGGTAGACTTTTGGATTTTTCTGGAGCAACATTTTGTTTCTGATGTAAAAGGTTTCGGGTCCCTTCAAAACCTATTTTTCCCTTTTAATCAAAACATTTTATTTTCCTTTGATTCAATATAACTTGGTTAATAGCATCAAATAATGTAGCTCAACCTTACTTCAATATGCAAAGGTTGTCAATTAATTATTGTTTAGTTTGCTTTAAATTATTAATGATAACATTTAAATATTTTTTACTTTAGAATCTTGAAAATAATTGATCAAATAAGTAATTTACTTTTAATTCAATGAATTATTTTGATTTATAGTGTAGAATATTATATCAACTTACCAAATTAACTAGATAACATTTTTTCAAGAATTATTGCAAATAGTCTCATGAATTGCATTAAATATTTTATTTTAAGTTTTATTTCATTTGAAATGTAATTTCATTAAATATTTAGTTTAGACAAAACCTCACAAAGTTGGATAACAATGGTGCCTCTAGTTCATGTTTATGGGTAATGTTATTGTGTTTGAACTACTACAAAAGATATTATGAATACATATCCTAAAGAGAAAAGTACCTATTAATATGATCCCCAAAATAGTCAATAACATAATAATCAAACAAAGTTGAATCTTGGTGCAAGAATAATAAATAATATGATTAATTATATATGTACTTTTCATTTATCAATAAGCATATAGTATTCCACATAAATCTAAAATATAGTCAATTTAATGATCACTAGAAATACGATAATATGAGAATTTCACAAACATAAGTATGAATAATTATTTTTATGTTTTAAGGAAAAATGGTCATGCTACTAAATAAATAGTAATGATTAATAAAAAAAATTAAGAAATAGGTGAGCTTTCATTTCCAAGTTTTCTCCCCAAGTAGTTTGTTATAGTGGTAGCTACCCATTAAAAGTAGGTACTTATACCCAAATTTATATAATTTTGCTAATACAAGAAGATAATAAAAATTGATGTTAAAGTAACACTCAAGAGAGAAATCTAAATATAATTGATGCAGGAGAATCCAATGGTGTAAGGGCAATCTTGCATCACCCAAAAATAGTTAAATTTCAAGTTTCTCAGTTTTTAGATGTTTTTATTTTTTTGGATACCCTTTTCGTCATAATGAAATTTTTAATTTACGGTTTTTATTTTCGATTCCTGGGTTGAAAGATATTGTAGTTTTAGTTTCCCAGATTTGCACTTGAAAATCTTCCGAGTGAGATTTGAGGCACTTAGAGCTCCCGGATCAGCCCCGAAACTTTCCAAAATTGGAGTAGCAAACTTTGAGCGCATTGTTGACTTCGAGACCTTTCCAACAGTTCAAATAGTTCACGAATCGGAGTCCCGGATCAAAAGTTATGGTCCCGGGAAGTTGGCGCACTTTCTAGAAGATACAATTGCAAATGCTCTTTTGAAATTTGAACTTCATGTTGTAAATTTTTGGCGCTAAACCGCCTAAACTCAAATTTGAATGTTGTTTTCGCTCCAAACTAATGAGGAGCTCTATTTATGGGCGGGTTTCTAATTTTTGGGAAAACTTTTTGGGGACAAGCTCGCACATTGCGAAAAGGTTATTCTGTAGCTTTCTGTAACTTGCATGTGTTGTAGAACTTGGGGATTTGAGATCCTCTGCATGTAAGAAGCTCTATTTCCTGAATAATAAAATTTATTCTCTTGTTTGTGGGTTATTTTCTAAGTCTCGGGTTGCGCCTCATCAATAATAGTCAAAGATTCTTTGAGAGTTTATGATATTCCACCTTGTTTATGGATGTGTATAAGTTTTGGTATCCTTTCCCCTTAGCCTTTGATTTATCTTTTGATCCTTATATCTTCACATAAGGCAATGGACTATTTTGTCTATTTTTATATAACGAGAATGAGAAATCTTAGAAAGAAAAACTAACCTCTTTAAATGGTTGTGAGAAAATACTTATATAATTTATCAACATACCACCCTCTTGGATATCTTTTATCTATTTTAACAATCATTTTCACGTAATAACGTGTGCTTCTTGATTATGTTAGATATCAATCCCTTAGAAATGCAAAATTATTCAATTTTCTAATTTATTTGTTTTACATACAAGATAGTCATCTAAATTTGGGTTATAAATTTTAGCAAGAAAAGTGGGGCACAAATCAAAGTTCGAAGCCAAAATATTTTTTTAGGATTTGTATTATACTCCAATGACAACAATCATAGAAGGATCAAAGATTAAGAGTAGTGTGGTATTAGACTATATTCATGACATAAAACATAGTTAATAATCCATTTAAATGATCCAAAATTTTGTCTTTGTGTATTATATTCATATGGTCTAATATAGCGTATTCCAAGCCTATAAATTATTCTTTATTTTGTATATATCATATGTCTTCTCAACTACTATTCCTACTTAAATATGGTCTAGATAATATAGCATATTCCAAGCCTATAAATTATTCTTTATTCTGTATATATCATATGTCTTCTCAACTGCTATTCCTACTTAAATATTTCTAACATATATACATATATGTTGAGACATGTCCCTTATAATATATGCCTATTCCTAGTAGGCCTAGTCGGCCTTATGCTCCACATTTTTCTTGTGGTAAGTTGCAGTGGATTATGTTGTCATTTGCAACTATGTTATGTATTTTTCCATTATCTCTACCAATATCATCCCCCCTTTCAAAACTATCTTGTCCTCAAGACATGAAAAAATGACTCGATTTGAAAGAAATATATATTCTTTTATATATATATATATATATATATATATATATATATATCTATTTGAGTTGAAGAAAGTATTGTCCCACTATGATTTGGATTGTTGGAGGACCTGCACCTATGTATTGACGTACATTAAGGTGAACTCAACTTTTGGTATTGTAGATGAGATCTATATTTTTTGAACCACTTGTTGTGCATCATGGAGGAGGACCATGACATGGGCCAGGAACAAACTAACAAACTCTCAAATTTTTTATTTGGTCTTTGATTGCTTCCCTTTGATCATGTAGTTGTTGTAGCTATGCAGTGCTTACATTTGTGGTCTCATTATTTCGCCCATGTCTTGCATAGTATCATATGTTATGGATACTTGGATAATTTGTTGTTCAATGTGATATATCTACCCCTTTAGGTTTTTTTAGGGTTGGCCACTATAGATAAAATTGGTAGAAAGTATTGATGTTATTGGAAATATTTTTTTAGCATTTGAATATTTTCCTCAAATTGTGTTTGGGCCACTACACACTTCTTCCATTCCTTTGCCAATCTTTCTTTAGTGAGTTTTTTGTGGTGTTCTGTTGTATAGATAGTGTTAGATTAATTACTCATATTTGTGAGAATAGCCTCAATAAATTGATTTATATGTTGTCCCAAAGGTTTTGATGTATCTCTCTGTAGCTATGGGAAATTTCTTTGTAACTTACTTATGACTCCCTCTAGTTTCTTTATATGTTTTCCACTTGTTTCTTGAGAATATCCCCTCGCATTTTCTGATGAAAATGTCTCCAAGTTGAAACTTTTGGAGTGGTGATACGTTGGAGATGTCCACCTAAGATCAAACCAATGATACTAGTTGAAGTAGTTTTTGTATATCACTAGGTTGGATCTTTCTTTGTTGTTATAGGAATTCCTTGATGGACTACATGGATGATGTTGTAGTGGAAGAATATTTCCTATATGGTTATGGTAGAGATGTAAGTGGGGGTTCTTGGCCTACTCATAGGTTGGTGTCCTATTGAGCCATTTTATCCTCTTTTTATTCTTCATGTGCTACTACAAATGACGTTTTAGTAGTTGTTAATGATTCTCCTTTAAGATGTTGAGTAGTTTGCATATTCTATAGCATTAAATTATCCACTCTTAATTTGATTGGAGCTCCTTATCTTGTATTCATGTTATCTTCTTCTTTTGTTATGGGGTGGCTGAGGGAGTGACCCCTACTATTTTTTTTTTCTCAATTGTTCTTCCTCCTATATTCTATTTCCCTCTTTTGTTTGAGGGCCAATGCCAACTCTTGAGGGAATTACTCTATCATCCCTTCTAGTGTGTTTGTGGAGGCCACCATGTATCTAATTATTTCTTCCTTTAATAAATTTTTTTTCTTGTAGCCCCCATCTTTGTAAATACTTGGGTAATTCTTTGTAATACCCCTTCTCCAAATATACCATTGAAGATAATGTTTACATCCATTATTATTTCTTGTTGCTTCTTTATTTCTTCTTATATTATTGGTTCTTCCTATTGAATTTGTTTCTTCTATGGATGTTTGTGTATCCTTTTTTGTTTCTTTTTTTGTTTTTCTTTTTTTTTCTCTACACTCATTTGTAGAAGTGTTTTTTGTTTCTTTTTCAATTGATGCATCACTCTATGCTGGGGTAGTGGGTAGTTTTCTTTTAACTCTCCTCTTTCCTTTCTTATGTTCCAAGTCTCTTAGGATTGTGTTGACTTAGTTATTGGTGAGCCTACTTGTAACCTCCTATACCTATGTGGATTTAATTTGTTATGTTCCTCAAATTTAGGTTTTGGTAAACCCCATTTTCCCTTAGCTTCTCCTTATTTTTCTCTAAATGTTTGAATTTATTTTTCACCATGTTATCCATGTATTCCCAAAATCTTGTAAAATTTTCTACTTTTGGGTCCTTGGATAGTTTTAGAAATTTTGATGCATATGATTCTATTGATTCATTACTAACTTCATAGGGAAGTTTTCAAATCCAAGATACCCTAGGTTCAATGGTATTCATTATGGTATAGTCCTTATCAATAAAAAATATTATATCTTAGATGTACTTTCTCACCATATCGTGGGAAATATGTTCCCTATTCTATATATAGTAAGTATGTAGTGATTAAAAAATCCATACTAGAATTATGTGAAGGATGTGGCATCCTAAAAGTGTCTCACATGGTCTTGTATTTGTACAACCACTTGTTTCTTTTATCTTACACTTTTCCCACAAATACCAATAATGCATTCATTAAATAGAAATTCAAGCATATGATTAATGTTCCATACCTGAAAATTGGTAGTGGGTGTTCTTTCTGCATTGGATATTCTCTAATATCTATTACAACAAGACCTCACAAAGACCTATCTCCTTCCCTTATACCATCATTTAATGTGTGGTATGGATGGAGGTTGTCGTAGTGGAGTCCTCTTGGTTTTTATAATATATTTTATATGCTATGTCCATTGTGGCATACCACATTGCTAGGTTTTTTATTTTTTTACATCCAAATTGTGTCCATCATATGTTGCTATAGTTATTTGGTTACTTGTTCATTTTTATAACCTTCTTTGGTGGATTTATTCATGGGAACTCAATCTTGTGACTGCTTGAAACACCTCCTTTGTGATCTGGTAGGGTTTATCCAACTATATATACTCATCATGGATCCTACTTAAGACTATTTTGATCCATACTTCTTTTGTGCTTAGGGAAATATTTCCACACATCTAGCCTCCATTTACCCACTTGCTAATATTGTGGCAAAAACTATGCTCTCCCTAGCTAGAGGACGGTATTTCAAAGTGTTTCAAACCATGTATGGTCGATCTCCATGACTGGTGAATGAGTGTATTTATCCACAATTTCTATATAAATGAAATTTACTAGTACTTCAAAGAAAGCTTCATTGAGGTCCACTTCCATCGCTTTATAAAAACTATTGTACTTGAGTCAGTGATTTCAAGAGACATCAACAAGAATAGGTGCAACCATTATTCTAGAGTGTGTGGTAGAGGCTAGGTCACATAAGTGAGGATGAGGATTTCATTGTATCAAGCTTGAATTGCATGGAGGAGAAATTTTTTATAAAATTGAGAAACACAAGTGAGGAGTGACGTAATTTTTTGTGGTTTTATAGGTAGCTAATAGTTGGAAGTGAATTAATAAATATAGCCATTTTCTATCTTCTTGCACTTTTCTAGCCATTAGCTTCCTATGGATTCTTTTTGGGGAGTCAATTTATTTTTTTCATATAATACATCTATGGTACAATTATAATACATATGATACAAATAGTTTATGATTTTTTTTATCTTTTATCCTACATATTGATGGTACTGTTTTAATCTTGCACCATCGACATAACATTGTAAAAATCTATCAAGTGTTCTTATTTTGACTGCTCTAAAGTCTATATGTCATCGATGTAGTATGGGCCCAACTATATAACCTTTATTTTTTCTTGTTTCTTAAACTTACTGTTGTAAAGCAACACCATGTCATTTTTTGGAAGGTTTTATATCTTAAATTTTTGTCATGCCAAGCCTTCTATCTATTACACTCTGGATTGCAATAGTAGACTCCCAATAGTCTACTTTCATCTATTTTTTCCAATTTGTCGATCCTTTTCTTTAAATAATTCTCTTCCCCAATTCTCAAAGTGAGTGTGGTACAAAGATTTAGAATTATGAAGTTTAGAGGTAAAGTCACATCTAATCCATATATTAATTGAAATGGAGTGAACATTGTAGATATTTTATATGTAGTTCTATATTCCTATAGTATTATTGGTATCTTAATGTATCTCAGTCAAATATATTCATATTGCACATTTTATTCAAAGTAGTACCTATTATCTTGTTGAGGGCCTCACTTGCTCCATTTTCCTAAGGATGGAAGGGAGTGCTTTTGTTCTATGAGATCATGAAACTACTTAATTTTGCACAATTAGTTTGTTTATGAAGTGTTTTCCTTGATTGTTCGTAATACTAATTGGGTAGCCAAAAATTTTAGTAGTATTCTCGAATAGAAACTTTGCAACAACCTTTGTGATAAAATATCTAGCGGGTTCTGCTTCTACCCATGTAGTGAAATATCCCACTCTTGTTATAATTAACCTAGGTTTTGAATGTTTATTTGGTGGTTCTATTCATCTTATAAAGTCTATAGTCCATTTTTCAAATGGAACTTGAGCTAGGACTAGTTGCAAGGGAACCTCATCTCTTGTCATAGGTCTTCCCACCGTCTAACATATGTCACATGTTATTTATCATAGTTCTTGGCATCCTTATTGAGATTTAGCCACCAAATTCATGCCAATTTTAGTTTCTTGGTGATAAATTCTCCTAAGCTATGGCCATTGAATATCCCCTCATGAGATTCTCCAAGTATCTCTTCTCTCTCATGCTCATATACTATCCTTTTAATAACACCATATCTCCCTATTCTTTGTAATTATCCTTTGATCAATGTATAGGGTAGAGACTTCCTCAAAAGTTCTTGATTTTCTTGTAGTGACATATCTAGTAGAAATTGTCCAATAGAGAGTAATATTGCCACATCATATAGTTCCTTAGGCACCATAATTCCTCTAAATAATTTTGTACCAAGGATATATCTTGCTCTTCTAGTTCTTCTCTAGTTTTAATTATAGACAATTAGTTAGGTCCTTGATTATTTCTACCTAGTTTGGCTATAATTTTGAAATCAAACTCTTGAAATAGTAGCAACCATCTACATATTCCTCCTAGGATTACTGATCAATTAAGTAGATACGTTAATGTTTCATTATCATCATAGACTGGGAATGGGGTGGATAATAAATGGTGTATAAATGTATGTAGCACATACACCATTTCTTAAGCCTCTCTTTCTATTGTATGTATATTATAGTTCTAGCACCTATTCTTCTCTACCTGTGAGAATTTCCTACTTGTAAAGGTTATGGGATTATCTTTATTCCCCTACGTTCTGCTAGAACTACTATATATATGCTAGATGCATCCACATAGACATGGAAATGGGATGTCCAATATGAGAAGATAAGAATAGGTGCTTCTACAATCCTTTCCTTAAGTGTACGGCAAATGATTGCTAACACTATTTTATCTATTCAATAGCTTTGTTTGAGTTCTTCTTTGATAATTCTTCCAAAGGGGCTACAATTGATGCATATCCTCTAATAATTTTTTGGTAATATCTTGTATATCCTAAAAAGGTTTTCTCTTCTAGTGTTGTATTTTGCAGTGGCGATATATATAAATTTTGAGGGATCTACCATGAACCCTTATTTATAAATGATATGACCTAGAAGTGTGCCAAAATTCACCACAAAAATGTATTTATTTATGTTAAGGTAAATTTGTAAAATTTTGCATCTTTCCACCATTGTGCAAAGTGTTTGTATATGGTCTTTAACCAGTCATAAATCTTCCAATCATCCAAATACACCTCTAGTAAATCATGTATAAAATATTTAAATGCATTAGCCATCATGAAAATAAAAATTGTTGAAGCATTATTTAGCCCAAAAGGAATCAATGGGTACATAAATGAGCTTCACTTTGTAGTAAAATCGGTCTTAGGTTTATCTTCCTCAATATTTACTTAGTAATATCTAAAAATCCATCTATAAAGTAGTAAATTTCTCTACATGCCACTGAATCCAATCTATCTTCTATAAAGGTGTAGGGAGGGGACCATGGATGCATGTTTTATTAAGATCTTTGAAAGCCACATAGATCCTCATGTTTCTCCTATTTTCTTGATTTGAACCACCATAGGGTTTATCCACTCCACATCTTCCACTCACTTGATAATTCTTGCGTTTATCATTTTATTTAGATCTATTTTGACTTTCTTCTCTATATTTGGATTCAAACAATAGGGTCTTTTGTTCTTTGGTTTAACCCCTTACACCTTCTTCTTCCTTGATGCCTTTTAAGTCAATGAATATTCATGTAAAGAGATCCTCATATTCTAATAATATTTCAGCTACGTACATCACTACCTTGTCATCCAAGTAATCCCCAATCTTTGTGTAGTCACTTTGTGCCTCCCCCCTTACACTCTTCAGTGATGATAATCAATTTGAGAAATTCTATACATTGAATATGTCAATCTCTATCGATTTATAGTGTTTCATTGCCATAGTCTTAGGGCTTCTCTGAATTCCTTACACCTTAAACATTTCAACTCCTTTCTATGTCTTAGTTTCTATTTTTGAGTTGATCGACTTGGCTCACATCGGATCTCTTAAGTTATGTTTCTATGTCTTTAGTATTTTTTTCAACCAACTCTTTTATTTTGCTAACTAGTTGAGCCAATTAATAACATTCCTTTTAAAAACACTTAAGTCTCTTGTTAGTTCTCTCACATGGTGTTCCCCACCATTATCCTCTTGGAATCCATGTGGATGTATTACATTTGAGCGCATGTTTCCTTTGGATTGCAACTTCAAAATCTATGAGCCCTGTAAATTTGCAATCATGTTCTTGGATGCCATGTGTCATCCTTGGGGTGATGTGGTTTGAAGTGGCCTCTTCTTTAGCAAGCTTAAATTGTCTGTGGTGGGACTATTCCTTAATAACTCAAAGATTCAAACCAATGAGGGCCTTCTAGGTGATTTTTTTTTATTGTAATACATAAATTATTTGTAACACTAGTTTTAAAAGGAATATTATTTCAAAGTCATGCTAATGCACTCTGTTGCCACCTAGTGTCCACAAAAACCAAGGTATCCAGCATGTCTACATGCCTAGCAAGATATATGGGGCCCATCTTCAACTCAAGGGAACTTATCTAGGTGTCCATTTTCTATTAGAGTACACTATATTTCTTTATAGCACAAGTTTTCCCTTGACTCTTAAGAGATTCTTGCACTAGTGTGTTGGTCATCTAATCAATAATCTTTCAAAAATAGATAAGTGGCCCAAATTCAAACCTATGAATGGCTAGAACCATTCTTTTCATTTTTCATGAATAGACATTTTTTACAAAGAGCGATAGATTCAATGCGGAAAGTACTTTTGAAACCACTAATTCTAACCTATAGTGGCTCTAGAGTGATCTTCAATGCTTTCTCCATGGATTCTAAGGAAAAATATGATTCCATACTACATTCATTGACATGTAGACCCCCTTGGTTGCATTTTGTGACAAATTTTGTGGGTCTTTCTTGTACTCCACCCTTAATTCATCAACATTTTTCAAGGTGTGCACCCTTGGTCTCCTCATGTTGTGTAGCACAATGCTTGGGTTCATGACATGGCTTAACCGCCTCTCATGGATTCATTAACTCTAGCGGTTGTATCGAGCATTAACAGGTCAATCTTTTGGTGCAATGATAACCATCTATGTGATAATTGGTATCAGAGCCTAGGTCATGAGTTCAAACCCCTTGCTTGCATTGGGGGGGATTGTTGCGAGGTGTGTGTCCTTGGTCTCCTTGTGCTATGTAGTGCAACGCTTGGGTTCATGACATGGCTTAATCGCCTCCCATAGATTCATTAACTCTGTCAGTTGTACCGAGCATTAATAGGTTGATCTTTTGGTGCAATAGCAACTGTCTATGCAACACAATATTGAGATAGTCTCAGATGTCAAGAATTTTTTTCACATGCCTTTAGATCAGATTGAGTTGGGAAAATTTCTACTCTCCATTGCATCTACAAGTAGTTAGGGTTTTTATAGTTCTTTTTTTTGTCTCAAAATAAAGCCTGATTGAGGCTCATTTTGTAAGGGTTCTTCCTTTTTGTTCTCTACAAAGATATGCAATTTTGCAAGTTTGCTACTATAACATGCCTATACCTCCTTATTAATGAAATTGACCACTTTTTACTCCTCTTTGTATGCTTGCATTATTTGTAAATCTTATTACCTTTTTGCATGTATGAAAATTTATCATCTTTTCCAAGTCTATATGATGTGTTAATCTATTCCAGGTGTTGATTGTGGGTTATTTATGACCCTTTCAATATTTTTCAAGCCTTAGCCTTCATACCGACCCCCAAAATCTGATAAAAGAGAGATCTTTGTGAAGTCCTTTGGTAATTTTCATTGATTCTTTGTGCAATACTAGGTGAGAAGAATCACTCTAATTTAGGTGCATCACCACCCCCTTCGCTTTTTGGATTTATCTGTCTCCCTCTTTTTCCTTCTACAAGTTGGTTGTTGTAGGATTAGTTTATAGTTATTCAATGTTGGGTTAGACCAACATTGCTACATTTAGGTTAGAGAGGAAGTAATCCTTCTCTAGAGGTCTAATATTAATAGCAAAGGTCCCACACTTGAGATCAATCCCATTATGTCATTGGAATGTTGGACCTAGTTCAACATAGTCCAATTTCATGTGAAAAAAATTCCTATCACACCCAATGGGACATGTTTAATGATCCTTACTTCATCCCACTAAGAATATTAGTGTGATTCTCAATAGTTGTAGTCATTGAATACATCATACAAGTACTTGACGACTCTACAATCACATACTGGTGATCCTAGTGGTATGTTTTTGGTTTGTTTAGTTGAGAAAACACATTTGATCTTTTAAAATAATTGTTAAATAAAATATTATATTTTGTAAATTCTTTAAATATAGTATGTTTCATGGGAATACATTCTTCTCCCATATATTCCATGAACATGCTAATTTTCTACCTACCCACTAGAAATATCAAACTAGGAATGCTCTTAGTTTCATCCCAAACAACCCTAATATAATCAATTATCAACATTCTCATAATGCTTTCCTCTCTCACCCTTGATCAACCTTCTTGGTAACCTTACTATGCTTACCATAAGCCCCAAGAGGTGTACCTTTTCTTAATTATCAAGCTTATCCTCCAATTCAACCTTAGAATTTCAACAACTTGGAGAATGCAAGAATAAAGGAAATATGTTAAACTTCCAAGAATAGTTAAGGGCTATTGATAGAGAGTGGAAAAATAATCTACAATAGGAAGAGATTTCTTATAAAAAGCATCTTCACCAATGATAAAAGAGATATGAGTAGCATATGAAAGCATAAATAAAACAACATGAAAAGTGTCTTGCTAGATAAATGGAAGCTAGAGAGAAACAAATCATACAAGAAACTAAACCATCCTCTTAAGTTCCTCACTTCCAAATCTCAAAGTTTAAATTTTCTTGCCCCTTATAAGAACCTCTACTTGTGTAAGCTCAACCTGTTATCCCACAAAAAAAAACCTCTCAAAATCATATATTTCCTCAAGAAAATTATCAAATTCCTCATGTTTCACCATCAAATCAAATCTCTTTCCCTAGCACTATTTCACTTTTCAAAGGTAGACCTGTTGTTTGGAAAGCTAGTTGGTCTAATGAGCAAAGGAGGGAGGTGTTTAAAGAAAAAGAGGAACAAATGCATATTTTTGATGATACCTTCAAAAGAATTGAAATATCAAACCTACTACAAGGAGATGGTGGGCATGATTAGTTATAGTGGCAGCTCACTAAGTAGATGAACAATGATGAGGAGAGCATACCCATGCCTACTTAAAAAAATGTCTCAAAATAGTAGGATTCCATCTTGATGAGTTGGAGTGATGTTAATTTCAAAGATATGGTGCACTGTGCATTCCTATTTGATTTTGCAGCCAACCATCAAGAAGAGGAAATAAAAATAGAGAGACAACATGAAGAATTCAATTCTTCATCCGAAGTACCTCACATAACCAAAATTCATGTTGATGAAATGTGCATCTAGTTTTGTAATTATGGTTGTTGGTTTTCCACTGTTCTCGAGTGTAATAAGATTGGATATGATTTTTTCATTCAAGATGAGGATGTGAAATTTTGCATTGAGGATAATTTATGTGAACTTGATGTAAGAGAGGGGGACCAACCAAGTCAAGGCCCTAGGTCATGGAGAGCCAAGAGAGGAAGGTTGCCCTAACTTACCTCACTCTAAAGGGGTGTTTTAAATGAGGGACAAGAATGATGAGGACTATAAAGTACTTCAATCACCCTTCAAACCTAAACTCTAGTTTGGGCTAGGCGAGCTTTTCGGGTTCAATAATGTACCTCAGGTAGCTCTCTACCTAAGGATGAAAGTGAAATTCTGGGATGATAGCATGACACGGTGGTGTCTCTCAGGTGTGTTGACATCCATACGAACAAAGGAACAAAAATACCATACAAACCGTCAAAAAACAAGCTGATGACCTAGCTAGTGACTTCTAAAGGAATGAAAAAATAGAATGAAAAGTAGGAAAGATACAAATGGATATGATAAAGTAAATATATGAGAGCTAAGATAATGAAGAGGATCTCATTGAGACACGAGTTCACCAGCTAGCTTCACAAAGCACGTTCACCTACACACAAGAAATAGGGGAAATTTGTTGGGGTTGTTTAGGGGTTTGCCTCAGTCAAACCCCCGTTTTTGTGTTTCCACCTCCATGGACAACCAAATAGAAAAGATAGAGAAGTGTATGATAAAGAAGTATAGAAAGAAGGAATGCAAATAACACTACAAAACAATAAAGAGCTACTCAACCAAATTTTAAAGGAGAGGAGTGAAACGTTACTGATGAAAGAGCATCCAATGGTGTAGGGCAATCTTGCATCACCCAAAAAAATAAAATTCTTTATTTTCTATAGTTTTTTTGAGTCCCATGATGGCACTTAGGGGGTATAAGACTACTAGGCATCAAAAATAGTGAAAAATAGGCACTTACTATTTTTATTATGTCGGCCTAAACAAGCTCGTATGGACGTGAAAATTTACCCCAAGGAGCAGAGCTGAAAAAAATTTCGGTCGTGAAAGAATCACCTCAATAGCCTACATGGTTTGGGAGAAATTAAAGTTTCTATCCCGAGAAATTTGTCCAATGCAGCTTCAAATTCATATATAAAACTTTGGAGGCCTTGAAATAGCTCAAAAGGTGGCTGAACCAACCTATGGTGGGTTTACACATTGTAGAGCTCGTTGAGAGCTTTCCAACGATATGCAATAATAGAAAATCAGACACCCAAATCAAAAGTTATGGCCCTGTGAAGTTGGTCCTCTAAAAAGTGAATTTCATAAAAATTTCTTCTTGGGCCAGAAATCAAATGGCGGGACTTTTGGCGCCAAAACAAAAAGGGGAAATTTTAACTTTCTAGAACATTCTAGGGTGGTTATTGGGGAAAATAAAAAGGGTTAAGTGGGGGTTGTAGAAGGCGGCCTTGATAGTGTAGATTATGGCTTCAAACAGGGCGAGACTTTTGGCGCCAAAACAAAAAGAGGAAATTTGAACTTTCTAGAACATTCTAGGGCAGTTATTGGGGAAAATAAAAAGGGTTAAGTGGGGGTTGTAGAAGGCAGCCCTGTTAGTGCATATTTTCTTTTTAGAGTTGATTTTTTTGTAATGAATCAAGCCCATGAGGTTGTAGCATGTAAGCTTTGAATCTATAATTTCATTTTCTGAAAATAATTGAAAGTGAGTCATTTTTATGTCTCATCTTCTATGTTGGTATTTGTTGTGATTTCTATGGGTTTTGGGTAGTGTGGCCCTCATCAGTTACCACCTCCACCAAGATCTCACTAGCCAATGGAGGAGAAAAGAGGACTTGAACAATCACCACAATCTTGACCACAATGAGGGGAGGTTTCACAAAACCTCAAGACCACGCTACAATTGCTTGCTTCACACTCACTTAATGGAGTTGATGGAGTGTTGTTGCTACTGTGATGGAGTGCTAAAGTGTTGTTGAGAGTGGAGAATGTCAAGAGAATGAAGTTGAATGTTTAGAGGATGCAAAAAAAGATGGATTGAATGAAGAATGGATGAATTTGAAGAAGAAGAGGAAAGAATTTTCCATTTTTCAGGGTCAGTTGGTCGAAGAGGGACATTACAAATCTTTCCCAATAGGAAGTGTAACGCCTCTACCAACTTCAGATGCAAGAATCTGTTAGGGACATAAGTGTGCCACGCGCGTATCCCAGAAAAATATTCTTCTATTGACACAACAAACAGATTCCAAGTGGAAGGAAGTTAGCCTATTGATGTGTAAATTTGACTTCAGATTTGGTTTTCTAAGGTGAGGATGTACAAAAGGGGAATTTGTGTAAGGGGTGAAAATTTTCCCCCACTTTAGCGAGCATGAATATTGATGAGTGCTTTGGTAAAGTAGATCAAAGAGTGAATAGGGTTAGAAATTTATACCTCAACTGTTGAGGAAGCAGACCGCAATCTAGTGAGCTCAAAAGCATAGGATAGGAAAAGGACTCCATAGGCCCGCAAAACTACGAAGTTGTAGATTGAAATCATCTCATAGGCCTATAGACCTACAAGGAGGTGACCCCCAAGATATCTCACATGAAGAAAGCCCCGAGAGGTAAACGCCCTACAAGCCCCCAAACTTGCATGGAAGGTGTCCTCCAAGATCTCTCACATGAAGGAAACCCAAAAAAAATGCCTTAGAAACCTGCAAACCTACAAGGAAGGTGTCCTCCAAGATCTCTCACATGAGGGAAACCCAAAAAAAGCACCTTACAGACCTACGGACCTGCAAGGAAGGTGTCCTCCAAGATCTCTCACATGAAGGAAACCCAGGGAAGGGAGACTCCGTAGAGTTAAGAAGCAACATCACAGGCACACCTACAAAGCTACATGTCTACCCCCAGATGGAACATGTTAGAAAGTGGCCATGCAAGTAGGAAAGCGGATAGTCACACAGACCATCAACAAGTTGGAAAAATTTCAAAAGGGTCCCTTGGGAACTCGACGTGAAGAAAGGGGTCCACTCAAAGGACACACTATTTGAAAGTGCAGAAGAGATGTTCTTTCTCAAATTGATTCAACACCAAGGAATCCTTTCAAAAGATGTTCACTTCATCAAGGAATTCAAAAGGAAGAAAATGCCCCCTTGCGAGGAGAAGGTCAAAGCTTCTCCCTCCTCGAAGGAAAGGTCTTCAATTCTTTCTTTGTGAACTCGTGATGAAGGAAACACGTTCTGTTAGGGTTTCAAGTCGAGAATGTAATTCTTTGAAAAAGTTTGCAAAGATTCTTGAGAAAAGATTTGTTTGAAAATGAATACATTTTTTGAAAATTGAAGTGATGGCATTGTCACACATGAAAGGGACAATTCAAGAAAAGAATAGAGAAAGATAAGAAAAAATAAAAAAAGAAATGAACACCAACAAAGGGCACAGGGTGATTTGATATTTCGGGGCCAGAGCTGCTCATAAATATATATATATATATATATAAGTATAATAATAGTATATAAAATGAATTTTCATCAACCCCCTACTATATCAGACCATGTGAAGAATGCACGAGAAGACAAAGTAAAAATAAAAAATTGATTCAACATGGAAGGGAAGCCTAAATGCCCCCAATGATTTGCATCGTCCCCATTTTACCGAAATTCAATCACAAACATGGAAGAATGATGATACAAATAGAAGAAGGTTTATGACACAAAAACTACTCCTATATCCAAGTACCAACAAGGGTTACAAGGGTCATCCAGGAACACATAGCACGATCACAGGGGAATACATCACAACACACACACACACACACACATCTAATCTAAAGATAAAGAAGAGGCCTCCCCCTAACATTGATCGACCAAGAGTTCATTCACTTCCCACTCTAGATCATCATAATTAGGGGAAGGAGGACAATTCTGCAGTGGTGGGATGTTAAGAGGAGGAGATTTCGACCCTCCCGCAACAAGGGCTAAGGAAGAAGGTCCAGCAAGGTCTCCTTCACTGGGCTCTTGTGGAGCTATAGTCAATGATTTCATGAAAATCGTTGACAAGGCTGAAACTTCATCCAGAGAGTTAAACATGCACTTCATTAGAGTGCCATGTTGTACCTCAATGGATGGGGAAGGCTATACCTGAGGTTTACCGCTAGGCTCAATGAGTGACTTAGGAGTGGTGATCTGAACTCAGGGGAAGCCGAGACTGGTTTTGTTACTAAAATAGAACAAGTTAGTGTGGGACCACCTTTCAGAGAAGGTGGGATCCTCTTACATCCTCCATTGCTGGAAGGACCACCCTTCACCTTCTGCTCTGTCGGGGGATGTGAACTCCCCATAGATGAGGCAAGAAATGTGGAGGAAGAGGAGGAGAAAACTACAACAGATACCACCGAAGTGCTTGACATATCTATGGGTTTTGGGAAAGGAGGGACATCTGGAAGGGATATCAACAAGGGTGGTTCCACTGAAGGATGGATGAACACCTACACCTTTTTGGGGTCAGGTGCATTCATACCCATAGCGGAATCCAAAAATAATGCAAAACTTGGTTGAATAGAAGCAGAGGGGAGGAGAGAGGAGGACATGACAGGAGGCCCTAAAGCAGGGATGGTTGACTCCTCTTCCTTCTTCTGCAAAGCGGCCTGCTCAGCCATGAGAGCCTTTTTTCAGTGTTTGCACTTGTGCGCAAGGCGGTTTTGATGACTCTTCGAGCTAGAGGCCAAAGGCTACGAAGGGATAGAAGGCTCTACTCAGCCATGGGAGTGTCCACCATAGCTATTTCTAGTAGAGGGATAGGCTCCTGAATGGGAGTAGGAGGAATAGGTTGAGAAGTAGTGGGGGGAGTCGACTCTAATGCCTTGGCAGCAAGCCTCTTCCTATCTATTGTCTTGGGAGCAGAAACGGTAGGGGGTCATGGAGACTGAAATATAGAATATTCCCCATGAAAACCTTTTCCTTTGACATACAAGTAGTACCAAGGTCTAGGTGGTTTAGTAGGGAGATCTGATATCCTAATCTTAGGTCTATGCTAGGGTGGTATCATTGGACTCAATGGATAAAATCTAGACATCTTCATCCAAAAATATTCTCTAGAAAGAGGAGAGCCATCCCGAGGATGGGGTAGCTTCTCTTTTCCCTTTCGAGGAGAGGAGGCAGCTGGCTACTGTACCACCAGAAGAGCCAATTTCGGCTATCCCTTGTCCCCGATCTTATACTTCACATAGTTTTTGTAAAGTAGGTCCATTCTTGGAGGGAGCAGACCAACCAAGGTGGGCCAAAAGTGGTCTAATGAATATCCCCCATAGGATACCAGAGGTTGGTATCTAGTGTCATGCACTATGTGCACAACACCTTCATGGGAGAACTTTAAAAATTTGTAGATGATGGAGGTGATTCCCTTCATGGAAGCTAGCCAAGGTGTGCCTAACTTCATCATGAATAGATCCAAATTCAGGATAACATCAAAGACTATGTCTACAACCCTAGGTCCTACTAGGATGAACAGAGTTATTGAGCCATACGACTTTAGACAAAGACCATTGTGTGTATGGATGGTAGATTTTGTTTCTTCATACTCTTTTCTATGCAATGAGTTAAGCCACAACATCTCTTCTATAATGAAATTCACTCAACTCATGGGGTTAACTAAGACTCCTGTCATAATGTTGCCATTGAGGCAAGCGAGAATGTAGAGGGGAGAGGGATTGTTGTTTAAGGGTAAATCATGTGATGTGAATGTGATGTTCAGAGAGTTGGGCCAAGGTTAAATGGTAGGAGTAATCATGACCATGTTAACATACACCTCAGGGTGAGTGGTAGAATCAGAGGGATTGATAATCATGTTGGAAGAGTGTGACAGAAACGGGTCCATGTATATCTACAACTCACCATTTTCTCTCACCACCAATTTTTTCATATTTTGTTTACTTCCATCAAAATGAATATTACCGTCTTCAATGTGGTCCTGTATCTCATGATGCAGACACATATAACACTCAGTATCATGTATGTTAACTCGATGGTACTAATAGAAGGTATTCAGATCATACCAACTAGGGAATGGTTCTTTAAGATGCTTAGGGTTCTCCAAAGTTATGATCTTATCCTTTAGCAACTTCTACAAGATGGAAGAGTAAGATTCTGCTAACTTTGTGGACTTTTGGTTGCACTTGAGGCCGTTATTAGTCGTAGCAGCTACTACATTCACAACGACCTTACCTTTCCTAGAGATCGATACAATGGAATTTCCTTTTGAACAGGAGTGCGAGGAGGATCCCCCGAACTGAACTACCATTTTTTGATACTCCCGTAATGCGGCACACATGCGTGAATGAAGGGTATTTCATAAGGGAAAACTTCTCTTGCTAAGGTCTTTGTAAATTCCATATGAACACCTTCTGCACGTCAGAATTGGATAGTGGATACGAGATTTGTGAAAAGAGCATTTGGTAGCGGACTATAAAATTAGTAATCTTTTCATTATCCCCTTGTTTGCACCGAACGAGATTTGAAAAGGTCATCTTTGATATGATATTAGCTTGGAATTGTCATAGGAATTGGTTTACGAGTTGATCAAATGAGAAAATGGAATTATCTAGGAAAGAATAAAACCATTCGAGTGTTGTATCCTTAAGAGATCAGGGGAATAGCTTCGCCATCAATGCATTGTGATGGAAGAAGCTTGTACATAGGGAATTATAGGTGGACACGTGTGTTTGTGGGTCCCTTTTTCCACCATATCTTTTGAATTTTGGAATCTCCATTCCTTGGGGGAAGGGAGTGTTTAAAATCTCTACCGATAATGGGCTATGTTAGAAAAAGGGTTGAAAGATAGGCTGGGCAGAGGCCTGGGAGAGACTCACCAGCTGGCTTTGCATCTTACCCATATTTTGAAGAAGAGTGTTTAGAATAGGGTCATTAGAAGACATAGGGCTAGAGGAACCTCCTCCAAAACCACCACTAGAGCTACCTCTAGAACCATCAGTGTGACCACCACCGGAACCACTGCCAAAGCCACCACCTCCAACAGGGCCTTCGCCATGGCCTCCATCAAAACCACCTTTGCCAGTGCCACTTTTTTTGCCAAAAGCACCACCACTACCAAATCCCCCACTACTTATCCCACCAAAACCTCCACCACTAGAGGTGACAAGAGGGGTGAAGCTAAACCCTAAGGGTACTTTATTTTCCTTGATAGTTTTGGATCTCTCAGAGGAAGAAGGGATGTTGATCGAGGGGACTATGTTGGCCATGTACACAGACGTGGGGTAAATCGACATTCCTAGATGTCTCTCATGGTCTTTGAAAGTGGCCCCTTGGACAATGTTAGGATTGTTTGGAGGAGAACATGCTTTAGTCAGACTAGAGAGACTAGCTAGGAGTTCTATGCTTGTTCGATCTCTTCCAACCATATACTTTATTTCACTAATAACCCTAGCAGCCCTAGCCATCTTTGGGTCCTTTTCCAAGTGATTCTCCAAGTCACCTAGTCCTTTGCTAAGGATAGAGATATATTCTGAAGGAATGTGAATGACCTCGTACTTTTCTACTGACGATGGTGTAGGAGATGCAGGAGGAGTGGGGACATGGTCAGTCTTATCGAAGACCCCTACCTTGCCCCTCAACAACTGCTCCTATGTGGTAGGACCAATGACAGACCCAACAAAAAGGCCTACAGAAAAACCAATAGTGACCTTCATCCTCTCCATCAGAAGGTGGCATACACTTCTCCTAACAATATACCCAGAGGTTGTGGACTGGGTTGCGATGCTCATAAATCTTCACAACACTCAAGGGCACAACGATCACAAGGTACAAGGGAAAATCCTAAACACCAATGAATGAGCAGACATTGGTTCATGTTGGGTTCACCAAAAATGTAAGAGAGGGGGACCAACCACGTCAAGGCCCCAGGTCACGGAGAGCCAAGATTGCAAGGTTGTCTTAACTTACCTCACTCTAAAGGGATGTTTGAAATGAGGGACGAGAATGATGAGGACTATAAAGTACTTCAATCACCCTTTAGACTCGAACTTTAGTTTGGGCTAGGCGAACCAATTTTTGGGTTCAATACTGTACCTCAGGTAGCTCTCTTCCCGAGTAAGAAAGCGTGATTCTAGGACGAAAACGTGGCATGCTGGCATCTCTTAGGTGTGTTGGAATTTGTACGACCAGAGGACCAAAAATACCGTACGAACCATAAAAAAACAAGTTGGTGGCCTAGCTAGTGACTTCTAAAGGAACGATAAAACAAAATGAAAAAGTAGGAAAGATACAAACATATATGATAAAGTAAATATATGAGAGCTAAGATAATGAAGAGGATCTCACCAAGGCATCGGTTCACTAGCTAGCTCCAAAAAGCACATTCACCTACACATAAGAAAGAGGAGAAATTTGTTAGGGATGTATAGGGGCCTGCCTCAATCAAACCCCCATTTTGGTGTTTCCACCTCCACGGACAACCAAATAGCAACGATAGAGAAATGTATGGTAAATAAGTATAGAAGGAAGGAATATAAATAACACTACAAAACAGTAAAAAGCTACTCAAACAAATCATAAAGGAGAGGAGTGAAAAGTTACCACCTCCACCAAGAGCTCACTAGACAATGGAGGAGAAAAGAGGACTTGAACAATCACCACAACCTCAACCGCGATGAGGGGAGGTTTCACAAAACCTCAAGCCCACGCTACAATGGCTTGCTTCACACTTGCTTAATGGAGTTGGAGTGTTGTTTCTGCTATGATGGAGTGCTAAAGTGTATTTGAGAGTGGAGAATGCCAAGATAATGAAGCTGAATTTTTTTAGAGGATGCAAAAAAAGATGGATTGAATGAAGAATGGATGAATTTGAAGAAGAGGGAAGAATATGTTGTTTTCAGGGTCAGTTGGTCAAAGAGGGATGTTACAAATCATTCCCAATAGGAAGTGTAACACCTCTACCAGCTTTAGACATAGGAATCCGTTAAGGACGTAAGTGCGTTGCGCAGATGTCTGTGCGCCTCTCACACATACCCAACAAATATTATTCTACCGACACAATAGATAGATTCCAAGTAGAAGGAAGTCAGCTTGCTATTGTGGAATTTTGACTTTGGATTTGGTTTTCTAAGGTGATGATGTAAAAAAGGGGAATTTGCGTAAGGGGTGCAAATTTTCTCCTATACACTTGAATGTTTCACTTGGGACGAGCATCTTAAAAGTTGAGATTATTGAGTAACAACACATGTACCAAGAGGATAGCTCTTTTTTTTTCTCAATTTGACAATATTCTTGAGCTTCAAATTTTCTCATTTGATGTGCATGAGGAAGAGATTCCTTGTGTAGATGAACAGAAAGGTATGTCACATTTTTCATCACCATGTTGGCTAGAGGAATTCTCTTTTTCCTTTTTCTCATGTCCTAAAGAGGTCATTTGTTGTGAAAATGGTATACCCTTGTGTGAAGAAATTCCCTCTCTCCACAAGTGGTGTTTCTTTTGTTTCTAACCTACTTCCCCAAAAATAATCCTTCTTGCTATGTGCATGCTTGATGCATTACTAGATAATTCTAACACCTATATATTGTGGATGCCCTACAATGGAAAAGCTTATGGTGAAGTATTTCTTCACCACATGAGCAATGTGTGTGAGTTAAATCATGCATGTAAGGAGCTTCGATTCTTGCAACTAGTGTAAGAGAGGGGGACCAACCACGTTCAAGGCCCCAAGTCATAGAGAGCCAAGAGAGAAAGGCTAACCTAACTTACCTCAACTTAAAAGGGGTGTTTTCAAAATGAGGGATGAGAATGATGAGGACTATGAGGTCCTTCAATCACTCTGTAGACCTGAAACTCAGAATGGGGCTAGGTGAGTCAGTTTTTGGGTTCCACACTTTGCCTCAAGTAGCTCTTTGCTCAAGGATGAAAGCGTGGTTCTGAGACAACAACATAGCGCGTGGGTGTCTCTCTAGTGCACTGGCGTCCATACGGCCAGAGGACCAAAAAGACAATGTGAACCACCAGAAAATAGGCTAACGACCTAGCTAGTTACATCCAAAGGGACAAAACAGAGCTATAAAGTAGGAAAAATACAAACAAATATGATAAAGAAAATATATGAGAGTGAAGGTGACAAGAATGATCTCACAAAGGTACTCGTTCACCAACTAACTCCACAATGCACATCCACCTACACATAAGAAAGAGGAAATTTTTTTGGGGACTATATAGGGGTCTTCCTCAATCAAACCCTCATTTTGTTGTTTCCACCTCCATGGATAGCCAAGATAGTGATAATGGAGAAAAAGTATGATAAAGGAAGAATAAAAGTAAAACACAATAACACTACAAAACCTTATTATGCTACCCGACCAAATCGTAGAGGAGAGGAGTGAAAATATTACCACCTCCACCAAGAACTCACTAGCTAATGGAGGAAAAAATGAGAGGACTCAAGCCCCTGCTACAATAGTGTTGTTCCACATTTTCTCTATGGAGTTGAAAAAATGTTTTTGTTGTTTCTATGGAGTGCAAAGTGTTGCTTGAGAGTGATGGATGCTAAGAGAATTCTTGAGAAATTATGTAGAGAGTTGAATTGAATGCTTAGAAGGATCGCTTGAACTTGTGAAGAAGATCAAATGAATGAAGGAAGAGTGAATTTGAAGGGAGAATGAGAAAAATAGCCATATTCAAGTCAGTTGGTCAAAGAGGGGCATTACAAATCAACCCCAATGGGAAGTGTAATGCCTCTACTTGCTTCATACATAGGAATCCATCAGAGATGTAAGCACGCCATGCAGACATTTGCGTGCCACACAGGCATCCCTGATAGTTATTCTTTTGTCAATGCACAAAATAGTTGCCAAGTGGAACGAAGGAAGCAAGCTGATGTGGATTTTCACCTTCGGACTTGGTTTTCTAAGGTGAGGAAACATGAAAGGGAAATTTTCATAAGGGGTGCAAATTCACTCCTATACATTTTTCCCCCACTTTAGCAAGCACAAATACTGATGAGTGCTTTGGCAAAGTATATCAGAAAGGTAGTAGAGTTAGAAATGTATACCTGAGCCATTGAGGAAGTAGACCGTGATCTGGCAAACTTGAGAGTGCAAGACAAGTAAAGTACTTCATAGACCCACATAACCATGAAGTTGAAGAATGAAAGTGTCTTATAGGCACACAAACTTGCAAGGAGGCAATCTCCAAGATCTCTCACATGAAGGAACCCCCAAGAAAAAAGTTCCTCATAGGTTCATAAAACTGCAAGGAAGGTGTCCTCCAAGATCTCTCACTTGAAGGATACCCAAAAAAGTTCCTTACAGACCCGCAGACCTACAAGGAAGCATCCCCCAAGATCTCTCAGATGGAGGAAGTTAGGAAAGTGCCTTACAGACTCATAGACCTGCAAGGAGGGTGTCCTTCAAGATCTCTCAAATGAAGGAAACTTAGGAAAGTACCCTACAGACTTGCAAACCTGCAGGGAGGTATCCCCCAAGATCTTTCACATGGAGGAAACCCAAAGAAAGTTCCCTATAGACCCGCAAACCTATAGGGGAACCACCCCCAAGATCTCTCACATGAAGGAAGCTCAAAAGAAGTTTCCTACAAGCCTGTAGACCTACAGGAAGGTATCGCCCAAGATATCTCACATGGAGGAAACCCAAGGAAAGGAGACTTCGTAGAGTTAGAGAGCAGCTTCACAGGCACACCCGTAAAGTGACATGTTTACCTGCAGTTATAACATGTGATAAAGTGGCCACATAGGCCAATAAGTCGACAGTTGTGCAAATTGTCAACAAGTTAGAAAAATTTCAATGGGGTCCCTCAAGGACTCAGCGTGAAGAAGGGGTTCCACTTAAGGGACGCACTGCTCGAAAGTACGAAAGAGATGTTTCTTTCTCAAATAGATTCATCATCATGGAATCCTTTTGAAAGATGTTCACTTCATCAAGGAATTCAAAAGGAAGGAGATGCCCCCACGTGCAAGGGGAAGGTCAAAGTTGTTCCTACTTTGGAGGAAGATTCTCAAGTTCTTTCTTTACAAACCCATGATGAAGGAAACACGTTCCATTAGGGTTTCTAGTCGAGAATATGATTCTTCAAAAAGAAGTTTGTGAAGATTCTCAAGAAAATATTTGTTGGCAATGAATGTGTTTTCTAAAAATCAAAGTGTTGTAGAAGTGGTGTTGTCACACATGAGAGGGACAACTCAAGCAAAACAGAGAGAAAGATAAAGAAAAAGAAAAAGAGAGAAGATAACGCAAACAAAGGGCATAGGGGTAGCCTGATATTTCAGGGTCAGAACTACTCATAAATATATATATATATATGTATTGTAATAGTATATAAAATAAACTTTCATTAACCCCCTACTATATTAGACCATGTGAAGAATGAACAAGAAGACAAAGTAAAAATAAAAAATTGGATCAACATGGAAGGGAAGCCTAAATTCCCCCAATGCTTTGCATCATCCCCAATTTATTGAAAATCAAGTCACAAATATGGAAGAATGATGATACAAATAGAAGAAGGTTTATGAAACAAAAACCATGCCTATATCCAAGCACCAATAGGGGTGACAAGGGTCATCCAGGCACACATAGCATGATCACGGGGGAACACATCACAACACACACACACACACACACACACACATCTAATCTAAAGATAAAGAAGAGGCCTCCTCCTAACACTGATTGACTAATAGGTTGTTTGCTTCCCACTCTAGATCATTGTAGGGGGAAGGAGGACGAGCCTACAGTGGTGGAATGTTAAGAGGAGGGGCATCCAACCCTCTCGCAACAAGGGATAAGGAAGAGGGACCTGCAAGGTCCTCTCCATCAAGCTCTTGTGGAGCTAAGGTCAATGATTTTGTGAAGATCTCCGACAAGGCTAAAACCTTGTCCAAAGAGTTAAACATGCACTTAATAGGAGTGCCATGTTTTACCTCAACGAACAGAGAAGGTTGTGCTCGAGATTCAATGCTAGGCTCACTGAGTGATTCAGGATTGGTGATGAACTCAGGGGAAGCCGAGATTGGTTCTATCACTAGGATAGAACAAGTCAGCGCGGGACCACCTTTTGGAGAAGGTGGGATCCTCTTATGTCCCTGTTGTTGGAAGGACCACTTTCTACCTTTTGTTTCATCGAGGGATGTGAACTCCCCACATACGAGACAAGAAGTGTAGTGGAAGAGGAGGAGAGAACCGTGGTAGATACGACCGAAGTGTTTGTCATATCTATGGGTTTTAGGAAAGGTTGGACATCTGGAAGGGACATCAATAGAGGTGACTCCACCAAAGGAGTGATGAACACCTGCACCTTTTTAGGGTTAGGTGCATTCATACTCACAGTAGAAGTCAGAAGCGATACAGAGCTAGACTGAATGGAAGCAAAGGGGAGGAGAGAGGAGGATGCATCAGGAGGCCCTGATAAAGGGGCAGTAATCTCCTCTTCCTTCCTCTATAAGGTGGCCTGCTTAGCCATGATAGCCTTTCATCAGCACTTGCACTCCTTCGCAAGGAGGTTCCTGCAACTCTTTGAACTGGAGGCCAAAGACTAGGAAGGAACAAAAGGCTCTTGCTTAGCCATGGGAGTGTCCAATACAACCATTTCTGACAAAGGAATAAACTCTTGAATGGGAGTAGGAGGAACAGGTTGAAAAGAAACGAGGGGAGTCAACTCAAGTGCCTTGGTAGCAGGCATCTTCCCATTCACTGCTTTAGGAGCAAGAGTGGTAGGAGGCCGTGGAGGTCGAGACATAGAGGATTCCCCATGGGGACCATTCTTCCTATTATACCGAATGGGCCTAGGCTCTGTGGGTAAAATAGGAAGCTCAAACGCGGGTCGCTTGTGCTTTCACCAAGCAGGCACCATAGGATTCTCCCACAAATGCGGAATGGAATCCAATGGAGCCTCAGCGGAGTGAAAGGAAGCGTTAGGCTGAATAGCGAAAGAGGAAGAAGGGGAATCTTGGGACCGCTTCTCTTCCCTTCTACATGCCTTGACGACATCACTATCAACTTTTAAGCAAGCCCTATGTGAAACGAGATAAGGTGATGGAGGGTATCTCACTTTCGGCCTTAGGTGCCCTTCTTATAATTTTGATATGTTCGGTGCAGGAGGTTTGTCCCTGGTGGGAGAGGACCAATGGGCGCAACCCAAGAGTAATCCAAGGAGTAGCTACCATGAGCAACTAGTGGTTTATAATCGGTGTCATAAATCATTTGCATGGAACCCTAATGGATAAATTTTAAACACTTATGCATGACTAAGGGTACGAAATTCATAGCTACTAACCAAGGGAAACCTAGCTTCACTCTAAAGAGTTCATACCTAGGGATTATGTCGAACAAAAGATTCACAGATTTAGGTTCAACCAAAACCGATAGGACAATACTACCCAAAGGGGGCACAAAAATTCCATCATGCATGCAAATGGTGCTCATGGGTGCATCGTACCCATCTTTGTGCAAAACATTGATTAGCAAAATCTCCTTAGTTATAATTTTTACTTGAGATGTTGGATCAATGAGAACACCTTCTACGATGTTTCTGTTGATTCGCATGGGGATGTAGAGAGGAGATGGTTCCCTATTAAAACCCATCAGTTCGTCCTATGAAGTGAAGATTATACCAACACCATTAATCACAAGGGATAGGTTGATGCAGGAAGGAGGCCATTACATATGCACACTAGATGATACTTTCATAGAGTCTCTAAAAGGTTAAAGGATAAGATGATAACCCAATCAAGGCTTCGTTACACAACACCTTTGAATCCTTCCAACTACGCCTACTAGGGGTTGCAGGTTGGGTTGTAAGGTGAAAGCCTCAAAACACTCACACCTACAACAATCCTAGAATATGAGGAAAGGAGCTTTTAGTATTGCAAAACGAAACCAAAATGGTTCACGTTGGGTTCACCAAAAATTTAAGAGAGGGGGACCAACCACGTTCGAGGCCCCAGGTCATAGAGAGCCAAGAGCAGAAGGCTTCCCTAACTTACCTCAGCTTAAAAGGGGTGTTTTCAAAATGAGAGATGAGAATGATGAGGACTAAGAGGTCTTTCAATCACTCTATAGACCCAAAACTTAGAATGAGGCTAGGAAATACAGTTTTTAGGTTCCACACTATGCCTCAAGTAGCTCTCTGCTCGAGGACGAAAGTGCGGTTCTAGTATGACAGCGCGACACGCTGGCATCTATACAACCAGAGGACCAAAAAGACAATGTGAACTAACAGAAAATAGGTTGACAACCTAGCTAGTCACTTCCAAAGGGACAAAATAGAGCTATAAAGCAGGACAAATACCAACAAATATGATAAAGCAAATATATGAGAGTTAAGATGACAAGAATGATCTCACAAAGGAACTCATTCACCAACTAACTCCAAAAAGCATGTCCACCTACACAAAAGAAAGAGGAAATTTTTTGTGGGACTGTATAGGGGTGTTCCTCAGTCAGACCCTCGTTTTGGTGTTTCCACCTCCATGAACAACCAAGATAGCGATAATGGAGAAAAAGTATGATAAAGGAAGAATGAAAGGAAAACATAATAACACTACAAAATAGCATTATGCTACCCAACCAAATTGTAGAGGAGAGGAGTGAAAATTTTACCACCTCCACTAAGAGCTCACTAGCTAATGGAGGAGAAAATGAGAGGACTCAAGTCCCTATTGCAATGGTGTTGTTCCACACTTTCTCTACAAAGTTGATGAAATGCTATTATTGCTGCTATGGAGTGCAAAGTGTTGCTTGAGAGTGATGGATGCTAAGAGAATGCTTGAGAAAGTGTGTAGAGAGCTGAATTGAATTTTTATAAGGATTGTTTGAACTTGTGAAGAAGATCAAATGAATGAAGGAAGAGTGAATTTGAAGGGAGAATGATAAAAATGACCATATTTGGGTCGGTTGGTCGAAGAGGGGCATTACAAATTGACCCCAATGGGAAGTGTAACACCTCTATAGGCTTTAGACACAGGAATCCGTTAGGAACGTAAGCGCATCGCACAGACGTCTATGCACCGCGTGGGCATCCCCAATAGTTATTCTTCTTCCAATGCACAAAATAGTCGCCAAGTGGAATGAAGGCAGCTGACTGATGTGGATTTTTGCTTTCGGAATTGGTTTTCTAAGGTGAGGGAACATGAAAGGCGAATTTGCATAAGGGGTGCGAATTTTCTCCTATACAACTAGATAATGATTGCATCTATGGTATGGAGATCAACTCCTTCAAAAGATGTGTCTTAAATAGAGGAAATTTATGACAATCAACACTTTTTTTTGTAAAATATTGTACATATTATCTTTGTTTTTTATGCTTTCGAAGAAGTGGTGTTGCACATCCTGTGTTATCCTTAAGAGGATGTATGATTTAGGTTGATTTTCTTCCTCTAAGTATATTTTACACATGACCAATTTTGTTGTATTAAGACAAGCCTTGTTTCAATTTTTTGTTTTCCCTTGTGAATGATGTGCCCAATGAATTGGTTAAATCTTCTAGCTCCCATTTTTAGCAGAAAAAAATCCTACAAAAGTTTCCAAAATGTAGCCACTCTATGCCTCCCCCCTTACACTCTTCACTAATGATAAATGATATGAGAAATTCAGTATGAATTGTGTCAATCTCTACAAATTTCTAGGGTTTTAGTGTCATATTCTTAGGTTTTCTCTAAATTAATTAACCCCTAAACCATTTGGCTCCTTTTTGTGACCTAATTTCTATTTTTGAGTTGACCTACTTGACCCATTGTGGATTATTTAAATTATGTTTCTATGTCTTCAACATCATTTGTCAACCAAACCCTTTATTTTTCTAACTAGTTGAGCCAATTAATCACATACATTTTAAAAACACTTAATTCTCCTATTATTGTGCTAACATGGTGATCCATACCATTTTCCACTTGGAATCCATGTGAAATTATTTCATTTGAGTGTATGTTTCCTTTAGAGAACATCTTCAAATTTTGCAAGCCTTGTAAAGTTGTGATCATGTGCTTGGCTTATCCACGCCACCCTCAAGGTGACATGGTTTTCCATGGTCTCTTCTTTAGTAGGCTTGTGTTGTGTGTAGTGGGACAATTTCTTAACAACTCAAATTCAAACCAAAGAGGGCCTGCTAGGTGGTGATTTTTCATTCCAATGCATAAATTCTTCATAGCATAGGCTCTAAAAGGAATATTGTTTCAAAGCCACACTAATGCACTTTTCTACCACTACGGCCACAAAAACCAAGGTATATAGCGTGTCTATAGGCTTAGAAATATCTATGGGATCCACCTCTAGCTCAGGGGCACTTATTTGGATTATTTCTTCATAGTGCAATTTTTCCTTACCCTCTTAAGAGATTCTTGTGCTAGCACGCTAGCTATCCAATCTGGATTGACGACCCAAACTCAAACATACAAATGACTAGCACTATGCTTTATGTTTTGGTGTGGATGGATATTTGTTGCAAATTGATGGATTCAATGCAACAATCACTTCTACAACCACTAATTATGACCTTTGATGGCTCTAGAGAAATCTTCAATGCTTTCTCCATAGATCTAAGGAAATTAAAATGTCATACTACATTCACTAATCTACGAACTCCCCTAGCCACGTTTTTTAGTGGATTTTATGGGAGTTTCTTGCACTCCACCTTTAATTCATCAATACTGAGATAGTCCTAGAAGTTAGGAATGTTTTACCCACACCTTTAGATCATATTGAATTGAATAGATGTCTGCTCTTCATTGGTCTTGCAGGCGGTTAGGGTTTTTATGGTTTTTTGTTCTATCTCAAAATAAAGCTTGATTGAGACTCATTTTGTAAGGGTTATTCCTTTTTTTTTTGCTCTAAAAAGATATAAAATTTTGCAACTTTGATACTGTAACAGGCCTATGCCTCCTTATTAATGAAAATTTCATTTTTAACCTCCTTTTTTGTGCTTGCATTTTGTGTAAATATTTTTACCTTTGTGCATGTATGAATATTTATCATATTTTCTAGGTCAATGCATTTAGGTTAGAGGGGAATTCAGCCTTCTCTAAAGCTATGATCTCAGTAACAAGGGTTCCACACCTAAGATCTGTTCCATTGTGTCATTGAAATGTTAGACCTAGTTCAACAAGGTGTAATTTCATGTGACAACACTTTGTAAATTTTGGGTCACTTGTGGTGCCTATGTTTTATTCCCTTATTTTTAAGGGTTGGTTATAATGTTTGTCCTTAGGTTCATTTCTTAGTTGGATTTCTCTTTCTCCTTGATTCACTTATATATCTAATTTTGGTTTTTCTTCTTCATTTTCCTTATGTGTTGCATAACATATTTTCCCTAGATATTGATTTTCTTTATCCATCCACTCAATAAGTTTCCATATTTCTTATGTTTTCAGTGGTGGTGGAGTATGTTGATAATTATCTATTGTATTTTCTCTCATAGTTTTGAATATAATTTCTTTCATTTTTAGTAATGTGTTATGAATGTCTTCATTTATGCCATAGAAGGAAAATGTATGTATGAAACCCTCTTGAAGATTTCCAATCTTTTGTTTATATTCTCCTTTCCTGGTTAATATACCAGGTTTGTACTACTAGTGTTAAGGTGTAGTAGAATTTTTTTATATATAATCTACTATCATATTATCTTCTACCCTTCAACATCATTATACAAATGTCCAAATTTTCTTTTAGTGGGACTAATTCATATTATTTGGGAATTATTCATGTTCCTCTTCTTCTGATAAATATCATGTTCATATTAGAATTTCAAATGTGTATCATCTGAGAATATTATTTTGGTGGGTTTTCCACCACCTAATTGCATACAAGGGAATGTTTGAGTGCAACTAACCATAAATCTTATTTGTCAAACATTTGTTCCATATCCTCTAAGTAGGTATTGAGATCCCCAACCCCTAAATATTTGGGTAGCTTAACATGTGAGATCTCCCTTTAAATGTTATTTATTTGTTGTAGTATTTGGGGAGTAATTGTAGGGGTGTCTTTGTCTTCATTTTCATTATTGCGCAATAAGTTTCTTAAGGCTACGGTAGGTTGTGATAGGTTTTCTAATTTTGTAAATACTATTCTAAACCTATATAGTTTTTGGGATGTTAACTTTCATTCTTTTCAAATCCATTTATTTAGAACTTATTCACTATCAATACTTCCATTGTCACTTTAAACCTCTATCTCCCACTCTAAGTTTGTTTCTTCTTCTATTTTTTTTGGGGAAACTTGGCTATGGAGTATAGAAGACTAGAATTTTAGTATTTTCTTCCTTTTTTTTCTGAAGTTATTTCTTCTACATATGAATTATCTAATTCTACTCCTAAAGGAATGTGGACTATCCTATTTTTATTTGTAAAGGATAATTCTTCCTTTTTTAATCTACTATACATATGAATTGTCTACTTCTACTCATAAAGGCATGATGACTATCCTATTTTTATTTGCAAGGGATAGTTCTTCCTTTCTTGAATCTACTATACCATTTGAATTAACAAACCATTATAACCCTAGTAATGCATTGAAAGTGTCAAATGGTTTTTTCATGGTGACTATCTCAAATTCTACAACTTATTTTATTCTTGAGACATTAAATTCTACTTTTTTCCATGTCACTATCATCCCCATGGATTATCCATCAGCTAGGTTGATGTTATATAGTGTATTTCCTAGTTTTTGTTTTCCTAAAAAAAAATTAAATTCTTGTTGGGAGCATGTTGATATCTAACCCTAGATCTATTGTTATCTATTTATTTTTCTTCTAATTGATGTGTGTGGTAATCATAAGTGGTCTAGTCTTCCATTCTTTATCTATTTTGGACATTTTCCTAACCTATGGTTTTAAGATTTCTTTCTTATTCCAATATTTATAACATTGTTTAAGTTTCCTTAATAATTTATCATGTTGTACTAATGTGGCTAGCTTCTTTGGTGCAGTATCCTCTTCTTATGAGAAAAAAATATTTTGTTGATGTTAATTTTATTGTTATTGACTAATAGTCTTCCTATATTTTTCAACAATGGGCTCATGCTGATATTTATTGGTGAAGAAATTTTATTCCTCTTCATCATCATCTTCATCTTTGGCATCATGGATAGGTTATTTTTCTCTTGTGGTGATCAAACCTTAACTAGTTACCAACACAATTTTATTCTTCTTTTTGTGGTCAACCTGGTCCTTTTATTTTGGTTTTTGTTTTTTCTCTAGGTACTCTTCTTCAAAGGTTTCTTCTTCATCAAACGTTTTGTATTTATATACTTCTTCATTTTAGTACCTTCTAACTCCTTGCAATATTTCCTTGGGTACTTTTCTCATGACTCTAGCCCCTCTAGGTGCATTAGAACCTTGCAACTTGTCACTTATTTTATTGTGGTAATGCATTTTGGAAGTACTGTTGTATTTTTCATAAGTGAATATGTTGTGATCCTAGTTACCATAAAAAGAAAACTTCTATTTGTCAGACCAACATTCTACTACATAATTCCTTTTCTTTTTGTATTCATAACAATTTGCATCCTTCTTACTATGACCACTTCTACCTCTTCCTCTTCCTCATTTGTAACTTTTGAAGGTCCTTGTTAGGATAAGTTGACATTAATCTTGTAATCCTAATTCATTTTCATGTGTCTCCATGATCCTTGGAATGTGTACTTGGACACATAAGGTCATGAAAGATACAAATATTTAATATTTATTTATCTATGAAAATTTTTAATTACATCCATGGAGGATCAAGTCATCAATGGCGGTTACAAATTTTAAATGTAGATTAATCTACTTGGGCTTCTAGATGGGAGATGAAGAGTCAACCCATTGAATGTTGGGGCACCAAGTTTTTCATGTTGTACATGTCAATTATCAGGAGTTATGGAGCACTAGGATTTTCCAATTCCTATTGGTTATGGGCTAGGCACCCATGTGAAGGCCATTGGATGATTTATTATAATTTTTTAAGTTTACATATTGTCCACTAAGGGGGAGTATATTTTATGCATGTTGTTTTACCACTTGTTTTGAGATACCATAGTTATATCCTCACCTCTATCTTTTCTATAAATGGGTACCTTAGGTTAGTAGTATGTATGGTTATTTTGCAAGTTAAAGAAGTAACAAATTGCTATTGAAATACTATCAAAGAGATATGTTGTATTGATGCACTCATTTGAAAGATTAAAACAAGAATTAAATCTCTTTGGGTTGGATTTTTTTCCTACAAGGGTTTCTCCACATAAATACTATGTCACTTGTGTTCATTGTTCTTTCTTTTGTTGAATGTGTATCACTTAAATAATTTTTTTGTTTAATCCTGGATAAGAATATATATTTCATATTTACATACATACTGTGAAAGTTAATATTAGAGTAGTTTCCCCTTGATTTCTAACATCTAGTATAAGAGCTAATGGTTCCATTGAAAGAGGGACACCTTTCTGTTAAGTTTTGAAGGTTTTTTGGATACAGTGGGAGCTTTTGCATCATCGGTTTTACATATTTGTGAAGAATATTATATTTCATGGCTTCGACCTCTTATATAGATATTGATAAGTTCAATGGATATTGGTAGGAGATGTGGAAGTTGAAGATATAAGATTTCCTAAAAGAAAGAGATCACTAGTTGTAAATTTCCAATAAAAATAAGTCATCTAAAATATCTAATAAAGATTGGTTTAATCTTTATAAGAAGCCACAAGGAACCATAGGGTTTTTTCTTGAAAATTATATCCTCTTGATTTTTTTTTAGGAAGCTATTACATACAAATTGGGGAAGAGACTAGGTGATATTTACTAAACCAAAAGTCTTACTAATAATTTTTTATCTCAAAAGATAGTTATATTCATTAAAAATTAAGGATGGTGATTCTATTGTATATCATTTAAATGATTTTTATTTTGTTTTAAGTCAACTTTCATTTGTAAATGTTAAGTTAGAAGAGGAAGATAAATGCATCTTTTTACTTTGTTCTTTACCCAAATATTGGGAAAATATAATTACCGCTATCAATGGTAGTGATGTAGAGCCAAAGATGGTTAACCTCATTGTTACACTTCTCTCAGAAGAAATGAGAATAAATTCCATGAATTTTATCTCCCAAGATGCCTTGCATGTGTGAGGAAGATCCAAAGAGAAAGGAGGGCCTAAAGTGGACAAGAAGAAGGATAAGTCAAAAGGACATTCTAAAACCCCAAGAAAGAGCAAAGTAAAGTGTTAGAATTGTGGAAAATAGGGCCATGTGAAGAGGGAATGTAAGAAAAAGAGTGTAGACTCCTCCACAGTAAAGTCCTTCGATGATGATTATAATGATGCTTTATTTATTTCAACTAACATATGACTCCTCAAAATGATTGGTTTCCTACATATTTAGTGTATGATGGAGGATTTTTTTTCCTTGGTGATAATGACACTAAGCAAATTTTTCGTAAGGGAAAGATAAAGTTATGTTTCAGTGATGGAAAAGTTAAAATACTTGATCTTTTTTTGCATATTCTAAGACTAGTGAGAAATTTACTTTATGTATACAAGCTAAATGATTATGAAATGCATGTGATGTTTGATCAGTTTTGTAATTGCAAGTTGGTATGAGGGAATTGGTGGTTCCTAAAGGATATTAGATAGGGACTTTGTTTAGGCTTAATTCCTCCACTTTTTGTAATTTTTTCAATGTGATTAGCTCTGAAAATGCTTGTATGTTGTGGTACCAATGTTTGGGTTACATAAGTGAAAAAAAATATTAGGACCATTATTAATAAAAAAATGGTTGAATATTTTTTTTGATTATTCAGTTGGTAAAAAATATTTTTGTGAGAATTGTGTGTTTGGTAAAAAAATCATCATTTCCCAATGGGACTAATAAGGCTAAGAGATTATTAGAAATCACTCATTCATATGTGTTTGGTCCATTGGATGCTTATAATTTTGGAAAATCTCAATTTTATGTTGCATTCATTGATGATGTCTCTAGATAAACCTAGATTTATTTTATGCATGCAAAGTATGAGGTTTTCACTAAGTTTAAGGAATTTAAAGCCTTAGTTGAGAAGAAAACATATTGTATAATACAGGTGTTGAGATTTACAATGGTGGTGAATACTATTCTAGAGAATTTGATGAGTTATGTAAGCATGTAGGTGTTGTTTAGTAGAAAACTACTCCTTATACTCCCCAACAAAATGGGGTAGTAGAAAGAACGAATCAAACTTTGATGGAAAGAGCTAGGAGTATGTTGAGTGGTGCTAAGTTAGATTAGTGCTTTTGGACATAGGATATAAGCATTAGTTATTTGATTAATCAATCTCCAAGTATTCATCTCTTGTTGATAAAACTCCTTATGAAGTTGGATAGATATAAGGTCTTCTATTTCACATTTAATGGTCTTTGGTTGTGAGTCTTATGTTCATGTGGCTCAAGAAAAGTGATCTAAATTAGATCCAAAAGTTCATAAATACATCTTTGTAGGTTATGATAAGAATGTAAAAGGTTATAAGTTTTATTTTAGAATTGTGAAACAAGCACAAAACCACAAACCATAGGATCAAACAACAAACAAATACACCTTCTACACAAGAGATCTGGAAACAATATGTGCAATATTCTTCAACAAGAAAAAACTACTGAAGCAAGAGACTTTCAAGAAGATACGAAATCTCCAGATATTCTCCGTGAGTAAATGCAATGAGGGTTGAATGCTTATAAGAGAAAATCCCCAAATGAGAAAGGGATCAGATCATGACAAGTGTCAACATCACATGAGATGAGACATAATGATCTAATATTAACTCAATTAATAAAGCATAAAACACTCCTAAGTTTAGCTTAAGTGCATGAGAATAAATTAGACTAACAATCAATTAAAGATTAATTAATTATTAGCTAATGCATGATTACTATAACACCCCCCTTAAGATGAACTTAGGGAGTAGCTAAAAACCCTAAAAAGAATGCATGATGGGTCCTAACAAACAAGGCCAAATAAGGTACCCATGTACAAATAAAAAATCTCTATAAAGCGAAAAAATAGAGAAAACCTCATGGGAAAAACTCCACTCCAAGAAGAGATAAAAGACAAGTGAAGGACTGAAGAAGCCTCTAGACAAGACAATGTAGTCCCAAAAGATAGGAAAAAGGGATGAACAAAAAGAACACCACTGAAGCATGAAGAAGCTGCAAACACTATCGAAGAATGACTGTTGTAATGTTGAAAGAAGAACCTTCACTGGAATATATGATGATCAGGATCAAGAAGAAAAGAATCTGTATGAGTGCCCCTAACGACACTACTCGAATCTGATGGAAAACCAAGGCAAACATCAAGAACTCAAAGATATAGATGGAACAAGTACCAATAGTCTGAATAATTGATCATGTGAAAAATGGAAGGTCGCCTCCAAAAATAGGAATGCAAGAGTGTCCATATGGTAAGTGCTCAATCTCACTGAAATGCATGGGTAACCAACTGTTGCATCCACCTAGTACATAGGAACAAATACTGTATGCATAGCTCACTCCAACACGAAACCAAGGAAGCATTAGCACCAATAGTAGAAACCCCCCCATAATGCTAACAAGGGAGAGCTATGATAGGTACAATGAAACTAAATACCTGAATGCAGTGCATGATAAAGAACCAAGAACATCTGAATGTGCAGACATGAAAGTACAAGCAGATATAAAGGGTGTGCAAACCAAGGCACACACACATTAGAAAGGTATGAAGGAAAAAAAAGGAAAACATCAACCCCCATGGCACTTTATGTCATAGTGCGAGTACAATAAGGCACAAAGTGATGTGAAAGATCCCATTATACAGGTGCAATACAAAGGCACTTTATCTTAGTGCATTTACAAATGATAAATACATGCAATGTGAGCCCATAAGGTCCAAAAAAGGACAACAATAGAGAAGAAGGATTTATGAAAAAAACCAAAAATAAAATCTAGAAACCACCTACACCACTGCAAAGATCTCAGAACTACATTTCTTATGATATCTCATTTTCCCATTTTCGACATCGTATGCAAAAGTTATGCCGAAAACACTAAAGGAAACTCTAGAAAAGAAGATCTAACTTTGACTAGAAATAACAGGCACCTAAGAAAAAATATTGAAAAAATACCTACACCACTGGAGATTACTTTGAGTTCTCTTTCTGATGATATCTCGTTTGCCCGATTTTGACACCATGGGCAAAAGTTATGGCCTCTAGAAGAAAACTGCCCTCAAAGGGAAAAATACACAGTCGTTGTATTAAATTTGTCATCCAAATGACCATCACAGCAAAACACTGGGCCTAAAATTGATGACCATTTGACCGTCACCGAATTTGAACAATTCGGGTAGTAGAAAAAAAATGTTTTTTTTAAAAACAATTAAAAAATAGAATGAAAATTTTTTTTATTAAAAATTATATTTGGGTGGGGGAGCACATGGGCCCACCCTCACCACTCCCCATAAGGGTCACGAGCCTGCAACCTGTGGACTCCTGCAGGCCATAGTATTGCAGTATGTAGGTTCTGCGATACTTGTAGGGCTGCAATCCTGTAGTACCTACAGGGATGCAGGTACTATGTACCTAAAAAAAAATCCTTTTAAAAAAACACATCACCTATTTTTTTATAATTTTTTGAAAAAAAAAAAATTACCAGGCCTGCAAAAAAAAAAATTCTCCATCCGCGTGTAGATGGCCGTACGAGGTCGTACGACAATTTTTTTTGCCTCAAAGGTCAACTGCTCAGATTTCGATGATTTGACGGGAAATCTTAAGGTTTTTGGGCCTTTTGAGCACAATGGAAACCTTCGTTTTGGCTGAAAATGCACCAAAAATATAGCTACCCTCCAGATATGGAGACTAAGCAACCGCTTCAAAAACTTGTAGATTTGGCATCTAGAGTCGAAATCAAGTAAAACAGAAGCCAAATTTAACTTTCTTGATAGCTTTAATCTAATGGTGAGGTTCTTTTCATGCTAAAATGCACCAAAAAATTTCTCACCTCCAAAATTTGCAAAAAGAGCAAAGGGGATTTAGATCTGAAGCCTACAACCCTTGTTGAAGAAGAAAATCTCATAAATCGAGAAGGGGTTTGATGAATCCATGCTCTGATACCATGTTAGAATTGTGAAACAAGCAAAAAACCATGAGCCACAGGATCAAACAACAAACAAATACACCTTCTACACAAGAGATCTACAAACAATATATGCAATATTCTTCAACAAAAAAAAAGCTACAGAAGCAAGAGACTTTCGAGAAGATATGAAAGCTCTAGATATTCTCCGTGAGTATTTACAATGAGGGTTGAATGCTTATAAGAGAAAATCCCTAAATGAGAAAGGGATCAAATCATGAAAAGTGTCAACATCACATGAGATGAGACATAATGATCTAATATTAACTTAATTAATAAAGCATAAAACACTCCTAAGTTTAGCTTAAGTGCATGAGAATAAATTAGACTAACAATCAATTAAAGATTAATTAATTATTAGCTAATGCATAATTTCTCTAACATTTTATAATCCTCTAACCCGAAAATGATTTATTCTAGAGATGTAATTTTCAAGGGAGTTTAGATCTTATTCAAGTGAAGAACAACCAAACGAGAAAGAAAAAACTAAAAAAATGTATTTTGAGACTAAATTGAAAACCAGGAAGACACACATATGGAAGAGCAATTAGATGGTTCAAAGGATGGAGAAGAAGAAGAGGGTTAAGAGAATTCAAATCATGTGTAAGATGAGCATACACAATAACATGTAGAGTCCATTACTCCTACCTTGAGAAGATCTACAAGACAATAGAATCCAATTGACAAGTATAGCCCACCAGATTTTCATTGTGTATTTTCTTTGTTAAATACTAGTGATGAACCTTGATATTTCAATGAGGCTCTCTCTTTGGAGGATAGCAAGTCTTGGATGCAGGCCATGGAGGAAGAGATGATGTATTTATATAATTGTGACACCTAGTTGTTAGAATATTATCATTGATGTCACAAAAAATTAATTAGAATATTGTCATTGATGTCAAAGTGAATGAAGGAGATTGTTGGATCATGTTTATGAAGAAAATTGAAGGCATATGGATAAGATTGTTAGTAAGAATATTATCGTTGATCTCAAAGAAAAAATTAAGTAAATAATTAAGTCCAAAGGCCACTAATCGTTATCTATTTTTGTTGGTAGAAGATTTATATTAAAATAATAATAAGCCCTGTACAAAGGTTGGCCGACTATATGATGGAGTATTTATTTAATTTTTGAATTTCTAAACTTGGTTGACCATATTGGAAGCCATGTATAAATATATATTTGTGATTGTAATAATAGTAATAGCTAAATACACTAGATCCATACAAATTTAAGCAATATTTAACTACCTAAGCTACAATCCCAATGAGATGTTTGAAAGCTTCAAAACTAAGCAACCATTAAACTAAGCATGAAATAAACCATGAAAGCATAAAAGGAACCTAATCTAGAACTCCAAAACTTATCTCATTGGGGTATTGGTGTCATATTGATATGGAATGACGACCCTTTCCCAATCCCTTGGATAAAATGATCATCTAATCGAACTCCATTGATGAAAGCTTAAGCCAAAATAGATGAAACTATGCTATGGATGGATGAAAATGGTTAAAAGCTAATAATGGATGCAAGGATGAATAAAGATAGTATTCAAATGTGCAACATAACTTTTCTTTGATGGAATTGGATCCATTTCTCTCCAAAATGTGAGGTATTTATAGGAGAAAATGGCGAATGAAGGGCTAAGATTGATTTAATCAATCAATGGTCAAGATGGAATCAAGGGTGAAGACATGGATCAAGGATTCTCATCAATGGATGAGAATCAAATATCACATTGATCAAAGAATCAATCAATGGCTCACAATGATTCAAACAAACATACTTCCTAAAACTAAGGAAGTTTGTTAGAAAAATATTATATTTTTTGGAGCCAAATAGAAGAATATTCCAAGGGAATATTCCCTATGCAAGTGGATGGGTGAGGAAAATTAGTAATTAGTCAATTAATTGTGCAAGTTGAGGAATATTAGGATGCTCATTAAATAATTTATTTATTTAATGAAAAGGAGAAGTGACATTTAATTGAATGATTTAGATTATTTAATTAAATGAGAGGAGATAAAGGGGGGGTTTAAATTAAATAATTTGCATTATTTAATTAAACTAGATGAAATGCTAATGTGAAAGGGGGGAAATAACCTAATGACATTAAATAGATTAATATATGAAAATGATGCATTTAAATAAATAACTAGCTTATTTAATTAAATAGGCAAAAAAAAAATGAATTTTAGGACAAAACGATATTAGTAATCGGATTAAAGTGTGTAATATCATTCAGGACAATTTTAAGCATCTACATTTTTCCACTCTTTGAAGTGAGGTACCTGTTACATTGGTTCAAAGACTGATGCTTTTCAAATTAATGTTGTTTCTTAGATCATAAATTGAAAAATTCCTGATTTTTTCGGATGCCCCACTATTGCCCCAGTGGAAATAATTAAGCTAGTACCCTGCCCCCTCGAGAGATCAGGTGGAAATTTGAAATTTTTGGGTTGAGATCACGACAAAGATTTAGGATTAGTTCAGCTCAGAGAGGGAAAAATACACTTCTTAGAAAGCTCAGATGTTTGATGTAGATATATTTGATGATGTATAGACAGTCATCAGCCATGGATAGCCTCATTTATATTTTGATATATCACACATATTCGACACTTTGATAGAATTTTTAGTAAAGATAGAAGAATAAGAAGAATAAGATGGATGAATTACCCATTGATTTTGTGATTGATTTAGAAGTTCAACAAGCCTATGAGTCTTCAAGACTTTATTAGATATGGTGATGAGAGTGACGATATGCTCGTCTCATAGATTGGGATACTTGGGACCTTCTATGTTTGATATAACACATAGACATGATGCATCAAGGTATTGATAACCAGGATGGCATTGTACAATCTAGTGCTATGGACTTTGACTCTGCAAATAGATAGGAAAATCCTTGCTCACATCTTTACATACAAAAACCTTGTTGGAATGTAGTTTAGATGTTTAGAACATTTCAAAGCAAAGCATACACAATATTCAACAATATATTCCAAACGACCTCCCTACACACAACTAAGCAAGTATTCACCAAGATTATTTTACAAGAACATCCCACAAGCATAGCAAATGAAAGATAATGATCGATGCCCCATTCCTTTCTCTCTAAATCATTTTGATGGACATCATTGAGAGGTTCTTGGAATGGGTCAACAAGATAAATCATAAGACAAGATCAAAATGAACAAGCAATCAATGTTATCTATATCTCTTCCCAAAAGGTGCAATATGTTTTGTGTAGGATAAGTATCCAAAATGATTATCAATGATAATTCCCATTGTAGGAAGGATGCATCCTAGAACATGTTAGTGGATGGTGGAAGGTTGATAGGTTGTTTGAAAGGAAGTTGATATAAGGTTTGATTGACTGATCAAGAGTTTGATTTTTTTGTTGCATTTAAAGGTTCTACTTTTTTTTATTGTTGTACTTGTTTTTTGTTTGTGTTACCAAAGGGTGAGTGTGACAATTGATTTATTATGGATGGAAGTTTATTGCGAGTGAAAGCGAAATGGGATGGTTGGTTTTGGATTTTTTGGAATATTTCAATGTTTTTGATGTTTTGCAATGTTTTGAGGTTAATTTTGGTCTTTTTGAATGATTATGCATGAATGTTTATGTTTTCGATTATTTTAGGTTGTTTTGGAGTTTTGAATGTTTTTTGATGTTTTGGGTTTTTTCTAAGTTTTCATTTTTTTCTTGTATTTTTTTGAGTTTTCAAATGTTTTGGGTTTTCTGAGTTTTGACCAAAATCTAAAAGGGATTGACCTAGGGCCTTGGGGGCTTACCAAATATTAGCCTTGCCTACGTTATACATGCAAAGACCATGTAGTTTGAATGACTTTGACTTGTTATTGATGAGAGATGAACACTTGATGGATTGTTAGTTTATTATGATGGACTCCTAAAGGACTAACCTAAAGTTTCTCGGCAGCATATCAATGATGGCCTTGCCTACGTTCAAGCTTAAAGACAACATAGTTCGATAAGGGAATTTTTTTTATTTTTTTATGTTTTAGAATTGTTTAGAGATTTTGATGTGTTTTGGATTTTCTAAGATGTTTTGGATGTTTTTGGATTTTTGCACGATGTTGACAAGTGAATATACATATATATATATATAAATAACTTTTTTTGGGATATTGTTAAAAACCAAGCTAGGATTGATTAATTTGATTGATAGATTACCAATAGTGATAACATTGTTGAGGATGCACAACAGTGCAAGGTTAGTGTTGAACAACACAAGGATTGGAAAATGATATATCTTGAGATGATGATTGATTGATTGGGTAAGATAGATCAATATTTTGAAGCTAGGTAGTGGAAAAAAATCTATTGGAATGATTTGATGTGACGTTGAAGTGCAAGGTAGATACAACTGATATTGATTGTTTGGATTGATGTTTGATAAAAGATAAAGCTTGATAAAGAACATCTTCTTGTCAAAATGTGCCATGGGCTAGTGATTTATATTTTTTCTTACAAATGATTTGACCAATTTTATTTCATTTTAGAATATATTTAGATCACCACATAAGTTATAGGATATAGCTCAAGATTTATTTCCAAAGCAAGATGTAAGTATCTACTCCCAATGTCTAGCAATGTATGGAATGCTATGGGTGGATGCAATATGGATAAATGAATGGATTGATGGATGGGTATGCAAAGGATGTTGGGGATTATCTTGTGATAGGATAACATGTTTGGATAGAGTATTCCTCTTTGGACAATGCCTCATGGCTTGGATAATGTTGGTTAGGATAGGATCAATGATAGTGACCCATGTAAAGATGTTTACCATAAGTAAGTGTGAAGTACATATTAAACCTTTGCCAAGATCAAGATAAGTTAGATTGGATGAAAATGGATTGGATAATGTTCAAAAGGTTCTTGAATTTATTATGGATGGGATGAGATGCTTCCACTTGAAATGGTGCACATAGATGCTTGATTATACTTATGACACCTATTTTCTAGGTTTTCATCATGGTACTTGTCCAAAGTGCCACCAAAGAGGTTTTCACTAGAGGATGATTTTTCTCTTGACTATTTTCTTGATTTTTTAATTTCTTGAAATTTTATGCTCATGTTGAACCACCTAGTGGTGTTGATGTGGACGTTGGTGGTGTTGATATAGATGTTGTTTCTATCATGATTCTGATAGTATCCTGCTTGGAGGAGTTGTTTTGCTAAGATACGCGTGCTTGAATGTAACCCTTGGATTTTTTTGTCTTCTTTATTGATACCGGAGTTAACCTTACCTAGATGCACACATCGTGATAGAGTGCCCTTAGAGTCCTTATGATAAAGAGTTGCTTCCAATACACTGTCAATACGAGAGTTGGATACCATGAATATCGAAGTGGATGGTGGAATGCGTTGAGGGATATGAGATGTAGATGGATTGGTCGACAGTTTGGAATCTTTGATTCTCCAAACTTGGGATGATGAGAAATGATGGGTGGATATGGAGATTCAATTGGGACCAACTTCTTGATATACCTTGTAGGTCACTCTTGAAGCTTTCTTTTGTATCGATGGATAATTTTGATGGATGAACTTCCCTTTTTTATTTTTTTCCATAGTTTCTTTGACTAATGGAGTGTGATAGGGATGATTTTCTTTATTTTTCTTTGGTATCCATTTGAATTTTTCTTGTCCATTTTTCTTTTTCAATTCTTTTTCTTCAATAATTTGATCTTTTCTTTGATATAGACCTCTTTCTTGTGGTTGGTCCCAATTAGTGAGTGGAAAGATGCATGCACAATGATTCATGATATGAATGGTTGGAGTGTTGGTAGCTATTTCATCATAAGGAATCTTCACGCTCCCTATGTTGGTGTTTGCGTTAGATACAGTTTCCCCCAATATTATGGGATTATTACTGACATGCTTTGATTCTGCTACTGACAAACCATTTCCTTGATGTTCAAGATTTTTTAGCTTTGTTGATTTTTGATAATGCTTGATATCCTCATACTCACTTTCTTCAATTTGTATGGAAGATGTGTCTTATTTTGATGCTTCTTCAAAAGGTGTTGATGCTTTCCAATCAATATGAGTCTTCCTCATGATCCATTTCTGCTTACTCTTCAAAGGATGTCTCTGATTCACCATCCATGTAGAGGCCTTCTTCATGATCAATTTTTGATGTCTATGGATTCTTCTATGCCTTGATCATGTTTAAAGATATTAAGAGTAGGAGACTCTTGTTCCTTGGTAATGATATCAAGAGTATGAGACTCTTGTTTTGGATGAAGATCATCTACATGTCCATTAGGATTTAGCATCTTATGGGTAGATGGAGGAGTATGTGATATATGGATATGATCATTATTTGCAACATATTGTATGGATTGGAGAACACCCATTAGATCATGGTAGTATCTTGGAGATATGGATCCTTGATCTTGACTCTGTGTGGTGTTACCTTCAATACATTTTGGTTTATGTTCTTAACATGGATCAATTTCAAAGGATGGATTGTTTGCAAAGAGTTCTTGAATGTCTTCATTATGCATGGGTATTGGCTCAGTGTTTTCTTGATCTTCAAGTGAATTTGGATTAAGTGTGGGATTAAGGATTTCTTCAATATCGGTAACCATGAGGTCAAATGATGTCAATATGTCTTGGAAAGTGTTATCCTTGAATCTAGTTGCGCCAGATTCATAGGATAGCCCTCTATGAAACTTGTCCATTTCGTAGTTCCGTGCACTTCAAGCACGCAAAACAAGGAAATTTTTCAATTTCCCTCGATGCATGGTCCTAAACCTCAAATCATTTTTTTGAGGGTCTCCTTTCATTCATCTTTCGAATACCTTTGAAACAAGTATTATTGTCAACTCCCAAGTGTTGGGAGTTAGTCAAATTTTGGCTCATGTCAGAGCAATGATTTTCAGTGCTCCTACATGAACCTTAAGTTAGAAAAATACAACTCCAAGTGTTGGAGTGCTGAAAATCAATGCTCCTACACTTCGTATCAAACTTTGAGATGCAAAAGCCCTGAATTCAATGCTAGTGCATTTTTCCCTTGGTTGAGTCTACCACATGCACAAGTGATGATTTTCACTGCTCGTGCATCTATTTCTCCCCTATGTCCGCCACAATTAATACGAACCTTAAGTTGCATTTATGGTCTTTCCAAATCACTTAAAAGTGATTTTGAACTGATCTAGCTTCATTTTAATTCGCCTTTCTTCCTCCTTGTGTGGATCACTCTCCAACCTCCTGCGACTAGCATGTGAAGATTTCCTCAAGCTTTCAAACTAGGGTTTCGAGTTTTCACTAGGTACATCATTGCTTTTTCCTCTTTTTCAGGTTTCTTCTTTCTATTAGCTCTTAAATCTTTTTAAATTCTGGCTCACCATATTCCATATGTTTTTCATTAGCAGGGTTTCGATCTTTTCATGTTCTAAGTCTTCCTTTCTCTTTTGAAATCGCACATTGCTCATTGCGCCTTTATTAGGGTTTGTTATTATTTTAAAAACGCGACTTGGGTTGTTCTCTTCATGTTTTTACTTCACCTTTTTTTGTTTCTATTTGACCTTCAGAATTTAGCACTGAGTTCATACTCACCAAGCGGTGAATTTTTTAGTGTATGCATTCAAAATTATTGAAGCCTCATCATTTTTTGAAAGATCATTCTTTTAATTGTTCGAGTGGTTTTTTTCACCACTCGAACACCAAGTCTACCTCTCCAAACTATCGAAGCGGTGAAAAATTCCATTGTTGCATCCATAAACTTTCACCAACTCCAAGATGTAAGAGCGGTGAAAATCACCGCTGCTACATGGAGTATCTTTTCCAAACATATGTAGAAGTGGTAAAAATGTTTGCTTATGCATTTGACTCACAAAGGTTGAAAGACATGCTCGAGCACTAAAAATTAGCACCCAAGCATAAACTATAGTTTTCCCAATACATGCTCAAGCACTCAAATTTAGCACTTCGACACTTGTTTTTCCAAATGTAGAATACATGTAGGAGTGCTAAAAATTAGCGCCCCTACATGTAAATCATTATCTCAAGATGTAGGAGAGATGATTTTCAGCACTCCTACACAAAAAAGCAATTTTCTTTCTTATAACACTCTAGAATCACTATGCTTGTGCTCTAGACCTCGTTTCTTCACTCATGCTCCATTTTCCATGCAAAATAGTTGGTTCACACTTGCTCCAAATTTCTTGCTTGCTTCACGCTTCCCAACGTTGCATTTTCTCCTAACATTTGTTGATTCACTATTCTTGTAGTTCCTCTCAAGATCTTGTCAGGTGATCCAACAAGGTGATATACCTTGATCCTGTTGTTTCTAGATGACAACAAATAAGCCTCCATCATCTTCTAAGAAAGAGGGAAAAATGAAATACAAATATCAGGGTGTCTTTCCACCTACTGTGGTGATCTTGAAGGTGGATGAAATTAAAGACACCGAAGTTGGTCATCAAGACCTTGAGGATTTTTTAAAAAGAACTTAGCAAAAGCCCTTGAAAGACAACTTGAGATCTATTGTCCATAGCAATTTACACCTGGTATCCACATTCCTGAATTTTGCTCATAATACGGAGTTTTTTCTACGAGTTGCATCTAACTACATTAGAGATAATAGAAGTGTAATAGATTCCTTCAGACAAGTCATGGTGTGACTAGATCCTAAATTCTTTGATATTATTTTCTAAGTTCCCCAAATGGAACAATATATAAATATCTCAATGCAACAGGCACAAGAGGTTTATGATCAAGATCCAACTAAGGCTAAAAACTTGATTAGCAGACAATGGTTGAAAACACCTAGGCCTACTATCTCAAGATGGCCAAAGGGGATTCCTAGGAGTGATTTCAAAGAAGATGTCAGGGATATGGTTACTCTCCTAAGTAGGGTTAAAGAATTGTTAGATTCATCCCATTTTCAGGAATGGATGTATGAATACATCCACATCATCATGAGAAAGAAAGCTCATATTGATTGGGGGACTCAAATCAGTGATGAAATTCATGAGCAGTTGATAAATGTGCCAACCACTATGAATTTATACATGACTTCTTATTTGGTGTATGTTGCCACAGTAATGAGGCAGTTCCTGGGGCTGTTTACAAAGGGAAACAAACATTTTGTACCTATGTATGAGTATTTTTATCAATTGAAATTAAAAGAAAGTCTTCATCATTTCAGGAGGGTCACAGATGCCTTCTTCGCACCCTGCTATTCAATTTTGATCCAACTCTCAAAAAGAAGAGAGTATCAGATGGGGCATACAAAGTGGTTAGTAAAGTTGGGTGTATATTTTTGCAATTTCCAACTTTCACCTATATGAGAGTGGGTTGCTATACTGGGTGTCCATACATGTTGCCCAGATATCCCTCAGATAAGTGGATACTCATGGAGTTGTGCAGACAACTGATTTTAGTCCACAAGGAACATATGAGAATTCACAAACCGGGTTTCAAGTTTCCACTAAAAATTGGTAGACATACCGTTCATAGTGTACAAAAAGAAAAGTTATTCTATGCAAAAATGCAAATCATGATTGCCAAAACATACAAATATAGATTTGACTTTGACTACTAAGATGTGAAGAGGAAATTGAAGAAGGAACACCAACATTTCTATCGCTTTGAAGACATATGGGTGGACTGTAGGGATGAAGAAGACATCTACAAAATAGAATTTTGTAGGCTAACAATAGAGTAGATCAGAGATCATGGTGTGGCTGATCTACCAAAGGATTTCCAAGATCCTTGCAACATCCTAAACTTTGCCTATGAAGAAGATGAGATTGCTTGGAGGCCTTGATCTCCAATACAATGGTCTAAAAAGGAAAGTATCTCTATAAGGGAAAGCCTTGCTCCCATCTTGCAGAACACAACAAAATGGTTGCATAAACATGGTTTGCAAATGAAAGCTTTCAAGACCAAATAAGAAGGAGAAGCACCAGGAGCAAAAACTTGTCAACAACAAAAACTCCGCTCAAAAAACAAACAAACAACTACTCCCTCTTCTTCCCAAAGAGGTCCTAGAATCAAGTTCACCATTGGTAAGAAACTTATGCAAACTGTTGAAGAACATGAGGCAATAGAATCTAAACCTACAAATGCAGAAGGAAAGGAGCTTGCTTCTGAGGAACAAACATCCAAAGAAGAAGAAGGAAATGAAAGCAAAGAATCTGAAGATGAAGAAGAGTTTGCAGAAGAGGAAGAGTCTGAAAAAGATGAAGGAGAAAAAAAAGGTAGTGATGAGGAACTTGGGCATGACTATGAACAACCACTATCTCCTCATGAGAATATTGTTGAAGATATTCCCTGAACGTCATCGCTCATTACTTCAAATATTCCTCATACACCTCCCAATCCTAGCACTCCTCCAACATCTCTTCCTAATTCACCTCCTCCCACATCTACCATGCATACAGTGGAAGTTTCTATTCCCCCTATAGTATCAACTGTCCTTGCCACTCCCCCTACAATTTCAAAATTACAAACTATTGATGTCTTTTCAAGCTCTCCCTCATCCATCCCAAGTTTTTCATTTCCATCTTTTGATGTTTCTTCTAAAGCTCAATTCGATAGATTTATGAATGAGTCTTTGCAAAATCAACTTGGTTTGCAGTCCACTGGAGCAATCATGACATATACTACACTGATTGTTACCATACCAATCATTTCTATAGAAGTGGTTGCAACACAAGAGTTGACAGTGAGTCAATAAGAGTATACTTCCTCCCTTCCCCCTTGGTTGATCTCTCAAGTATCAAAGCGAAAGAAACAAATGATCTCCCCAGATGAGCTTAATATTGAAAAGATAGCTCCTCCAAAATCCAAGGGAAAGAAAAAGGAAAAATTTCATTCAAGGCTTTATGTTGAAAAAATTGATCATAAGTTTGTAGAAATTGGTCTATCGCCACAGGAAGAAGGAGATGTAAACATGGAAGACTACACTGTCACGAGAGTCTAGCCTGGAAAAGTGACAAATGCAAGTGCAAAGTCAGATGCATAGGTGGTCCTGGATGCATTAACGAGAAGGCTTGACAAGATGGAACATGCCAAGAATATGTACAAGGAGAAAGCCAAACATTATGCAACTGTTTTGAGGAATCTTGCAGGCTCTTCAGGAAATGTACAACCTATGGCTATGGTACGCCTTAAGGAACCATCAATACAAAAGGTGAAGAATTTTTCCTCTAAGGATAAGATGTTGTATGATTTCATTGATGAAATGATAGAACATGGTTCACAAGTCATAGCTACAGCAGATGAAAAGGCCACTTAGATAGCCAAGCTAAAATCAAAGCTTGATAAAGAAGAAAGCATACTTTCCTAAGAGAAAAAAGAGATGGAAAAATGTCTCATTTTGGTCATGGATGAAAGAGACAAAGCTGAGTAAGTTGGTGAAAGTTGGGGTAATTCCCGATAAAGAGAAATATGTGGAGGTAAGAGAATCTCTCAAGCACTGCATTCAAGTGATCAAGTCTCTTATTGAAGATATCCACCAAGTACAAGAAGATGTCGAAGGATATCGTGTTATCCTAGAAAATGGAATTAAGGAGTTACCAGGTAAGTTCCTTAATGAAGATCATATTTTCCTCCTGACCAGTGAACTTTCACAGATCTACAAGGAAGTCATCATGAAGCAAGTGGAGGATGAAAAATTTTCAAAGACCTCCATGCATGCAATTTGTGACATACAACTTTCTACTAATAATCTCAAGACACATCTTGACAGATGCAAGAAGATTCACTCATCTGCCATAAGATCAATCACAAGATTTTATACCCTTGTTGATTACACTATTGGTCTAGATGAGGAATTTGGTTGGAGACAAAGAAGAGATATGAAGACTTCCACGCCCAATGCAAGGAACCATGAAGACTTCTTTTCATCTCCAGTGTCAGATAGTTGTATGCTTTGATTTATGCATTTTGTAAATAGTTCTCGACATTTTACATGTCATTTTCCAAGATGTAATTACATGTAAAAACATAGATGTTTTCCCAAAAAGATGGAAAACATTTTTGAATAAGTCTACTTTTTAGGTGAGATTTTCCTAAATTTACTCACCTTACTTTCCTAAATTCGCTCATCTACTTTTCCTAGATTTTCTCTTCCCTCTCTTTTATAAATATGAGGGGATACTTTTGTAATAGTTATCTTTTATATTTTGCAATGAAGTGCTGCCCATTTTGAGAAGAAAATACATGAAACTTTGTGTTCATCTTTGTGAATCTATTTTGATCAATAAAGAAGAAAGTTGCATACCAAACTTTGTGTTGGAATCAATTATCTTTTGGATTTGATTGAGATTGGAAGTGATTAGTGATTGAGATCTAAAGGGCTTTGAGTAAATCCATGTAAACTTTGTGTTACAGTCTTTTATTAGAATTTATGATATTGATTGAATGTTGTTGGTGAATTTTCTACAAGACTTTATGATTGTATTTATTCATATTGTTAGTGGATCTATCGTGGAGTATCTAGAAGACTTTGTGCTTCTAATACAATACTAGTTAGATATCTCAAAGAATTCATTGGTGAAAGCTATGAAACGACTTTGTGCCTTCGTGAGTTTTCTTGTTTTATCATTTATCGTTATTATGTTGGTATTCTTGTTCTTTGCTTTGACAAGATAAGAATATCAGAATTACTGCTTTTTTTTTAGTTTGAAGTTGTATTGAATCAAGAACTCAAAACCGTGAAGCATTGTAAAACATATTCTCTGAAAAAAAAAGAGAATTATGAATGTGACACACCCCCATCTCTTAATCGTAGTGTACATCATTGTGAATACTTAATTAGTTTTACTTAGTTTCAATAAGCAGTAAGAAGGGCACCTCCCCTTTCTGAGATGAGAGATTGTATCTCACACAGATGTGGCTGAAAGCAAGTTTTGTAATCTATTAAAGGGATTACATAATTTTCACCCAACAAAAAGGACCGTTGCTAGACTTTGGTGAAATATGTTGATCATGCTTAGGAATAAATTCTTGAGGTATGTCATCTAACTCATTAGGTGATGTAGACACCTAAAAATGACCTAGGCCTACAAGCTTCATTTTTACCACTTTCGTCTTGGCATAATTGTGACATTTAATTATGTCCTTGGTCCACATTCGACTATTGATTAAATAATTCATAATTATTTAATTAATTCATGTCCTTTTATTCTTCATGATTATTAAATAAATAAATTCTATTTATTTATTAAATACGTCATTAATTGTCTAAGTCTTCCCTTAATTAAATAAATTGCTTAATTTATTTAATCACCCTTCTTCAGTCATTTCTTCCTGATTATTAAATAAATAAGTTTTATTTATTTATTTAATATGTCACTAACCGTCATAATTAAATTAATTAATTTATTTATTTAATTATTAGTCTTATCTGCTAAATTAAATAATTATCTTTAATTATTTAATTGCCTAAATTAATATTCTTCTCATTTTTAAAATGTCATCTCAATCTTAACTGACAGTCCATTTTGGTAAATAATTTGAAAATCAATTATTTATTATTTCACAAAATTCACATTTGGAATTAATTTAGTTCCAAATTGGTAACTTTCCTCCAGAAATCAAGTGATCGAGAAGATTCTTGATCTTTCCAAAATTGATCTTCAGTCCAGTCTTTATCTTATTCATTTTTGAAAATCTTTATTTTTGAATTAATTTCCTCATTTATTCTCCACCGCCGATTCGATCTTCTTAGATGACATCTCGACTGCTCGATTAATGACTTTGCCCTAACCCTAATTAGGGATTGTTGGATTTAATATGGGCCTCTGATTTTAGGTCTTTGTTAGAAGTCAATCTCATCCATCCATTCAAAATGGAATTTTCTATAAAATGCTATTTTGCTCTCATTTCTAGATTACGCACATAGATTACAATATTCTGGCATATTAATACTCAGATTGTGACATCATTTTCGCATTAGGCAATATTTTAGACATTAGACGCACTTAGATTTCCATAGCAATTGCAGCAATTATTATCTTCATTTGATCAAGTCTTAGAATGTTTAGGCATTGTCAATCATAGTCATTTAGGCATAAGCATTAGACATTTATACAAATCCTTCAAAGCTTGGTGTAGGACATAGACATTTATTTGTAGATTGCTCGCTCGTCAAATCTGAGGGCAACACTTCAACCAGCAAGCAAGAAGGTACTATCAAGGTGAATCATGGAAACTCATGCGAATCAAAGGTATAATTGCTCTTGTTTTCATTGTTATTGATAGGATCTTTGGGTTATATGCTTTATATGTTAGTTTATCTCACAATCTAACCTTAAGAAAATAACCATAGATACAGGTGATTTAGAGATATTGTCAACATGATCATTGGCAGATGAACCTTGAATTTTATCCTCAACAATTGTTGTAGAAACCTTGTCAATGACTTCAACCATGAGATAAAATGATGTTAAGATTTCTTGAAATGAATCATTGTTAGATATTGGTGAGGGATTTTGATCATGATTATGAAGTGAATCTTGAGGTATGTTTATTTTCTCATTGGATGAGGTAGAGACATTATCAATATGATCATTGAAGATTGAATCTTGATCATTATCGTCAACAATAATTATTTCTTGATCAATGAGGTCTTGGATGAGGTTCTTGAGTTTGATAGAATCTGACATTTCATGACCTTTTGTGCTATGGTATTCGCAATAAGCATTATCATCATACCATGAGAACTTTCAGACGCTAGGTTCACCCCCATTTAATGACTCTGGAAGATTGATAAGTTTAGCATGGACTAATGTGTTTAATGTTGATTCAATTGACTCCCCTAAGAGAATGTATTCTTGTTTGTTGATGGTGTTTTTATCTTGTGAAGCTTGTGCTTGTTGTGTTTGATCTTGTTGTGATTGATCATGTTGTTGTAGGGATATATCTTGTTGTTGATGTTTCCTTCTTGATATCCAATATCTTGATGTTGGAGATGTGTTGGTTGATGTTGTGGATACAAATTAATGTTTTGATGATTTTGACAAAGAGTGTATTGATTTGGAGGTGGAGATGTTTGTTAGAGAAGTGTATCAACTATTTTGGTAAGTGAATTTAGGGAAATTTGATGTTGTAGATATTTATTTTGAAACCCTTGATGTAGTAGATTTTCGTATGGATTTTGAGGATGTGGTTGATGTTGTGGATATTAAATGATGTTTTGAGGTGTGAATATATTTATCCCATAGTTCACCAAGTGTTGATTTGAAATGTTCATATTTGATATGTTCATGTTTGTCATGTATTGACTTGGTGAGCTAGCATTGTTTTGATGAAGAATCATGCTTTGATCATTTGGTTGATAGATTGGTAAGTTTTGACATTGATTTAAATCTATCATGTGACAAGATGTTCCAAAGTTTTGATTTGGAATACCCACATTTGTTGTGTCATTGTATTTTGTAGGATATGATGACCCCATGTATGGATTGTAGGGTGGAATTGTGAAACCTCTAGAATTAATCTCATTCATTCCAAGGATTTGTTGGTTTGTGTCACTCATGGTAGATAAATTTTAGTTTTTCTCCATGTCTCTCCTATGTTTTATCTTGTTGAAAAAGTGAACCTCTAAGGTGTTTAGGACCAATGGTGTGAGTGGATGATGAAAAGGGTGAGTGACGTGGATGATGAACTTCCTAAACTTTTGGACAACACTTTAGACTTGAACGTTTGATGTTTGTATAAAAGGTGCTAATGAACTTGTAGATCTAAAGGTAAACTTGTGACCTTTAAGATAGACTAGTTCAAAAGAGATGATGACTAACTCAACTAAATGTTTGGAAAATGATTCATTTACACACATATAGCTAAGTTAGGGGATTGATTTTAGGATAGCCTAAGTCTAGAATGTTGATGTGTCCAAAGTTTCTAAAGTTGTTTGTGAAGTGGAATGTAAAATTTGTGGAGATGGATGGAATGTTTTGACCCAAAATATGTTAACCTAAAGGGACCATTGTTTTACAAGACCAAGATAGTGAGAAAAATACTTTACCTCTAAAGTAATAAAACCTTAAGAACTCAATGTTTTGAGAAAAGAACTTGGACTCGATGTTTTGGAAATACTTTCGTTGTTTCACTTTGTTGCTTGGGAGTCAATGTGTTTCCTAAATAAGCCCGATGTGTGGTGGGTTCATTTGGTTTTAATATTTGATTTAGTGAGATTGCTTCATTACCACATCAAGAAAGTCTTAATTAATTTCAAAATAAAATGTATATGACTTAAGCAATTTTTCATTCCACAAAGTCCAATATGTGAAAATAAAAAAGCGAAGGCCATAGTTCCATACCATAGTTCCCTATGTTGACTTTGGAAAGTGTGAATTAAGATATAATTCCAAATATTTAGAAGCCTCTAAAGATAAAATACTTTGGGAAAAGAAGCACTATAGGACTTTTCAAAGGTATTCACACTAAGTCCAAAGGCTTTGAAATTTGATTAACATGTTGATGTGTTTTTAAGTTGTTTTGAAACCAACCAATGTGTCAAACTGACTTAACAAGCAATAACAATCCTAGCTCAAGTGGGTACACTCTTCTTGGTGGGCTTACCTCATGCCTGAAGGGATGATTTTACATGCAAATTATGGAGGGAACAAAAGAAAAAGAGTCCATCCTCTTTAAGCTTTTATGCCTAAACCATAAATTAGACTTGGTAAATAACTTCTTGGAAGTAAATTCCAATGTGCCACTTTAAAGAACGTTTCAGAAAGACAAGGTTAGCCACTACACAAAGGTTTTTAATGACAACAAACCAAGAACATCGAGACAGATACTACCATCTGCAAGCCACTTAAGGCATTAAATAGTTCCCTTCCGGTCCATATGTACGAAGTTGGATTAGGTGCAATATGTTATCGCCACATATTGAAGCTACTATTTTTCAAGTTCGCAACCTTTATATAGCCCACGGGTAAATGTGTTTTGATTGAGAGTCACTTAGATGATTTCTCCATTGCGAGATGTATCTCATTATTAGGCCCTTTCATATTAATAAAAATACTATTTCTCTTCACCTAAGATTGCATGAAGCGCAAGGGGAGAGGATACGTAGCAAGTTCTTAGGGTGACTCCAAAACAAGAAATTTTGTATGCTTGAGTTTTTCTCTTCACCCAAGATCGCACAAAGGGTAAGGGAAGTGGATATGCACTACAAGTATACTCAAGAAAAGCAAGCACATCAAACACTCATTCATTTTAACCAAATTGCAAAATGACTTCATTTTAAGCACCAATGGAAATTTTTGTTTATTTTGTTCAATTTTAACCAATATCGCAAAATGAGGATGTATGGGTTCAATTTTAACCAAATTTGAAAAGACTTAAAGCATTTGTGAATTTTAAGCCCAACTTGAAAGCTAGTTGTCCTAAGATTGTAAGTTTTAAAACCCAATGGAAATTTAGTAGTCCTAAAACATGAAACAAAGTAGCATATAAGGGGTTATATCATCCCCTAAGTGTCAAAACACCTTTTCAATTTTTTTGGTATTTTCTATGTTCTAGTAAATCACATTTTTAGAGGCCTTTAGAGCAGAATTTGGGGTTGAAACTTGCATCAGTCCCTAAAAATTGATTGTCATAGGCATAGATTTTTAGGGGATTGAGTTAGTACTCCTGGAGACCTTTCCAATGGTGCAAATGAATTTGAATTCTGAGCATGGAGTAGAAAGTTATGGCCCCAACAAGTTGGGGTAAATAATTTCCTAGCATTTTCGCTCCTTTCCAAATCTGCAAAATAAGTTAGCCTCACAAAAATAAAACCAGATGTCAATAAAAGATCAGAGATTATATGAAACTGAAAATTTAAAGCACATATGAAAAGTTGACTTTCTACTTTACCAGTAAAAAGTGTCATGTTGTTCTGCAATAGCGTCACTATAGTTGTCAAATGTGTCTCTGAAAGCTAAGTGTGTCACTCTAGTGAAATGTGATAATGTCGCTCTACACAAAAATAGTGACATTAATAGCTTCGCTATATGGACTGCCTCGCCATATTCAAAATCACGATATCAATCAAAAAGATAATTGTGTCGCTATATTTAAAATGTGTCGCTAGAGTTTAAAAGTGTCGATGTATCTGCATCAAAGGCGTCGTGATATAGTGACACCCTTCAAATGTGTCATTGTAGCCTTCAAATGCATCACTATTTCCCTAGAACCTACAACTCACATAAACTTAAGAGAAATTCATCAAAAAAAGTTAGTAAAGATCTCCTTCTAGCACCAAAATGTGATTGTAATCATAGTAATAGCTAAATACACCAAATCCATAAAAATTTAAGCAATATTTAACTAACTAAGCTACAATCCCAATGAAATGTTGGAAGAATGAAGAACATCCCTTTATGCATCCTTTGTGTTTTCATTGATTTCGCCATGTTATATGAGTTGTGTTGGCATAACAACTAACACCTCTAGAGTGCAAGTTGGTACAGACAACTATGAACACTACGCAATGAGTGCTCTTCAAATTAGGAGGGGAAGCTCCCTTGTTGTGCTAAAAAAAGTGCTTGAAAAGAAAAGTAAACTAACCTATATCCTATCTTTTTGTCTTAGCTATAAGAGGCACAAGGTTTAAGAAAAACTCTATACGTTGCAGCTAAGTATTTTATGGTTTCACAAGACTTAACTACAACACTCAAAACTAAGTAACTTAACTATCCAATCCCCTCAAGAATTCAGAGCATGAGGAAACGGAGCAGGAATGATTATCTAACAATAAGTTAGGTACGGACTCAGAACGTGAAGGCAAGGTGGCACAACTATCTGCTTGTCTGAATAGGCTTATTGGAAACGACAACACATGATAAACTAAGTACAAATTCTCAACTTGAAGGAAAGGTGGCACATCTATCAGCTCAATCTGAATAAGTTTATTATTCACACACATCACACGATAACCAAGTAAATGTTCTCAACTTGAAGGCAAGGTGGCACATCTATCAACTCAATTTGAATGAGTTTATTGAACACATTACATAAAGGATAGCCAACTAGGATAATAAATTGCATAGGCGAGACACACATACAATCTACGATCAAACTAGCCACTATATCTAACTAAATCAAGAATTCACCATCATAATTGCATGAAACCCAAGTGGCATAACAATTCATCACAATAGTAAATACTCATGAACAGATACAGAACGAGCAATATTGAAGGCAAGGTAGGCACAACATATATTTCTCTCTCGTGCAAAATTTATGTACAAATGAGCAAAGCTCTTATTTATAAAAATCAAAAGGTGTAGGGAACCCTAAAATCACCTTGAGTCAACTACAGTCTTGCAATGCATGCAAGATTATTGCTAAACCCTAATAAAGCAAACTATACAGTTAATTGGAAAGCTATCGTCAGTTAACCGAAACATCTAGTCTAAAAATGGACAATGTGCAAGCATGCACGTCCTTATTGAAATCAAGTTAATTGGAACACTACCATCAGTTAACGTAAACCCTAAATGTAACTCCAAGTGAATAAAGCTAATCCAAAATAGATATGCATGAGATAAGACAACGAGTTAAATTGAAAAGATAACACCAAGTTTAACTCTTGTGTGTAATGTCTATCTTAAGAGGTGGGAACTGAAGTCTACTGATTGTGATCTCAAGCAACCAATCCCTCAACGAGATTGTTAACTACATCACTATCTGGAGCTCTGATACTTTGCCAAAGTATGTTATGCATGCACAGCATGTCCTCACCGACTGTGATCTAGGATTGAAGTTCACCTCTGCTCATGTTTGATTCATCGAACAATGTCGACATGACTATAAACTGATTAATCTTATAGCCAACGGTCTCCCCACTAAAAATAGTATGAATGAGTGCATAGAACTCTGACTGAACATCAGTAAGCTCAACATAGGCACCACCCTCAATCTGATATCGACATGGTAAGCGAGATACTAAGGTTCTCACAAACCGGAGTGCACTAGTAACGTGCTCTATACTCTCAGCCAACTCTGATGCCATAGTCTCCTCTATCTTTGTCTTGAAAACCAACTGTATCTTCCAAGAGTAGATAGCTTCTTTATCCTCTGCATCTGTGACTAATTCATATGCCATACTCAGGTGAGCAATCATAATCTCGTCCTAGGGTCTATTAATCACCGTCTTGCTCCTCATCTTGGAGACGTAGACAAAGCTCTCATGCATTATATCAAAACTGATATAGCTTTGTAAGCATAGAACAACCTCTAGCAATGAACTCCTCCTCCCATTCCTCCAAATGCTTGTCGTATGCAACTAAATGATTAAGTGGCCTTATTCTATTGGAGGCTCAAGCATCAACATGAGTGTGGTGGTGACATCTGACCTATGTACAAGGCTAGAAATGTATTGGCGAAGCTGTCTGATTTCAGCCTTGAGGGCTGCCTTGTCTTCTCCGTTCTTTAGCATTCTATCACTAGCACTGTCTGTAGCAACCTGTAGGAGATCAACCTGAGTCTGGCGTGTGCTACAACCAAGGTTGACTGTGATAACCTCAAAGTCCTGAGATTCCAACTCATCCAAGCTCTTCCCTTGTGGAGGTATAGCAGTCTCAACGATGATCTCCATATCAATATTCCTCTCCACGTGGACCATGTTCTTGATCCTCTTATCTAGCGCATCTTGGTAAACTTGATCAAATTTTGAATGATTAAGAACATAGGATGGCTACCTCCTCTTCCTTCCCAGTTGCGCTTCAATCCAAGACTGGTCTCGGCTAATGTTACTGGAAGGATTTGTACTAGCAACAAGAGGCTCTAATGAGAGTGAATATGTAGAGGAGTTGCTACGAGATGGGGAGTCCAAATCCAATTCGATATGAATTAGGACTGGTGATTGCTCCAGAATTGGTATAGGAACTTGAGGCTGAACCTCAGGCACTGGCAGACTCTTAACTGGTCTCTGAACTGGCTTTGTGATAGGTTGTTTGACAGGCTTTGTATGTGTATCAATGGCAAGCGTCTTACCTTTTGAATTGTTTGGTGCTTGACTTTTCTTGGGAGGGTTACTCATCTTCTTCTACTTGGGTTTCAACAAGGAAGGTAGTGAAGGATCCACTACTGGCGGCTCTGCTCTAGGCACACTTACCCTCCTAGTCTTCTTGTTGTCGAGGTAAAGTATACTATTCTGGATAACTCTACTTGACCTCTCCTTTACTGTTGCGTACTCCTTGGCATACCAATCAACTACCGGAAGTGGCTATGTGTCAACCTGCTCTCTAAAAAACTAAGGAAGGACTTCTCCCTCATCATCTGATAAACCTCCCACATCTTCTATCAAGAAAACAGAAATCTATGAGAGAGAGAAGCGACCGTAGCTACGTCTGCGGACCTCGAAGTCATCTACGCAATTAGCCCAATAGTCTTCCATAGAAGACTTATGATATGCATGACCACTGAGGCGTGTTGTGTAATGACCCCAAGGATCATAAGCACAAACCTCAACAAGATACTTGAGATGATATCTCTCTAACTCCTATCCTGCAGCCTTGGCATCAACTGTCGTCTTGCACCAATATATTCCAAATTGAAAAGGAAAATTGGCAGCTGGTTTATGCTTGCGGCGTAAATGACAATGAACATCATGCAACTACCTCCGAAACTCCATAAAGACTATTCTATCTGAAGGATAGCGTGGAAGCATAGCTAGATTTCCTGTAAATCCATATACTCGGATATAAGTGTATGTCGGGAACTGAATAAACCAATCCGCCCAACCATCCATCACTGCTCTAGCAACTGTTGAGATACGAATGTGCAAAACTCTCGGTCCAAATTCCTCACTGTATAAGTCAGAAAAGCCTCGTGAACACGCTTGAAGTGACGTTCAGCCTTAGTGAACTCAAGCTGATCATAATAGTGATAGACTTTCTGAACACTGAGAATTCCCACAGTGTTTAGTCCTCAGAACTGACCCTGATAGGCAATCAAGTACATGAGATAAGAACACATGTCAAACTCATGAGCAACTAGGAAACTGGTGATCTACTTGTGGATAACATCGCTGATGAAGGATGCCCAATCATAATGCTCCTACCTAGATATGATGCGACCAATGATGTAATACATCCAAGGCTGGAAAACTTTAGCATGTGAATGACCTGAGACACGATTCAAGAGTGTGATTAGAATTGTGTATTCATCCTTATACTCACCACGACCCACATTGTTTGGCAATTTTCTCTTCGCTTGCTTTAACCATCATTCTACCATTTTTCTTTGGCACTTGTCCACATTAGCGTTGAATGCATGCTCGCACTGCTCCATAGAAATAACTAGACTGTTCAGGTGTTGAGGAATACCAAAACTTCTCTCAACGTCCAGAGGCTTGAGACTGCAAATGACTCCTCCATCTACTGACACTATCTCACGAGTAGCAGAGTTGTAATGCTTAATACAAGACATCACAAACTCAATACAATGAGTGAAGATAGGTATGGAAGCGGCCTCAAGTAACCCAAACTATTGAATGTTCTGAATAACCAAATCTTTGATCTTGACTGGGTCTAAGACTGCCTCTGGCAACACCTTGTGAAGATTCGTCTCAACTGTCTTGATGAAGTTGTGAGTAAGGACTGATTTGGTCCTGTATTCAAGGTGAGTGTACTAAATTTTGAAAAACTCGCCCGTTGACTATGAACTCAACTATGTTTTGACAATGGAAAGCTAAAAATAGCCTGTTGAGGCTAAAAATAACCTATCGAAGAGTTATTTTTGGCAAAAAATTTGAGATATGGGTTTTGTCCAGAAAAAGATTCTAAGACAACCCAGAATGTCATAAATGCAAAAATTTGACTTCTACTCGACCATGCAAAGAGTTTTCAATTGAGAAAATTAGAAACTCGAGAACTAATGCTCTGGAGTTAAAAATTCCTGAAAATTCAAGCACATGAATTTAATTCAAGGAAGCTATATAGAATCGATCCAGATGATCAAACTTGCCAAAATTCGCCAATTTTAGGAACATTTGAATTGAAATCTGAGAGAATTTTGAGAATCAAAGAGGAGAAAAGACGTTTTTTCTGTGTTCTTTTATGAAAATTGCCGCTTGTTCTTCAAACTTGCTGATAATTGTGAACTTGAACCTGCAAAAAGAATTGTTTGATGTTCCGTCACTAAAAACTAATGATAAATTCTCCCAACCTATGAAAATTTTCCTCTACTCTAAAGCACTACGAATTTTGCTTAAGCTGGATGAATGTTTAATGATGGCGCCATGCTTAAATAGAGAAAATTCACACCATAATGCTAACTGCAAGACTAAAAACCATCGACTGAAATAGAAGGCTTCTGATTGGACCCCTCCAGTTCGAACTAAGACTGACTTGAAGTCCGAAATAAAATAATAATAAAAATATTCATCATGCAATTTGAAAATCTAGCACAAAGAGGCGCCAATTTTAGAAAGTTGCCCTTTAATTCTTAAATATGCAAAAATAAATATTTAATATTATTTCAATTAATTGACAAACCATGTGAAGCTTTTGGATTCACCCGAAAAACTTCATTGATTTCAAAAAGTCCTCATTTGTCCTCATAGGCATCTATTTGCTCAAGATATTACGCTTTTTATTAACTTCCTACTTTGTAGCTAACTACAAAGTTACAACTGGCCATCTTTGACACTGATTTCCAGGTGACTGGGTGATGCTGAGACAAAGCAAGTGTATTCATTGTGAAGCCTGTGGAGCAAGGAGAAAATGTCTATTGGGAGTCATCATTGCAAAATCCATCATTTAACACCTCAAAAAATTAGGCACCCTTGATTAAATTGATTTTCAGGCATCAAACTTAAACCATTTCTCCATTTTGCCATTTGACGCTTCAAATGATTGTTGATGATGAACGATGAACCCTATTGACTGGAGGATAGGCTCATTGCATGACTAGGAGTATTCTGCATCCAACGAATATATGCAAGGCACCTGAAAGTTGTATTAAGGACCCCAAAAGTAAGGGCACCCCTGGCTTGAAAAGGCTCAAACACCATTTTGATAAAAGCACAACACTCAACCAGATGCCCTACTTTGACCCTTGATATCGAGAGCTGGAGTAACCTGATTCGTGCACCGTCTGTCTCAACGCATAGCCAGAAGAACCTACAAAAGATGTCTTTGGAGGTGACGAAGCAAGAAAACTGCTTCCAAGACCTCAAAAAGAAATGCGCCTTTCCCAAGATGGAATATATGACCAAACTTAGCCATTTCTCAAGCTATCTTTGTTTTTCTATATTTTGTAAAGACCTCATGCATACGAGCATTTGCCAAATCCTGAAGGATAACAGCTAGGCTCGTTGGATAGATGGAGTAATTGCACACAAGTCCTGTGAAGACTTCAAAAGAAAACAACTCCATCTAACAGGCCTAAAGTCTAGGCGCCTCTAGCTTACAGAGGCTATAGTGTATGTTGAATGTTTCTTCATCTGTTGATATACATGCATGGTAGAATCTCTGCCACGATCAATCAGAATGTCAGATTAATGAACTAACTAGTGCGTTGCGAAGCCGGACTGGAGTAGCACAGATGTCAGGAAGACCTCATCTACAAACTCTACCATCTCAAAGGTCATCTTGAAGGGCGCCCCTGAGCTACATGAGTGCAATTTCACTATCTAAAAAAATTTTGTGATATGAAGTCTCCATGTAATCTCATCTTCTGACGTTGACTGTTAGAGCTTTAGGACTCAGATGTTTGCATTCGATAGCTCGTCGGATAGCCAAACTAGTCATGAAAAGATCAAATGCATCAACAATCAGGAATAATAGAATCTAAACCTCCATTAAAGAGGGTGCCCCTAAGCTACAGGGGTGCTAAAGCTTGTGCACTGATCATTCTCGCAATCTGCAACCTCTGAAATCCTCAACTTCTGACATCAGTTACCAGAGTTATGAGTCTTGGATAACCTCGCAGGATAGCTCATTGGATAACTGGGGTAATTCTAAAGAGATTGACTGTATTAATGAGCATATGCCACAAAATATAGGCCTTCAAAAAGAAGGGTGCCCCTGGGCTACAGGGGCGCAATTTTTCTTTTTCCTGAGAAATCTTCATAAATTGACTACTGAAATCTTCATCTTAGTCACTGAAATGACCATACAAAGGTAAAATTGTTGTCGTGAAATGCTCCTCCACCATGAAATGCCTTGTTCTAAGTACCTGATTCAGGTTCTAATCAATGGATACTGCTCAATAGCTGCTTTTGACTGACACAACACTAACCAAACTCCATGTTTGATATTGCCCAAAAATTGTATTTGGCATCATTTTAGCAAGGTTTAGACTCTTTTATGCAAAATTCCTTGATGAAGCAAAAAATTTGGTTTGGGTACAACAAGTTGCAACTGCAAGTTTAAGTTCAAGTTTGATCTGGTATTCTGAACCAATATGTAGTTACTATCCTCCGGTATTTTGGTCTACAATCCTCCGTTGATGAATATCATTGGTTGCGGTTTTGGGAAATGGTTTTTGGATGTTGTAAGCTTGTATTGTTCAAAATATTATGTGCACAGGTGCTCATATGGCGAGTTGGAATTATTTTGTCGATTGCATTTTTTCATTAGGTCTATCTTTGACTGACCTAATGAATAGTTGATGATATGATGAATTAATTGTGTTGCATATGTATGTGTGACATATCTTAGGTCCATGTCGACATGTTGAAGTGTGTTGCACATTTGAATTGTTTTTGGAAATTTTTTTGTACAAGCTTGAAGCCGATAGTTGATTTTTTTGGTGAATAAGGGTAGCATCTAATTCGACCAACCTAGTTGATACTTGCAGATGAATCAAATATATATATATATTGGAAAATTTTGAGATTGTTGGTGAATTGAGAATGCGAAGTGTGCAAAGAAGATGATGAAGTGTGTAAAATCAGTTTACTAATCATCAAAGGAACTGAATCAACACTTGTTAGGTTTAACTTTATCAGTTCATTTTATGGTTGTAAGCCATTTTCTTATTATATCTTTTGTAGGTAGTGAGCCTCCCATTTTTGACAGTGAGTCTTGGCAGTGAGCCACCCTTTGTAATATCTTATAATCAGTTATACTATATTGTGATCTAATCCTCACTGTGGTTTTTCCCATTTTGGGTTTTCCACGTAAAAATCCTGGTGTTTATGTGTTGTGTGCTTTTATGTTTTGTTAATGCTCTTGTTCATTTTTACTATTATATGCATTGGAGTAATTGGATGGTATTTGTTCAATAAGTTTAAGAAGATACTGATTCACCCCCCCCCTCTTAGTATCTTGGGTATTCAACAATTGGTATTAGAGATTGGTTCCTCTGAAGAAGCCTAATAGCTTGAGGAAGATCTTGAATATTGAACAAATGTATGATAAAGAAGAACTTTGGGCTGCTCTTGAAGATCTTGACAAGGCTGAAAATGAAAACAAAGATTTGAAAGAAAATATTAAAGAGGTAAATGAATGCATCCAGAAATTGAAAGAGCAATTGAAGAAATTTAAAGAAAGACATAGAAAAGTGGGTGAGCAATTAAAACAAGCTAATGAAGAGATCACCGGATTGAAGGTGCAAGTGGAGGAAAAGAAGATAATTGAAGATTTCCTAAATACAATGGTGCAAAGAAAGATTGATGAATGCACAAGGCTTGAATAAGAAATGGAAAACCTAAAAGCAGATTTGGAAAAAGCAAAACTTTGTGAAGATAAGTTCAAAACAAGCTCCACCAAGCTTGATGAGTTGATTGTAGGGAAAAAACCAAGTAAAGACAAAGGTGGTTTGGGAATAAAAGCGGGTGAAAGCTCAAAGGTTGTGCAAGCCCCAAACACAGTGGATAATCAGAAGACTCGGAATAAAGGAAAACATAAAAGAAATCCAAGAAGCTTTGCTAGAAGACCACCTATCAGACAACCAAATGCTCAAAGGTACCCATCTTTCAATGGTGTATGCTTTTCATGTAATAAATTTGGTCACAGGGAAATAGAGTGTAGAAGTAGAATAAACCAGTATGCTAGTTCCTTCTTCAAAAAATACTTTGCATGCAAGAAAGTTGGATATAGAGCTAGTGAATGTAGAACTTAGATGATGAATTGGTTTAATGGAGGAAGAATGAATCAATATTTTGTTGGCTACTGCTATACATGTAATAAGTTTGGACACAAAGAAAATCAGTGCAGATCAAGGGTTAATGGAGGTCAAACAAGTCAGAAAAATGTTGTCTGCTACAATTGCAACAAACCCAGACACATTTCAAGAGTTTGTAAAAGTGAAGGGAGAAAACAATCTGATCCAATAAAGAAGAATGAACCAGTGAATAAAATTGACAAGATTAAGGTTAAGAAAGAAATGAACAAGATATGGAAGAAGAAATAAGAGCTATAAACATCAAATGTGTTTGTACCCTCATTTGGTGTAGACAATTCCTCTAAAAATTAGAACTAGCATGGTCTTAGGGGGAGGATTAACAGAAAATTGTTCAAACCCCCTGAATATCTGGTGTGTCAGTCTTTGGCACAAAGATATGTTGTAAGGAATGAATAGAAAAAGGTTATGCAAAAGGAATCAGAAGAAAAGTTGTAGATATGTTCATTTGTGGAGCAAATTAGGGTTTTTCAGTGCAGTGAAGAGGGTTTTTATCAGCTTTTTGAAATCTGTTGCATTTAATACGAAGTAGGGTAGATCATTGATTTATAAAGTGAATTTTTAAGGCATTTTAATCACTTGTGCATTTGAAGAAAGAGGAGAGTGATTTGGAAAATTCTTGAGGTGATCTAGAGAGTGAGTTGTGCAAACCCTAGTTCTAGTTTTTTGCAAAAGAAAAAGGTATTTTACTCTTCTGTGTTGTTGTGGGTTTGTGTGATTCTACTTTTGAAATCATTAGAGCTCGATTTGTGGAGAAATGGAAACCCCTATAGTTGTTAATGTGTCAGAAAGACCTAGACCATCCTATAAGAAATATTCTATGAAGGTTTTCGAAGACAACCCTCTGGGAACCTTCTCATCGATTTCTCATGATGTCATGCCCACTGAAGACACTAGGATGTATATTCAAGTTAAGACTGAGGAATACAATCACAACAAGTTGATAGACATACGGCAGAATGAGCTCACTGGGGATGATTTCTTGATATAACCTAAGTATTCAAATATTGTTGTGAAGAAGTTGGATCAATGGTATTTCTTTCCTAACTTTAGCTCCACCGTTGATAATAAATATGTCAAACTAGCTCTTAGCAGAATGCATGATAAGTTCGTGTAGACTAACATACCTCATCTTATAACTAAGGAAGTGATTAAGGCAGTTACCAAACTTTGTGATACCAGACCAGTACCAGTATTGAAGTCCATGAAGAATGAAGTCCAGTGATGGAACTCACTGGTGCTACATTTGACAAAAGGGCTCTTGCAACAAAGCCTATTACTAATCTTGCTATGAAGTATGCAGCTATTATGATCAGTCACAAGATCTAATTCATGAATAGAGAGAATTTTGTGCTTTCTACAACAATTTACACTGAATATGATATGGCATCTAATGGTGTTGATTATGATCCATGCAAACTTCTCCAACAGTAGTTGTTTAAGAACCTGCAGATGAAAAGGGAGAAGAAATATGCATTCAAATTTGGCTCCTTGATTGTTTGTTTACTATTCTATTTCCTTAGAAGACTTCCTAGAAGAAAAGATGTGGTAATTTGGGATACATCCCTACTGGTTTCACATCAATTTTTTGATTATATGCACAACTTGGGTGATTTGAAGAGTTGAGATAATTCCCTGACAACATTCTTTGTTGTGTTCAAGAGCAACATGAATGAAAGAGAAAGGATTCCAAAGAAAGTTGTTAAGAAGTATAAGAATGATATCATATTTCGTGTATCCTCTAATGAGTGCATGATTGAAGCTATTGAACTTCGGAATGTCTATTTTCAACCACTGGGTTATGAAATTACAGAGGATGAATCTGAAGGTTATGTGCAAGTTTTGTTGAAAATTCCTAAAGATATCAATGAATCTAGAGTTGGCACTTATGCAAAAAAAAAAATGGAAATTCTTGTGGAGCATAGGAAGCCTGCGATAAGAAAGAATGTTGATGAAATTCTTAGAAATTTTGGCTTCACTGATGAATAGATAGCTCAAGGAAGATCCATGAGAGAGCAAATGGAAGGAGAATCATCTGGACCAAGGAGATTTGGCAGGACCACGCCTTCAAAACCATTCACATCTCCTGAAGTGAAGGTAGAACCCAGTGTTCCTAGTAAAGGTAAAGGCTCAGCTCCTTTCAGACCTAATACTAGATATAGTAAAAGAAAAGAGACTCCTCCGGTGGTACCAATCAAGAGAGGAAAGAAAGAAAAAGATACAAGGGAGAAGAACCTTAGCATCATTGAAGAGAAAGAGGAAGAGGAAGATGACCCTGCAACAAAATTGGTAAGAAAGGAGAGAGGAAGCATGTCCTCTAGTGAAGGTGCATCACAGGAAGCAAGTGTTGGCAGCAAGAGATTTCATTATGTGTCATCCTCTGAGGAAGATGAAGAACAAGATTTTGGTGTTCATGTGCACACCAAACCAGAATCGAAGAGAGCAAAAGTGTTAGAAGAGGAATCTCCAAACCAAGAAGAATAAAGGGCCTCTCTGATAAGACCTAGTTCCCCTCTTAGACTAGAGGAATTGGTTAATAGCTTGATACACTTTGAAGATATGTTGTAGCCTATTGCTGAAATTTATGATCAAGTAGGTAGAGAGGACAAAAAAAACATTAATTTTGGCTATTATTCAGTATGTCATTACTTTGGAAGTCAGTTGGGATTTTGTTAAGAACAATGTTCCTAAGAAATTGTGGAAGCCCTGATGAAAAGGAGATCAGAGGTTGTTGAATTGGAAGAGAAGATTAGAAATGATGCATTTGAGAAAATTGGGTCCTCTTTGACCCCAAATGATTTGGAAACTTTGAAGAAGGTATGCTCAAAGATGCTCCGGATGAAGAAAAGGGTAAACACTTTAATGACAAAGGATAAAAATTAAATAAAGAAAATAAGGAAAGAAACTGTAGAAGCCATCAGGAGTATGGATGAGAAATATGGCATGTTTGGTGCACTCCCATCTAGTTCTCCACCTAAATCAAAAGAAGAAGTTTCTGCAGAGGTTAAGGAATACATTCCTTCTGGTACATGTGATACAAACATTCCTCCAGAAACAAATGATACAAATAACCTTCTAGAAACAAGTGCTATAAATGATCCTCTAGAGATAGAGAAACATAATGAGGAAGAATTTGAACTAGAGAAGCATGATGTTGTCCTTATGGAGCTAGATGAAGGTGAAAAGGATAAAGTTGAAGGTGAAAGAAATGAAGAAGGAAACAAAGATGAAGTTGAAAAAGAAGAAAAAGAAAAAGGAGAGGAAGAAGAATGAAATGGGGATTCTTCCAGGAAGAATGAAGAAGATCAAAGGCAAGTTGTAGATTCACAAAGGTCCCCCAGAGAATCCTCCTCCAACGATGATGTTTTGAAAACCTTATTATCCAAGCAAATCAGGTTCCAACTGGTGATTCGTCCAAAACTTCTACAACTCCCCATGATTCAAGGTAGTGTGGATGTGGCAAGATTTATCCTATTCATAAGTTGGTGTTAGGGGATGATTGCATGCATCCGGAAGAAGATAAATTTTAGAAACACATCAAAAGGGGATAGAGCTTATTGATGATGCCATCAAAGCTGTGTAGGAGGCCACCCCCGGTACATCAATGGATACATCTCTCACTTTGGTAGAGAATCTGAAACTTTTATTGGACTCCTTTAAGGAGTATGCCTCCAGACTTGGTGAGAAGACAAGGAAAGAGGTTGAGGAGAAGATAGAAGAGAAAAGGATTTTGGCACTACATGATAAGTGTGCTCTGGCACACACCAATGTGAAAAAGAGTCTGGAAGTTGTGCAAGCTTGTAATTCTGAAGCAAATATTGTATTTTTTTACTGCATAAAGTGGCCAGATGCCACCTAGAATATCAAAAATCTCATGGACTCCATTGAGTCCCAGTTGATAGATGTCTCCAATACTTATAGTGCATCCAAAGATAGACGCAAAACAACCTAGAATGTTATCTCTACTCACAGAGAAAAATCTTTATTCTATAGAAGTAGAAGGAAGATATCATTAGAAGATTTGGTCAATTAGGCGACCTTGTGAGAATGGAGTACACTTTGGTTTCCAATGCTTTGGAAAATGCAAAGAAATTAGAGAAGATCAATCTAACTCCAAGTACTCTAGATGATGTAGAAGAAATTTTGATGGAATTGGAATCTCTAAACAGAATGTTGACATTTGCTAAGAAGAGTTAGGAGAATGGTAAGGCAACTTGGCAAGGTATTCTCAAGGAGCTTCAAGGCTTGCCATCCTTCGAGCAATGCTTTTTTTTCAGTTTTTATATTTTTGGACCACCCTTTGTCCTTGATTTCAAAGGGGGAGAGAATGCCATAGGAGGTTTCTAGGGGGAGAGAATGTTGTGAAGAGGAAAGGGAAAGAATGTGTTGCATAGGAGGTTTGTAAATTCTTTTGGCACATGTTGCCATAAATGACAAAGGGGGAGATTGTTGGAAGAATGAAGAAGAACATCCCTTTATGCAACCTTTGTGTTGTCATTGATGTCACTATGTTATATGAGTTGCAATTTCAAGTTTAAGTTAGTTTGATCTGGTATTCTGATCCGGTATGCAGTTACTGTCCTTTGGTATTTTGGTCTGCAATCCTCTGCTAATGAATATCATTACTTGAGGTTGTGGGAAATGGTTTTTGGATGTTGGAAGCTTGTATGTTCAGAATCTTATGTGCACAGGTGCTCGTATGGAAATTTGGCATTATTTTGTTGATTGCATTTTGTCATTAGGTCTATCTCTGACCGACCTAATGAATAGTTGATGATATGATGAATTAATTTTGTGTTGTGGATTTATGTGTGACATATCTTAGGTCTATGCCGACATGTTGAAGTGCGTTGCATGTTTGAATTTTTTTTGGAATTTTTTTTGGTACAAGCTTGAAGCCAACAATTGATCTTTTTGGTGAATAAGGGTTGCATCTAATTAGGCCAACCCAATTGATGCTTGCGGATGAATCAGATATATATTGGATAGTTTTGAGATTGTTGGTAAATTGAGAATGTGAAGTGTGCAAAGAAAAAAAGTATGCAAAGAAGATGATGAAGTGTGTAAATTCATTTTACTAAGCATCAAAAGAACTAAATCAACACTTGTTAGGTGTAACTTTATTAGTTCATTTTCTGGTTGTAAGCCATTTTGTTATTGTATCTTTTGTAAGCAATGAGCCTCCCATTTTGGACAGTGAGTCCTAGTAGTAAGCCACCCTTTGTAATATCTTATAACCGGCTAGACTATATTGTGAGCTAATCCTCACTATGGTTTTTCTCATTTTGGGTTTCCACGTAAAAATATTAGTGTTCATGGGTTGTGTGCTTTTATGTTATGTCAATGCTCTTGCTCATTTTTACTGTTATATGCATTGGAGTAATTAGATGGTATTTTTTCAATAAGTTTAAGAAGATACTGATTCACCCCCCCTCTCAATATCTTGGGTATTCAACATGAAATACTTGAAAACCATTAAAATGAGGAAGCCATTAAACATAAACAACAAGAAATGAATATTGAAAACCTATTCTAATGCCTCAAACCTCATCCAATTGGGGGATTGGTGTTGTATTGATGTGGAATGACAACCCTTTCCAAATCCCTTTGATAAAACGAGCTTTTGAACAGATTCTATTATAGTAAGATTGATAAAAATGGATAATTGAACCATAATAGATGAAAAATGCTTCAAATGAATTCTAATGGATGAAAGTGTGGATGCATTTCAACAGAATAACTTTTCTCAAATGATTTTGGATCCTTTTCTCTCCAAATTGTGAGGTATTTATAGGAGAGAAAATGAAGAATCAAGGGTTAAGATCAAATAGATCAATCAATGGTCAATATGGAATCAAGGGTGAAGACATGGATCAAGGATTCTCATCAATGGATGAGAATAAAAAATCACATGGATCAAGGAATCAATAAATGACTCACAATGATTCAAACAAATACACTTTCAAAGTTGTTAGAAAGTTTATTAGAAAAGAATATTCTTTTTTTGGAGTCAAATAGAATAATATTCCTTTGGAATATTCCCTCCCTATGCAAGTGGATGGGTGAGGAAAATTAGTAATTAGTTAATTAAAACAAATTTTTAATTGTGCAAGTTGAGGAATATTAGGATTATCATTAAATAATTAGTTTACTTAATGAAAAGGGGATGCAAATGACATTTAATTCAATAATTTACGATTATTCAATTTAAATGAGAGGACATAAGGTGTTTAAATTAAATAATTTGCATCATTCAATTAAACTAGATGAAAGGTGAATGTGAAAGGGGGTGAATTAACCTAATTAAATTAATTAGATTAATAGACAAGAAAATGATGCATTTAATTAAATAACTAGGCTTATTTAATTAAATTGACAAAAAGATGAATTTTAGGACGAAATGATATTAATAATTAGATTCAAGTGTGTAATATCATTCAAGACAATTTTAAGCGTCTACAATATTAATTACCTATGTTAAATGGGATGTAAATATTAAAATAAAGAAGTGATTATTTATTGTGTGAAGGATGTGAATATATCAGAGGAGTGACTTCATTAACAAATAAAGTAAAATAATTACTATGGAAAAATTAATGAATAAGGAGCAACACTTGGTATTAAAACAACAATGATTTATTGTGAAAGGGAAGCAATCCAAGTAAAGGGGCATATGAAGGATAAAAAAAAAATTAAAGGAAACACTTATAAAGCAAGCAATAGAAATCATAAAGGTTAACAAAGGATTAATAATTGGTTTTAAAAGGTAGTGGTTTATTTTTATGATAAGGAAAAATTATCAACGAAGGTTATGCCTTTTCAAAAGGACATCTCTTTTCAAAGACATGTCCCTCTTCATGTAAAGGCATAAGGAAATAATAAATGGGTGGAGATGTGAATGTGAAGTGTGAGTTGTGAGAACATTAAATACGAAGAAGAGTAGAAAAGAGAAGTGTGTAAAAATAAAGATATATCATATATACACTAGGAGATTAGAGTGTGAAGTGTGAGATGTGAGAACATTAAATAAGAGGAGTAGAAAAGAGATGTAAAAATAAAGATATACCATATATACACCAGTAGATTAGAGTGTGAAGAAAATAATAGATCATTCAAAGGTCATTAAGGAGAAATAAAAGTGTTCAAAGGCAACACTTAGTCTTAAAAAAAAGATATATCCTTTTAAAGATTTATCTTTTTTCAAAGAGATGCAACTCTTCATTGAGATGTAAAGATATAAATAGATTTTATGGAATGTGAAGGAGGTGTATGAGAGGATTAAAGATAAATATCATATCTACACCTATAGCTCTGCAAACAGAAATATAAGAAGAAGATCATTGTAAGAAGTATAATTGTTAACTTAAGAGAAGATTTAATAGAAGGTATGTGGGAAGATTTCATGCATAAGAAGAGTTTATGGAAAATCTATAGAGAAGAGTATAAGTATATTTGAAAAGAAGAACTTGATAATTTGAATGTGATTGTTCATCATCCATTGAAGAGAACATTCACAAGAAGATAGTGATCATGTTGCATAGAATGTTGGTGCCTTAACAAGAGATCAATGTTTCTTACTAGGTTGGTGCTTAGTTGTGGAGATTGGTGTCTCCAATGCATTGGAAAAGTGGGGATTGGTGTCTCTAGTGGGTTGGTGCTCACAAATTGTATAAAAGTGGATTGGTGTCTCCAATGGGTTGGTGCCTACAAATTATACAAGTGGGGATTGGTGTCTGTAGTGGGTTGGTACTAACAAATTGTATAAGATGGGATCAGTATCTCCTATATGTCGATTACTACAAATTTTGTAAGAGATTTTAATACCAAGCAATATTTTTTGTGGTTTTCTCCCACAAGGGTTTCCACATATATCTTGTGTGCTTCTTGTTTGTGTGGACCTTGAGTACTTTGGATATCATTGCTTTCGTTGTATTAAGTTTTGAAAAAGTAAAAGTTAGTTCTTATACTAATTCACCCCCCCTCTTAGGATAAGCATGTGTTCTTCACTAGGATCTTGTTAGTTTTCCCAAAGGAATAAATCCCATTGGTTATAAGTGGGTATTTAAAAATAAATCTTGTGTAGACGATTAGATCAATACAAGGAAAATTTGGTGGCCAAGGGCTACTCCCAAAGAGATAAAGTTGATTTTAGTGAAATTCTCTCTTTTGTTATTAAGTTAACTTCTATTAGATTCATATTATCTATTGTTGTTTCTTGTGATTTTGAGATTGAGAAAATTGATTTTAAAACTACTTCCGTGCATCAAAATCTTGAGGAGATGTATATACGGCAACCCAATGGTTTTATTGTGAAAGGAAAATAACATTTGGTTTGCAAGTTAAAACAAATCAATTGTACAGTATAAAATGATCACCCAAGATGTGGAACCAAAATTTTGATTATTTTGCATTGAAGTTAGGCTTTGTTAAGATAAAGGAGGATCATTAAGTTTATATTAATATTATTGATTATTAGATATTGATTATTGTCTTGTATGTTGAAGACACATTATTTATGGGTAACACTACAGTGATGATTAGGGAGCTCAAGAAAACTTTCTAGCACATTTGATATGATGGAATAGAGGTCTAATAAATACATAATTGGTATGGATTTAAACAAGTATCAAGTAAACAAAAATCTTTGGTTAATTCAAAGTAATTATGTTGATACCATTTTGTGAAGATTTAATATGCATGACTCTAAGCCAACAAGTATTCCATTTTTGGTTGGTACTAATCTTAGTTTAGACATGTGTTCTAATTTTGCTGATGATATTGAAGATATTCTTAAGGTTCCTTAAGCTATTTTCATTAGTAGTTTGATGTATGCAATGGTTTTCACTAGACTATATATTTCCCAAGTGTCGAATTTTTGAGTATGTTTATGTCTAACCCTAGCAGAGAGAATTGGAATTTTGTTAAAAGGGTGTTTAGATATTTTCAAGGAAATTTCAATTACTATTTGGTTTATCATGGTACTAATGGTGTGGTTAATTTATTGGACATAACGATTTTTGTTGATGTAGATTGAGCAAGTGACTTGGATAGACAAAGGTCCGCTAGTGGCTATGTTTTTATTTGTCTAGAGGTGCAGTGAGTTGGATGAGCAAAATATAGCTTACAAAAAAAATCCACCAAAGAAGCAGATTATATGGCTACTACACATGCATCTAAGGAGGTTGTATGATTATAGATACTTGGTATAGGTATTGGTTTTGATTGCAATATTGTGAGGATCATATGTGACAATCAAAGTGTCATATGTATGACCAAAAATCCTATTTATCATGATCATACTAAGCATGTTGATGTTTAGTATCACTTTGTGTGAGAAATGGTTGAGAATGGTAAGGTATTGTTAGAAAAAATTTACACTTTGGATAATGTTATAGATTATCTCATGAACCCAATAACCATGTAGAATTTCTCCTAGTGTAGGAAAGCCATGGGCCTTTATCATTGTACTTGATTGTAATTTTAAGTTTCCTTATGGATCTAATTACAATGTATAATGTCAAGTGGGATAATATTAGGATCAGGTGGCATTCATCTTGCAATCCTAAGTCATTTTCATGTGTCTCCATGATTTGTGGAATGTGTACTTGGATGCCTAGGGTTATGAGAGATAAAAATATTTAATATTTATTTATCTATGACAAATTGTAGTTGCATTCATAAAGGATGATCTAGTCATCAATAGTGGTTACAAAGTTTAAATTTAGGTTCCTCTACTTGGGCATCTAATGGGAGATGAAGAGTCAACTCCTTGCATGTTGGTTGCATGTTCTTGCATGTTGGACCACCCAGTTTTGCATGTTGTGTATGTAAATTTTTAGGGGTTATGGAGTGATAGGAGTTACCAATTTCCTATTGGCTATGGGATAGGAACCCATGTGAAGGCCATGTGATGATTTATTGTGATTTACTAATTTTACAGGTTGTCCACTAAGGGGGTATGGTTTTTTTTTCATGTGGTTATACCACTTGTTTTAAGATACCATACTTGTATTCTCACCTTCAACTCTTCTATAAATTGGTGTCTGGGTTACTAGTGTAGACACCTAAATTTGGACACTTACATTTGTCCAAATTTATCCATTTTTGTCTAAATATCCTCTTATTTGCATTAATTAAGTAATATTGCTATTATTTAATTAATACCCTTAATTCTTCTAAATCCATAAGTTATTTAGTTAATAATTAAATACCTTATCTTTTATTCCCCTTTTTCCTAAAAAGAATTAAATAAATAATACATTTATTTAATTCCTCACATGTCACATCCTCCACCTCATAATCCCATCATTAAGGATGTGTCACATCCTCCAACTTTTTCAAGTTGGCTCCTAATCTTCATTAGCCACTAACTTTCTTATAATCATTGATCAACTAATCCAATCAACATCTTAGTCAACTCTCTCATCTCCCAAGGAATATTAAATTCCTTTTATTATCCCCATGTTCTTCCTAATGGAATTTTAAATTCCATTTTATCCCTTCAAGACTCTCCTCTTCCCCATGCAAGTTATTAGGAGTTATAGAACTCCTCACTTATCACATCACTCACATGAGGACAAGTACTTACCTTTTTGGGAACCTTGTCTTATACTCTAGATATTCCCTAATCATGTGAATTTAAAATTCACATTTATTTCTCCAATAACTTCTCTCATTCCCATGGTCCTCCCACTTGTCACCATCACCCTCATCCCAAGGTACTTGCAAGTACCTCCACCTCACATGTCCTCTTGACATCTCATCTTCCACATAGCAAGATATAAGGGCTTGTGAGTCCTCAACTCACCATAGCCCTTCATCTTGCCCATGTTGGAAAAATATTGACCGTTGAATCCTCTAGAGGCCTTTCCCCTAAAATAGAGGATTTCTAGTCTCATTTTCATAACTTTCATTCACATCCAACTATCTCAAGCTCAAACACTCAAATCTTTCATCCACCATTATTGCACCTTCAAGCTCTCTTTGCATCCATTGCATTCATCTACTCAAATACCCACATCTCTCATTTGAATCCTTATCACATCTAGATCGTTTTGCATCCATTTTTAGCACTCTTGCCATTTTGGAGCACGCATTCATCAACAATCAAAGGGCTAACCAAAAGGATCACTTGGAAAAGGTATAATCTTGTTTTCATCTTTATTTTTTTTAGGTCAACTTAGGCTAATCATTGAGGTTGTGTTGTGTTGTTTCCCCTTTTTGCATTTCTTTGTATTTTGCGTCTCTTAGGATAGGAAAAACGTAGCATCACAACTAGTATGTATGATTTTTTAACAAGTTGAAAAGTAATTAAGTGTTATTGAAATAGTGTCAAAGAGATATGTTTTATTGATGTATACTCATTGGAAGGATTAATACAATAATTGGATCTCTTTGGGTGTGGATTTTTTCCTGCAAGGGTTTTTCCATGTAAATACGATGTCACTTATTCTTATTGTTATTTTTTATTTTGTTGAATGAGCAATCACTTACATAATCTTTGTGGGAGATATTGGATAAATATGTATATTTCAAATTTGCATACATATTGTGAATGTTAATATTTTAGTAATTACACCTTGATTTTAAACACTTATATCATCATTTAGATTTTGTGGAGTGTTTTGTAGTGTATTTACATTCCTTTGATTTCTCCAAGGAAGTTTTTTATACCCATGATATTGGGTGTATAAGTGGCATTTTTATAGTCCTTTTACATATGTCATTGTTTAATATGCGGTTCTTCCATTATCATGGTGCATTCTGTAATGTGGTTCATGTTCATCTTCTTATTTTAATCTAGATAATAATCATGGGCATCCATCCATCTTGTCATCATCCCATTCTCCATAAATGCCATATTATACTATCTAGTTCTTTCTAGGGAAATTGTCTTTAGGTCTACCATTAATGTGGCAGCCCTCTTTCACCTTTGATCACAAGGAACTCATTCCTTATGTGTCCCTCTCTTGAGTAGTATGTGTACCAAATTTTTGGTCTCTATTTATGCAAGTTGTGATCTTGTTTAGCTTGTGTTTCTTATTTTAATTTCAACTACTCTTCGTCCCATCTTAATCTCTTCAAATATTTATTTTTATTATCCTTCTATTTTCTTCTCTAGGCTTGTGATTCAATGTGACAAGCTAATGTTATTGCTTCAAAGTATGTATTGAATATTTTCCCATCTAGGGATGTCCTAAGCCTTGATAAACCATTCTATTTTTTATTTCTCAATTAAGGGTTCTTTGAGTTTTTGAGATATTTATTTGAATTGCTTATCATAATATTTTATTTTCTCTCCTTTTTGTACTAGACCTCTCATTTTTATCACACTCTATGTGAGGACTTCCGGAGTCTCAAATTTTGCTAAGAATTATCTTTTTATGTCATCCCATTCTTTATCATTTTGTGGGTAACTCTTCCTATACCAATCAAGAGCATCATTTCTTAGGATTCCCATGAAATAAAATAGTTTGGTTTAGTCTCTAATTATTCCTTTTCTCTACCAAATAGACTCCAGTACAAATATGTGCTCTATGGATTTTGTGGTGTCTTTTCCAAATATATGGAGCTTAATTGAGGATTCCATTGTATTTCATATTTTTTCTCCTTTCTTGTAGTCAAAATATTTTATTGTTTTCTCCTTTTTCATATAACTTCTTTGTACTATAGGTTTGGTTTTTCTTCCTTTATCTCTTGATAGTTTAATGTTAAATCATTATTTCCCTAGTACTACTTCACAATCCTTTATGGATTGTTGATGTAGATTTGGCACTTGTGTTGATTTCTCACTTGTATCTTGTAATTAAATTATTCTCGACTTATGTGGTATAGGGGGTCGTTCCTAGTCTAAGGAATGTAATTCTTCAAAGTGGTGTTTTATCTTGGGTGATACAATTTTGTTTGTGAATGACATTTAATTAGTTAGTGATGATAAATATTTTCCCAAATTGAACATGGTCTTACTTCTTCCACTTATCTCTTCTCCCCTTCACTTTCTCACACTTTTATTAACTAGTTGATCTAGGTAATCTACATCAAAGGATTGGAATTTGTTTGGGGTTTTGAGGAACTCCATAAACATTTCATCCAAACTAATCTTATTATTAGATAATTTTGGTCCTAACGATGGTGATTCCATCAAATAGGGAAGTTTTGGGACATGAATACTTTTGTAACTTTCCTCCAATGATTTTCTTGATACCCCATATTCTTTCATGCTCCCCTTTAACTTTGTTAGAATTTATTCAACTTTTCCAAGATTTTTGTTCATTTATTTAAGACTTTGGTAAACTTTTGTTTCCCTACTGGTAGCACCCTTACTAGTTTTCCCTTCTTCCTTTTCTTTTTCCTTATTAGCACCCACATTGGTGTGCTCAATAGCACCCTTCTTGGCCTACTCAGTTTCATTCTTTTTTGCCTTCTCCATTCTTCTACAATACCTTTATTATCATTCTTGGGTTTATTTTTATCACCTATCTTCTATTCTTCTTCATTGTATGTTCAATTGTCGTGTTACTTGAATTTATTCTCTAATCTCTCTTAATTTCTTATTATCTTCTTTATCCATGGGTGTCTATAATTTGGTGTTACATTAGTCATTTATGCCTCCCATGGTGTTCTTGTATTCTCACTTTGAGTAGTCACGTCTTTTATGGGTCTCTTTTGGAGTCTCCCCCTTTCAATTTGTCATCCCCAGATGCCTAACCCTCTCTCATGAGGTTAGTACTTAGGGAATTATGCCACATATTTAAAATTTTCTTGTTATTTTCTAATATCTTCCTTAATAGGTTTAATTCACAATTTTTATTTAACACTCTAATATCTTCTATATTCCCTAACCGAGGTCCTAGCAATGGAACCAATGTTAGCAAGAAATGTGGGGCACAGACTAAAGTTATGAGCCTAATGAATTCTTTAGGATTTGTATTAATACCCTAGTGATAGTATTCATATAAGGGTCAGAGATTAAGAGCGGTGTGGTATTAAACTATATTCATTACACAAACAATAGTTAATAATCCATTAAAATGATCCAAAATACTTTATTTATATATTATATTCATATGGTCTAATACAACATATTCTAAGCCTTCTTAAATTTGATGTATATATCTTACTTGTCTTCTCAACTACTATTCCTATATGTGTTATTTTGGATATTTCCCTTACAATATATATGCCTCTTCCTACTAGCCCTAGTCGGCCTTATGCTCTACAACCTTCTTGCGGTGAGTTATGGTGGTACTAATTTTCTTAAATATATTTCTATACCTCTTTAATGAGGTAAGGTATTAATAGAAATAAATTTTAACATTTTAACTAGCAAATATTTAAAGTTGAAGTTTAAATTCTTTATTTGAGTAAGCAAGCTCCATATTTAGGGAAAGTATTATGTCTTTCTAGTCATTGCAAAAGACAACGAGAATGATATATGCAAGCTTGATGAAAAGGTACATATTGTGCATTTTCCCCCAATTGAAAAATGTTGGATATTTATTGGTGTTTTCATTAGTGTTGTCTTTGATGATAACATGTAGTATGGTTAGGAAGATTGTTGTGTTAACCTATAGTATGGTTAGGGAGATTGTTGGAGATTTTTTCACTATGTTGGCATTAGTGTTGTGAGTTGATGTCAACCTCTAGTGTGGTCATGTTGAGAAGTGTTTGTGGTATTGAGCAAGTTTTGCAGATGTGTAGACATGTTGAGCAGGTGTTTGTGATGTTGTTGATGTAGCTAGTTCACTTGGTTTCCAAGTGCTTTTGAGAAAATTTGAATAAAAGAGTGTATAGTGTGATAGAGGCGTGTTCATTTTTGTGCTTTGTATTTCTTCATGGTTGAAGATATGATTGTGTAGTTTGGATGTGATGATAAAAGGTTTTCAAAGGTGATATATCCAGAGTTTTAGGTTTTGGATAGTGTGGCAGTGGAAGTTGTCTTTGATAGTGTGTTACCTATGAAGAAAGTTGTTTGGGAGGAATGAGATCGCTTCACATTTCTCCACATTGAGGCTTCTTGTCTTGCAGATTTGGGAATTTGCTCAGATTGTTTGTATCTACCTTTTCTTGGAGTATCTGGTGTTTAGTTGTTTCCCAAGGTTGATAAGTGAGATGTATGTCTGTGGAAGTGTGGTTGGTTGCACAGAATGAGTGTTCTTTAGTTTCAGGTGGTTGCAACAGTATTGTTGAATATTTTGATGGTGTTGGAATATTCTTGGATATTGTGGAATGTTGTTATGTGGTCCGTATGGTATTTTCAGACCTGTAAAGGCATGTATGTGGTCTCTTGTTAGTGTTAGTGCAGGTTTGGTTGAAATGGTGTGCTAGCGCTAATTGTGAAGGTTGTTTGTTGTTTGTGGAAGTGTGTTAGTGTAGATTTGGGTCCTAGTTAACCCTTAGTGTGGTCTACCTTCACTTCTTTCCACAACAAAAGTGCTTGGTGTCGATCTATTTGTTGGTTGCACATTTGAGGTGCATACATTTCACTAAGACTGACATGGAGAAAATTTTTGAGGTTGTGAAGAATATACAAGAAAGGATAATTGTTGAAGAAGTGTGTGATGTGTGGAGTGGTGCAAAATGATGTGAATTTGATCAAGTGTGGTGATTTGAGTGCGAGCTTAAATGCCTAAGGCTACTGAATGTAGTGAGAAAAAGGTGTCTACATTTTTAGTGTGCTTGAAGTTGTTGGAGGCAATGAGCCAAAGGTTGCAGATGGTGCAGAGTTGTAGAGGTGGATTTTTCCTATTGCTTCGAGATAGTGAATCTCTCTATAATAGTCTTTTTCTATTCTTCGTTCTTCTGGACAGTGAGTCCTTTGGGCAATGGGCCCTTAGCAGTGAGCCATTCTTCTCTTTTGGGTAGTGAGCTTATTGTATTTCATGTTTCTATTCATATATATATGTGTGTGTGTGTGTGTGTGTGTGTGTGAGCTAATCCTCACCGTGGATTTTCCCTAATTAGGGTTTTCCATGTAAATCCAGTGTTCTCTTTTGTATTATGTTGAATGTGTTTATGTTTCATTTGTTTACATTCTGCTAGTGATAATAATGGTTTGATGGTTAATGAAGGTTTAAGGTTTTAATGTACAACCGATTCACCCCCTCCCTTAGTTGTCTTGTGTGTCTCACAAAAAATCCTAGTGTAGATTAAACAATAAGACTTTACATTAACATTATTAGGTAAAATTTGTATTTTAAGTAGTTCATCTATTGCCAAATTATCTATTAATGAATCAACTTCCAAGGACTCGTGAACTTCTCTATTTATCTAGCCAATCATTTTAGTTAAATATTTAAAATTATTATAAACTATATGGGCTTGTGAAAATAATCTCGATTCAATAGCATGTTAAACTCACTCACTACATGGTGAAATTATTATACCAAAGGAATCATTAAGAGGTTTTTAAGGTGCTAAAGGTAATGGAGTGGATTTTTAATAACACCAACATGGAAGGATAATAAATTTTATTTCATTAAAATTCTATCATGAAGATGGTTCCTAATGTCCTTGAGTCATTAGGGAAGAGTTATGGCATCTCCTTATGTGTTTTTGGTAGCTATGTATTATTGCTAAGAGAATCACTTTTCTTATGATAATGGTTTCCACTTGATTTATATGTTAATTAAATGTTGTTGTTATCATTGAAAGTTGTCTTCTTGATGGAAGATACATATAGTAAAGAGAGAAACCAATAAGGTAAGAGCACTCCCCCTACCACTACTTGATATTAGAAGAATTCCTTAAATTTTATATCTCATTTTGATATTTAATAAGTGCAAAAAAATGACAAGTGAAATAATGAGATCCTATGAAATCAAATGCAAGTATGCACAACTACTTGGAGATGTGGATTAGCGATGTCAAATACCCTTATAAATTTGAGTTTTAGTGTGCCGCCAAATTATACATGATGTTTTATCGTAATAAATTGGGTTTAGAGTAATGGGAATGGGTTTGATTTTTCATGGTTGCCTCAATTTGATAATATAAATATGAAGGAACAAGATATAGGATCTAGCATGTGTAGGAATACTCCTCTTAAGGGACACCAATAAGGTTGTGTGATTTTTGTGTATAAAATTCTAAAATTTATGTTTTGATTAAATGTTTTGAGGAGCATGGTCCTATCATAATTTATTGTGCACTATTGTTTCCTACATGTGGTATTTCATAATAGGGTCTCTAATATCTATTAAATATTTTGAAGAGATCTTGGTCATATCTAGATTTGGTCCTAATCTAAGGATAATTGTTTTTATAGATGAACTTAAATGATGTGAAGAATATTTCATTCCTTAAGTTTTATTGGCTATTAATCTTTTATTAGCTATTTATGAAATTAGTGTCATTTTAGGAATAGATAGAGCCTTGATTGAGTAGGCCATTAAAATAGTAATAATGTGAAGTTTTTAGAAACCCCATGCAACAAGGAAATCATTGCATAGTCCCAAAACCAAGGCACAACCCTATTCATAAATAATGAAAGCCATTAAAGTATTAGTATGTAAGTTTTAAGAACTTTTGCTTTTGGCTTTGATTGTGTTTTTGTTTTTTTCATCAACATTTCATATCACACTCCATGATCCATCATCAAGATGAAAGAGAGCATAAGGAAGAGAAATGATGGATCATGGAGTGTGATCTGAAACGTTGATGACAAAAACAAAAACACAATCAAATCTAGAAGAAAAAATTCTTATGATTATGGATTGTGGAAACTTGATATATCTTCTTAATATGTAAGTTTTTTAAGATATATCTACATCCATCATCAAATATTTTGAGCATAGTGGATGTAAAAGGTCATCGAAAAAATATGGTATAGAAACATATTGGAAATAGTGACACTCTTTCAAATAATATGTTAATTATTCATAAGGAAGCATGGTATGGTATTAAAAAATCATTGTGCATCAAATGAATGATGCATAGTTATAGCATATACTTGCATATACATTAAAATTCCAATGTATAGGGAAAATAAATTAATACCCAATTATTATACACATCGTCATGAAAAACATAATTAGTATAGACATTATAAGGATGGTTGTAGTCAATGGAATGGCACACAATAATAATAAACCCATGGAAAATTTGTGTATCTATTGAAGAGAATTCTAGAGCTCTTAACCATAGGATCTTTACACAAGCATTGCATTAATTTTAAGGAAATGAGTGGGAGTTAAAATTTAAGCATATTATTTCCAAAGCATGGTGTGGCCTATGAATGAGAACACATAGTGCATGACACATGTGGATGAAAACCATAGTATATGGAAATAATTTGTTACATGCTTAAGCTCGAATAACCATCCAAAACCAACAGTCATATCAAATATGATGTATTCATAGAGATGAACTAGCAAAAAAAATATATATAGTATCCAAAATCATGCACAATAGCACAAATCAAGGAGCATAAGTATGTGAAATTATGTGCTACAATTCAATACACAAGAACAATGAGGAAATAAATGTTATATTTTCAAGGCATGGCATTATTCATCAATGTTGGCATGATATATTCAAATAGAGGGACACTCAAGTTTTTGGGAGATATGACTCAACCATATCACTTTGACCTACCACAATTGATGGATGAAGCAAGTGGTTATGGCAGTAATAATCTAGATGTAACTCAAAGCCGCACATAAAAGGATTGTTCTTGTTTCAACTATAAGACCCACCCAACCCGCCTTTCTAAATAAGGAGGTGGAGGCTCCAAATCTTGAATCCCAAAGCTCACTATGGGATTATATTAGAGTTTTTCATGAAAAATAAAGTGCTCTTCATGAGGAGATCAAAAGTGACATATCACTCACACCAATTATATGAACATGAAGAAGTCCTAGAATGGTTACAAACATGATCCTAGGATGAAAAACTTATAGAGAGATGTGGATCAAGCCCTGGGGAAGTTGACATTATCTCCCTATGATGGATCTAATAGATGCTCAATTAGTGTGTTGGTATAGAAGCTAGACACATACATGTCCCTTATATCGACGACCAAAGATGAAGCAATCAAGTTTTTTTCCTTGCATTTGGAGGATATTGTTCATGAGTGGTGGTACCACAATCTAATCACTCAAGGTCATAAATCCATCACCTCCTATCATGAATTTTACAAACTTTTATTTGGTAGATTTGATCAAAAGGATCCTAAAGTTTATTTTAAAGATGACTCAGCTCAAATAGTGTGGTTCAATGGAGAACTATGCAATAGAGAATCATAAGCTATCAATCATGGTACTAGACATTACAGAGAGAAAAATTCTTCATTGAAGATAAATCTCTCAAGGTGCTCGTCAAGTCTTTTGAATCACCTAACCTACAAGAGGCCATCAAGTGGGCTTTAGCACTAGAGACTTCCATGCCAAACAATAATTTTGAGAAAAAAATATTCATTCCAAAGAAGCTCTTTCACAAAAATACATATCAGACCAAGATATTTTCATCAATAACAAACAATGAGGTGAGGAATGAAGTGTAATGTCCCCATTTTGGCCATACACTCTTCTTTGACTGATAGCCTATTTCTAGAAATCCGTAGGTTGATCAGAAGTGAAATTAGGCTTTCCTTGCTTGGAGTTTTGTGGCATTTCTAGGTATTTACTATTTTTAGTAAATACTAATTTTGGTAGTGGTTTAGTTGTCAGCCTTCAGTTCATCTTTTCAGTTGGAGCAGTTGCTTGTGTTTAAGTTTTGGCTTTCAAAAGCATTTTTTGGTGAAATTTTGAAATAAAGGCATTAATGTTCTATTTTTCAGTTGAACCCATGGCCTAGTGGAATAACTTCAAGTTGTTTTAAAATGTGGACTTGAAGGGGGATCAAAGTCATTAAGGAGAAAATAGAATATTAAATAAAGTTAATGTTGCCATGAAGTGGGACGCCACCCTTGAGGAAGAATTAGAAATTTTTGAAATTTGAAAAGTCTCTTCTGTGACTTTTGGCGTTCCTTGAAGGGGAGTTGAAGAGTTTTCTCCTTTTCTATAAAAGTGAAGCCTTGCTCCAACATTTGGTATCTATTGTTAATTGCTAAAATTATGCTATCGAAATGACATTGTGATTATTTCTTCGAGGGATGCTTACCTCCTAGATTCCAATCAATTTTGTGTTTGAGAGACAACACCTAACTGGTTTTTATTGCTACTTCTCATTTAGACTAGCAGATGGAGCTCAATTGTTGAAGATTTTGGAGTTTTCTCAGTTTTGGTGTTGTTGATATTGCTATAGCTGAAAGTGTTTCTTGTTAACAGCTTTTTGAGCAAATTAAATATCATTTTGGGTATGTTTGCAAAGTGTTTCTAGACCCAAGGCGACCCTTTCCACAAGAGATTATAATTTAATTCAAACTCATTATTTTTATATTGCTAAATTTCCCTTCTTAAGAGTTGTACCATCTGGAGAGCATTGGGAATTGTGCCATAAATTAATGGATGACTTTTGAGGTTGTTTCTTCATCTTGTCATGGGCACCTATCCTCTAGAGGTTCACTGCACTTTGTTTCATGCCATTCAGAGGTATTTTGGTGAAGTTATGAGCATTTAATTGATTCTTATAATTGTTGGTTATTCATTTCCATAATTGCAGATTTACATCAGACTTGTTTCAGTTTGAATTTCCAGTCCTTTCTTCATCAATAATTGTTAATATTTATCATGGAATCATTCAGTATCTTGGTGCTTTGAAAATATTGTAATAATCATGTAAATTGCAGTTCTCTTCTATATTGTAAGACTATAAACAGTAGTACTATTCCAGTCCTTTATTGCTACAATCATTTCTTATTTCTCACATTAAGTACCCCTGGATGGTTTACCGTCAGTGTGGAGAATGAGCTTGTATCTCTTATTGTACCCACTGAAAAAGTGGAGAATTCCCACTCCTGAGTGGATGCCCGCCGCAACAGATGAATTAGATAGTTTGAATTTTCATGGCTGGTTATCCGCCTAAGTTTACTTTCAATTTGTAATAAGTACTCCACCATATGTTAACACCTCGCCCTCAATGGGATCTTGAGTGCATATTCTTGGCGTTGAGTTTTATCTTCAATTTCCAGTTGCATTCTATTTTTGTACCAAGTTTGGATCTTAGGGATCCTCTAACCTTATGCCCGCCCCTCTTCCTTAAGTGGTTTTAGGGCGCATTCTTGGTTAGAGTTGCTTTGGTAGTGTTTTGGTTTTGGAGCTAACGCTAATCAAGTTGGCCAAATGTTGGTTTGTGTTGTGTAAATTCACAAAAAAATTGGTTAGCATATTTCAGTGATATCATAGCAGAAGATCATGCCATCCTGTTGATCAGTGCTTCATGTTTAGGCAGATGAGTGACAGAGATCTCCAGTAGTACACCGAAAGTCAAAGCAGATTCTAGTTCAGCTCCTTGAGGTATCCAGAAGTTGGTAGTTAGGCATGGCTAATGAAGAAGAGATGAAGTTGGAAGACACTCTCTTTATGGTTGGAAAGAGACTTGGTAAAGAATTTCAGTCAAGAGAAAATGAAGAGAACATTCTTCATTTGTTAGAACAATGTTTGAGACAAGTGAAGCCATCACCTTCAGAGAAAAGGAGTTGGCACTAGCTCCTGCAGTGAATTCTTTGAATCAGCCCTATTGGTTGGGGCATCCTGATGAAGAAACCAAGCTGCTGATTTCTTCTTGTTTCATGGAGATAATAAGAATTGTAAATCCCCATTTTCCTTATGATGTTGAAACCATGAAGATCATATTAAATATGATAGTGGAGAGTTTTCAAGATTTGGATGAAACTAGAAGTAGTTTGTTTCCAAGAAGAGTTGCTATATTGAAGATATTTTATAAACTCAAAACAAGTATGTTGCTGGTTGAACTAGGTATGCAGGATCGAATATATTATTTGATCCATTACCTCTTCATTTCAACTTGGAGTGAACAAGAGGAGGTTGTACTGGCAGCAATGAGAAGCATTTTTCATTTTGACTATCAATGAGATGGATGACATTCCAAAATCCGTCCTAACTTTTCTATTAAACATTCATGAACAAGAAGGAAAGAATTCCTCTACTGCTAGTTTGTTGATCAAAAAAAATTTCATTCAGTGTGAGAAAATTGAAGCCACACTTGAAGAAGACAGAGCAGAAAAATAAGTTGTTTGCACATGCTGAGGGTGAGTGCAAGGAGGCAACATCAGTTTTGAATACACATGAAGAGTCTACGATAAGTAATCAAGAAGAGCTCCTTGGTATGCTTGTAACCACTTATGAAGAGATCAATAATATACCTTTACATGAAGGGCTCATTGAAGACAAGAAGGATGAAGTCTTCAAATCAGCTAGTAATGATGATCCTTTACTTCATTCCAGTGAATATGTCATGAATAGTTATGGATTAGAATCGTTTGATCATCAAACTAAGCTCTTGGAGAAAGATTCTCATGAAGATATCAGTTTTGTTGAGTTGGGAGGTGTCTCATTCAAAGAGTCACCATTCCAAGTAGCATATGAAGGACAGTTTCTTTTTGAACAAAATAATCAGCCCTTCAGCATTTGGGATTCGGGTGTGAAGGCACCTAATTTTGTTAAGGAACTTGTATGGGATAGATTTCCCTTTGATCCCAATAAAGAAAAAAATTCAGATTTCACTACAAGCTATGAGACGGCCTTTGGAGGAGAAGTTGTTCTTGACAAAGTATCTTGCATGAAAAAGCCCCATAATGACCATTTTAGTTTGGTTGCAACCACTAAAGAAAAGTTTTTTGCTGCTAAAGCTTTCAGGTCTGCAATTAATAATGACTCATTGATCAAATTGGGGGCTTCTTTAACATATAATCAAGAAGACAATGAAGGGGAAATAGAGCTAGAAGACCACGAGACCTTTACTGATGAAGAGGTTAAAAAAAATCTCAAATTCAAATCAGATTTTCCTCTTTATGTAGTTGATTGTAAACAGAGGTCCGAAGAATTGGTAAGATTTGATTATCTTCATGAACTTGAGTATTTTCAGTTGGTGGGTGGTGAAAGATAGGAGTCTTGGAGCAGCTATGAGGGCAACAAAGACAAGGAACAGAGTTCTGATTTTGAAATGCAGCCTATCAGCAGTTCACCATCCTTGCACTTTTGTGAGTGGAAAGGACAATTCATGTTTTCCATTGGGGATGAGGTGCACGCCTTATTCAGATTTGACCGCTCGCATAGTTTGAGTGGTGAGAGACATGAAGGAGTTTGGGATGGAGTCACTCTCTTTAATTTGCAAGTTATTAAAGACTCCTTAGTGATTTTGAAATCAGGATATCTATGTTGGATTAAAGATCAGGATTATGCCTACGAATTCACAAAGAAGATCATTGGTTTATTTCAAGGATGTGAAAGAAAGGTTGATAAGCTTACTCTTGAGCTTGAATCAACAAAGTGCATGTTAGCGAATGTTCAGTCAGTTGGGTGTAATGGAGGTAAGAGACTAGCTAGCTGATTTCAAACTTCTCAGAGAATGTAGGGACGAGATATATTTTGTGATTGATAATCCTCCAAGCTTGCTTGTAAGTGAATGCATAAGAGGTTTAGAGAATTTAGTCTCCATATGGGAAGTGTTGATTCATGACAACTTCCCCATCTTTGACACCAAGGTGTTGTTAAAACATGTTTTGGTAAGACATATTGTTTACATGCCTGATAGTTTATCCTTTGGATTGAGTAATGCTCACACTATCCTGTCTTGGGAGAAGGATTTGAAGACAATGTTTGTTTCATGCTCCCTTGTTTTTGAAGCTTTCTTGGATAGACTTCAATGGTTTACCAAAGAAGTCAATAATTTTTTTGGGTGTGCAATTGGAGTTGATTGGCACTCAAGAATTTGTTGTGAAAAGTCTTTTGGGCTATGGTAGGAAGGTTCATTGGAGGGATAAGGATCAAACTTTCAAAATTAATGGTGTTTTTTCCTTTCTTACCAGCCACTTGATGATTCCATTTGTTTATCAAAAAATGGATTGGAGAGAAATTTTGAGCAAAGAATGGTTCTTTGTTGTAATGGAGCTCTTAGAGTGGGTGTTTCCACCCTTGTGTTCAAGCAATTTGGTCAAGATGAATGTGGATTTTCAATATTGCAGTAGTTGTTCCTACTCTTGTTTGCATATTTCTTTGAACTCTAATGTTGAGTCTTTCATTCTTGATTTGGTGGTAGCTGCTGGTCACTCCATTGCAGTAGCAAAGAGTGAAGATTCTAGACTTATGAATTTTGGGAGAAATTTGAACCTAAACAAATTATTTACTTTCTTAACAATCTATCTCTTGAGTTGAGTGATGTTTTGGCTCATCCTAGTCCTTTGAGGGAATGGGAATTGAGGACAACATTTGTTTTGCGCTCCATTAATGTTGATGTTTTCATGGGTGGACTACATGGGTTTATCAAAGAAGACTCTAAATTCTTGAGTTTGCATTTTTCCTTGATTAGTACTTGGAGAAGTGTTGTGTACTCTTTCAAATGCATTGGAGAACATTTTCAGTTGAGTATTCATGTTTGGAATCCTCAACATGGCTTGATGGAGATTGTTACAAGTAGAAAGAGGAATCTTTGGAGAGATAAGAATTTAATTTTCATATCCTTTGATGATGTCCCCATCTTCGCCAATCATTCGAAGGTTCTTTTTGCTCATCAACTGGTGAATTGGAGAGATATTTTGAACAAAGGATGGTTTAATATTGGTTTGGAGTTTCTTGAGAAGATGTTTCCAGCCTTGGTCATGAGCAATTGTTTTATTATGGATGTTGATTTTCAGTATTGCAGTAGCTGTTCAGTTCATTGCATGATGATTTTCCTAAAATCAGATTTTGAGAGGTTCATTTCAGTTTTCATAGGCAAATGGTACATTCATTCTTCTTCTTCTCAATCTTTTTTCAGTAATGGTTTATGGCCTCAAAAGTGGGAAATGATGCTCCATAGTGATTTGGACCAGATTTGGATGGTGTTTAAGTTCATTTCCAGTGATTTACTCTATACAATTTCTTGCACTAGTGTTTGGGGCAGCGAACCCTTGCTTGTTTGGGTTCAACTTTTTGAAACTTTTGAGAGATTAGTGGGAGTTTTCAGAAATTTTCTTGGATATGTCAGAATTACTCAGAAGAGGAATTATACATCCTTGAGGAGCTTTGATGATGTGACTGTTGTGAACATGCAAAGGGATGTTTATTCTTTTGCAAGTAGCTATGATGGAATCACATTTGTTGTTGTGATTTGGTTTGATGCTTTGAGGAGTGATGTTGATGAGAATATCTTTGAGTTGTTTAGAGTAATCTTCTTTGTTCTCAGGATGGTGATTGACATTGACATCACATATGTTAATTCCTCAAAGTTTATTGGGCATGAGATGCTACTAGATTTTGATTCCATTCCTTCAATGTTTTTCAATTTGAATTTCAGGCATGTTATCTCCTTGAGGTTGCAGGGATGGTTTATGCAGTTCTGGTACAATGGTTTCATTTGTGTGATCAGATTAGAGTAGCATCAGCATGATGGGACCTTTCTGAGATGGACTTGGGACCCCAGGATCCTACATGTTTGGTGGGATCAGTTTGGAGTGTTGTGGCATTGCTTGAGGACAAACAATTTTGGGAAGGGCGGACTATAATGTCCCCATTTTGGCCATACGCTCTTCTTTGACTGATAGCCTATTTTTGGAAATCCGTAGGTTGATCAAAAGTGAAATTAGGGTTTCCTTGCTTGGAGGTTTGTGGAATTTCTAGGTATTTACTATTTTTAGTAAATACTAATTTTGGCAGTGGTTCAGTTATCAGCCTTCAGTTCATCTTTTTAGTTGGAGCAGTTGTGTGTGTTTATGTTTTGGCTTTCAAAAGCATTTTTTGGTGAAATTTTGAAATAAAGGCATTAATGTTCTATTTTTCAGTTGACCCCATGGCCTAGTGGAATAACTTCAAGTTGTTTTAAAATGTGGAATTGAAGGGGGGTCAGAGTCATTAAGGAGAAAATAGAATATTAAATAAAGTTAATGTTGCCATGAAGTGGGACGCCACCCTTGAGGAAGAATTAGAAATTCTTGAAATTTGAAAAGTCTCTTCTGTGACTTTTGGCGTGCCTTGAAGGGGAGTTGAAATTTTTTCTCCTTTTCTATAAAAGTGAAGCCTTGCTCCAACATTTGGTATCTATTGTTAATTGCTAAAATTATGCTGTCGAAATGACATTGTGATTATTTCTTCGAGGGATGCTTACCTCCTAGATTCCAATCAATTTCGTGTTTGAGAGACAACACCTAATTGATTTTTATTGTTGCTTCCCATTTAGATTAGCAGATGGAGCTCAATTGTTGAAGATTTTGGAGTTTTCTTAGTTTTGGTGTTGCTGATATTGCTACAGCTAAAAGTTTAACAAAATTTTGAGCAAATTAAATATCATTCTGGGTATGTTTGCAAAGTGTTTCTAGACCCAAGGCGACCCTTTCCACAAATGATTATAATTTAATTCAAACTCATTATTTTTATATTGCTAAATCGCCCTTCTCAAGAGTCGTACCATCTGGAGAGCATTGGGAATTGTGCCATAAATTAATGGATGACTTTTGAGGTTGTTTCTTCATCTTGTCATGGGCGACTATCCTCTAGAGGTTCACTACACTTCGTTTCACACCATTTGGAGGTATTTTGGTGAAGTTATAAGCATTTAATTGATTCTTATATTTGTTGGTTATTCATTTCCAGAATTGCAGATTTACATCAGACTTGTTTCAATTTGAATTTCCAGTCCTTTCTTCATCAATAATTGTTAATATTTATCATGGAATCATTTAGTATCTTGGTGCTTTGAAAACATTGTAATATTCATGTAAATTGCAGCTCTCTTCTATATTGTAAGACTATAAACAGTAGTATTGTTCCAGTCCTTTATTGTTGCAATCATTTCTTATTTCTCACATTAAGTGCCCTTGGATGGTTTACCGCCAGTGTGGAGAATAAGCTTGTATTTCTTATTGTACCCACTGAAAAAGTGGAGAATTCCCACTCCTAAGTGGATGCCCACCGCAGCGGATGAATTAGATAGTTTGAATTTTCATGGTTGGTTATCCGCCTAAGTTTACTTTCAATTTGTAATAAGTACTCCACCATATGTTAGCACCTCACCCTCAATGGGATCTTGAGTGCACATTCTTGGCATTGAGTTTTATCTTCAGTTTCCAGTTGCATTCTATTTTTGTACCAAGTTTGGATCTTAGGGATCCTCTGACCATATGCCCGCCCCTCTTTCTTAAGTGGTTTTAGGGTGCATTCTTGGTTAGAGTTGCTTTGGTAGTATTTTGGTTTTGGAGCTAACTCTAATCAAGTTGGCCAAGTGCTGGTTTGTGTTGTGTAAATTCACGAAAAAATTCTTTAGCATATTTCATGAAGTGAGAAGGAAGAAGTTGTGCTTCAACTTTTAGAAGCCATGGTCACCTATACATGAATGGCTTGGGCAAGGACAAGTGCATTACGTTGAGGTAAGGTATGTCGATGGATCAAGATCTAAGGAACCTAAACCACTGACTGAAGAAGAACTTGAAGAAGAGATTGGAGAAGAAGATCAACCAAAAGAGGAAGAGATCGTCTCAAGAAAAAAAATTGGCATGCTCTCTTGTACTCTAAGTTACAACCCCTTTCACATCTATGGGGTTTTGTGAGGTCAAAGGATGATTGTATTCATTGACATTAGTGTCACTCATAACTTCATTAATTGGGCACTAGTCCCCAAGCAAGGCCTCAAGATGAAGGAATTTGAAGGATTTAATGTCATGATGTCTAATGTTTTCACTATTCAATGCAATAGAAATATCTCCTAGCTAAATCTTAATCTAGGAGAATACAATATGAAGGATGAATTCTACATTGTCAACATAAGAAAATGGATATGGTACTAAGTATCTAGTGGTTGCACTCATTAGGATAAATCACAAAAATCTAAAAAGTAGTACTAGCACAAAAGGATTGTGTTAGGTAAAAGAATCAAGAATATTTTCTATAGGCAAGTTGTATGGACAACTCAGTGTTTGGTGATTGTAACAATACCTAACCAAAGGAAAGAATTCAAATCGTGTGGATGTATAGAGTATCTTGGACAAGCATCAAGGAGAACATCAAACAGAGGTTTGAGCACATCATTGAGTTGGAAGGTACCAAGCCCATCATCACTACTCCTTATTGCCACCCTAGGCGACATAAAGAGGAAATTGAAAAGGTCATTAAGGAATTATTGGAAATGGGGCACACCAAACCTAACTCCAGTCCCTTTTCTCCTTTTGTGGTATTGGTGAAGAAGAAATATGGCACAATGTGGATGTTCATTGATTGTAAAGCACTGAACAAAAATACTATCAAGGACCAATACCCCATTCTTAGGATCGATGAATTGATAGACAAGCTTCACAAAGTAGTATATTTATCAAAAATAGATCTCAAATCAAGCTATCGTTATATAAGAGACTAAGAGGAGGATATTCATAGGATGACTTTTCAATGTCATTATGAGCACTATGATTTTTTTATCATACTGTTTAGTCTAAGAAACACTCCAACAACTTTCGATTCATGCATGAATCATATTTTTCACAAGCAATTGAGAAAGTATCCTTGTCTTCTTTGATGATATTTTGATCTATAGTAAAATGTGGGAGGGGTGCCTACTACACATTGATCAAGTCTTAGGAATTTTGAAAGCACAAACATTGTTTGTCAAAGAGTCAAAGTGTGAGTTCACTATGATAGAGATCTTGTATCTAGGTCAAATCATTAGCACAAAGGGAGTACAAGTAAATATGGAGATGACCAAAGTAATTCAGGCCTGGCCTCCCCCAAGGACCTTGACACAACTATGAGGATTCTTTGACCTTTGCAACTACTATAGGCATTTTGTTAAGGGTTTCTCCTAGCTAGTCACACCCTTAACTAGCCTAACAAAGAAGGGAGTTTTTGCCTATATTAAGGATGCACAAAAAGAATTTGGAAAACAAAAATAGGTAATGATCTCATGTCCTATGTTAGCAATTTTAGATTTCACTCTTTCTTTCACACTAGAATGTGGTGCATCAGAAGAAGGAATTGGGATCATGCTCATGTAAAAAAAACACGTGATTGCTTTTGAGAGTTAGGAGCTCACAAAGGTGGAAAGACGGTTCTCCATCCATGATAAGGAAATGCTAGCCATCATGCATGCATTGGTCAAATTCAAACAACACTTTATGGGTGGTCGATTTGTGGTCAAAACTAATCACAATAGTTTGAGATATTTTCTTAATTAGGAGGATCTAAATGAGAAATGGAAAAAATGGGTGAGCAAACTCCAAACATAAGATTTTGATATTAACATCATAGGGAAGAAGAATTTTGTTACTGATGCACTATCCAAATGGTTGAATCTATGTTTCATGTCTCATACCTTTGTAGATTGGTAGAATCAAATAATAAGTATATTGAGAACATGTTTGTAGTTGATGTGTTGGAAGGGAAGTTGTCAAACAACAAGTACACTATTTGCAACGAACTTGTTCTCTACAAGGGAAGAGTTCTACTTGGTGCCAAAATCAAAGATGAAGGGAAAGGTTTTGTAGGAAAAGGCTGACATGGAAGGGACTCAAGGATGATGTACTTACCCATATCAAAAAATGTATCATTTGTTAAAAGAATAAAACAAAAGAAACATTTCCAAAAGGACTTTTAGAGCCCTTACCCATCCCAAAGAAAAAATGGGAAAGTGTCTCAATGGATTTGAATAGGGAACTTCCTAAAGCCCAAGGTAAGGACTACATAAATGTTTTTGTGGACAGACTAATGAACTATGCACATTTATTTGTCATATCTTCATATTTTAATGAACCACAAGTGGCTGATATGTTGTTCAAGGAAGTGATGAAACTCCATGGACCACCCAAGAGCATCATGAGTGATAGAGATAGTTTCTTTATGAGTTTTCTTTGGCAAGAGATTTTCCTTTTGGAAAGAACTAAGCTCACCCCCAACACTAGCTACCACCTTCAAAAATGAAAATAATGAACAAATGGGTGGAAGGTTATTTGAGAAATTATGTTGTCGACTAACAAAAGAATTGGATCAAGTGGCTTTACTTGGGGGAGAATGGTTACAACACCATCTACCACATACCATTCAAGATGATATTGTTCATGGCCTTATATGGGTATGAAGCTCAAAGCTTCATTGATCTCATTCTAGTGAATAGCAAGGTACTAGGAGCAAGTGGTGTAATCAAATAGAGCCAAGACATTATGAAGTCACTCAAGAATAATCTCTAGTAGGCTCAAAACCAATAGAAGATGTATATGAATCATCATATGATTGAGAGAACATTTGAAATTAGAGACATGGTTTCTATGAGATTGTAGTCATACAAACAATATTCCTTTAAAAAGAAAGTGGGTTGAAGAAGATCAAAATATATTTTCACGGGCCTTACATATTTCTAAGAAGGATTGGAGAAGTGGCCTATAAACTGGAGTTGTCAAAGGGAAGCATGATACACAATGTTTTTCATGTATCTTTCCTTGAAAAGGTGTCAAGTAAACATATAGAATCCTTGGATGAGTTAACTCCAATTGATGAAGATGACAAACTAGTTTTGATTCTTGAAGTGGTCATGAATGTAAGGGAGATGAAGCTAAGAAACATAAGCACCAAGGAGCATCTAATTTGTTGGAAAGATCTTCTAGTGGAGGATGCAATGCAGGAAGGGCCAAATATATTAGAACATTTGAACCTACAATTTCTTGAGGACAAGCAATTTCAAGCAGACCAAACTTGTCATGTCTCACTTTTACTCAATCTAAGTCTACACATATTAGGTTTGTACTCATGCCTTCCTTGCTTTTTTTTGTTATATGTTTTCCCTTCCAGAGTATTATTTTTCTTCAACTCTACTTTTTCCCTCTTCCTTTCAAACTTTCACTTATTAGCATGTTTGTTTGTTGACCCTTGATGCCTCATCCTATATTTTTTCCTGTTACTATTCCTCCTAAATTTTGAACACATGTCTTATTATTTCCAATAGTCTATTTTTGGCACCATAACTTTCAAACTGGAATCTTTCCTACCCATGATTATTGTTCAAATTTGAAGTTGTGAGTGTGCATGGTGGCCAACCTACTTGTGGAGGATATAAAAGACCAAATGTTTTTATTCACAATCATCATCTACACTTAATCGAATTCCTTTCAAAATCCATTTTGAGCATTTGTGTTCTAGTGTGGGAATCTTAGGACAAAAACCCTAGTGATTTCAAAGGATGATCTCATATAGAGATTGCATTTGAGCTTCATTGGATGTAGACTCCATCTGCATTGTATTGATCCAATTTGTTGTTGTTGTCGGTATGAATTGTTGTAGTTATTAATGTTACAAAACTATTTGAATATAATACAACCATTATTGGAATAAGAAAGAGATTGGGATTTACATGTTATTTTTTGTTCATTATCATAAGATCAAAAGTTATTTTGATCATTTGTTGTCTAAAATATAATGATATTGTTGATGCATAAACAATAATTTCAATATGAGTTGTCTAAGATCTAAGTGAATGCTAGGGCCAATAGTGTTGTTATTCAAATAATGTTTTTGTGGAAGGTTAAGAATTAGATTTATATTATTGTTTTGGCTCGGATTATTACATTGTTCTACAAAGGCACAAAATGTGAACACAATGACCAAACGACACAATAGAGATAAATTTGTCAAATTTACCAATAAGTTTGGAATTGTTTTTGGTTTTATCATTAAAGGAGTGTTACGTTTCTTAGTCATAATTAGCTGATTAGAAAGAAAATTTAAGAAATAAGGATTACCAAGCATTATATTAGTCATTAAAACTAGATTTAAAAATAGAATAGTCTTTCTCATTGTTGAGAATTCATTTTGCCTATTTGTGTAATCTATTTCATAAATAGCCAACTTGGCTTCCCTTAAGCCAATTTAATAGGCATAATTTTAATGAATTGTTTTGTTTGCTTGTGGCTTTGATTATGCTATAGATCATTTTCTCAAATAGATGCTAAATGAGTTGTGCCCTCAAAAAACCTCATGCTTGTACTAAGTTGTTTTCTTCAATGAAAGGGAATATGTTTAGGGTATTGATATAGGTTCTCAAGTTGTTGCTTCTTTTCTATCTGTAGATATGAGATTGGCCTTAGTCGAATTTTATGACATTGTAAGCTCTTTTCCCTTTTTAATTTAAAAAAAATCACTTGTAATGTGTATTTAAAAAGTTTGTTTTTATTAGTACAAAAATTATTGCACACCATAATACAAAAAAAAAACTCCATTTTCAGGAGCAAATTTTGAGATGTTTAAAAGAACCACCCTCTAAAACTTTCATGATGTTGATACAAAACCACATTGATGGTAAATGATACCCCACACTGATGTTGATACCAAAGATGGCAAAGATAAATGACGTCACTAGATCTAGGAGGGGATTTCATCTTCTATGATATATAATGAAGTAGAAGGATTGCTCTTGAGATGTTTAAAAGAACCACCCTCTAAAACCTTCATGATGTTGATACCAAACCACATTGATGGCAAAGATAAATGACGTCACTAGATCTAGGAGGGGATTTCATCTTCTATGATATATAATGAAGTAGAAGGATTGCTCTTGAGATGTTTAAAAGAACCACCCTCTAAAACCTTCATGATGTTGATACCAAACCACATTGCCATCACTAGATCTAGGTAGGGATTTCATCTTCTATGATATATAATCAAGTAGAAGCGGTTTTAGAGTTCAGCCAAGAAGTGATCGAGACAAGCAGCCAATTAAAATCTTGCTTTTAACTTTATTTTGAATTGCTTAGATGTCATGTATATTTCTAAGCATAGTTGATATGATCTTGCTTAGTTTTGCTTTCTACGAAGCATAAAGCACCAAACAATTGTAAGATTATTTCTCTATTTGAGATTTTGGCAAAATTTTATGGTGTGCAAAATTTGAGATTGAAAGTTACACTGCCTTCTACAAACTTCGGCAATTTTATTTTGTAGGACACTTAGTCTTGTACTTTTTGTTTACTTCTTAATGCATATTCAATCTTTCATCAAAAGAGCAAAGTTTGAGATGATGATCTCATACATGAAAAACTTGCAAAACTCGCAAGTACTCATGAGCAAAAACCACAGCAGATTCCTTGCCAAAAGTTTTCCTAAAACTTGCCAAAAAATCGCTAAAAACTCATGATTTTCCATGAAAAACTCGTCTATATGAGTATAGTTTTTTATTTTTTACCTAATGTTAAAAACTTTAAATGATTTTTACATTTCGAGCACATGATTGGTGACAATTGGTGGCAATTTAGGGCATGCAAACCTAGGGGGAACCCAAGGGCCACCCAAAGAAAAAGAATTATTTTTAAGAAATACTTTTATAAACAAAAAAGCATCAAATACCTAATTTTTCCCTTAAGTGATAAAATTGTGAAAACGACATATGCCATGAAGGTTGATGTGGTTTCAAATACCTTAATTTGGGCTTGGTTTGAAAATGGTGTGCCCCCAAACCTCCACTAGAGGTGCTACCCCTCAACAATGCTAGGGCATTGCCCTCAGGCCACCACGAGGGGCACTACCCCTCAATCCTACTGGTGGTGTTGCCCCCAACCCCCACTAATTATTGGATCTCTTGTCACATAAGAAATTTGATTACAGTGAGGTGACAAGGAATTGGGGTATAACTCGAGTGTGCTGACTTAGACATTATCATCACACAACTTGCCAAAAATCTCTTTAGATGAGGCAACTTCTACATATGACATGGCTGGTGGAAATGTCATTCCAACTCATTTAGAGGTTGAACTTGTTTTTTGGTCTAAGATATGTATTAAGCTCTAACTTTGATTTATATATGATGGAAATCAATAATATGTGTTTTTAAAGAATATTTGTAAAAATTTATATATTTTGAAATGTTTGAAATTTTTTTCAATTTTTTCTTCGAGTTTTTGCTCAGTCCTGAGTTTTTATTAAAATTGGGCCTGCCAAGTCCGATTTTTTCAACTTTGGATGATCTCATAAAACACATTCTTAGCACTAACTATATCACAATCTAAATTCCAAAAACTTATAGAGCAAGATCATTGCTGGTGCCAAGATGACACTAAAAGATAGTTAAAACACTAGAGCAAACTTGATAAAACAAACATTCATAAGAGGCAACCTAATAACTAGAAACAAGTTCAGCAGCAGCATTCATGGCTAGAGGGCCTCCCCTCTCTAATAAAGCAAGAGCAAGTTCAGGCTCATGCCACCATTTCAACCTCGCGGCCAGTCTTTTGAGGATTTCTATATTTACTTCACAAATCCAGTTAGGAGAACAATTAATTACCATTGCAAGGAAGCCCAATACATATGCTCTCCATGTTGCATATTCACATCCCACAGACATGTTCCCGTCAATTGCACTTGCCAGAAAGTCCATGTGGTTGCCAACAATTTGGGCCCTCTTCTTTGAAGATGATGAAGTGTCTAATCCCCATGTGTAAGCTCCACAAAGAAAGGAAAATTGTGCAATTGTATAGCCTTCTAGTGTAGAAACACTTGCTGCACTTTTTGTCTTGATTCTGTTTCCAGACAAAAACCAAGTTGGCAAGGTTTCTTGATAAAGTATTTGAACCAGTCCCAAACCACCAGAAATAGAGAGTAAGGAAGCTCCCAGGGAAGAAGCTAGTTTAGCTTTTTCTAATGCATTTGCCAATGACACATTTTGAGATTTTAAGCGCTGTGGAGCTCTAAGGGATTGGCCAGAATGTTGGCAACCCATTCCCATATTTACAAAATCTTTTACTGCATCAACCACAAGTGAGAGAATTTCTTCAGCTACAAACTTTATGTCATACATTGAGTTATAAGTCCGGAGATAAAGGAAGCCAGGTGCTACTGGAGATGTGCCACAAGGAGAGGAGTGTGAGGAGTAACCATGTCCCAACAATGCTCCTATTCCACCATGAACTGTCAGCTTTGACATCAAATTGTTTGTAGATCCAAGAGTGGCAGCAAAGCAACTTTTGAGAAGCTGAACAAGAGCATGCTTATCATGCATGAATACAGTACGTGAGGAACAAAAGACAATAAAATCATGCCATCTTCGGACCTTTTGACACCAGAGTGCCGCAACAATGGGCATGCAAGGCCATGGACATCCAGCCGCAGCAGTTCCCAGAACTAAACCAGCAATACCGGTCATTAATTCCGAATGCTTATCCAACTTGAATGTTATTGTTAGACTTACAAGTGCTGCTAATGGCAATGGAAGGGTAGCTGATGTATTTCCACCTGTTAAATTATGCATCATGAGTCTTTCAACAAAATTCTCTAGTAAATCTATTGTACAGAGGCTAAATATCAAAACCAATACCTATGACAAGGCTTGGTACATGAACACCTGTATCAGCTAGTATCTCCTTTATCACAGCTTCAATTGACAAAAGATTTGCAGCAGGACTTGGCCAATCAGTTCCATTCATTGATGCAGGTTTCCAGACACCTCTAGTAACCTCTGCAGAAAAGTAGCTGACTATTGTTGCAACGGAGGCTGGAAGAAAATCCACAAGGACTCGAAGGCCTGCATTTGAAAAAATATATATAAGAGATCAGTCACGCTAACATAGTACACTAGCACCAATTTCTAAAGGAATCACCAGAAGTCTTACGGCATTGTAACTTGAAACTGCAATGGAAAAGTGCTACTTGTATTTGTTCTATATCTATTATATTGCATATCTCCCAATATTGTCACACAATGACTATAATCAGAATTATTTGTTTGGTTTTTTCCTTGCATTAAGGGATTCCTTATGTGTTTTAGTCTAAAATAAGAAATAATTCAGATTCGGTCCTAAAACATTACTGGTGAAATATAAGGGAGAATTCACAGTAATTTTCAGAAGGCTTTATATTAAGATTCTGCAAACCATCTTTTCCACCACTCTGAAAACAGATGCATCTTTCATAAACATTGTTTTGTATGCAAGCCACATCGCTCATTATTTTTTGAAACTACATTTTCCAGGTAGATTTCTATCTGAATTTTAGGTCCTCACAAGTATGTTGGTATATCTGATATTAGCATGAACACTTCTCTGAAGATCTTGATTTCATTAAAAAAGGTATTAGATGCTTCCATTAATTTAGTTCTTGAGACTGGCGGTAATCAATGCACTTCAATTTGCACTGCATGGCAATCTAACGCTGAATGTGTCGTATTTAGAGTTGTTAACCTTATAAAACTGGCTGCTATGTATATTCTTGCTTTTATTGTAAAACACGGATCAAATTATCCTTGATTTCTCTTTTCATAAGAGAGAGGCCAACAGACTTTTAAACTATTGTCATATGTTAAATTTTTATATTCTGTTGCATGCTTATGACTCATGGAACTCCTAGATGTTATATTTCAGCCTTAGTTTCTTGTTCTACAGAAATCTAAACATAGATGTAATCTGTTAACCATTACAGAAATACAAAATGTGGATTTTATTACAGTATTTAATTTGGAACTCAAATACATTTCATAGGCTCATGCACAATAAATGTGATGTTCCAAATATTGATTAGGAGATGGACTTAAAAAAGAGAGAAGAAAACATGGGAATTGAGGGGAGCTGTGGGAGGGCTACCTTGTCCACTATGAAGTTAACCACAGAAGCTGCCAGCCACCAAGTTCTTAAAATGGCCTTACATAGGACTTAACTCAAGTGAGATTAAATAGGAATTATATATAAGGAAGTCCTCTTCGCATTTCTACCTATTTATTGTGAGAAAAAATTATTCCAATAGTTTGAAATTGAGAGAGGAATGCACAAATTGAGAAGAAATGCTATTTCCATCTGCCATTTGTTCTATTATTTGTGGCCTTTCTGTGCTGCGCACTGCTACAACATATTCAATTTAGTGCTGTTTTAAGGTCAGCAACTCAGTGTAAGGGGATGCAACTTGAATTAGAATTAGGTTCCTCGATCTCCAACAAGCACAAGAAGAATGTGGGCCTGGTTTTGAGATGGTTAACTGCTTATCTAAGATAATTACTGTATTTGTACAACTTATTCTGATTTTCATTTACACCGTTGTGTGGGTGATTGGCACATATTAACTTAATTAGTTTTAACTTATAGTTTAATTCAGCCTCACAAAAGGGGTTTATCCTGTCTCCATGACCATATGATGCTGGTTGTAGTATGCAGAAAAATCCACAGATTAATAATCCACACTTTCTTTTGGTTTATTTCAAGCAACATTTCTTTTGGTAAATATAACCAAGAAACAGCTACATATTTATCAATTGCACAGCTTTGAGCTATTGGTATTATCTCTACATATGTTGCTAATTAAATGAAAATGCTATTTAAATTAAATACAACATAAAGAGTGCTGAAAACGTCTATTGATGTGCTATTTGCTGAAATACTTTACTGTTGCAGTATAGAAATGGAAATTATGCACAAAGGAGACAATAATATACATAAGTATATACCATCAATATTTATGTCATGCAAACCCTTTTGAGGTAGAATTTACCATGGGAAAAGCATAAACTTTATTATTCTTCTCAAAACCAGATGCGTGAATATGTTACAGAGATTTATGCCCATCATGGAACTATGGGGATTTATGCACTTTACTTTTGCATTAAGGTAGCTTTTTTCCCCATCTTGAACTACTACTTACAAACACATGCTCTCAGCTTCAACTGCCAGAAGTGTGTCTAGTGAATGATCCTTCCAACTACAGGAAGATGGGATTTGATGTTGTCTCAGATTACCATGATCATTTTCTCAACTCCTGGGTGTCATTTGGCCCTTCCTCCAGTCAGAGACAAGATCCTGTCAATCACCCATCCATTTTCACTGGTTTTAGGTTCATTTCCACTGGTTGGCAGACAATTTCTACCAGATATGTTGCATGTGCAGTTTAACTGGTTATATGATTGAATTTCTTGCTGAACATTGGTGGGTAGAGAGAATGGGTTGTCTAGCCACTCCATATCAATTTTCAGCTCATTTTAACATCATGTGTAAGAGTTTTGGGTAGATGGAAAGGTGTCTATCCGTTCCATATCAATTTTTAGCTCATTCTAATATCATATGTAGAAGTTTCAGCTTCTGCACTAAAACTTCATGTTGTTCCTTAACATTTCTTGCCATTAGCAAATTGAGAACCCATCAGATGCTCTCAGATATCCCTCAAACTGCAGAGACTGACTCTCTGACATGTAGTAGATTGTGTGTCAAATTTTAAAGGCTCGTGTTTACATTCAAGTGGGAACCCCAAACAAATGGTCTCTAGCCCAAGGCAGTTGACTAGTCAATCACCACATTTATTGCCATCCCTTACTCCAAACTGAGTGGAATGACATATTGGATTCCTGAAAGAATATGTTGATTCAGTTCCAATTATTCACAAGTCCTAAAAGTAAATAACACAAGGGAACTGATAAATTATGTATTCTGGGCATCCAGTGGATTTGAGATAAGAAAAGTTGATGAAATATGGCATGCACTTATCATAAGTAATACTTGTTTGTCATAGAAGCAGATATCTTCAAAATATCACATGTTCAGATATATCTTTTCTCATCAGGGTTCCCAGTTTTTTTTCAAAATATCTTTGACCATGATTTTGACTAAAATTTTCACCAATATATCATGATATTATTGGCTATTAACACTGGTAATACCACAATAAATTAGTTTTTTTATAAGCATCAGACCTGTGACTTATTATCATTCTTCAGTGGGATTTTTATAAACGATTTACACACCTTGAATGGTGTAAGTAGCAGTTAAGATTTCCAGCAGCCATTATTGAATATCAGTTAGATCTGTTGCCAAGGGATACTGGCAATTATTGTCATTATTTCAAAAATGAATGTAGATATCTCCAGTTGTGAAGACACTTGGTACAATTGGTATTGAAAACCTTCTAAATAATGAACATGATTGTTGGTATTGTGATTAGTGATTATCATTGTTACCTTTGATAACCACGACCACCGCTATCATTATTTATGATTCATGAGCATTGTCACTACTAGATAAAATTGTAAAATGATAATGCTATCTTTTGTAAGTAGTATATCTTTACTTTTGTGTAGTCGGCCTTGGTCGTAGTTGGCCAATTGCTAATAAAACTATAGTTAGTGGGAATAATACATGTCATGTACTTTCGGGTAATCAAGTCCCGATTAATGATAACTATTGTTATGAAACGCCGTGTCGGTTGGTTACTTAACTACTACCGAATGTTATATGTACTCAGTTTGTTGTAGTCGGGAGGTGGTTATGTGTGAATAGTCATGGTTGATAGCACTATTGATACTCTATGATTGTACATGGTGATATCTCTGATAAGGAATAAAGCATCTGATGTTCAAACATGACATATTTCTATTCTATTGTTTTGCTCCATGTTCTACATATGATTTAGTTTGCTCAGTAGTATGCAGTACTTGAATTACATTCCGTAAGGAAAACATTTGGTGCCGTTGCCTGAGTGGACTAGGGAATCACTCGTCATGGCAGCGTAATGGGTCTCCCAGCAGACGAGCCCGTGAATAGCAATGAGGAAAGGGAAGACCTATTGACTGAAGATCTTGTCAATCTGTGGAAGATATCTTTACATGATCACATACGGAGGGAATCTTTGTAATGTCCCCTTCTCGAGCATGATCTTTCCAGTGACCGTTGGCCTATTCCGAAGACCCGTAGGCTATTCGGAAGGTAAAATTAGGGTTTCTTGTTTTGAAGGATGTTCTTGCTTGAGGTTGGTTGATTCCATGGCGGATTCTTTCTGGGTTTTCAGAGAGCTTCGCAGTGATATGTTCGTCTGGGCATTCTGAGCATCTTTAGGAATTTACTATTTTTAGTAAATTCTATTTCTGGCAGTGAACCTGTTGGTTTCGGCACGGTCGGCTTTCTACTTCAGACTGGTCAATTGGCTTACTCATTTTCGGCTTCGGGGCACCATTGGAGAGATAAATTTGAATTAATTTAATTAAGTCATGTTATAATGTTATATTTTAACATGGACCCCCCCTTGGCCTAGCAACTTCACTTTAAGTTCTTTTCAAAATATGTTCTTTAAGGGTGGCGCTTCATTGAAGGAAATTAATTATATCTCTTATAAAGAAGTTTAATCCAAGCTTTAAGTGGACGCCAATTTCAAGGAAGAATTAAAGTGATTAAAAGACAAAGTTTTGCTTGGAAAAGTGGGACGCCACCTGTGGAAGAATTAGGGTTTGACTCAAAAAGGAAGATTAGGGTTTCGAGAAGAGTCAACCGAAAATTATAAAAAGAAGCCTTTGGTTCTCATTTAGACTATCTTTTGTCTACAGGAATGTTATGCTGCCGGATTGGCTTTGGGATTGCTTCGAGGAATGTACGCCTCCTAGCTTGGCATTGCTTCTCGCTTGAAAGATAGCGACTAGTGGTGAGATAGTGTAGTTGAGTGATTCAATTGTGAGTTTTCTGCATTGTAGCTTTGTGGTGGCTTTGTCATTCAGATTTAAGCATATTAGATAGATTCTGGAAGTGCATTTTCCTTCAGCAGATTGTAGTTTTCATTCGTAAATCCAAAAATACCAAAAATATCGTTCTGGGTAATGTTTATTCCATATTGTCTAGGCAGGGCGTCCCTTTGTGTTAAGTTTCAGATTTTTTAAGAAAGCATTGAATTTTTAAAAGCAAAATCGCCCTCTTGCTGGGCCATACCATTTGTCCTTGCATTGATTTACGTGCATAAATTAAATAGAGACTTTTGGGTCTGTTTTGGGTTGCAATCTTGGTCGCCTTCATCATTAGGGTCTGTTGCACTTCGTTTCAAGTTAGTCGGATGAGTTGTGAGAGAGATATGAACATTTGAGTAAATTCATAGGTTGCTGGTTATTAATTTAAAGTGCAGATCTGTGAAAATCAGAATCATCATTTTGGTCCTTGAGAGAAGTTATTGGTTTGGCATCCTTAATCAAGCAAAGGAGAGTTCTTTATATGATGTAATGCTAATCTTTTAAATTCATATGCTCTTGGCAAGCGAATGCCCTTCATTTTGTAAACTGACAGTAGTTCTCAATCTTGTTCAATTCTGATTTGTAATGCTTATCTTACATTCTGAAGTTGCTTGTAATATCTCACATCTCCACCCTATGGTAGCTCCTTTCCCACTTCAGGTTAGAAAGCACATTCTGGGTGTCGAGTTACTTTCAGCATTCTAGCTTATTTCTCTTCAAGCATTGTAATTCTTAGCACTCCGCCATATGGTCGCCTCAACTCCATACTGGATTGGGTAGCACATACTTGGTGTTGAGTTCCTTTCAATACTTTGTAGTGGTAGAAGATCCTCTGACCATATGCTCGCCATCATCGGTGCCATTCTTGGTTAGAGTTCCTTCTAGTTATGTTACCTCATTCAGATCCTCTGACCAATGCTCACACCTTGCCCTCATCGGGATCCTGGTGTACATTCTGGTTAGAGTTGTTTCAGAATCGTTTTGGTTTAGCTGCTAACCCTAATGACTGTGTAATGCTCTGCTTGTTGCAATTGAAAATTTGAAAAAATTTGGCTCGGATTATTTCAATTTTGCAGGCGGGAGATCCCTGAGGAAGTTATCTGGGATAGGCTGGAAGTGAATGACGAGGTGGATCACCTCCTGAATCGTATGTCCAGATTGCTGGCCCATCATTTCATTATCCTACAGGACCTCCAAGAAGAAGAGGATTGGGAACGCTGAAGCCAACAAATACTGCAGCGCTACAAAGAAAGAACCAAACAAGAAGCAGAAGAACGAGACACTAGCCGAAGACTTACATCCAGTAGTCAGCAATCATCACCTGAACAAATTTTAAATGCCCGTACAGCCGAACAAAGACAAGAATCGAGTACCTGACAGGCACGGGACTCAGGAAGAAAAGGTTCGGTGACAACTCAAGCTGCAAGAACAAGAAAACCGGCGACGAAGACTGAAGCAAGCCGGTAAGGAATTGGATGACGATCTAATTGAAATAAATCAAAGTATTAAAACAACTTATGAGAATCTGACACGAATAGACACATCCATTGGAAGAGCACACCAAAGTTTGACTCCGTACGTAGGAAGGTATGATCTTTATGAGAACGAAGATGAATTAAGTAGTAGCATCAGACGTTTTCGGGAGTTGTCCTTATCGGACAACGACGAACGGCTGACGAGTGGAAGATCTGAGCCCAGTACCCCAAGGCGAAGAGAGTACCAGAGGGAACTCTAGGAGACTCACGGTGTCAAGGACGCTGACAGAAGACATGGGAGTGACTCGTATGTGGCCGCGAGTGCAAGTGACGCACCGAAACGTAGCGGGGAAACCAGTCTAATCGGGTTCAACACACAAGGAGGACAGCGGGGAAAGATGGCTACTCCGGAGCGGCAAAAGCTGCCGAAGTTTATGAGGAATGGGTCAGAAGATCCAGTACGGCACTATAAGACATGTGAAACTATCTGGTTAGCCAGTGGACAGGATGATCCAGACCAATGGCTAAAAGCATTCCCAACGACACTCAGAGATAGTGCCATTGATTGGTACTCTAAATTAGATCAAGCGCACAAAGCAACATGGAGATTGTTGAAGACAGCATTCTAGGAGGAGTTCAAACTCCTACGAGATGACAGTGAGACTGTCAAGGAGATATACAATACTAAACAAGGAAAGCACGAGAGTGTGTGGACCTACAATTGGAAATTAAAAGATTTGATAGGGAAGCTTGAGGCACAGCCAGCGGATGGCCTAAAGAAGAGATGGTTTATTGAAGGATTGATTCCCTCACTTCGAAGAAAAATGAAAGTAGTACCGCCTTCCTCGTACACTGAAGCATATAACCGAGCGATGGACATTGAAAGCGAGAACAAGACATCCTTGAAGGGAAAGAAGAAAGACGACGAAGAGAGTGCAGAGGAAAGTGACGATGAATCAACAACCATACAAGCCCTTCGTCGTGACATGCTCCGGATGATGAAAGAGTTGAAGGCTGACAAAGAAGGGTCCAAGGAAGTGAATGAATTATGGTGTACCTAATGCAAAATGGAAGGTCATACAAAGGCGAACTGCCCGAAAAAACTGTTCTATGACATCTGCCAGGTTATGGGACACTCCGTCAAGGAGTGCCCATACAACTTAAAAACACGGAGTTCGCAAGTGTTCTTCACACAAGGAGAACAGTCAACCGCGCCGACCACACCGCCAAAACCTCAAAATAACAATGCATCCCCGAGTAGCTACCGCAACAATTGGAGAAACAATATGCCAAGAAGTAAAATCCAATACGACAGCAAAGGTAGACCCATGATCCAATGCAGGAAATGTAATGAATGGGGTCACTTTGTGAGGGATTGCCAAAGTGGTCAAGGCACTGGGGGGAAACTATGTAAATGGTGTGGTCTTGGTGAGCACGAAGACATCGACTACCCAAAACAGAAAGGCATCAATTTGCTGGAAGTGGCCGATGAAGAAGTCCTGGCAATAACAAGGGCACAAGCAAAGAAGACTAATTATCCAGACCCTCATACGGAGAAGGAAAGACTCTAAGAAGCCAGGGCAAAAGTAGAAGAAGCTATGTGAAATGAACAAAGAACAAAGTACGGCAGGTGCTTCACACAACTGTACCAATCAAGGTAACCAACCTTCTGCAAACAATGCCTCAACTGAGAGTAGCACTTACAAATGTTATTGAAAATAATCTTCAGAAGGGTTCGATGGAACAAATGACAGAACTGGTAGCAGAGACCATCGATCCAATGCTACTCACAGTAAGTATCGAGAGGAAACCAACCATCTTACAGATGGAAATTCTGGGAATGAAACTCTCTAACACCATCGTCAACGGCGGTTCAGGGGTGAATGTCCTACCTGAAGAAACATGGAAGTGCTTGGGTAAGCCAACTCTTTGGCCTCTGACATTTCATCTGGTAGGAGCAGATCAACATGGCATCAAACCCCTCGATACACTAATGGCGCAAAAGGTATTGATCGGTACACAACATTTTTTGTTGAATTTTGTTGTCATCCCACTCGAGAAGAAGGCGTACGATGCACTGTTGGGATGTGGATGGCTGATTGCTGCAAAAGCAAACCATAACTGGAAAAGGAATACACTGTCAATCGAGAACCACGAGCGGAAGTATACCATTGATCTAAAGAACCAGGCAGTTACTGAAGAACTGGCATCATCAGGATCCAAATCGAAGGGAGGATCGGATGTTGATGAAGAAAGAAAGATAATGGAGCCGAACGAGGAAGGAATACTAGAGATCGGCAGTTGCTCCGAGGATGAAACAAGTTCGTTAAACGGGTTATTCCACTAGCAGATGGAAGACTACGAGGTCTTTCACCCCGATTGCAATATGCTACAAATCAGAGAAGGGGGAGAGGAAGGAGACAATGCCTCGACTAGTCAAACATTTCCACCTGAGTACGGTGAATATAAGGAAGGGGTGGCTAAATTGGATGAAACGCCAACACATAAATTTGAACGAGACAAATTCATTTAGTACGAGGAACCGACACTAAAGAAGGTCAACCTCGATGAGCCCGAGAAGCCTAAAGAGATCCTCGTCGGTGATGATTGGGACCCCGTACCAAAGGCGGTTGCATTCAAGATCTTCATGGAATACAAGGATGCCTTCGCATGGACATACAAGGACCTTAAAGGCATACCACCAGAGCTGTGCATACATAGGATTCCTCTTGTACTAGGAGCCCAACCCGTACGGAAGAGGCCCTATTGTATGAATAAAAACTATGCCGCCAAGGTACAAGAGGAAATTGAAAAGATGTTGGAAGCAGGCATCATCTTCAAGGTAGAAGTCAGTGAATGGGTATCACCAATCATCATATCCCTGAAGAAAGAAACAAAGTAGATCTGAATATGTATGGACTTCTGGAGTTTGAACGCAGTAACCATCAAGGACCCGTTTCCTATCCCCTTCACCAATACAATTCTCGAAGAGGTTGTCGGGCACGAGATGTACTCGTTCCTAGATGGGTTCTCAGGGTACAATCAGATCAGTATCGCAGAGGAAGATAAACTGAAGACAACTTTTGTGGTGGAGGACGGAGTGTACGTGTACAACCGGATGCCGTTCGAGTTGTGTAATGCGCCAACCACTTTCCAAAGAATAATATTGCATATCTTTGACAAAATGTCGGTAGGCAACTTCAAAGCCTTCCTCGATGACTGGTCCATTTATAGTGATGCAGAGAAGCATCTAAAGGCCCTCGAAGAGTGCATGGAAAGGTGTCGAGCGGCCCGTCTGGCATTGAATCCTAGGAAATGCAGGTTTATGGTACCACAAGGGAAATTGTTGGGGCATATCGTATGCAAGGCTAGACTAAAGACAGACCTAGATAAGGTGCGAGTGATCATGCAGATGGAGGCTCCAGAGAACATCACGGGGGTGAAGTCCTTTCTCAGGCATGTGGGGTACTATCAGCGGTTCATCAAGAACTTTGCATAGGTATCTTACCCTCTGGACCTGCTGACTAGGAAGGGACAACCCTTCATATGGGCTGAAGAACAGGAAAGAGCATTCAATGAACTGAAGGATTGGTTGATCGGCTCGCCCATACTGGCATACCCCGACTGGAACAAGGAATTCCATGTACATGTGGATGCCTCAAACTTCGCCATTGGGGCGACGCTAGCATAGGTGGGAGCACACGGGTTGGACCATCCGGTATTCTTTGCGAGTCGGCTGCTTTCAAGAGCTGAAAGGAATTATAGTACGATCAAGCGCAAAGCACTAGGAATGGTCTACTTTGTACAGAAATTCAGACACTACCTCCTAGCCACACCGTTCACCTTTTATGTGGATCATCAAGCCTTAATGTATTTAGTAAACAAGCCGATCATTCAAGGACGAGTGAGCAAGTGGCTGCTATTGCTCCAAGAGTTTACATTTACTATCATCGTACGACTGGGTAAGAGCCATGTGATTGCTGACCAATTGTCCAGAATCCGGTCGGGCGAACTTGCCAAGGGAGGGGTGAATGAAGATTTTCCGAATGCACACTCATTTCAGATCGCAGTGTTGCCCTCATGGTACGAAAATATTGGAGAATATTTGTCCACATCCACATTTCCAAAAGAAATGCCACTAGCCGAAAGAAGGAAGATCGTCTTGAAAAGTAAGACATTTTAGTTGATCAATGGCTTGCTCTACAAGATGGGGCCTGATCAAATCCTCCGGAGATGTGTCATAGAAGAAGAAATACCAGGCGTACTGAAGGAGGCACACGAGGGTCTGGCTAGCGGTCATATGGGCCCAGATGCTACAGCGAGAAAAATTCTTTTGGCAGGCTTATGGTAGCTGACGATGCACACAGACGCTAGGGAGTGGGTGTTAGGCTGTGACACCTACCAGAGGGTCAAGAAACCATTGAAGCAGGACTTCATGCCACTGCATCCCTCTCAACCACAAGAGTTGTTCGAACAATGGGGATTGAATTTCATTGGACCACTGAAGGTAAGTCAGTTGCATCGGTGTCGATACATTGTGGTTGCTACTAAATATCTGACGAAGTGAGCTGAAGCTAGAGAATTGCCAGACAACACAGCACAGAGTACGACAAGATTTATCTATGAGAAAATAGTGACATGGTATGGCATCCCCATTAAGATCACGAGTGATCGTGGAGGGCATTTTGTCAACCATGTCATTAGACTGATGACGACGGAGTTCCGAATCTTTCACAACCTATCAAGCCCGTACTACCCAAGAGCTAACGGCCAGGCAGAGTCTACAAATAAAGTGCTAGTATCAGTTATTCACAAGTCGTGTGATGTAGAAGAAGCTGATTGAGAAGAGAGATTACCAGCCATCCTGTGGGCATACCGTACAACATACAAGGTAATGACGAGCCACACGCCCTTTCAATTAATGTACGGTCAGGAAGCAATCATACCGATGGAGTACATGGTACCTAGCTTAAGGATAGTCGTGGAGAACCGGCTAGGTGATACTGAAAGTTTAAAAGAACGACTATACCAACTTAATAAACTGGATGAGCGAAGGATAATGGCACAATGGGCGATGGAGAACATGCAACAACGAAGGAAATATTGGCACGATAAGCATCTCTGGCGAATGAACTTTCGGCCAGGACAGTTAGTTTTGAAATATAACGGCCGCAACGAAATCAAGCCAGGGAAGTTCAAAGTTCGTTAGTTAGGACTGTTCCGAGTTCGGGAAGTCTATGACAATGGCTCTATAAAGCTTGAGAATTTAGATGGGTCACTACTACCAGAAGCAATCAACAGCTCTAAATTGTAGCAGTATCAGGAAAGAAAGGAGAAAAAGGATACTATAGCAATCAATATGCTAGGCTATGCTACCAAGGATGATTGGGCTGTGCAAAAAGAGGACTTGCAAGAACATGACTGGGGTTTGGGAGGCCCCGGATACGCAGCCGAAGGAGTTTGGATGGAGTCAGGCGTGGACCAAATCATTGAAGAGAGGTTTGTATAGAAAAGAGTAGAAGGAATTGCAGTACCTCGGATACACAAGCACCTAACCAACGCCGTGTTCGAGACCCCTGCCCTCTGGCACCGAACGGGTGGCCACTGGCACTATGTGGCTCCTTATGAAGGCGTAAAAAGAGGGTACATAGCCAAGGAACTAGACAAAGAGGCTCAAGAGGAAAAGGAAAAACAAATGGGCCAAGAACAAAATGAGTACCAAACTAATGACGAGGTTGACTGGAATGATGAACAATGGGCGGCCTACTTCGAGAAGAAGGCTCCCTGCTTGAAGGCGGTGCTGAGAACAGAAGACATGTTCGTGTCAACCATAGATGGATATACAAAGGATCTACTTAAACAAATGCGAAGAGAGAGAAGGAAAGTGCCAAAGGTTACAAGGCTAGCAACTAAGGAGGGATTTTGGAAGATAATACCTAACTTAGCCGGGCCACCGCTCGTACAAGGAGACAACGTCACGTGGTATCAACAATACGGGGGAAGGTACATCGATGGTAGTTTTAAAGGTATTGGCCCTACTCCCCTACTTGACAAATGGTTTGATACAGAATACATAGGAACGTGCTGTGAAGAGGAATGTTACAAAAGGCCTCCACACATGTAAATGGTATTACACATCTGAATTAAAGGTTCTGAAACATGGCGAAGTGAGAGGAACAAAGAGAAAAGAGGAAAAAGAAGAGAGAGGAGATGAGAGAAAATAAACAAAATTTGAAAAAATTAAAAATAGAAAAGAGAAAAGCTTCAAGAAATCAAAAAATGAAGGAGAATAAAAGAATAAATGAAGAAAAACAAGGAAAATGCGAGAGAGGAGAGAGAAGAAAAAAATAAAAGAAATATGAAGGAGAACTTAAAAGAAACGAAGGAAAGAAAAGAAATATGAGAAGAGAAAAATAAAAGCATAAAGAAAAAATTCAAAAGTCAAAAGGGAAAAATGATGGCAATAAAAATAAAGTCAAGAAGGATGAAAGGTTGCCTTTTGATGCATCGTACGGTAAAGGTAAGAGGAGTTTGGCTGAAAAAAATACAAAACTCAAACATACTGGGTAGTGTGAGCTCGCCAACGAAAAGTGATGAAAGCAGAAGAAAATCGTACGGATTGACAAGATCACACAACGCCATCTGGACAATAGACGAAGTACGAAGGAAACACAGAAAGGAAGCGAAGCATAATGAAGATACCGTACGGCGAAGCAGAGAGTAGGTCGTACGGCGCAATAGACTGCAAGAGCAGGTCGTACGGATTCAGGGATACAATAGCATAAAGATTGTACAGATTAAGGGAGGAGAATCAGGCGTACGAATACCTACTCACATGACTAGCGTACGGCCCAAGTACATCATACGGAATTGAGTGCCCTCCTTCACCGTACGGCATAAATCACCAGGTGGTCTCGAACAGTATTCATCAAGTCTCCCAGTCGTACGGAATATAGAGATTCTTGCAATCATACAAAATACAGAGACTCTCCCAGTCGTACGACAGTCCCAGGGTATCTAGGCCGTACGGCAGTCACTTGTGCTTCAAGTCGTACGACATTCCCAAGTTCTTCAAGTCCAAGTTCTCCAGTCCATATAGCAGTCCCATGTGCTTCAGGTTGTACGGCATTCCCAGGTCTAAGCCGTACGGCAGTCTTTGATTCCTCAAGGCGTACAACATTTGTAGCTTTTTCAAGAATTTCGACAGTCCCAGGTTCACTCGGTACAGCAGTTATTGAAGTTCGGCAGTTTCGGCAACCGTCTGGAAGGAAATAAAATTGGCTGGAATCACCGAACTGACAATACAATGGACAAGGGAAAGAAAATTGTGCAGCATAAGCTGAAGGTGGCCTTGACAGGAAAGAAAAAGAAAATGGATGCAGACGCTGAAACGATGTCTTGGGAAAATTTAACTGGCAATGAGTGCAAGCAATGGTGGCGCAGCACGATTGACGACCACGCTTTGAAGATTGCACTACAACACACTCGGGTGGATAAAGCTGTCCTGGTGCCATTCTTCAATTCACGAGAGTTTGAGCCTTGGCTGAAGGCCATGGTGGATAATTATTGTAGGCACATGCACAAGTCGGTGATAGAGTACAAAGGTTGTCCGGTTATAGTTTCATTCTGGCCGCAGGATTTTGAGTGAGTTTTCGGCGTTCCAGCCACAGGGGTGGGAGTCAATAAACTGAAGAAGATGACGCAGCAGCATAAAGAAGTCCTAATCAAGATGGTGTGTCGAAATGATTTAACACCGGGGGAGAAAGATACTATATGGAACGCAGGCAACTGAGGCCTCCGGAAACATTATCTAGCGACAGCCGAATGGAAGTGCCTGTTAGATTTAATCAAGGGTCGACTCACAGGTGCCAGCTGAGCGTCCAACATTGCCATCTGGATGGTAGATTACATGGTGGGATTGAGCATCGACCGAGTATATAATTGGGCACGGTTACTTGTCGAGCGGATGCGAGAATTTTTATCCCAGTGGCACAAAGCTTTTTATATGACACAGCATACCATTGCTCTCTTTCTGGATGATGTGCATACACAAGTACCTAAAGGCAGATGGGGCCGATTGCAGCCTCTCACCCATCTAGACCTAGGTCTGCCGACGATATTCTACTAGACAGGATTGGAACTAAAGCAAGTCGGTGAAGGCACTACTACAGGGAAGAAAAGGAAGCGAAAAGAGGCATCGGTGGAAGAGGAAACATCAACTGAAGAGGCATCTGAGCAGCGTGAAGCATCCGAACAGAGGGAACCTATTGATTTGTCTTCCTCGACATTGACTTCTAGTTCACCAGTGGATGAGGAGGTGTCCATAGCTATAGGTGGCCAGGCAGCATTGGATGTGGGAGAGACCGAAATACCACTATTACAGCCGGTCGGGTTCACTCTTCCAGCACCGCCAGTTAGGGAGAGCCCACAGACAGTGACCTTCACCCTCCCAATCTCGCCAGTCAAAGTTGGGCGAACACTGAGAGTAGTAGCCTCATCACCAGGTGCATCACCAGGTTGGGCGCCACTCGCTACGATACCGTCGCGATGGGCAGCCACTGCATCGGCAACTTCCACAACTTCTATAGATATTGCCAGAGGCTCTTCCACTTGAACCACTACCAGGGTTGTCAGCAGGTAAGGGACTACCAGGATCGGCGGCTTCAGGAGTTGCAGTACCAAAGGGGCCACCAGTAACAGGGACATGGGGAACAATCACGACAAATGAGGAGGCTTCCCCTGTTACACCGTCAGGAGCACCAGGGGTGGCTCAGATTGACAATTGGCTGGGATCCATGGGCCTCACAATAGAAGTGGTCGAGCAGCCAGAGCAGCCGATGGGGAGTCCTTCAGAAGGATTAGTAGGTGAGGAAGGCCCCGCCATCCACACCCAGTAAAGCGAGACGACCAGGCTCGCTGAGGAGACACTTTCCCAATCGGAGGCTAGGGCAGAGATGGCGCCAGGGACAGTTGTGCATGAGCCCGAACAGACAGTCAAGGAAGCACCTTAGGAGGACGAAGAGCCCTTCCTAGCCCCCGGCGATGAGGAGGATGAGGAGGGTGACTCCACTGATGGACTCATAGTAGAAATGTCCTAGCCAGACCCATCGGATCCAGTGGGAACAGTGCAGCGCTATGTGGAAGAGCTAGAGCATATGGGCAGATTGATGATTCGGGTGGGCCAGGTTTCTAGAGAACTCAAGGTCGGCCGATCTCCTCTCGTGGGATAGGAAGTCCAACGCATCTGAGGATTTGTACAAATGGGGTGTGAGGCAGAGTTTACTCGGATATTCAGTGAGGGATGGCCAGCAAGCAAGACTACTGCAATGTTGAGGGCATGGCGGGGTAGGCCACCACGGCTGGCAGGACGAGATGCTAGGGTTCTCGAGAGTTTATACCATATTGAGCTCGCATTCCGTGATGTTTTCTACCTTATGAAACGCTAGGTGTTCTCCACGGAGGTTGCAGTATCTCGAAAGGTGGAAGCATATAGACTCTTACAGAGGATTAAGGAGGAGTCAACCGCTCAAATGAAAAACATTCAAAATGACTTGGCAGAACAAACCCGACTAGCCAAGGATAGGGGAGCCCAACTAGAGGCCTTGGAGACTCGGGTGCTTGCCTTGGAAGAGGAGGCACGGCAGAAAGAGGGGGCATGGGAGCGTCGAGTAAAGGAATTGGAAGACCAGTTGGTAGCAAAGAGTGCAGAGGCAGACAGGATAAAGGTTAGTTGATGGAAGCAGCTTGTATGGTGAAGGCTACCAAAGAGAGGGAGATACTTGCCGACCGACAGCTCCGCACACGTATAGAGGAAGTGAGGCGATTGCGGGCAGAGCATTCCTCGACTACTCCAGTATCGTCCGTGCATCCAGGGACGTCCTCACTTCCCCCTCGTTACATTTGTATATTTTGTCATTCCCTTGGGTTGTTATGTCATCTAGAAGATGACTTCTTTTTAGGGGGGGATGATGTAAGTAGTATATCTTTACTTTTGTGTAGTCGGCCATAGTCGGCCTTGGTCGTAGTTGGCCAATTGCTAATAAAACTATAGTTAGTGGGAATAATACATGTCATGTACTTTCGGGTAATCAAGTCCCTATTAATGATAACTATTGTTATGAAACGTTGTGTCGGTTGGTTACTTAACTACCGCCGAATGTTATATGTACTTAGTTTGCTGTAGTCGGGAGGTGGGTTATGTGTGAATAGTCATGGTTGATAGCACTGTTGATATTCTATGATCATACATGGTGATATCTCTGATAAGGAATAAAGCATTTGATGTTCAAACATGATATATTTCTATTCTATTGTTCTGCTCCATGTTCTACATATGATTTAGTTTGCTCAGTAGTACGCAGTACTTGAATTACATTCCGTAGGGAAAACATCCTTTGACTTGTTATTATTGCATCACAGATATTAGCGCTGTCATTTCTACTTATCAATGGATAATGTTGTTTTTACTTCATTTGTAACCATAGTTGTGTTACTAAGGTAATTGTTTGGGAAATTTTGTTGTCACACATCAGCTGTTAAGAATGTCATACCAGTTGAGATTGGTGTCATCATCATTGTCTTTTTACATAACTATCCTTTTGTGATTAGTAATCTTCTTATGATCACTAATCAGTAGCATTATGTCATTATTGTGATCTGTATCATTCATAATCAGTATAGTGTTCTATAGCATTATTATTAGTACTGTGATAAAGTTAATATGGGCATAGGGATTTGGAAGATGAAAACCCTTTGATTCATCAGAGTGATTTCATTTGAGGATCACCAATGTGATGGAAGATTGCAATTATATTCAGTTTCAGATTATTATTTGAAGATTTTGAAGATTAAAAGTTTGTTGTATTTTGTAGTTCCAATTTGGTATTTTTAGATTTCACCATACAGCTTACTGCAGATTATGTTCAATAAGAAGGGAGATTGAGTCAAACTAATTGATATCTATTTGAAGTGATTATTTTGGTCTTAACCTGCCATACATAGCATGCAAGCTATATTTGCTAGTGTTGTATAGTTAGTAAAAAGAGGCCACACTATCTTCAAGGGAATCAAAATATATTTTATGCTTAAGTTTTAATACTAAGATAAGGGAAGCAAATTGACTCCTTTCAAAGATTTGATCTTGTTTTATTTGGCTATTGTACATCCAAAATAGGATCCATATCAATTGTAAAGACTTCAATATTGTTCTTTATAGCTGCCATACTTTTAAGGGGAAATCACAACTTTCAAAGTCTAAAAACTTCATTTAAATCCGTCATACCATTTCTATTATGTGTTGTCTTCAAAGGGAATGATTATTATTATTTTGGCTGGTGTACCCTTTTGAAAGAGAATTGCAGCATTCTTAAGGCATAATATTTCATTATTTGCTACAATAAATAGTAATTTGAGTGGTCATATGGTCAAACTCAAGATTGGCTTTCTGCTACTGTTCCACCTATAATATTATACCTAGTATTTATTTGACTTTTAGATCTCTTCATTGGCTGATAAGAAGGTTATATTGACTGTATAACTCTAGTATATGTATAATTTCATCATTGTAACCTCTAGTTTGATGATGTTAATTTGTAGTTCTCTACCAGATCTCAATTTGATTTTGTAATATTTCTAGAAGGCTTGCCATCATAATCAACATTTCTTTACTTCTAGGTTTTGTAATAGTTTGTAGTATTGAGTTGTTACACCCCGTTTTTGTTTTACCAAGTTACTTTTAACTGTTATCTTAAAATGCATTTTGATACTTGATGATGACATTATGTTAGTTAACATTATGATGAAATTATATGCAATGAAATGTATTTGAATTTTGATGATTATATGTTATTGAAACAAGATTATGATTATGTCATGATTTGAAATGGCTAACTATTTAAATGATTTCTAAGTGAAATGCAGGATTATTTCTCTTGCCCTCCAAAGAGAGCAAGAGTATCACAGGAGAGGAATATAGACTTTGGAAAAACAGGTTATGCCATTTGAGTTCTCGCACACACTCATGTAAGTTTACCCTAAATCTATTGTCAAGTCAAATGGTGTGTTATTCTAAAAAAAATTGAGTCATTAGGTTAAGTCTAACCTAGTCAAGTCTTGTTTATCCTTTTTCGAAAAGAAAATTAAAATGTTTAACGTTATATGATTATCGATGTTAATCAATTAGATAATCTTGTTATTATGACAAAGTAAGTTGATCATAATGATTTTGTGATAATGGGTAATTAAATGTATATCGACAAAGAAAACCCAAAAGAATCCAAAGAACTATGGTGCACCAATTGTAAAATAGAAGGTCACGCTAAAACTAATTGTCCACAAAAATCATTCTCCAACATCTATCAGGTACTAAGACATTCTATCAAAGAATGCCCATACAATTTAAAAACAAGAAGCATAGACTGAAGACTCGGCAAGTTTTTGCAGGGACTCGTGGGACTTGCGAGTCTTAGGGCTCGCCAAGTCGACTCGCCATGGACTCACGAGCCGAGTCCTAGAGAGTCCCAGTCTCGGACTCCCGAGCCCTAGTGAGAGACTCACGCGAGTCCTAGGCTTGGACTCCCGACTCCCGAGCCAAGACTCTCGCCGCGACTGGAAGCTGCATTTTGAGCTTTAAAACATGTTTTTTTATGTTTTTTTTTCATTTTTCTCCTCTTTTTTTTTTATCGAAAGGCTATAAGCCTATATAATATATTAATATATATGGGATTTTAATTACAAAAGATGTCAAATAACTTTGACATTGTCTCTAAGATGACTAGAATTTTCCCTAATTTCCCATTATATGCCCCAGCCATTCATAGCAAAATTTCTAATACATAAGTAGGCCACATACTTGGAACAAAAGATGGCTGCAAATCTACAGAAAACTACTTTTTATCTTCCATCAGCCTATATCAAAAATAGATAATATTCCTATTTTAGATACTTATAAGACTATATATGCATATCATCATATATATTGTAAGCGAACTGTAGAAAGATCCATTACTGATTTTCTCCCCCAACAATATAGCATTGTATTAAGTTTTCACCAATTTCTTCGTGAGCAGCATCATTAGCATCATTTTTCTCCTCTTGTTTGCCCAAAACATGTGTAATATTTGAATTATGACAATTGATAATCAAATTAGGCTCTTATGTTCTCTAAATGCATTAATTTCTTTTTTTTGTAAAACTATGGTTTTTTCTTTGCCATCCTAGTCGAGTTTTTTGCCAAGTCCTAGCCAAGTCCCGAGTCCGAGTCCTATTTTGGTCTGCCAAGTCTGCACCGAGTCCGAGTCCTATTTTGGGCTGCGAATTCCACACCGAGTTCAAGTCTTCAAACTTTGACAAGAAGCACACAAGTGCTCTTCACCCAAGGGGAATAGTCAACCCCTCCGACCATAGCTCCTAAACCACAAAATAATAATAATAATGCATCTCTTGGTGGATACCACAACAAAAGAGGAAATAATGACCGATACAATAACAATGGGCTGAGAAGTCGAATCCAGTACGATTCTAAAGTAAGACCCTTGATCCAGTGTCAGAACTGCAACGAATGGGGTCATTTCACTAGAGAATGCTAGAACAATCAAGGAAAAGGAGGAATGCCATGTAAATGGTGTGGACCGAGTGATCACAAAGACATCGACTGCCCAAAACAGAAAGGTATGAACATGCTGGAAGTAAAGGAAAAGGAAGTTTTGGCAATTACCAGAGCACAAACGAACAAGGCAATCTATCTAGACCCTCGTATGGAGAAGGAAAGACTTTGAGAGGCCAAAGTAGAAGTAGAACAGGCGATGGCCAAGGAAAAGAGAACCTCCAATGAAGCAGCAAGTACATCATTACAATCAGAGTCAGAAAAGAATATCATACAGTGGATGTTACAAACAACTGTACCTATCAAGGTGACAGACCTTCTACAAACAATGCCACAATTGAGGGTGGCAATTACGAATATAGTTGGTGACAATCAAACTTGATGGGAAGGTCCAAGCAAGGACATGGCAGCAAAACAGCCACAAAAATGTGAACAAATGGGTGACCAAATGCTACTCACAATGAATCTCAGGAGGAAATCAGCTATCGTACAAAAGAAAATCATGGGAAAGAAACTCAAACACCATCATTGATGGAGGATCGGGACTAAACATACTATCAAAGGAGACCTGGAAATGTCTAGGGAAACCAACTCTCTGGCCACCAACATTTCACCTAGTAGGTGCTAATCAGCATGGCATCAAACCACTAGGTACACTGATGGCATAGAAGGTGACAATCAGCACACAATGTTTTTTGTTGAATTTTGTCATCATCCCACTATAGAGGAAAGAATATGATGCACTACTCGAGAGAGGTTGCCTAGTAGCAACGAAAGCGAACCATAACTAGAAATGGAATACACTCTCCATCGAGAGCAATGGGAGGAAGAACGTCATTGAACTAAAGAATCAGACTGTGAGCAAAGAATTGGCATCCTCCAAGTCAAAATCTAGAGGAGGAGAATCAGAGGAAGAAGGAAGAAAATTCATGGAACCTAATGACGAAGGGGTACTTAACCTCAAGAATTGCTCCAAGGATGAGACGAGTTCTCTCAATGAGCTATTCCATTAGCAGATGGAAGATTATGAGGTGTTTCAACCTGAGTGCAACATGCTACAAATCAAGGAGATCGAGGAAGAAAACAAAGGTACAACTAGTTAGACATTTCCGTCCAAGTACAAGGAATATAAGGAGGGAGTAGCAAAACTAGATGACATACCAACCCACAATTTCGAACGGGACAAGTCAATCAAGTACGAGGAGCCAAAGATGAAGAAGGCAAAAAGACCTAAGGAAATGAAAAACCAAAAAAGAAAATTTAATGGTGAAGAAAAGAAAAAAAAGAAAAAAATTAAAAAATCAGCAAAGTTGAAAATTGAATAAAGCAAAAAATTTAAAATTCAAAGGAGTAAAAATATTAAAGTGAAATTAGGAAAAATTAAATTAAAGTGGGTGTGACAAAATAATTGTGAAAAGGAAAAAAATTGGAATAATTTAGAGGACAATTATTATTAAATTAAAAAGGAGAAAATCGAAGTGAAAAAAATAAAAGATATTAAAAGGCCAAAATATAAGGCATTCTTGAACCAAACCATACGACCATTAAGAAATTATGCTAGAGACAAAAAAACGAGCATAGAGGTAAGCACCGTACAATGAGGGAAGAAGGGCACCGTGCAGCAAAAAACAAAGGAATTTTTGCAAAGCGTATAGCTAACGAACTGCAGCAAACTGTATGGCATACAACTAACAAATGACAGCTAGAGGTGAACACCGTACGGGGCACATAGGAATTTGTACGGTTTGCAAAAGATCACATCGTACGGCAAGAAACTTTAGGCACCATCATACAGCAGAATTTGTATAGTCACGTACAACATAGGGTGAGAGCAGTGATCGTATGGCGTACAATGACCAAAGAAGGAAATAGCTACACCGTACAAACTCAAAGATACATCATACGACCAGGCAGTTGTAAGGAGACCGTACAAGGGAAAGGTTGCAGCAAAAAGACGAATGATGTACGACATGTGACTAAGAGTGTAGCGGTCCTTGAATGACATGGGCAAAACAATTTTCCACTAATTGATAAAGGGATTGTCTTCAATGTACGACCTAAGGAGAGATTTAGAAGTGCAGTACAGTGGAGTAAGCCCTGCATATGACCCAGCATCTACATAGTACGGCTGAAGGAAATTGTGCAAGGGAGGCATTGGAGAGTACAACAGATTGAAACACAGAGTTCGTGAGTTCGTTGTTGTAACCGTTTTCGAGAAAGACATTGTCTATTTAACCCATATAGTGTCAAAAGTTTATTGCCTGATAGACATGGCTACTGGTAGTAGTAAAGGCAAGCTACTAGCACCTTTTAGACCCCGCATTGCATCGGGAAAATGGAAAAGGGTAAGGATGATGAGACCATCACATCCAACACCATCACCTGGGAGTCTTAGTGACAATGAGTTTCGATCATGGTGGTTGAGAGCACAAGATGATAACATTTTGAAAGCAACACTTCAACGCAGGCAGGTTAACAAGGCCACTCATTTGACATTCTTCAATTTGAGGGATTTCAAGCCTTACTTGCACCAAATGATTGTACAGTACAACCAACACTCTCACAAGTTCGTGATTAACTACAGAGGATGCCCGGTCATGATATCCTTCACACCTACAAAGTTCACCAAGGTATTTGGAATACCTTCGAGAGGAGCATCAATAGCCAAACCAACGGGGAACATGTCATGACAGTAGGAGTCACTCCTGGAGAGAGTATGTCGTTCATACCTCACCTAGCAAGAGAAGGATAGTATCTAGAGCATGGGTAACAGAGGTCTAAGAAAAACTTCCTTGCCACTCCTGAGTGGAAATGTGTCCTCGACTTGATCAAGTGCAGACTCACAGAGCTAGTAGAGCATCGGATATTGCAATGTGGATGATTACCCTCATGGTTCGATTGAGTATGGGGAGGGTGTATAATTGGGTGAGTGTACTCTCTGAGAGGATACGAGAGTTCTTGTGCCTGAAGCACAAGGTGCTCTACATGACACAACATGCCATTAGACTCCTACTGGACAACATTTATACGTAGGTACTGTTGGTGTACGTTTATCATCCACCGAACACATAGAATAAAATGTCCAAAGACACTCTATCCTCTCTTGAAAAACCACTGTATGCTAAGATTGCGAGAAGATCATATGGCGATTCCAAGGTTTCTTTTCTCGGTCTTGACGTGTGGATAAGCTAAATGGGCATTGTGATTTGCTGGTAATACACAAGGGGACTTACGTTAAAGAAATTTTCACAAGTTCGGGACTTAGGCGGATTTATCATTAAAGGCTCTCTTCAATTAGGACTTCAATTTGGATCTCAAAAAATAGCAAAAAGATAAGAGTTTAGGGGATCTATTCTACGCCTAAGAATTTGAGAGACAATAAAGATTCGGTGAAAGGGATAACCTCACTTTGTTTCGCCTCCCTAGGACAACTTACGCAAAGTGGGTGCAATCTTCAAGGGGTGTGATAATGATTTTCAAGCCTCGAATGAGACTGAAGTTAAGCTTCCACAATTATAAGCTCAGGCTAACTTTAAGCATTGAATGCAAATCATCCATTCAAAGAAAGTATGAGCAATATTTCACCATTGAATCTATACGATCAATCCCTCATTCACTTAACCAATATTTAAAGCAAATTCTACTTAACTTAATTCTAACTCTAATCTATGGTAGAAGAAGATATGCAACCTTGCTTACTACTTGACAATAAAAGTTATTCAAAGCAAATCATGCATAAGAGCTTTTATTATCGAAAATAGTCTCAATGCAACAATTTCATATACTGTCTCCACACTTTACAAATGAGGGGCAAGCTCAATTTATAGGCTCCCCAATTACAATTCAATGGCCAAGATTGATTTCAAATCAACAGCCGAGATTACAAAATAAAACCCTAATTAGGGTTTGTCACAACCAACTCGTTCTCGACCAATGAGAAAATTACATCCAAGGACACTTGTCCTTTTTGCTAAATATAAATCAACAATAAAATAGAAAGTTGTTGCATGTTGATTCAAAACAATTTGATTGGTTGGAAGATGACAAGGTGCCACCTCAACGTGCTAGATGCCTTCCTTGGTTGCTTCATTTTTTCTTCCACGTGCTTGCCTTAGAATATTTTCCTTGCCGATGACTCTGTCCTTTGCGCTTGTTCCTTCCTAGCTTAGATCTTGGAGCTCCTTTTAAGACTTTGATTTCTTTGCCTGTACTGGAATCTTTGAGGTCTGGAAGTCTCCCCTTGGAGCAGGTGTCTGGACTTGAAGTTGGTTGCTTTGAAATTCCTCTTGCTCGAACTGGGTTGATATTATTCCTTTGGATTTCCTCTCTAAATTCTCCAATTTGTGTCGAGAAATTGTCTAAGTATGGAGATCTGTTTGGAACACTCTTCTTGTCACCATGTGATTCTGATTGGAAGCTTGTTTTTAATTCTTCAGGAGATGAAATCCCTCAAGAAGTTGCCCTGATTGCTTCAACAGGTCTGGGATTGTAGATGAAATCCCCCCAAGATGTTTGAATATTCTTTCAAGTGCCTAGAATTTGGAGAAGAATGCCTCTGTGCTTTTGCCACAATGGGGAAATTGGAATTTTCTCCGTGATGTATTTCTCATACTTAGCCAAATTTTGGCTATTTTGTAACACCTTCATGTGGACCATTCAACATTTAGCCAAGGTTTTGGATGAACTTTGCCTGCAGATTTGTCTTCAATTTTGAATTTGGCTTGTGCTATGTAGGACAAATTCCATCCTTGGACAAGGATTTTATTCACTTCCTCTTTCTTTTCCTCCTCATTCCTCTTGTTTTATTTCCAATACTTAGCCAATTTTCTGAATTTCCCTCCTCAAGGTTCCAACACAGTCATTTTTCTGAGTTTTTCTCATTGGGCTGACTTCACTTGAGCTTGGACACTGCTTCTATCTTGACCGAAGTCGGACTTTCTCTCATGTTTTCCATTGTACTTGGCGGATCCTATGGATGTCCGGACATGCCTTCTCCAAGCAAAGTCAGACTTTGTAAAGGTTTGGACATGCTGTGCTTTGGAAAAGTCAGACTTTCTTGTGCCGTCCATCCATTATTTTGTCCAAGGCATTTTATATTTCTAAGTATTGGAAATAAATTATTAAAATGTCAAAATATTTAATTTATTTCCAACCCGTTCGTTTTTGGACCCATGGCTATTTTGATTTTCTCTCCTTTTTTCTTTGGCTAAAAGTTTATTTTCCAAATTTATTTTGATTTTCATCTAGCCAAGTTAAAATTCTAGCCATCTTGCCAATAAATGTTATGTCGGATCCTCATTTTCTTCTGCCATGGCGGACTTCAAATTGTGTCGGGCACATTTTCTCATGCCAAAATCAATTTTTTTCTTGTTTGGACGAATCTCTCTAGGCAAAGTCTGTGTTTGGATATCTCCCTTAGGCAAAATTCCATGATACTTAGACAAATTCTTATCCCCTCTAGCCAAGGGCGGACTTTCTTGCCTCTTTGCCATGTGCATTTTCCTCTGTATACTTGGCCAACTTCATCAATTTTTCTCTAGGCATCCAAACTTAGGCGAATTTTTAATCTTCCTTCTCTTCTCATGCTAGGCGGACTTCACACTTCCTTTGCCATGGCCTAGGCGGACTTCCTCAAGTCCTTTCCATCTTCCATCAAGGCATGGCGGACTTTCTCAAGCATTTGCCTTTCACACTTAGCCAAAATTCGCATTTCTCCCCTTTAAAACATTAAGATACTTAGCTAAAATTTCAATTTTTCCTCTTTAAAAGGCCCCCATACTTAGGCAATTTTCGGATTTTCCCTTTAAGGCACCAAATAGTTAGCAAAAACTTTTAATTTTTCTTCTTTCTATGCCATGGTGGACTTCCCAAGTGTTATGCCAAGGTGGGCGGACTTTAAAGAAGACTTTCCAACCTCCTCTTAAGTCATGGCGGACTTTGAAAGGTTTTTGCCAAGTCCAAGGCGGACTTTCTTAGGTCTTTGCCATCCTCCCCAAGGCTTGGGCGGGCTTTGAAGGGTCTTTGCCAAGTTGGGCGGAGTTTGGAACTTCTTTGCCAAGTCCCACTTTTTAAGGGCCGACCTCTTATTTTCCTTACCATCGTTCTTCATTGCTGGGCGGACTTCAAAGGCATCTTGCCAAGGTGAGGCGGACTTTGGAAGAGTCTTGCCAAGGCTAGGCGGACTTCTTCAAGTTCTTGCCATTCTTTTCTACGTCCCACAATTTAAGGGCTGACTTCAAACAAGTCTGAACATGTTGCTTGATGGCGAATTTTCTAGACTTAGACAGAATTTCATCATGAATTTTATGCTCTTTTGGTTGATTTTTGGTGATTTTCCTCTCAGATCTGACTGATTTTTCAATGATTTTTCCAGAATTTGATGCTTTTCAGTTTGATTTTCTCAGATTTTTGACTGATTTTTCCATGCTTTTTCTGATTTTTCACTTGATTTTTCGATTTCTCTTTGATTTTTCAATGATTTTTTGATTTTTAGGTTGATTTTTGGATCTAAAGATGGAAAGTTGACTAATTGACCAGGGTTGACTTTCTAAAAATAGAAGTTTCTAAAAATAGAAAAAGCAAAAATCCCTAAAAAATAGGGAACCCTGTTTGGTCCAAAAATGCCAAAAATGAAAAAACGAAAAAGCAAAAAAGCAGATTCCCTAAAAAGTAGGAAGTCTCAGAATTGGCCGAAAGCACAGGCGATCCTCGTCTCTCAGGCCTTCTGAGCACTTCCATGACGTCTATGCACTAATTTAAGCATGGATTATTGACTTGGCTTGGACGACTCTCGGAAGACTGACTTGAAACTCCGAAAGAGGTAACCTCATGAAACCGTTGCAAGGAGACAAAACCCTAAAAACTAGCAGACGACTGGGGGTCCCCATTTGCGATGGGGCGATGTGTGAAATGGTCACAATAGGTACCCTCCGATAAGTGGGGTAGATTTCAACCCGTAGGCCAACTAGATGCATCATAACCAACTATTTTCTATTAGGCATACTTGGGTGTGCAAACAGCGGGGGAGGAGACACCTCAGCGAATGGCACTACCGACAAAGAAGAGAATGTAGAAAGATCTTCACCTACTTCACCGAGTGGAGACGACTACGAGGCCATCGAGCTATCTTCCTCCATAGAGATGAGTACGGAGGAGGTATCACTCGTAGGAGAGGCATACTATCAGGAGGACATTGAGAAGGCCATCCCCATACAACTAGCTATCACAATATAGCCAACCATCCCTGTGCAACCAACCATGGTACCAATACTTGTTGAAGTTGTAGCTCCATTTGCTACAACACCAACGACACCACTACCAGCACCAACAGCGGTGCCACCTTCAAGCGAAGACACTGAAGAGGATACAAGGACTAATGACTGGCTTGGTTTGATGGGGGCACCAACAAATGCCCCACCACCAAAGTCGCTAGGATTATTGACTAAGGGCATAGAGAAACCACATGAGTGAGATCCAACTGACATGGTAGTTGACACTCAAATGGGCCCTTCAGATCCCTCACGGCTAGCTTTGCTAGCCACTGCCATGGTGACAACACTAGACACAGACCCACAGCCACATCGAGCACAGTCCAAAGAGGAGTTGAGTGAGGCTAAGTCCGATGGGGTATTCATTGAGATTGGTCGATTGGATTTATACGACCCCATCGGCACAACACAACAGTATCTTGGAGAGCTCTAATCCATGGCCAAAGTGATGTATGAGGTTGGGGAGATATCTCAACAGCTCAATATCGGACATTATTTGTTAGTTGCATAGGAGGCGGAGAGGATCCTGGCTTTCATGCAAATAGGATGTGAGGGAGAATTTTTCAGATGCTTCATCTCACATGGGTGGTCAGGAGTGGAGACGGCCAAGATGTTGGCGGAGTGGCATCCTCCGAGACTTGCAGCTGGAGGGAGGCATGACAGAGTTCTATCAGCCCTTCAGGAGATGGAGCTTTGCTACCGAGATGTCTTTCTCAGATTGCATCAACATATGGCTTCCACTGAGGAGGCCACACAATCGAGAGATCGCGCCTTCACACAAGCTAAGACCATCTAGGAAAAATTGGCTAATCATAACCGGAAGTCTCAAGAGCAGTTGGGTTAGGCAACAATGGCAGAGTGTGCTCAGGTCACAACCCTAGAGTAGATGGTAATGGAGAGAGATAGATAGTGGGCTGGGAGAGATGCTACCCTAGTTGAGAGGGATGAAGAGTTACCAGTGAAGGTACAGGAGGCAGAAGACGATGACTAAGCTACAAGAGAGAGAACAGGAGTTGGAGAAGACAAAGAGACAACTAACAAAGGCTGTTCACATGGTCAAAACCGCTTGAGAGTGGGAATTGGTGGCTAACCAGACACTTTAGCGTCTTTGCCAGTAGCACTTGGCAACATCCACACCCACTGAGAAGAGGGAGGATGAGAATATCACACAATTTTGTGAATTAATTGTACTCTCAGAAAACAACTGAAATCACAGTCATTATTACAGATAATGGCGGCTCAAAACCATTCACAATATCCTTCAAACTGAGTTTCCCACTTCGCAGAGGTTACTATTGGCAAGCAAAAGCATCAACACTTCAACTTTAATATCGAACTGTGCACACACAGTTCCACCAAGTTGGTTTTATGACAATCTTTTGTTTCTATTAAGAACCGTGTTCTAATTTTTAACGCCTTCTTTAATAGAGCATAGTAGCAAATAGCTCCCGGCAATCATACAATAATGTTTTTATACCCGAGCCTACCTTTTTATGACACCAGCTACATTGTAGGAAGACAACCACAATTTCTTGGCACATATGTTATCAAATTTCACTTGGCACTTACATCCTACGGCAAAATCAAGAGAAACGGTTCCTTTAAATAATAGGCGGTTCCAAACTGACGACTCAAAGAAAAATCGTGATATCTTTTTCCTCTTCCGGCGATATTTATTTTCCCTTCAGTAATATTGGTTCCTTTGAATTCTATGATCCTTGCACAATATATATTAATCAAACATTTGAATATGTGACACTTTCAAAGCAACAACAAACATTTAAGGAGCTCCCCAGTAAGCACGCATCGATGATGATTCTCCAACAGCACTAATGAAACTCCAACCCATCACTCCAAACTTCACTCTCAATTTGTGAATTCACTTATCGGTTCTCAGGAGATATCGAAGATTAGCAAGGAAGAAGCAACTTAATCTATTTAAACAGTGATGGAATTCTATTACTTCATACAATAGTTCATCTCCTGTTATCCTCCCGCAAACTTCGCAAAGAGTCCTTCCAAGTCGATTTATCTTCCGAATTCTGGTGAATGTGATGACCTCTTCAAACTTGGAACTCTGACAACTTCTCAATGGTTTAGCATCTGAAGCTTGGTCGTTGGCATATCTGATTTACACAGCCAGCATAACATTTTCAAACATGTCATAACTCCATATTAACTGGTGACTCTTGCATACTCTGGCCCGTATCACTCAAAACTCCCTTTTTCTTGCAATCACCTGAGACATCAAATCTGAACCACGTATCTTAATTGAAAATTCAAAGATATGGTTTTGCAGCCTTAAAACATATACACAGATTTTAACACAACTGTATATCATAAGACCTCCACATTTCTTCTGCAAAACCTTACACTTGTCTAAGAATAACAAACAATTTTATTCAATACTGCAACTCCGGCAATACTCCAAACTCATAAATAATCCTGCAATTCTTAAATTTGATACCAAACTGGAATATTGGAATTTTCCTTTCATAGATGTCACAAACACTTTCAAAATCCAACCATTTAGAACCAAGTGAGAAAACTGAATGTCTTCTCCAGCTATCAGCCAAGGTTGATCTTTCAATGCCAAAGCCAATCTTCTTTCAAAGGTCTCCCCACCTCAGAAAGGCTCTAAACTACATTCACCAACAAGAACCTGTTCCAAAATCCAAAAATTCAGCCTTCTTGCACAAATCTCCAGAAATCTTTTATTCAATCTCCTCATGACTCCTCGTCTTCTTGACTTCTCCTCTTCTCGATCTTTTAATTTTAATCATTTTGAATTCTCATAAAAGTAACTCAATTTATTTCACTTAATTCTTTTATAACTCAAGTTACTTTCCAACATTAATTTAAGTTGTCCTTTATTAACTTACCCTTTTCGACAACTTAAATTAATTATCTTATTTTATGCTGACACATAAAAATTGAGGACATTACATAGTACATTCAAAGACCTAGTCTCATCCTCCCTCTTCTCAATGATTAATTTTTTGTTGTATGTACAGTCCCCAATTTTGTTGTTGTGTCGTTTGGAAGACAACTTTCTTTTTGGGGGGGCTGATGTAGTCAGTCGAAAGTCAAGTGAATATGTGTTAGTTGGCTAGGTAATAAATAAATAAATAATTGTGTTTTGTAAGTACATGTTAGTCCCCAACGGTTGTTATAGTTGGTTAGTAGTTACCAAGAGTTGTAGTATTAACCAACATCGATTTACTATTTATATGTACTTGTTCATAGTCAGGGACCAATGTTATGATTTGAAATATGTTAACCAATTTTTTCGATAGAATTACACAACATAAACCAGCACTAGCCAACTGGATTAGCGTTAGCATCAAACTAAAAACCAAGCTTAAAAGAAACTCAATGCCAAGAATGCACACTCAATCCCAATGAAGGAAAGGTGTTGTCATATGGCAGAGCAACTAATGAACAATACTTGAAAATGGAACAAACTCAACGTCAAGAATGTGCACTCAAGATCCCACTGAGGGCGAGGTGCTAACATATGACGGAGTGATTGATTGAAAACTGAAAACTAATAGGCGGATAACCAGCCATAAGAGAATTTCCACGCTACCACCAAACAGTGGGGGGGAAAAGACTACAATTAAAACACTTCGTCTACTGCGGCAGGCATCCACTTATGAGTGGGGATTCACCACTTGAGAGTGGGTACAAGAGTAATACAAATCCAATTATCCACACTGGCGGTAAACCATCCAGGGATACTAATGTGAAATTAAAGAAAGAATTGCAGCAATAAAGGACTAGAACAGTACTACTGTTTATAGTCTTACAATATGGAAAAAGAGCTGCAAATTACATGAAGATTACAATAGATTCAATGTACCATGATACTGGATGATTCCATGTTAGACATCAACAATAAATGATGAAGAAAGGACTGAAGATTCAAACTTAAACAAGTCTGATGTAAAATAACAATTCTGGAAATTCTGATCAGCAACTGTGAAATTCAAAGAAATATTCACAACTCACTCAAAATACCTCCGTTTTGTGTGAAACGAAAACCAATGAGCTGCTGGAAGATAGGCGCCCAACATCAGATGAAGAAACAGCAACAAAAACTCATAATTTAATTCTTACACGAATCCCAATGCAGCAAGAATGGTACGGCCTTCATGAGGGGCGATTTTGACAAGTAAAAATCAACAACTCAAAATTAAAATCTGAAACTCTCCAAAGATGGTCGCCTTGGGTGTAGGAATGGATTGGAAAAGTACCCACAAGCAAATTAAATTCACACAAAAAGCTGTATGCAAAAACCACTTTCAGCTATGACTGCATCAGCAACTTCAAAACTGGAAATATCATTAAAAACTTCAACTGTTGAGCTCAATCTGCTAGTCTGGATGAGAAGCAACAATGAAAACCAACTAGGTGTTGTATTTCAAACACGAAATTGGATTGAAACTAGGAGGTAAGCATCCCTCGAAGTAAAAACCAAGTTGTCATTTCGACAGCATAACATTAGCATAAATTCATGGATGAGAAAAGCTGGAACAAGGCATTCATTTTATAGAAGAATAGAAGACTCTTCAATTTCCCAAGAAGGTACGCCAAGAGTCACCAATGACTCTTCAAATTTCCAAAAATCTTCTAACTTCTCAATATGGCGTCCACTTTATCAAGGCTCATTAAAACTTTATTTTAAAATAATATCTCCAAGGAAAAGGCGTCCACTTTTCCCAAGGCATTAAAGACTTAATAATATTTAATTCTTATGAAGGCATCCCCCTTCAAGTCCACCTTTTAAGAACAACATAAAGTTATTTCCCTAGGCCAAGGGGGTCAACTGCAAATTATAACATTAATGCCTTTATTCATGAAATTCACCAATATAAAGTTTTCAGAAGCCAAAACTTGAGCTCATTTAATTGCTCCAACTGAAAATGAAGACCTGAAGACTGAAAACTGCATACTGCCAAAAATAGAATTTACTATAAATAGTAAACTCCCTAAAATGCCATAGAACCTCCGAAGAAGGAAACCCTGATTTTACCTCAAACAATCCTACGGGTTTTTGGAAATAGGCTAAAACCAAATGAAGAGCTAATGGCCAAAATGGGGACATTACATGATTTTCCTGTATACCTTGCATATTGAATGAACGAGAATAAAGCTATATCTTCCAGAACATGGTTGTTAATAATTTATATTACGTTCTATAATTATATTACTTTCATTTACTCTACAAATTTGTCAAAATAGAATAAGTGAGTAAACAATAATCGCTTTCCTTCACAAGTCTTCTTGATGATGATGCAACAACTTTCCTTCACAAATTTTCTCTCAAATAAAGCAATACTTTTCATTATAATTTTGCCTTAAGGTGTGCTATAATTTCACTTACAAATCTGATAACAACTTCTTCACATGTATTTCTTCCTTAATGTCTATTGTAGTAAACTCGGATCTGCTCATAAAAACCATAGTTATGAGACTTAGACTTGCCTTGGCCTCAGCAAGCTGATTTTGGACTTGGACTCGGACTCGGTGCAAAAACTCGACAGACTCGGCAAATTGAAAAACCCAAGAAATTAAGAGATTTTTAAGGATTTAAAACTTGTTTCATGCACCCTTTATTAAATAAACCTTAAAGACACAATAACATCATCAAATAGAAGCTAACTTGATCACATACACAAGTATCCATCGATCACATAAGTATAAATGCAAATTGTAGCTGAAGGAAATATTAATAACACACTTAGATATATAAAATTATAAATATTGTCAACTATACAAAATTCATGGAATATGAAATCCATGGCATCAAAAGTTTTAAAAAAATATCAAAAGTAGAACTAGAAGTCTATGGCTTAGAGGATCCTGCATCCATCCTACGAAGGCGTCTAAGGTAGGTCTTGGATGATGTTGCAGACATAATCTCTACCTTTGTCTCCATGTCACCCACAACAACATCAGTTGTGTCTACTCGTGCTCTATCCTCCTCCTCTGCCATGGCTACAACCTTAGCTTCTCTATCCGCCTGGTCAACCCAATCGAGGTCCTCATCACTAAAAATAGGATCCTCAACCTCAGTGATCCACTTAGATTGTGGATCAACCTCCTCTAGCATCTTGGATCAATCACTTGAAAACTTGGCAGCCAAATGGGCGACTTGCCAAGACTTCTCCAAGTGTCTTCCGAAAGTACATTCGCACCAAACCCGCCATCAACAATTGTATTGGTGAGATTCCTTGCAAGGATCTCCATATTCACCATCGTTGGTTTCTTTGTCATGTTAACTGTCAGTAACATTGGATCAATCATTTGGTTGCCCGATAGCAGAGGTTCAATTATTGGATCTTCATTCTCACCAGATTCTAATTGGGTCATAGCATGCACCATCTCATTCTCCCCCGATACAATAGCATTTCAAAGTTCAAAAATACTTTATAATAAATCCACTACTTTAATTGGTACAATAGCTTGAAGTACTTGTGCAATATTTTTCTCGGATTGTAATTGATTTGTTATCGTACTTACATTTGCATTTGAGTGGCATCGTTTGTTATCCACAACATTCTCCACTTCGGCCCTTGCTTCACGAAGCCTTCCTTTTTATGTACGTGGGTCCAAGTACACAGCCTTGTTTGCTTGGTCACGAGTAATGGCCAATACTTCATTATGCCTTACATCAATCATGTTGACACTAACCTTTTTCTTTTGAACATTTGATGTCTTCATGATTTCCAAGTCCACACCATTTACACAATAATTGCACTTTGTCTTACTTGTTTTGGCAGTCTCTTGCAATGTGTCCCAATTTGCTACATTATCGGCATTGTATGATAGGGCATCCTTTGGGTTCATATTGTATTTGGCTTTGTCCTCTTTGATTTCGATAACCACCTGGAGATGCGTTTTGTGGCTTCGATTGAGTGGACTTCTCTCCCTATGTAGAATGTACTTGTGTACTCTTGGTCTTCAAATTGTATGGGCACTCCTTTATTGAATGACCCATAACTTGGCAAATCTCACAAAACATCTTTTTAGGACAATTACCTCTTGTGTGCCCCTCAATTTTACACTTAGTACACCATAGTTCATTAATTTCTTTGTTGGTTTCTTTCTCCGCCTTCAATTCTTTCATCATTCAAAGCATGTCCCTCTGGAGTGCTTGTATTGTTCCTGAGTCATCATCGCTATTGTCATGCAAACTTCCATCTTCCTCTGTTATTTTTTACTGTGTGAGGATATTTTATCTTCACTTTCTATGTCCATTTCCCAATTGTAGGCTTCTGAATAGGAAGAGAGTGGTACTACCTTCATTTTTTTTCTTAATGACAGAAGTAGACCTTCGATGAACCATCTTTTCTTGAGACCGTCAATTGGTTTTGTTTCTAATTTTACAAGCAATTCTTTAAGTCTACGATTATAAGCTTGTGCGTTTTCGTGCTTACCTTGTTTTGTATTGTAAATTTCTACTATTTCATTATCATCATGAAGCAATATAAAGTTTAAACTCTTCTTCGAAGGCCTTCTTTAATCTCTCCCATGTGCTTCGAGAGGCTTGGTCAATTTTTGTATAGCAGTCAATTGCTACACCTTGCAAAGTGGCTAGAAAAGATCGTAGCCAAATTGTTTTATCATCTTGCCCATTTGTCATCTAGATTGTTTCACAAGTCTTGCAATGCCTCCTAGGGTCCGCTGATCCATTCTCAATTAACTTTGGAAGTTTTTGAAGCTCTACATTCAGACTTGATGGGGAAGTCATCATCTTTCCTCCTTGTTGCGCCCTCTATGATGATAACCTGATTTTTAGAGTTTTGGTTATTACATTCTGGTGCCTTCCCTACACTCACAGACACGATACCCTCGAGTTGCTTTCAGGGTCCTTTTGATGCTCCCTTCGTCCTGGCATTATCGGCTCCAATCTTCCAATGTTTGGCTCTTTTGTCAGTATCAAGTCTTCAATCTAATGTATGGTCTCTATCGGACCATCGGTAGTTCTCCCTTGCCTTTCCCTTTGGCTGATTTTAATGGTATGCACGGCTCTCAAACAAAAAGGTTGGCAGATTATTCCTTGCCTTCCCTTTCACCTAACAATGAACCTTCTTCGTCTAACAATGATGGTCCAAACGGCTCTCCAACTTGGTTGACGAGGTCAATGTATGCCTTATCGAGAAGTGATAGGTGTTGAGCTATTTCTACCCTCTCTCCCTTCGTGCATTCTTTTGTGAAAATTTCCGTTCTCTCTTGACTACGGCTTCTGCTTATGCTTCAACTTTTGCTCTTGGGTGGACTCAGGCTTTCACTTAAAAACCCTTCACCTTTTTCAACTTCACCCCTCAATCGTCTCCTTAGTTCTCTTTGTTTGGTGATCCTTAAAGATCATCTAATCTCTTGATCTTGACCACGTTTGTAAGCAGAATAATTAGTAATTAGCGAATAAAATAAATGAAATAAAAGAATATTTTTTTATTGGGAATTAGTCCTCATTATTAGTTAGTACTCAGGTAGTTGTCGACGGTTGGCATCCTCAACTAACGTTGGCTAACTATTTATAGTGCCATATGTTTTGTAATCGGGGAGGAGCATAGATGTAATGCATTGTAAATTGCAACCATATGAATAATAATCTAGAACCTATTTTTGTGCAATTGTTCTGTAAATGATTTCTATGCTTTCAATGTTATTCTGCAACTTAGTTTACTCTGTAATACAAGGACCACTCGGTGAGTAAACATTTGGCGCCATTGCCGAGGATCGAACCCAGGTCACCCGCATGACAGGTGGGAATACTCACCACTATACTACAATCTTCCACGAGAAGGATGATAAGTTGGTGGCACAACTCTTTGAGATGGAGAAGGCCTACAAAGGACTGCTCCTGGCATGCAAGAGGTACGAGGTGAACTCTGACAGCATGACCAACAAAGCAGAATGGGCCATTGCCCTCTCCCACAATATCTAGGCCAAGGCAGAGTCCTTAGAGAGGGAACTTCACGAGCAGACGCGCCTTTTGGAAGAGGAGAAAATGAAGGTAATCACTCAAGAAGCAGCCATACTAGATAAAGACAGGACAATAAAAGCACTTGAGGAAGAGATGGCTAGGCAATTGGAAGCGAAGGATAAGGAATTAGAAACGGCCAACAAGCACCTGAAAGAGGTGGTGCACCTGGTGAAGACTACATGAGAGAAGGAGCTGAAGGCCACTCGTCACCTGCAGCAGCGTATCAAGGTGTACCAACTGCAGCAACTGACCACTCAAGCAACCACTTCTTCGGTCGCCCAACTGCCAAGGACTTCCTCTCAACCCTCCTCCCATTGAATTTCTTTGTAGTGTCTCCCAATTTTTGTATCTTATATGGGAAGACGACTTTTTTCTAAGGGGGGGATGATGTAAGCAGAATAATTAGTAATTAGTGAATAGAATAAATAAAATAAAAGAATAATGTTTTGTCAGGAATTAGTCCTTGTTATTAGTTAGTACTCCAGTAGTTGCCGACAGTTGGTATCCTCAACCGACGTCGGCTAACTATTTATAGTGCCATATGTTTTGTAATTGAGGAGGAGCACAAATGTAATGCATTGTAATACTACAGCCATATGAATAATAATCTGGAACCTATTTTTGTGCAATTGTTCTATAAATGATTTCTATGCTTTCAATGTTATTTTGCAACTTGGTTTACTCTGTAATACAAGTACCACTTGGCGAGTAAACAACATTGTGGACTCTTTCCATCTATATTGGGGTCTAAGGGCATGAATCATTCAAATCTGACCCGATTTCTTTAAGGCAATGATGCCAAATGTTTGCTGCTCTATCTGATAAATTAAATACATGAATTAATAATAGAGATGGCAATGCATACCAGATACATGTGTAAAACATATCTTTATCCACACATGAAATTATTAAAAAAGAAGACTAGAGATGGTCAGCCAAGGATCAAAGTCGATCTGACTAGATCATACTACTCTCCTTGATGATACACAATGTATTTAAAGGACCCAACAGTTGCCAAGAAGAACACAACCGTCAACCAACCATCGCTTATAACTACCCGAAGTTGACAACCAATTAATACATAGTCGGATAACCAATTTTATCGAAACATAATAATAGACATTGTACACTAACTACAGACCTATCAGCATATCCTTCCTCTAAGGAAAATTGTTTCTTTGAAAATTAATTTCCAAACCTAGGCATCCCATGCACATTGTCATAGTGTTACTTCATGTTTTAATTTTTAATCAAGGAGAAAATAAGAGAAGTATTCAAAAGTAATGCACTAGCAAAGTTGCAGATTCAGAGTAGCGTCATGGTAAGTTTCTCAATATCTAGCTTTTCTGATTGTAGACTTATTTAATGAGTTTGTTTGCTTGAGTTTTCCCTTATCTTGGTTGCACCACATTATTTATCCCATTCACTAACTGAAAGTCTAAACACAAATAACTACAAAACTAAGAGATTAAGCACATCTATCTCCTTGGAAATTGATTTCAAAACCTAGGCCTCTCATGCACATTCTCTTTATAACACTCTTGATCAGACCATTGTCCTTAGTCTTACTTTGTTACTTCATATTTTATTTTATAACCAAAGGGACAAATAAGACAACTATTCAAAAGTAATGCTCTAGAAAAGTTACAGATTCAGAGTAGCATCAGGCTAAGTTTCTCAATTGCTAGCTTTTCCAATTGTAGATTTATTTAATGAGCTTGTTTGCTTGATCTTTCCCCTATCTTGGTTGCACCACATTATTTATCTCATTCACTAACTTAAAGACTAAACCTAAGAAACTACAAAACTAAATGATTGAGCAGATTTTTCAAACTTCACACCATGGTGTTGGACATGTAATTTTTGAGGAATTTGAGCATGCTACATTCACGGCAAAGGGATAGACAAGCCTAGAGAGATTTCAAGATTATTGACCACATTACTCTTTGAGCTATCATTGAGGAGGCTTGTCAACACTCTTTCAAAGCCTTTCTGATTTAAAGATTTTGCAAAGGTCTTTGACTTGTAACTAGGCATTTATGATTGTAGATTGCAATCTATTGGCATCTCAAAGCTCTTTGTTTACTGCCATCACAAGGCCCACATATTCTCTGACCTTGACAAGAGTTCTATTTAAGTCAAACAGGGCTGCCCTCTCTGACTGGCTTCCATTGGAATCTGCATAGATGGAGCTTGGGTACATTCTTATACAGAGCACTTTTGCTGATGATATTTGCACTTTACTGAATGTATTTACAGTTGTATTGCCTTTTATTGACTGCTCATTTTCCAAAGCATTTGTATAGATATTTAGATGCTCTTGATCACTATTGCAGCCTTCTTGGATAGTGGCTACCCTTAGTAAAACTAATGTCATGATCTCCAATGCCATTAGAGGCACTCTTTCTAAGTTCTGGTTTTCCTCCAAAGGCAAGCTTGTGGAGACTATGATGACCTACATCTACTTGGGAGCTCAGTTGCCCCTACTATATATAGGCAGAGGCATGCCCTACCTCCAACCCCTACCACTACATATATAGTGGCCATAGAGGTAGCAGGTGGAGCTAGAGGGTGGGGATGAGTTACCTGACAAACTATCGCCCTACCTCTGTCTTGGCAGGAGGGTGGGGGAGGGGGCAAATCACTCTTCCCACAGAGCTATCTATGGCCCCTACCACTACCTATAGTAGCCATCGGTTGGGCACCTAGCCTACCTATTGGACCCATCACCTATTGAACCCATCTCTCTATTTGAAGCATGATTCTTAGTAACAGCTGTGTAAGGAACTGTTACAATAATTATATATTAAAAATATAGATTCTTCAAAAAGCAGCAATAATCCTAAGTAGCACACAAAGATTAGAACAACAGTAGTACTACCATCCAATAGCATAAATTCATCCACAATAACAGCAATAACCCAATCCAAGATGCAAACAAGATTGTAAAGAAGAGCATATCTGAATTATGGTGTTGGCACTGGACTAAAAATACCTGAATATGAAAGAAAGTCATTTCAAGGGAGCATCCTCCAGAAATTTGTAGAACCATATTTAAAGAAACAATAATTCCATGCCTGATGCCCATACAATGATCTATCTAGCCCTTATTTGAAACTATTAATAGGTAGGGTCATCCCAAAGTCACAATGAAGCCCACTACATAGAAAATAGAAATTCTAAAAACTACCAATGACAAGTGAAAGGATATGCATGTGACATGTCAGCTACTCCATAACCATACATGACAGATGATAAGATATATTATAATAACTAGAGCATATGCTTTGATCATTTGTGTACGTTTCCATTATATTCCTTCAAAGATGTGTTTCTTCAACATGATTATTAAATACGTTATTCTTTAAGTGTCTCAAGTTTTGTGACCCAAATTAGGGTTTTTAACTTTGTCGACTGGGAAGACATTGGAACAGTATAGACCATCATGCTTCTGTGTATAATAGTTGTAATGGGCAGATTTCTCAGTCCAATGTCCAATCCAAGTTTTCTGTCCAGCCTCTTTGTCTTAAGACAGCTTCTATCTTCACAGACAGAAGTCCCTGACTAATTTAGCCTAAGGTTGGGAGAGGTATCCATGTACTCTGAGCAAAGACTTTTTACTTGTGTATTTACTATTTCTCACCAAGATGTTGAAACAAGTAGGAAAAACTGTCTATAAAGCTAAAGAGCGTATCCACTGAAAACTAAAACACTTTTTACAATCTTATAAACGGAATGGTGATGGCTAACAAAAAACTACAAAAGAAGACTCTTCAAAACAGAGTTTAGAAAGCAAAAGAGAATATTTAAAGCAAAAATACCATTTCTCAAATGAATTATTTAATTCCAACCTGTTGTAAGGTCTCGAGGAGAAATCTTTCCATGTGCACAAGCAGTCAGTACAGCATCTACCACAAAAGGCACGGCCACAAGAATATCCCATGCCGATAATAGAGGATTCCGAGATGTGTCCCCTCCTGCAGTTCCTGAAGAGCTGCTCAGACTGCTACTTCCAGATGTCACAGAAATGGTAGGTGGAGGTACTCCTTTACCCAGTTTCCAATACATCATATTCAGAAGTCTATCAGCAATTTGATGCACAGGATTCCCAGGAACAAGTCCTGATAGTGTTGATGCAATACAAGCTTGATGCTGACAGTACCAAACTTTCAATTTTGGAAATGAGTCAATAAACAATGGCTTGGAAAACGATGAAGTTGCTCCAAGGGTTTGATCCTCTGTGGGAATTAATACTTGTGGCAAAGTAGAGCTCGAGTACAATGACTTTTTAACTTGATAATGTTCATTATCTTTAGTCAGTCTACTATTGTGCAAGAGTAAAAGATATTCAAGTGCAAGTTCTGTTCCAACTGGAGCTCCCATTCCAGATAAACTATGTGCATGAGGACATCCATAGAACTTCCACAACCTAAGAAGCAGAAGAAAAGCATTTGAGAAGATTGTGTAAACTGAAACCTCTTCCCCTGTGCTTGACATCTGTGGCACAGTAGGCAAAATGGATCCAAATGTCTCACAAATTGGCATCAGTGCAGCTGCAACCTGTGGAACCTGCCAAGAAAGAATTTAAATACAAGATGATAATCATGTCAGAGAGAGTCATGAACAGAACAATCAATGAAAATGCTACTTTCAAACAACAGCTAGGCAATCTGGAATTACAAAAATCATAATACAGTAGCAAGTGTTTCTCAGGTTAATTGAACTCACAACTCCATACAACGAGAGAACATGAACATTATCATGAGTACCTACTGCTCTAAGAACAACATTAAGCAATGGCCCATATGCCAGTAAGTGACTTCCAGATCCTTGATAATCTACAGGGATAGGAGGTGAAAGAAGATTTACTACCAAGCGAACTGCATGTTCCTGTAGAAAATAGGCAATTATGTGAAACCAAAGGAGAAAAATATCAAAAGAACTCATGCCTCTTTCATCATCTATTTTTGTACCCTCTTTAGAAAATATTCCCTAGCAGGAAAGCTACGAAAACAAGTGACAAGGTTATAATTGGAAATGTGCATTCATGTAGATTCCACACGTTTGTATGAGCTATTGGAAGATCAAAATTATATCCATGTTTATCAACAATAAAGCAAATCTGGACCACAAGATAAGTGACAAGCATTATAACATTGACTGAATCATTCTATCCAATTCCCCAAAGATGTATACATCACCTGGACATTCCATCCACGGATAAGAGATGCACCACATAAAATGCTAGCCATAGCAGACCTTTCCTCCTCTGATCCATTGATTGCAATGTGATACGCCTTCTCCAGCTCTTCTAAGCTTCCATTGGATCCACATAAAGTTCAATATCATTATCCTAAAAATTAACTGTTTAACAAAAACATAAGGCAATTGCAAAAAAGTCATGCAGATAAAACTGGCAACACTATAAGGTAAGCTTCTCACAAAAAACAAAATTTACAGTTGCCAGGAAATATAAAAATACCTTGAAGCAGGAGTTTTAATAAGAGCATCTTTTAGTGAAACAGACAAGGGTGCTCCTTCCATAAAAGCAGACCATGGAAAATCTTGAACTGGTATTGAATGAGTTAATGGATTTGCTACTCTTTCAACATAGCCTGGCCATAAATATGCCGAGGAATCTATCAATTTCCTGGCAATGCAAGCTTCAACAATTAGGTGCCACATGTTTCCCACTGCAACAAAAACAAAGCTATCTTGAGCTTATATTTGAAGATTTCATTGGTGACATGTTTTTCATCAAATCATCTATTAATTTAATACCCTTAGAATAAAAATCACTATACATAAATACTGTAAGAATATGTGACCCAACTAAAATGTTTGAATGGAACAAATATAAGGAATATTCAAAGATATCTAGCTAGTAATTGAGTATATCACCTACTGCACATGAAACACCATTGCTGCTAAGACCACTGAAGCTCCCGGATCCACAGTTAAGGCTAGAAACCAAGCTTTTGGCTTTAAGAGCAGCCTGATTGGCAACCAAGACTACAGATTCAGGGGGATTTAACAGTTCATCAAACTGTCCCAGAATTTGAAGACTTGATACTAAGGCTGCATGCCTTGTACCTAACCCCATGACTTTCCTCTCTTTGTCATGTTCATGTGTGTTTACAATATTTCCTAATACATTATTCTTGGCAGCTTGAAGAATCTTATCCTCTTCCTCAATAATAGAAACAATAACCAATGGTGTAATACTTAGTAGAATGCATAACCGTGAATCCAGGTGGGGTAAAGGACCCTCGAAGGGATCTCGCTCCTGCACATGGAATCAAAACTACAATTATTCTCCAATTTATATTTCAAGTCATATGTACTTACTTGGGCTTATTTGAAATTTCTAAACTGTTTTTTCTTGAAAAATATAGACGTTAGAAGCAAAGCATATTTTTGTACCCTTTGGACAAGCCGAAGGGATGCAGTCCAGAGACCTAAAAAAGTCTCTTGCCAACTTGCACCATTTACTGCTTGGAGAGATTTTGTCAGTTCTGAACATCATATCATCCAATTCAATGCCGATCAGTAAAGAGAGCAATCTTGAAAAAGGAATGATTAAAGAAAGGTAGAATAAATTTCTTAAGTCACTCTTCTTTTGGATTAACTTCCAATTAGATCATATTTGCAAGAGTCAAATAAAAAAACCACAAAGATAAACACTATTTAAATTGATTTGCATACCTTTTAGGATCTCAATAGTAGATTTAGCTGGAATTTGCCTTCCATCCATTGCATCTTCCATATACAAATCAAAAGGAAGCCATTTGGATGCCTGGCCTACTCCATAACTGTGCCCAAATGCTGATTTCTGAGAACCTGAATCAATAAATGCTCTAATTGCCTGGTGTTGGCTAGGTTGATATTCTAGGCTTAAAGACCTTTGAATGGAGCCAATCAACTGTGTAAATAATCCACCATCAATCTTTAAGCTCAGCGATGATGATTGAGCTTCTAATACTTGCAGGCGTTGACATAAACCACTCCACTGTTCAGTCCTACAATGTTCAAAAGCGAACTACCATTTTATGGTCTTTAATATCTACTAAGAGTTTCTTGCTTATAATTCTGATAAAGATTATACATAAATAAAGTTGAGCACATTGACTTTGGTAACAAACCAAATCAAATGAATTAGTTTAATTGTAGCAAGCTAATTAATCAATATTTTGCAATCGCTGCTGTTATGTTCTGCAATGAGAACTGACCATCGTTTTTTCCTAATCCATGGTTTGATTGGGTATGCTTATTTATGTATTGGTTAGCATTCATCAGTACCAAGACAGTCATGGTCCAACTCACATACCTCCTCGTTGACCCAACTATATGTACAACAATCGTAGTCAGGGTAAGAAAGCCCTTGCAGATTGTTATATCTCCCTGAACCATAGATGATTGTACACTACTTGATACAAATAAAGTAGCAGTTTCTATACTATAATACTACATGAGATTAACAGTATCTTCCTATATCATCACATTCTTTTTTGTTAATTATTGACATAACATAAATGATACCCAAATCCTGAGGTCCAAGAACTTATATCAAAAAATGCTCTAGTTGTTGTCAATCTCGGCATCATTAAATATTGTTATCAACATATGAATGAAATAAATATTTTTGTCGCCAACTTAGTTGTTACTTCATTATTATATTTTCAGCTTCAGTAGTGTGTTAATCGCTTTCTGTTCTGTACAGTTGGGTATGATAGTTGTGTCTTCAACAGCAATCGTTGATCATAAATAGCAAGTTGAATGCTAGGGCAAGGCCACTAATGTGACAGGTTCTACTTGTACCAAGCAATTTACTATACAACACCCTGTGAATAAAAATATTGTTATCTTACATTCTACTCTGTTACATTCATGGTATCTAACTCTATTTCAGCTTAGTAAATATTTCTGGCATTGCCGCTTTTGGGAAGTCAGATCAGATCGAAATCAAGTGGAAGTCAAAGTCGTCAACAATAACCATTGACAAAAGCCTATGAGGCACTACTTTATCTTATAAGATAAATGTGCCAAAGGAGATCTCAAAGCACCAGAACAAACAATCTGTTAGTGATGTGAGGAAAGGATTCGTCAAGAAGGAGAATGATTCGAAGACCAATGTTGTACAAGAAGGAATCAATGTCATTGAGCCCAAATAAAGGCGGTAGGAAAAGATGACATATTGAAAAAGTGAACCAATAAATTAGACAATCTAATAGATTGGTGGAATAAAATGAAAGAAGACAAATTGTGATAGGCCAGCAACTCTAGAAATCCATCCAAATGGAAAAAGCAGAGAAGAAGGGAAATAAAAGCAAAGGCCAAAGAATCTATTGAATCCAAAGCCAAAACAAAGGAAGGGTTTTGTGAAAACCAGAGAACCTTATGCCACCAAAAATAAAAGGAATGGTATAGATTGCAAGACAACTTACTGTTTTGCAAATGGGATGATACATGAACATTATTAGTTGTGTAAGTTCCCACACTCAAAGAGGTAACAAATGGCAAGACCTGTGGGGACAAAATGCATAAAGAACTTGAAAATTTGTTCAAGCTCTTCATACACAACAATTAAATTGTCATAAAGAATTTACAACATTTAGCAACGGAAACACAAAAGAGGACAAGCCTATAATAGAAGATTTATAGAATTTCTGAGCAAACTTGAGAAGGAACCAGGGGACATGTCCTTGGGGATTTTCCCTCATTTCTTGAGAGGGGAACATTTTGGGGGCAAAGGGACAAGGATTGAACATTCCCCCCACCCATCTTTTTTCTGAAGTTTTTTTAGACATCCAAGGGACGCCCCCTCTACACTAGGGACATCTCTTGGAAACATATCTTGGAGGGAAATCCGAAGAGGATGCTAGGGCATCCCCAATGTCTTGCAACCTTCCTTTCAATTGCTCTAAGGCCGACATGGTAGAATTTTTCATAGGCCTTAACATTGCAGACATTCTCCTCATTAAAAAACAATCCTAGTTTTCTAGTGAGGCCTTCATAGTAGTTGTCATATATATGAAAATAAAAATTGCCTTACAAAGAAATCACCAAAACATGGGCTGAAGATATGGAGAAGTTTTTTAATCTAAGTAGTGAGATAATTAAGCCGTTTTGGTTGAAGTCAACCATGAGACTAATGGTCATGACCATAGATGAAATAGTTCCAATGAGGAGAAAATCATTAAACATAGTAGCGTTTCAAAGCTTGGGGGCTCCTCTTCTCTATTAAAAAGAAGAATATTTCTAAATTTTGGGTGGATTATTTGCAATGTGAAGATAACGTGCATATAGTGAGGAACAATAAGGATATGTATAGATATAGCCAAACTCCCACTATCCTTGCATACCCTCATCCCAATAACTCAAAGAAACACTAGAAGGGACTAGCAGATGGCCTATAAAGGTAGCATTTTGTTAAGGGATTTGTACCCATGTTGTGAAGGAAAATAAAAATGACTCCACCTTTGTCATATGAAGATGCATACAACAAAGTGACAAATATTGAAAGTGAAAATAAGATATCCCCACACTTGAGGAAGAGTAGCGAAGATGATGATTTCAACTCTACTAATAACTGTGAATCAAGATCAGTGCAAGATCTTATAAGAGATGCTTCAAATGACAAAAAGAGCTAAAGGAAGACATGTAGAAAAATCACATGAATCTTTGGTATACAAATTACAAGATATGTGGTCACACCAAGACTAATTTTCTAACGAATATATTGTGTGCAATTTGCCAAGTTATGAGACATTCCATCAAGGACTACTAATAAATCTTAAAGTACAAGAGTGAGCAACAGTTATTGCACAAGAGGAGCAATCAACAATACCTACTATGTTGACAACCAGAAAACAAAGAAATAATAACCTGCATCAAAAGTAAAATGATGGAGGTGGCAGTTAAATATAGTATGACTCTCCAATTCAATCAATTGTGCAATGTTGGAAAAGTAATAATTTATAAGTGGTGAGATTTGCAAGAAACTATACCACAAACCAAAGGTCCAAAACAATACCAAATGTCTTTTAAGATGATGTGAAATCAAGAATCATAATGATGCCAATATGCTGAAGCAAGCATCCAAAGTGAATGTCAACATGATTGACATAGTTGAGGACAAAGAAGTGTAATCACTAGAGCACAAGCGAATAAAGCCCTATACCCTAACCAAAGATGACAAATGAAAGGCTAATTGCAGCAAGAGTAGAAATTGAGAAGGCCATGATTGAAGAATAAAGGTGACCCTATAGGCAACAAGTGTACTAACTAGTCTACTTGAAGTGTACAAGGAAATTGCAAGATAGTTCTTGTCAATTATGATGCGACATGGAGCATGCATAAATGGAACTACAGAGCGTGGAGAGAACAAGAGCCAATATATTGAATTTATAGTTAAGCCCTTATTGTTAGGTGACCAAGTGATTGACCCTAGGCTCCTTACAATAAAATCTAGCACAACGGTAAACAATGATGCAAATGGAGAAACTTGGCAGAAATTTAACAAGTACTATAGAGAATAGTGTATCCAAAGTGAATGTTCTTCTAGAGAATACATGGACAATTCTAGGGAAGCCAATTATTTGGCCTTCAACCTTCCAATTGGTTGAAGCCAACCAATATGGCATAAAGCTGTTGGGCACACTAAAGCCCAACCCTTTTGTTGAACTTGTTGTAAGACTAGGAAAATCGGGTGAAAGCATGAATCATTGAGAGAAAGCACAAAGTTACCTAAATTCAAGCCATAGAGACCCTAATCTAACAATGAAGCACAAGATGACAAAGGAAATTAAAATAATAAAGCAATGAAACCTCAATTCCTATGCCAAAGTTGATTCTCCTCCATTGCTCTTCTCAATTTTGCTTGTTTGCTCTCAGATATGTAATGTGCAATATTTGCAATAAGCTCCATATAGATGATTGATAGCAAGATCTCAAGATGGATGATTGCAAAACTTCAAAGATTGTGGTTAACCTTGAAACAAAATTGATAGCTTGCCTTTATAGAAATCCAAACTCAAATGAATAGTAAGGATTGAATGATGAGATATGATGATCAATGGATGAGATTAAATGAGAAGAAGAGAGATAAGGATGGGAAGAATGGACCACGATCCAAGAAATTACGTGAGAAATAGGGCTTGAATAAGAATAAATAAATTAAAGAATTGCAATAATTATTTAATTTAGGAGAGGAAAATGAAATATTAAATAATTAAAAATAATTGTTTAACTATAGAAGAAAAGAGGGAAATGAAATATTAAATAATTGGAGACAGTTATTTAATAATATATGGAGGGAAATGATAAATAATTAAATAATTAGAAAAAATTATTTAATTATAGAGGAGAGGAAATAATAAATAAATAAGAATTTATTGAATCGTAGAAGAAAAGGTTAAATGAATAATTAAATAATTAAAAATAATTATTCAATGATAGAAGATGAAAATGAATAATTAAATAAATAACAATTTATTTAATTATAGGGGAAAGGAGGGAAATTAGTGACACAATTAAATAAGATTTATTTAATTAATCCAAAGAAGAATAAAGATAAAATGAATTAATTAAATAATTAAGAATTATTTAATTAATAGAAGAATAGTGGTATGACATTAGCAAATAATCAAATAATTAAAGTTATTTAATTATGTGGAAAAGAAGACAAATTAGTGAGAAAATGTTGCTTACAAGCTCGAAACATTTTTCAATGTCTACATTTGTTACTAATTACACAAGAAGCCTACAATATAGTCTTGGGTCAAGTTGGTTAAAGCAACCAAAGCTAATCATATCTAGAAGAAAAATCTAGTATCCATTCAAAATAAAAGGCAAACATATTCAAGTCTCAATATTCAAGCAATAAGCAAGGAACCAACATCATCTAACTCTTCAGACTAAGACACCAAAGAAGAGTGCTTAGAAGATAAAAACCGAGGTTCCATGGAACCTAACGACAAAATGATTCTACAGTCACCACAACACTAAAGATGAAACAAACTCCTTCAATGATCTATTCCACTAGTTGATGGGTGACAATAACATGTTCCAACCATATTGCAATAGTATTGAAATTATTGAGATAGAAAGAGGCTTGCAAAGAGATGACAAAAGGAAATTAGTTAATGATACCTAGCCCTTGTGGATCGCCTACACCACATTTGGCTTACCATCCTAGAATTATAGTATATCGATTTGGGGATGCAAAACTCAATGATAAACCAACATACCATTTTGAAAATGTGGCCAACATGAAGTTCAAATAGCTGACAACAATAAGAGTGTATGGGGCATGTAGATACAATTAGTCCCAAAGGTGTACGACCTATAGAAGAATAGATTGTTTCTTAAGTATGATTTCAATGCTTGCAATTCAGGGGCACGACAACAAACTTGGTTAAGGGATGGATGTTCCATCATCATGGATGGGTGGACTGATATCAAACATTGGCCACTCATCAATATTATTATTACATGTATAGTTGGCTCTTATTTTCTTAGAGCTATTGATTGTTTGGGGAAAAAGAAGGATGCAAACTTCCAATTTCAAATTTTGAGATATGCCACAAAAGAGGTTGGAGCCTCTAATGTCGTACAGGTAGTAATTGATTCAGCATGTGTGTGTAAGTTAGCTGAATTAATGGTAGAGGGTGCTTATAAGCACATTTTTGGGACCCCATGTTGTGTTCATGCACTGAAAAATACCTTGAAGAACATTGGGAAGATAGATTGGGTGAAGGCAGTGGTGTCAGAGGCTAGAGATGTGCAGATGTTCTTTTGCAGCCATCACACTTCACTTGCTTTGTTCAGGACATTTTCGAGGAAGGAATTCCTCAAGCCCATGGATACTAGATATGCCAGCTACTTCATTTTGTTAGAGGGGATGCTTGAGGTCCAAGAGGCTTTACAATTAATTGTGGTCAATGTAGAGTGGTGTAGATGGTAAGAGGCAAGCACACTGGAAGGAAGAAGTGTGACGCAAAAAAACTTTGATGATGATTGGTAGTCCACAATGAGGTAAGAAAATTTTAAGTTGCTGATTTTATTATTTAATTTTTAAATTATTAATTTATTAATGTTTTTAAATTTTAACTTGTAAAATATTTCCATTCTTTTTTAACATTTTAATTTTTGTAAGTTGTTTGCACTTGCAGATATGTTTTCTCCTTCATTGAGCCTATCATGCGAGTAATTAGATATGTTGATACTGACTCTCCTAGCCTTGGAGAGATTTATGAGACCTTTGATAGTATGCTTGGGAAAATCAAGCAAGCAATTCATAGCAGGAACCCTACTTTGGGATTTTATGAGGAGCATGTTAGGCCCATTGTGACGAAAAGGTGGAACACTATGAACACCTCGCTTCACATGACAGCCTATGCTCTCAATCCCAAATGGTATGCAGCGAGACCTAGGAGAGTGCCTCCATCTCATGATGAAGAGGTGAAAGAAGGCTTCATGAAGGCCCTTAGGAAAATGTATACTAAAGAGGAATTTGCTTTACTTTGCACACAGTGGCTTCATTTGTCAATCTTAGTGGTCCAACCTTCAACAAACCACAGGCAAGGTTGGATAGAGCTACATTAGCTCAAAACAACCTGATAGAACAAGGGTTGATTGAGAAAATTTTATCTCACTGCTTTGAGTCCTTTATCTTAGAACTCCTAAGGTGTTATTTCTTCCACCTACAACCTATAGGTCCTCTTTCCTTTGAGGCACCCCTGGTTCACTTTATCAACCCTGCTATCATTGCAACTTTGCTGCTCCCAAGTGCTATTTGGTACTCCTTCTTCACGTGCACAAACCAGCCCTTATTCCTTTAAAGACTAGTCACCCTTCCATTCTGCCCAACGTTGTTGCAGGGGTGTGTGGCACTTTCCAAGGCCTCCAAAGTCATCTTTTCCAGTGCTTCAGCAACTCTAAGCTTCCCTTTTTCCATCGTTTTCAAAAAAACAGAGTTCTTGGTTCTTGGGCAAGGTTACAACTCAACCTTGGTGGAAACTAGGGTTTCTCAAGGCTTTTTCTTGGTTTGTTCTGCCTTTATTGACCACCAAAACATCAAAGAACCTTTGGTTTATGGTTCTACACCTCCTTAGCACTGTTAGAAACCACAATACAAATTAGATTTTAAAGATATCACCCCTGCCACGTTGGGATTTTGCTCTCTTGACTGTATTTCTAGCCGGGTTTCCAAACTCGCCTAGAAACAGTCCACCAACTTGCAGGAAAAACCTCTAATATCTACCATATGTACACTATATACATATTTGGAGTTTAGGATTGTCTCCTCTACGTCCATACTGCCTGGCACGATCAGGAACAACCTAAAACTCCATGTTTCTGATTCCTTTTATCAGTCCAAAACAGAGTTAAGAAAGACACTTTATACAAGAATAAAAAAAACGATGAGAGAACTATTTAAAAATAACAAAACAGAACAGCAAAACGTTTCTTTACATGCTCTAAGGCCAATAAAAGAATATTTAATCCATTCTTTAGTTTGCTGTTACGCAAAAAACACAGAAAATAGCTTTTTCCACACAAAATCACAGGTTCTTCTTTATTTTTTCCACAACTGCCATCACCAAAAGACAACTCATCTGCTCAAAATGTCGGGCTCCTTCCTCCCAAACCGAAAAAAATCAGTTAGGTTAAAAAGTCGAGCTCAAAAATGGCCAAAAATCACGCGTTTGAAAACACACTGTGTTTTCGAATTTCAGCCAAAACTTCAGGAAATGCCTACAAACTGATTCCTAATTTATTCAAAATTAAACCTAAGCTTCAAAGAGGTCCCCTTACACCTTATCAATGGTTTATGAGACCATTACAAACAAAACAAAAAGATTAAGAACAAAACATTAAAAATACGCTTGTATTCAAGTAGGTGCTCCTGCACCACAACCCTATGGGATGGTGGACGTGGCATGGCAAGGATGCATCGAAGTTGAGGTTACTTACCATTCGTCTTCTTTCACAAGTTGCCACTTGCTCTAATGCAGAGAGGAATTGATCCATATATAGCTTCATCCAATTAGTCAAGAGGAACAACCTTATCTCTAGACGATCATAGAAGTTGTACACAATGTTTTGCGGCTACAGGACCAACAAGCTCCTAAGTATTGTCAGACTCTAGCCTTATGTTGGGATGTTGATCCCGAAAATGCTATACAAATCGATGAGGAGGAGATACAAGAGGGATTGGTTGGGGTTCCATTGCCTGAGGCAACCCCTTACAGTGGCAGTGACTCCAACTCGAGCTCCGATTTTGATATAGACCTACCAATTGCATTTATTGATTAGGGCAGCCATATATTTTCTATGTTTTTGTCATTTTATAGTTGAAACTTGGAGCCTTTGGGCATTTTGTTGTAATTCTTATATAATATGAATGCACATTGACAATGAAAGCATTTGAATTTTGTTAATTTGTTTGTCAATTCTCATGTGAAATCTCAATTCAAGTCTAATGTTATGTATTAATCTTCTACAATGTCTATGATGAATGCTTTATCAATGTTATGATATGAATATTTGAAATTTCTCTATATTTTTAAAAAAATTCCCTATTTTTTAATAGTTGTCCCCTATTGTCCCCTAAAAATTGGCCCAAAAGTACCCTCATACCAAAAACACGTCCTATATCATCCCCATCCCCGAAACTTGGGGGAGCATAGCTTTTTAGTTATGTACTTGTGTTTGATGGTTATGTCTTAACCAACAACTGTATGGTCTCAAATAGTAGTTTAGACATCAAGATAAAAGTACTAATAGGACAAGCCCTCCCTATACTATGTAGTATATTGCACACTACCCTATGCAATAAAACTTTTATTCAATTGTATTATCCTATGTTTAATTCATATTCTACAATTTTGCTAGTAGTAATTGGTAGTCTAGCATATTTTTGTAAACACTAATAACCTAGTGAGGGCTAGATCGATATTCTAGGATTAGGGACCTTTGACTAGAGTTAGTCAACTATGCAAACATTTCACCATCTATCTTCAAACCCACTGATGATGAGGGTGCTTCTATTATTGCAAGCATAAACCACTCCACTATTCAATCCTAAAATATTTGAAAGACAACTACTACTTTAAGGTCTTGAATAATTACTAATCATTTCCTACTTAAAATTCTAATATATATTGCAATGGTTAAACATATTAACTCTGATAGAAAACTAAGAGTATAAAAATACTAGAAGTATATTAGTTTAAATAATTAAAATGGGTGAAATTTTATTACCTATCTTAGATAGTCTAAGTAAAATATTTTTTGTGTTTGAGTTCATTAAAATGATTCAAGAAAAAGAAAAGTGTAATTTCAAAAAAGTTCAAAATATGTAGTGGATGAATATGAAAAAAACGTCCTAAACAGGCATCCTTCAAAATTGTGATAAGAATGTGATTTTCAAAACATAGGAAAGGGAAAGGAAAATGCATATTTGAACATAAAAATATGCATATTGATAAACACAAATGACTTTTCAAAGGTTAAAAGGAGAAAACATGCAAAGAAGAAGCTTTAAGAGGAAACTATAAGTTAACATTAAGAGAAGTAGGTTCAAAATGGGTTCACAAATTCAAAATACAAAACAGAGGCTAGTAAAATTAGTGGGAGCAAAGAAAGATTGGCTTTCCTATGAAACCATTGTTCATAGTTCAACGTATTTTCTTGATGGGTGGACATGGGGACGAGGGGCACCATGGGCCTAGTTTGGTGAAGCAAGGAGACGACAGTGGAGCGACAATGAGGGGCAGCACTAAAATACATATAGTACTTGAAAAGATAGTTATAAAAAGATGTATAAGAATTACAAATGAAACTTTGGCAAACTAGTAAAAGTTCAAAATTAGAAACTACTAAACTTTGAAGTGAACATTAACAATTTAATATTCAACAATGAAAATGTCAAATTTGAAATTTATATTATATTCAAGATTTCATAATGATGATTAGAATGAGTACAATGATGATAACAAATCAAAATGTTCAAAATAAATAAATTGAAGTGAAGTGAGGCCTCTAATCATCCCAAAACTCCTCATCACTAGATCTGTTGGACTTGGACTCCACATGGTCAAGCTCCTCCATACTAATACCAACCAACCCTATCTATGTAGCATCCTCATCAATATGTGTTGGCTCCTCTAGCTCTACATCCCATTGTGCTACAAGACTCTCCTTGTACAAAAGTGTCTTGCAGTCAATGAGACACAAGGCACTATGTGCAACCACAAGCTTCGATACTATCCTAGAGGTAAGAATGTTCCTCTTAAGGGAGTGGATGAAGCTATAAGTAGACCAATTCCTCCCAATAGCAGAAGAACTAGAAACTTGAGATAGCAAACGAATCGCTAGAGATGTGGTCATACAATTCAGTCCACGCATAGTCCACCACAAAATTGGGTCCTCCTGTGCCATAGTTCCCCTATCCATCTTAGCCTCCTTAGAATAACCCCTAAGAGTGGCAAATTTTCTCCACTCAGTACGAATGATGCTAGCCTGTTCAAAATCATACATCTTTTGGATGGCCTTCTTGAACCCTTCCTTCACCTCAACATCCTGTATGGGTGTAAGTCTACCAAGCCTTTGCACGTACCACTTAGGGTTCAATGCATAGGCAACCATGTGCAAGGAAGTGTTGAGCTTCTCCCATCTTTGATGAATGATTGGCTGAATGTGCTCATTGTAGAATGCTAATTTGGGGTCCCTCTCTTGCACAAAAGCCTTCATTTCACCTAGCATAGAATCAATGCACTCATACACCTCTCCAAGGCTAGGTGCATTGGCATCCCCATATCTAATGACCTAGAAAACTAGAGTAATGATGGATACTATGTATTTTGCATCACCCCAAAAAACATCATTCTTCACTACATCCTTCATCCACTTCTCCTAACCTATCTTGGACTTGGCCCACTAATTCCATTTTGTTGTCATAACCATTAGTCGCAATGTCTCTTGCAACTCAAGCATTCTCTCCAAGAGAATGAAATAGGATGCATATCTAGTCTTGACAAGTTTCAAGAATTCCTTCTTAGAGAAGGTCCTGAAGAGTACATGTGAAGTGTGGTGGTTGTAGATAAAAATATGCACATCTTTTGCATCATTGACCACTGGTTTGATCAAATAAATCTTTCACATGTCCTTGAGTACATTATTCATGGCATGTACACAATAAGGAGTCCACCAATTATGTCTATAAGCTTCCTCAATTAATTTACCTGCAACTTTGCACACATGGGCCGCATCTGTCACTATTTGGACCACATTTTGTGGCCCAACCTCCTCAAAGGATCCTTGAGAAACTGAACGGCATCCTTGTGATGCCCTGAACAATCAACTACCTTGAGAAAATATGAGCCCTCTGAACATGTAATCATGATATTGATGAGTGAATGATGCCTAATGTTTGTCCACCCATCCATAACTATACTGCATCCACTTGCCACCCAACATTCCTTCATTTTCTCCATTAACACATTTATCTTGGAATAGTTCTTATCCAAGATTGCAGTCCTCAATTTTGTCTCCCTTAGTGGCACAGATGATGGTCCTACCCTTGCTACCATCGCCATTGCCTCCTTATAATAAGGAGATCGAGCCACATGGAATGGAATGCCATTCGGAAAAAATAATTTTCCAATGGCATCATCTGCATCATCCTTCATCTACACATTGCGTAATTCACCTATTGGGTTAGGAGCGTCACTAGTCAACTTGCGTTTTCCCCTAGCCTTTGTTGCATGGGCCCTAGAAGTAGAAGATGCCATGCATGTAAATTGCCTCTGCAAAGTAGATGTAGAACCGTGTGGTTGGCTCTAATGACCCCTTGGCCTATGAGTGTCATGCCCCTTGATCACAGTGCACAGAAATTCAAATCATTGACCACAAAAGTTTCAAAAAGGCTCGATGAAATTATCCAATGAAAAAAATTAAAGGCAGCAATTCTACTAAGGTGGAAGTGAGCTTTAGCAAACCTTAATTTGAGACAGCCATGGGACCCACATTAAATAATTAACAATTAATAAAGTTGGAACATAATTAATAGAGATTAAGGCAGCGATGGGAATAAAAGAAAGTTGGAACAAAAAGACATACCTTTTGGGAAGGAGGTGTCTATCCCAAAGGATGCATCATTTCATGGGGACATGATATACAAGGAAGAAAATCATTTGTGAGAGGCATCAATTGGAGATTAATCAAGCAGCAAATGGAAAAAGAGGAATAAGAATTGGAAACTCATTGGAGTAAATATTATTTACTAGCAAGAGGATTATTGTGAGTTCTTAATTTATTTGAATTATATATATATATATATATATGTTTATATACGATTATGCAATAATGATGCTTGCAGTAATTATTGATCCTTATATAAGTAATTATGATTCTTCCTTTATTATAAATATGGATAATAGATTCTTATGCTAATCTATTTTGAATTTAGAGAAGTGATTGCAAAACAGGAAGGCTGATCAACCTTTTGAGTTCACGAGAGGTGAAGGCCCAATAGACCCGTCATCAATTACGCCACCCATAGGGGGTTAAGCCTCGTTGGACGGGAGGCAAATGTGTGCTCTCGGGCTTGGTGGAAGGGAGTAGTCTTCACGCTCTTATTAAGCACACCACCCTGAGATGCAACGCTCGTGGACTAGGAGCCAAATGAGTGCTCCTAGGCTTGATCAAGGAGGATGGAGCGCCTCCAAGGTGGACTGAGGGATGGAAGGGTGGCCCACCTTCCATGCTCTCGCAGTACAAGGGCGACCAACCTTGAGACTGTGGTTTGCAAGCATTTCAACGAATTCCTAATAAGATTATTATGGGAATCCACATTGGAATGGCTATTGCCTTTATTTGCTTTGATGTGAATAATGTACATGGATATCATGATGTTTACTAATGATTCGTGAAAAATATATGTTATCATGGCTTATGATCTAATATCCATTTTTGTTGACTAGTATTGTGTGCGGGATCTAAACTAGGATTTATATCTTATAAAGAGCATTTCAATTGGTAAATTTACAATCTTAAATGCATTAAATTTATTATTTTGGATTCTAATTGTGCTTTTAGGGAAAAATCTAGGAATGTCCCAAATAGGGGACACTACAATGAGACAAAGAAGCAGATATAGGTGCAACTGCATTGTCTTCACCACCAACACCCCATAGCCTACATATCTCAGCCTTGAATTTCAGGTTATTCGGTGATGCCAAAAACTCACATATATCCACACCTTTTCCTAGGATATAAGGAGGTGAGCATTGACTCTAGTAATGTTGTTGTAAAGACCCTTACCCCTTTGAAGGATATTTTTGTGATTACACAAATTTGACAATGCTATTTTGTCAAACTTATTTAATGGTTTGGTGTGAAATGATTTTATCTTTGTATATGCTGAGTAAAAATAATCTAATGCTTGCAACTCAATAATCTTTTCAGGTACACGGCAACTTTAAACCAAAGGCCATAATTTCATTGCAAATGTATTGTCTTATTCACATATATATATATATATATATAAAAACTTTGAAGCTATTACATTTAGAATTTAAGACCATTCTTTTCAACTACAAAGAGGTATATCAATCTACATATAATGTTACTAAATTGCAATACTAACTTCTGACCTAATAACACAAAGTACAATTTGTCACCTTAGAAATCCTTTATTCATGATACAATGAAGTGGTTCTCTTTCTCATGGCACCCAGCAGCTTAGATGGAAGTTCGGTATGCAAATGAATCCTTGATATTTTCTTTGATTGTTTGGTTCATCCTTGGATTGTTCATAGCCCACGTCACATTTATTTTTGTCTCTTGCAACTTCCTAAATAATTTTGCGGTAGTCTTATGTCCCACAATTTTCCTTCTAAGGCTGCATTGGCTCAATATTCCTCCTTGGCTGCAGCAACACTTATAAGAAGGGCCCCACCTGAAACGTTAGTCTTACTCCAACTTGTCTATATATTGATATCTGATTTATTTAAAGACATGCGATTATTTCATCATAGGAAAGTAGCGCTTCAAACTTGGGACCCACGATTTGTCTTCTGCGGCCAAGAATTAATAATTAAAGTTGTGATAGAGTTTCAAAGCTATTTGGGTTCCCTCAAATATGAATGTCTGCGATTGCCTTTTTTAAATGGACGGCACTGATAGTTGTTGGCGATGGTTATATTATTCCAGATCTCCTTGATACTGCGAACCAGCTACCAATGATGCGACTCCTATATGCAACCCAAAATTATCACATGAAGCAAATACATCATATGATATATTCAATGGTCAGCGATAAGAGTTTATATTGCCTTCAAACCTCCCCTTCTACCATGAGAGACAAATAAGACTCCCACAATTTTTTCTTTATTTAATATGTGGTGGCCAGGAAATAAAATAATAGAGCTTGCAATGCAATATCTAGACTCCACAAATCTTCAAGGAAAAGGATGAATACGGAAGCTGCAGATATAAATGATTAACACCAGGAAGAACCCCTTGAATAATCACTCGATACAAATAAATTATGGAATAAAACCAACCAGGTATACATATTTGAATATTAGCAGCTCAAATAACTGACCTGAAAAACGTCTTCAAAACCTGAAAATGTTGTCTTCAAAGAAGACTTCACAAAAATTCCACAATCGATGCCTTTAGCAATTTATTCCTTGAAGCTCCAAGCTGATCAAATAAGCCCAAATGTGAATTCTAAATGAATCCACCCGATTGGTTGAATGGGTTTTTATCCACACAACCGTTCTACCCAAGGGTTTTTGTCCTAGGGCACATTGAACCTGCAAATACAAGCTCTCCAATATAATCTAAATAGAAGATGTCAAAAACCAAGATCCCAAATGACTTGCTCTCATCTCCTTTTAAAGGCTCAACTGAATCTTCTAGAAGATTTCAAATGTAACCTCCTCTAGCTTCTAGAAGCACACTTTATTTAATAAAGTGACAACATTTAATAAAGTGACTTTATAATATTTATTATTTGCCTTTTAGTCACTTTAATTAAATTAATTAAAATAAAGTTATCCTTATGATTTAATTTATTTGGACAACTTTATAAATAATTAATTTAATTGTATTCCCTCATAATGCTTGATCATAGCCTATGGGAATAAAATAGGCTAGATAATTTTGCTAGCTGATTACTCAGGAAAAAAGGGGACAGTATAGCTGCCTTGAAATTCAAGGCCACAAAAGTGGCACTTCCACAACCTTGTGCCCCTTGACGTCCCAAGCTTTCTTTGTAATTTTGTTGTAAATTGTTTCAAACGAGACTTAGGATCAAAGGGACCCTTCACAAAATCTGTCAATATTGTGCAGTGGCAATTCATATTTGTCATTGCACTCACCATGAAACTTGTGGTTTGGGTCTCACGGTCACCCCTCTCTGCTTCTCCATTTTCATCAGCCTCAAGTGCATAATCGGATTCATTTTCACTTTGAGATTGAACCTCAACCTCATCCTCACCATGCCATGAAAATTCATTGTGATACTACAATAAAAAATAAAAAATTAATAAGTTTATAATTTTAAAATTAAAATTCAAACTATGCATGTAGCATAATGCAAAGGATTAAGACAGATTTTCTTTTTGTTTTTCTTACTTCAGGTCGCACGAAGTGCAGAAACAGAGGATACACAAATAAAAATCTTTGTTCTTAATCTTTGTCAACCAAGGATTTCACTTTTGTTTTTCATACTTCAAGTCGCACGAAGTGTAGAAGCAGAGGATACACAAAAGTTTCATCCTAGTTTGACAAATGTCAAAATAAAAAACTATAAATTTGAACATATAAACAGAAAGTAATTTATAATTTGTAAAATAGTACACTTAAATAAAAATAAAAAATATGATAGCTTGTAACTGTGTCTATGAATATGATTTTTGTTTTTAAAACTTTTTTAATATTCAAATTTTAATATTGAATCTTGATAACAACATGAACAACGAACTTGCAGCCATGTCTATAAAATTATGAATAAAATTAAAATATGAATATGAAACTAATTAAAAATATTAAAAAAAATCTAAAAACAGTCATAAAATCCTACCTTGTGCTTGAAAAATCCTTGCAACTTGGTGTAGAATCCCTCTTCTTCCTCTTCTTCATGTTCCTCCTCAACCCTTTTACACTTGCAGCACTTCACTCTCACTCTTTAACTCCTTCACTCTTATTCTTTTGCTCCTCCTTAACCTTGCTGTTGAAATGAGTTTGAATAAAAATGAGGATTTTAGGGTGTGTTATAGGGTTTGAGAGGCTTTCGTGGGACCCACTGGCCATTAAGATTCGACCTTGGGTGTTATTACCAAAAAAAAATTAAGTTTTTTTAATTTAAAAACACTTTTTTTACTAGCCACAGGGGACACTTGGGTGTCCCCAGGATGATTGAGGGACTCCTAGGAGTCCCTCGAATGTCTCGACTGCATCCAGGGCTTCCCAACAGGGGTGGGGGTGCAGCGGGGCAATGTTTCCCCTACATCCTTGCATCCCGAAGTCATCCCTGTCTCGGAAACACAGAGATTTTTGGGGGGATGAATCCCCGTGGAACACTTGCCATTGTTACAAATACCTTAAGTATCTATAAACATAATGGAAACAACCACACGTATGAATATTTTAGTTTGGATAACTGATAGTTGATTCCCACTAAACCAACAAAGGAATCACTATGGATTGTGATCAACATTAACCCATTTGTAAAAAGGTATTGCTAATAGATTATCGTTGTTCTCTCATTACGATGCAAGACTCACAAACTTGGATCTCCATGTAACATGTCATTTCTAACTAACCTATAAACAACTATTTTTCAAATGAATTCTTTTTTAGGGAAAATATAATGACCCTACATGGACCTATGGCCATTCAAATCATTGGGGTTTTAGTTTCTCCAAATGAATTTATCGGCACACCCAACCTCATAGGGTTCTAGGTCTATCCAAATAAATATAATCAAGTGCTTCAACACATTAGGGCTCTATGTCCGAATCCATATGTCAGCTTCATGTTTAATATAGAAATGTTTTCTTGCATTTAAAGGAACATACCAATACCTAAGTATTTTCCTATGTCATACATGCAAAGAAAAAGAAGCCGTGTTGAACATTGAGGAAATGTCAGCCATACAGATAGCATATTAAATACAAAGATCAGCCTTTGCATATTAAAATCTTCAAGACTGCCTGCAAAGCCTTTCTATGTGTACCTACAGCTTGATCTGTATTCTTGCTCCAAATTCAAGAAAAAAGAAAAAAAAATACAACTTTAGTGGTTAGACAAGATAAGAATGAAGAAAAATACATGTTTTGACATGCAAGACGGAAAAAGGTAGATGTTCTTTTGTGTTCCATTAGTTTCCTAACCATCTCAAGAGCCATCACAATATTTGTTCTCCGTAAATGCTCCTGATGTTGATGCCGTTTCTCATTAACATCCTCATCTGCCCCTATTGCCATGTCATGCTGTCCCACATTCCCACCTAACCGGTATTGTTTCTCTAACCATCTAACTTGCAGACCTGAATCTTCTGCTATTGCACCGACCAAAGTGGAAACGACTGTAAAAGTAAATAGCACTGCAGTTTTTCCAAGTTCAGTAACAGGTATGCCATAAGTTTTGGAAAGTTGAAGAGCATCATCCACAGCCTCTACTATCCTGAAAACATTTTGGAAACCATAAAGTTTAAATTTAGTCCTCTCTTGAATTATACAAATCTATACTTATATATTTAAAATGGATGTACAACTAAAACAAGTATCTGTTTAGAATACAGTGCTACTACAAAAGCTGCCATGATGATGAAGATACTGCAGTAATGAATTGCACAAACATAAAGAAAACTGCATGGTACCACATTAATATCAAGCAAAAATATTGGATCTATAAAGCAAGTGTAAGAAAGAAAAGGGAAGAATAAAAGTAAGTATAAAAGTAGAATGGCATAAGCATACAAGTTAACATTGCAAAAAAGACATAAAGATATTCAAGCTGGAAATAAAATTCATGGTGAGTTTCCTCCAAAGGCTGACAACATTGCACTTGAAGTGGCAAAGGAATTCGGAAAAGAACAAAAATATATAGTGATGATGAAGCGTATTTTGAGATGAGGCAGACCCTCAATTATCTTCTGGAATATGCTTTTTATGTTTCCTGTTAGTCAAGTGTAATAGATACAACTCACATATGATGCCGATTTGATATGGTAAGTTCTCTACTCAATAGTTTAAGTGGCATAACATTGAGATATATATGCTTATGACAATTGTTGGCAAAACCTTCCTCCCCTTAAAGGTGGTATTATTTACTTGAAACCAAAAACCCTGAAAATAGAGAATGAAATTGAATTCTATGAGTATTCAGGAACATTCTTAAATGTGATTTCATTGCAAGTATCTAGTCATTAGGTCCAATTAAATATTCACTTTGATATTGTTTTCTGTTTCAGCATCATTGACATACACTACTTTTTTTAAAGTTACAAATAAACAGATAAACAAAGTGCCAATGCACAATAAGTTACTATTTGCAATAAAAAATATAACGTTGCAAATAAGGGCCATTGAATATCCCTTGTGGGCAACTTAGATCAAAAAGGGCTCATTATTATTAAGAAAACAACTATTAACTAGGCAAGCAAAAGTAAAACTACTCATGAATGAATGAAAAACACAAGTCTGCAACTGCATCACAGTACATATCATACATCTGGTCACAATGGCTCACAGCTTATAATCATCAATCTAACCAGTGTTAGAAATGTTGTCATTAATGTCAAAGGCATATAGGAGATTGTTAGAATATTGTCATTGATGTCAAAGCGAATGAAGGAGATTGTTGGATCACGTTGCTGAAGAAATTAAAGGGGTATGGATAAGATTATTGGCAAGCATATTGTCATTGATGTCAAAGAGAAAATGAGGTAAATCATTAAGGCCAAAGGCCACTAATCGTTACCCGTTTTCAATGGTAGAAGATTTATATTAAAATATTGTTAGAATATTAAAATAGGAGATTGTTAGAATATTGGCATTGATGTCAAAGCAAATGAGGGAGATTGTTAGATCATGTTGTTGAAGTTTTTTAAAGGCATATGGATAATATTGTTGGCAAGCATATTGTCATTGATGTCAAAGAAAAAATGATATAAATCATTTAAGGCCAAAGATCACTATCCATTTTCTTTCCTATGTTTTGTTAAACTTAACTATCCTCAAACTTCATTCTAGATAATTTCTTGTATTTATTTATTTTATGCATGTGCCTTGGGATGTGAATGATCTACCTACCTAGTATTTTTTTTGAAAAAAAAGGGCCCTCTTTAGACTAAGGGACGAGCGCTAAGTTTAGCATTCCTTGAGGGTGCTCAAAAGGGGTTTTCATCTTAAAACAAAAAGAATCATAAGCTTTTATCTCTGTTACAAATTCCTTGTTGCACGTTGAAGCAACCCCATTCTTTAAATATTTGTTCAAACAAATGGGAAAAATAAGGTTATAGTATTCTGCAGGTTATTAAAAAAGGAGCGGCGATAATTAGATGTATTTAAGTAATACACATAATCCTTATCCCTTCATTTGGTAAATTGTATTATGTTTTGAAAGCATTTAAGAATGGTAAAAGCATTTAGACTCAAAATTTAAGTTGGCTTCTAACCATTTTGAACCTCAAATATACTGATATAATCCTTGTTGGAATTATCTGAGTTAATTAATCAGCTAATGCGCTAGTTTCTAGGGAAATGGAACTCACTAGGAAGTTAGATCCGTAGCATTTCAATCAAGATTTAAATGCTTCCCGCCTAGTTTAATAATCAAATAGTTGTAGAGAGATAAAAGAATTAAATAAGTTTCAGGGAGGGGGAGAGGGGTGGAGGGGGGGAAAGCTTAGAATGTCTAAAGGTTAGGACTGATTAAGTTAACTTTGTTTATACCTGAGTAGATTTTTAAAAGAAAAAGAAATTTATTTAGTTAAATAAAAATAATAAATAATAATAATTCTATAAAGAGAATTAATAGATAGGCGGAGTATAGCATTGGTTCATTAAGTAATAAATTCCTTGTAAAATTTTTAAGAATAATTAATTAAGGAGAGGTTCAAAATACATCCTATAATTGTATATTAGTTTTCAGTTTAAAATTAATGATATAATTAATGCTAGGTACATTAGATCAAGAGTGACATTTATTTAATATTGATATTTGAAATTATACTTCTCATTTTATTTTATTTTTTCCTTTATAGTTAAAAGCACTATTTATTTATTTTAGTTAAGCAATAAAATTTTCATCGACTCAATGCAAATTATAAAATAATAATAGTTGTGAATATCAATATTATGATATCAGTGATTATTTATAATTTTACTATCTTTATATATAACCATTCATTAAGACACAACTCATACGAGGTTATATTCATCACGTATAGTTTCCCAAGAATGTGAATAATTGTGCTTTGGTATGGTAATTTTAAGTTTGACTTTGAATCTTGTGTTCTAAATGTAAAGTTCAACTTACATTATACTTTCCTCTTATTGCGTATTAGATAGTTACAAAATAATGTTAAATCTAATCATCAATCTAATTCCTTTAGTACTACTATACATAGCTCTAGGTTGCATTCTAGTGTTACATTTGGCTTTAAACCAACTGTTCACAAAATCTGAGAATCTAGATGCAATCTTTTAAATTCAGTTTGTGGTTAATAATCCAATTAAATTGAAAATTTAATATTAAGTAATTTAGTTCAGGAGGTTTTAGTTTAAATGCAACATGTTGAAGAGTTCTAATCAACATAGGAGTAGGTCTCGTTTGCGATTGCGACCTCCTTTCCACTTAAGAAGACCCGAGAGGGAGTCAATCCTTGAATGGACTCCCCTAGAGATGTCCTATGCAGGATACCTTACTTGAGCTAGGCATGCTTCCAACATAGGGTATGTGGAATGATTTCCACCACACCCAGAATCATGGGTCTCTTCCCTCGTCATCAAGGTTGCTCTTGCGGTGAAGTCGGACATACGTCATCAAGTGTGCATGATAGGACACCATGTCATCATGATATGAGGAGAAGTTCTAGCGTTTCCAAAAAAAAGAATTCGGGGTCCATGTTATGTCCACATGTTAAAATGTGGGCATTACAGGATATTGGCTAGTATCACAGGTCCCTTTGTCTAGATAACTCGTGCCAAAATTTTGTGCATTGTGTTTATCCCTATTGATAGCATCTCTTTTCAATTGAACCCCTTGCATTCCAACAATTGCCATTTGTTTTTGAGTCTCCTCTTTGAGCTGATTTATCAATTCATCTAATTCATATTCATGATTATATGACATGCCAAGAGAAGTGGGATGTTGATAAGGACCATATGCATCATAATGCATGTCCCTATTTCTTCTACCAATAGTCACATTATTTCTCTCTTCATAGTCAAACCTATACATGTTTCTTTTTTTTATTATGCTATTACTTGAGTCTTCGGAAGTAAACAACTATTGATCTCTTGAATCAGAGCATGCATCATGTCTACTTTTTGAAGTGACTCTTGAAAAACTAATAGGTAGGTATGAAAGATTTACCATTACTTTGAGCTTCCTAGGATGGATGTCTTCGTGGACTAGTTGAAGCTACATCTTCTTCTTGTTGGTAATAGAGCTACCTTCTCTCCATCTCAAAGCCTTTTGATATGACTACAAATTCCGGGATTGACTTAAATAAAGTCACACTCTTCACTTGAAAGAGACAAAAATATTTTCCCAGCAACAAATTCAAGCACCAAGCAAGAAATATTTCCCTATTAATTTTTGTGCCTTTAAGGCACAACAGCAAACTGCACACAAAAGCGCGGCTGCAAACTTTCTTTCTAAGTTACTAGGTGTAATAAGCGCCCATAATTTTTTTTTTGAATCTTAACACGTTAGCTTCGAAACATAAAGCAAAGCTAAGCAACTTCCTTCTACTTTTTGATCACCAAGTTCCCGGTGCGGGTGAGGTGAGAGCATATGGTGGTAAGGATTACATTAGAAAATCAAACTATTGAAATGAAATCCACTTGTTCAGTGGGGTAAGCTGGGCACATCCACTTTGCACTGGGAAAGCTAAAGCAATACTGAAATGTAAACAAGTTCTTCCAGTGTTCAGTGGTGAGCGAGTGCTGGTAGACCACTTGTTTAATGGGTAAGTACAAATGAACCACTCATGCAATGGGGTGAGTAGTAAATGAAACCACTTATGCAGTGGGGTAAGTAGCAAATCAAACAAGAGCAAGGTCAATGATGGTACTACTATTCAGTGTTACAATATGAGCTCTCACAATCTGATTCAAATCAATTACAACTCTACTGAGTAACTACAAATATGATAGGAAGATGAAATGAACACCCCCAAATGAACCCCAACTCTGGTAACTAGATGCCCAAGCAATGTATTAGCACTTATACCTCAAGAATGTGATTTGATGAAGTCTGAAACAGGTCTGATACGCTGTTGCAGCATGTCTGATGTGCTGTAGCAGCAGGTATACAACTGGCATGCCTCCCTAGAAACTCCTCCAAATATCAAAGTACACCCCAAAATTGATAGCAAGTGTTTCACAATGTCTAGGTGCCCCCTTAGGGACCCCAAACAAAAAGGAAAGAGGGACGGTTCCCCTTGCCCCTTCACACGCCTCCCTAGGAATGATACAGCCCAGCACTTGGGTGATTTGCTCCCCAAAAATCAGAAACAACTTCTTGCAATCTGCAACCAAACCCTTCCTAGTTGCCCAGGACAAAGAAATCCATTGGTCAAATACCTAGAAGCTGATTCTATACACTCCAATCTATATAAACATTATGAAAGGTACAGCCTATACTTGCAATGGTACGGACCAGCAGCAAGGAAAACATCTGAAATCATCACACTTAAATCTGCAACTGAAAACAAATTCATCCACACACAAACAATACTAGAATACATCAAAATAATCCATAATAGATAGCCAACTGAAAAACTTCACCAATAGCTCCAATGGTGATCCCTAAAATGGGACCACACTAGTCCAGCTAGGGAATATATTTCAATTCCGAAACTAGAATAATCTTTGAGGGTTACCATCCTCAAAGACTTGGAGAATCCAGCACCAGACTGGCAGCATTTTGTTATCAATCTTCAACATGAGCAAATGAGCTCCCTAATGCCTCCTTATATAGATTTTTGGAGGGAAAATTCTCAATTTGAAAATAATAAAATATTTCACTTTTTCCATCAAATGCCTTTTAAAATAATAAAAATCACATTTTTATGTGCAAAGTCCCCTTATCTCACCTAGGCGTCCAACTTGGAGGCATTTTTGGCTTTTCGAAAAGTCATTACACTTCAATCATGAAGTATAATAATCAAACATTATAACTTAAGTAAAATATTAAAATAATTTACCCCAAGTTACGAAAAATCCCGAAACACCTCGGAATCCAATTCTAACTACGCCAATATGATACTAAGGCATTGGATGAATGATTGAAGCCATTTTGGTGACTTACTAAAAATAGACGTGCTCTCCAAGAAGTTTGGAGAACATCCCAAAAGTCCGAAAACACCATGGAGAGTGTCATTCAGACCAGTATTACCCACTGAGCTCACTGCCACAATAAAAACCATATACCACCACAATTGTTTCCTCCAAGAACCTTGGAGTCCCCTTGCCTTACCACTTAGCCTACAAGAACTCGGAAAATAGGCTAATGGTCACTAAACTAATTAAGCTTGAGAAGGGACATTATACTAGGGTCTGTGGAATAAAAATAGGATTAACTAATCCACAACAACAACACCATACTATTAGGCGTAAGCTGATGGGATGCCAAACTTACCCAAACAAACAACACAATTGCTAACTACACCCCACTAACAATTGCAACAAACATCAATGGTTGAATTATCTGGATCTTTAAAATGGTCATAAAATTAGAATTTGATTCATCTCCTCGACAACCACATCTATCATTGTTGATCTATGTTGTAGGTCCCAAATCCCTAAGGTTGGATAGCCTCCCAAGTGCTAGGGGTGTCAAATTTGGGAAGAATACAACAAAACCTATGTTTAGGTTGGGCAACTAAGGACCAATTATTGAGCTAGGTAGGACCTCCTACACTTCTAGCTTTGCTAAACCAAGGGGACTTTCCCTAAGGTGCTACGATAGCTATTACCACAAAGACTAAACACAAACCCTAGCCATACCCATTAAATGGTGCACCTCTATTTCAATTGTCACTTTGTGCCTACATGTTGGTTCGTGCTAGGAATAGGATCACCGAGCAATATACAATAAAATGAATGTAGAAATAAAATATAAAAAATAACACAAAACACAGACATATATACGTGGTTACCCAATATGGGCTACATCCACGGAGAAATAGTCTATAATGTCCCCTTCCTAAACTATTGGCAATTGGTGACCATTGGCATAATCTTTGGGGTTCTCGTAGGCTAATGTGATGGGATTGGGGAATTCCCCAAATTTCAGATTTATGAGGCCTTTCTAGGTATTGCTTTGAGTTCAAACTGTTAGAAGCTTCACAATGACACTTTCTAGGATGTTTTTGGGCACTTTGTCTGTTATGGCTATTTTTAGTAAGTCACCATTTTGACACTGACTTTTCCATTTGGTAACGGTTTCATTCTAGCATAGTTAGATTATGCATTTAATGTTGCTTGGTGATTATATTTTATCAATAAGTTTATTTTTTTTATATGTAAGTGAAATATTATATTGATATGGCAAAAAATTATAGAGTTTTCATTTTGCAGAAATCCTTCTAGCCCGACTCCACCAGAGACCTGACCATCCTAAATATACTGAAGCATATGACTATGCAGGGTCAACCAACATTAACACTGTTACATTACCCAGATTAACACAAAATATGGGAATACATTATAGCAAAATTCCCATCATACCCAGAATCCATATACATTGACGTCCAGACAAGGAGCCACTAACACAACCTAACACCCATGAAACTTGAAAATTAAACTTACCCAAAAAACACTAGAGCTGAACCTAGCCAAGGAAGCCATTAGCGGCAGCGAAGGTCTTGAAGTTTGAAACCCTGTTGCGACCGAAAGTCTGGGAAAGATTCAACGCCTTTTAAAGGTAGACCACTCCAACCGCCGCTAGCTGCTTATGTTCCCCTAGTGCCAGTACTTTCAGGTCAAATATGAAAGGATAATATTTAACAACCTCTCCTGGCACATAATATGTGGCCAAATCTCGTGGCCGAGGCACGCCCATTCCAGGAGAGGCGATGAGAAGGATTTCTTCCATGCCCACTAGCAGATCCGAGTAGAAGAGTTTCTTCACCAGCACCTTTGCATCCCTTTTCGCCATTCGAATGTCCAGCATGACAGCCAGGAACCGAGACGTTATGTTTGTGTCCACCCTAAAGGTTTCTCGATTCCGCAGAAAACCCTTGCCCAAGATCATTTTCACAACTACAAGTATAAGAGGATCATATTTTTTCAGGATCCACTTGAGACATTGATCTGTGATCTCCCCACGAAATGCCATCTGACAAGCCATGCTGTCCAAATGAATTGGAGTGTCCGCTCCAATGTTTGTCAATGTTTCTACAGACATTTTCACTACGAATTTGGAGCATTCCCCCATCGAGCCGAAATTACAGAGTTTACCTACACCTCACAAATTCTCAGCTTGATCGACGATGAAATGCAATGAAACCTCCAATGGACTATAAATAATGTGTTGATAATCACAATCTTGTCAAGCCATTATTAAACTGGCATGTATTTACCATGTTGTGCAAAGAGCCAACCCATCATCGTTCTAGAATCACCATCTTGCACATATGCATCAACTCAACAAGTCCCAACGATGCTTATGAAAAGACAGCCTGATCTCCCAAGTGCGGGCTTTGTAAAATGCCTTACACTTTCATCATTACGCCGAAAAGACATTCGGACTTGACATAACCAGTGATGCAGCATACTTCCCACATCATTGACGAGCTCCACATCAGCCCGTCCAGTTGGTCATCCCCAGATTTATCTCCACCATCAAATTAGCAAGTATGGTGCGCCAACTATCCCATAGAGGCAATAACCAAATATATCCACCACCTGTTATAGATACTTCACCATCGCCAAAAAACCCCAGCCTTTCCACAACAGTATGTGTGGAAAGGCGCCCTCCCAACCGCCCACTTATCAATAAGTTTATTTTATATAACGCTAATGTTTAAATTTAAATTAAAAAGGGGATGCCTAGGGGATATAAGGAAATGTTTAAAAGTAAAAAATAAATGTTATAACTAAAGGGGGGGCATCCAAAATGGGAGACATAAGGAGTTTAAAAAAATAAGGTAAATATTTTAAATTTCCAAGGTGGGTGTGGGAATTGGAGGAAGAATAAAAGTGTTTTGGGAGCTCATTTTGGATTATGCTTGAAGTTTTGATAACAGATTGTTGCTGATTTATCCAAGAGCTTTGTGAGGACGAAAACCCTGTCATGTCCCCCGAAATCATAACGCTAAATATGAGATATTGAAATACAAATAACAAAATCGAATAAATATTAAAATATGAATATGAGTAATCACAATTTAAATATTATAATTATCATAGATAACATTATAATTATAATATGAATATCATAATACAAAACAAAATAATTAATATTAGCAATTATAAATATCATAATATTCACAAGAAAAAACAATATAAACTAATATTAATAAAAACATATCAAACATCATTATAATTATGATTATCCTAGATAATATTATAATTATCATACAATTATCATAATTAATAAGAACCATTAATATTATTTTTTGTAACTGTCATAATAATAATACAAACCAATACTATCATTCATAGTTGAAAAACTCGGACTCGGCAATAACTCAGCAGACCCAAAAAAATTTAAAACTCGGGACTCGGCAAAAACTCCGGAAAAAACTCGGCAATAACTCAGCAAATTTATCGAACATTTGAAAATACACAATTTTTTAAAATATTCTTAAAGACCACACATAAACTGAATTTTTAGAACATATTACTGATTTCATCATATATAAATCAAAATTAGGGTTTAATACACATCATATTACTGATTTCAAATTAGATGTAATTTTAAATTTTAATAATGTTTTTTCTTTTGAAAAGGACAATGATATGTTTAAAAATTTTAAATATAATTTTTAATTTTAATAATGTTGTTTTCCTTTCAATAAAAGGAATAAATAATTTGAAAAATATTTATTAAAACTTAAACATATTATTAAAATTTATACAATATAAGATATTAAAAATTATTATAAATTTATAACAGAAAAATAAATGAACTAAAATTTATTATAAATTTATACAATATAAGATATTAAAAATTATTATGAATTTATAACAGAATTAAAAATGAACTAAAATTTATTATAAATTTATAACAAAAAATAAATGAAATAAAATTTAAACATATTATTAAAATTTTGTAATGTCCCCTTCTCAAGCATGATGAACTCTGTTGACCGTTGGCCTATTCCGGAGACCCGTAGGCTACTCGGAGGTTGAAATTAGGGTTTCTTGTTTTGTTGGTTGCTGTTGCTCGAGAATTGGTGATTGAACTGCAGATTCTTTCTGGGTTTTCAGAGAGCTTCGCAGTGGTGTGGCTTGATTTGCGTTCCAAGCACTTTCTAGAATTTACTATTTTTAGTAAATTCTATTTTTGGCAGTTGACAGTTTGATTCCTGTTCAGTTGGCTTCCCTCAGCTGTCAGTTCAGTTGATTTATTCAATTTTGGCCTTGGGATGCAGTTGGAGAGATAAGTTCAATTAACTTCAATAATGTTATATTTAAATGTTATATTATCCCCTTGGCCTAGTCTTATAACTTAATGTTGTTTTAAAAAGTGGTTTTCAAGGGTGGGCGCTTCATGGAGGGGATTTTATATTTTATTAATGTCAAAAATTGAAGCTTATGTTGGACGCCTATTTCTTGGAGGATGGAATTAAAAATTAAAAGTCAAAGTGAAGCCTTGAAAAGTGGACGCCATCTCTTGGAGGGAAAAGGTTTATTTCAAATTTGAATTTAGGGCTTCTCTTCTAGAAGCTTCTGGAGATTCCTTGCTTTGCCTTTTTAAGGTGGCCTCTTCTCTTCATTTGATTATCTTTTGTCTACAGGAATGTTATGCTGCCAGAATAGTACTGGGATTGCTTCGAGGAATGTATGCCTCCTAGCTTGGCATTGCTTCTTGCTTGAGAGATAGCGACTAGTGATGAGGTAGTTGTAGTTTGAGTGGATTTGTAGTGAGATCTTGCATTGTAGTAGTTGTGTGGCTTTGTAGTTCAGTTTCATGCTTATTAGTGAAATTCTGGAATTTCTCTTCATTATAGCTGATTGTTGTTTTTACTCATAAGTCAAAAAATACAAAAAGAATCATTTTGGGTATTGCATATATCTCTTTGTCTATGAGGGGCGACACTTTCCACTTTCAGATTTTTTATGAAGTCTTTGAATTTATCAAGGCAAATCGCCCTTCCTTGAGGGCCGTACCATTTGGGACTGCCTTGAAATTCGTGCATAAAATATATGATGTCTTTTGGTCAGTTTTTATGATTCAATCTTGGGCGCCATCATCCTAGGGTCAATATGCACTTTGTCTCAGGAATTTTGAGTGAGTTTGGAGGGAGTTGTAAGCAAAATAGTGAGTTCTAGGGCTGCTGTTTATGCATTTGAAAAACAGGACTGTCAAAATCAGATTGTCAAGTTGGTCATTAGAGTGGAGTTTCCTGATCTAAGCTTCCTTATCCAGCAAAGGAGATTCTATATATTGTTGCAGCACTATTTAACTTTTGATTCATGTTCGTGACAAGACATTCTCTATCATGTTGTAAGCTGAACAGTAGTACTATCAGCATTCCCACTTACTTTCCTTATTTGCTTGTAATACCCACTGAATAAGTGGAAGAGGCTGGCTTGCCGCCTATTTACTTTCTATATTGCTTTGTAGCTCATTAGAATCTCCGCCTTATGGTAGCTCCATTCCCACCTTGGGTTGGATAGCACATTCTTGGCGTTGAGTTACTTTCAGCATTGTAGTTGATAGGGATCCTCTGACCATATGCTCGCCGTCATCTGGCGCATCCTTTGTTAGAGTTATTCAGTATTGCATTGCATTGAGATCCTCTGACCATATGCTCACACCTTGCCCATCACGAGATCCTGGTATACATTCTTGGTTAGAGTTGAATTCCGCATCGTTTTGGTTTAAGTGCTAACCCTAACGGATGTGTGTTGCATTGCTCATTGTAATTGAAAGATTAAAAAATTGGCTCGGTATATTTCAAATTTATACAATATAAAATATTATAAATTATTATAAATTTATAACAGAAACCTAAAATTTATTTGTTTCATTAAAATTTATTATAAATTTGTTTTTCATTATTATTATTATTTAAATTTTGAAACAAATATCTTTAATTATTATTTGATTTTGAAACGTATTTGTTTCATTATAATATAAAAAAAGAGAAACGTATTAAACTTTATTATAAATTTGTTTCACTTTCAACTTTCGTTAAATTTTTTCCAGAAAAAGGCTACAGCGTCACACGGCATTATTAAAAAATAAACATAACTTTGAAATATTTTTTTACAGACTCCTGGCTATAGTCGCACCGCTCACGGGTTTACCTCGAAATGTAGATCCGAACTCGAAGAAGAACAAACGGCAAACACAGATTGAAGTTTGAAACAAAAAAAAAATTTGCCACCGTCCCCCTGTGCCGTCACGTTTTTACTCTGCCGCCATTTTTACTCTGCCCTAGGTCGCGTGAAATGAGCAGAATGCAAAGGATTTTTCGTTATTAAGAAGAAAAAATTAGGGTTAAAAATAAACTCAACGTTTTAAGACTTTTTGGCCACGTTTTACTGAAAATCTCGCGTTTTTTGCGCTTTTTTGAGAAAAAAATCACCGCGCGTTGTCATTAAAACACGGCAGCGAGTATTTAAGCGATTTACTCGCCCAGCTCGTTGACACGCGATTACTCGCGATTTCTGCGAGTTAATGGCGATTTTTTCAACTATGACTATAATTATTAAGTATAATATTACAAATACTAAAACATAAACACTAAATAGTATAAGCATTATAATATATAAATATAAATATAAGTAAATTATAATTATATATAGATCTAAATACTAATACATGAAAATCATATAAAATAAGCTAATAAATATATATATAAAGCCATAAACCATAATAAAGGAAAATATATAACAAAGAAATACAAAGAGAAAGATAAAATAAAACATAAACTATAACATATAAATAATACCAAAATAAAGACAAATACTACCGAATTCCTAAGCACAAGCAATTAAAACAATCAAACAATATTACTAAGGGGTCGGTCAAAAGCGCTGACCCTTGATGGTGACAATTCCAAGCAAAGAAGCAACGATTAAGGGAAAGACACGTCCCAGCATAGGCTATGAAAGGAGAACGATGCAAGTCTAAGAGGATAGGAAGAAAAAAGGAGAATCTATGCATTTCATACATCTGCGGAAGTCTCACATACTCTCATATCGGCCTGACTAGTATTTGAGCCACCTTGCAGGAGGAGGATTGCAATTTATCTCGATGAAGTATTTATATCGATCATTGTCTTTTGAAAGGACAAAACATCCAACACGGACCATTGAATACTCTCAACCGCTATTGACGGAGGAATGTTTCTAAGTAATTGGCAACTTAAGGATAATTATTGTTGTGAAAGAATAATCACGATGAGATGTTCCATAATGAGTGTCTTTTAATGTCCCCTTCTCAATTGTGATCGATTCAGTTGGCCATTGGCCTATTCTAGAGACCCGTAGGCTACTCGGACGGGGAAATTAGGGTTTCCTGTTTTTGAGGAGGTTGTTGCTTGATGATTGGAGATTGGATTGTTGATTCTTTCTGGGTTTTCAGAGAGCTTCGCAGAGGTATTGTTTGCATTGTGATCGGAGCACCTTCATGAATTTACTATTTTTAGTAAATTCTATTTCTAGCAGTGGTCCTGTTGGCTTTAGTACAGTTGGCTCTCTTCTTTAGCCAGTTCAGTTGGTATTTGGATTTTTGGCCTTTGGATGCATTTTCTGGAGAGATAAGTTGAGTTGATTTAAATAATGATATATTTTAATATTATGTTCTAATGTTAACCCCTTGGCCTAGCCTAATGACTTAAAGTTGTTCTGAAAGGGGGACTTCATGGGTGGACACATCATTTGCAGGTAATTTAATATTTCTAAAGGTCTTAAATCATGCTTGAAGTGGGATGCCAACTTTGATGAGGAGATTATTTTAAATAAAGTCTATTGTTGCCTTCTTGTTTTGGATGCCACTTTGGAGGGAATTGAGTCAACTCAAATTTGAATAATGCTTTGACTGGTTTGGGCGCCCTTCTAGGTGCTTTTGGAAGATGCTTGGCAAGTTACATAAGGAGACTTCTTCTCTTCATTTTCGCATCTCATATTTTCAGTAAAGTTATGCTGCCAAAATGGTGACAAAGTTGCTTCGAGGAAAGCACACCTCCTAGCTTGGCTCAACTTCTTGCTTGAAAGATAGCAACTAGTCGAGAGGTAGATTGTAGTTGAGTTGTTTTAGCATTGTACTTGAGTTTCCTAGCATCTTAGTTCAGTTTCCTTGCATTCTAGTCATATTTTTGGAGTTGTTGATTATCATAGCTGATTGTAAGTTTCATTCATAGATTCAAAAATAAAAATATTTTTGTTCTGGGTGTTTTACCAATCTGATTCCTTGCTAGGGGCAACCTTGAGTGCCAAGTTTCAGATTTTATTTTCATGTATTGGATTTTATGGAGCAAAATCGCCCCTCCTTGAGGGTCGTACCTTTTCGGAGATGTCTTGAATTCCGTGCAAAATAAATGTGAGTCTTTTGGGTTGGTTTTACTGTTCCTTCTTGGGTGCCATCATCCTAGGAGCTGTATGCATTTCGTTTCATGTGATTTGGGTGAGTTGTGCGCATAATAGTAAGTTGCTAAGTTGCTGGTTTGTGCATTTTCAGTCAATAATCAGTTATATCAGATTGGGGAAATTCATTAGTTGAGTGAGAAATTGATTCTAAAGGGTCTTGTGGGCATTGGAGAGTAGCTAAACATTATTGCAGCATTGATAAGCTTCTAATCTTGTGTTCTTGGCAGGCACTCTAATTCATTGTAAGCTAAACAATAGTACTGTCAGCATTCTCACTTCTTCTCTTTTACTTAATTGTAATTCCCGCTGAATAAGTGGAAGAGGCTGGCTTGTCGCCTATTTACTTTCAGTTAGTAGCCTTAGGGACCCTCTGACCATATGCTCACCATCTCTCGGCGCCATCTTGGTTAGAGTTACTTTCAGCTCAGCTTGCATAAGATCCTCTAACCATATGCTCGTCTATCCTAGACGCATTCTTGGTTAGAGTTCCTTTCCAGTTCTGCATTGCATCTGATCCTCTGACCATATGCTCACACCTTGCCCAATATTGGGATCCTGGTGTACATCCTTGGTTAGAGTTGTTTTCCGCATCGTTTTGGTTTTAGAGCTAACCTTAACGGGTGCGTGTTGCATTGCCTATTGTATTCAAAAAATTTTAAAAAATTGGTCCGGTTCATTACATGTCTACCAAGAGCAAAATGGAAGTAGAGCATAATGGGATATTGTGGAAATTTTATGTGTCTCGAAGATTGCAGATATATTATGCATGTCTGGATTCATTGGAGATTCTCACAATGGATTTTTAATAACCCTTAACTCTTCACGAATGAATCTACAGTATAGGAAATTTCACCTTTTATAATAACGTGTCTCTTGAATGGATTTAGTGTGTGCTTGACACATGAGAGAATATGACTCATATTTACCATGACAAAGTTCTGCACCCTGCAAAGTCCGCAACCTACAAAATGGAATATACAAAACTTGCGAATACCAAGAGAAACTAGGAGGCCGCAAAAATTAAGAATGTGCATGGGAAATTGCATGCCATTGGATTTAACATGGAGTCGAATAAGTCAAAGATTAAATACTAATAGAATTATTAGTAAAACAAACTCGAGCATCGATTATTTCCAAAGGACGTGATCCATATTTTAAAGGTGGTGATTAGTAAAAAGGCTACGTCCCATGCCAAGCAATATTTTGAAGTGACATCTCATTTCATGGAGACTTGGGATATGGAATAGTTTATGCAGATGTATACATAATACTCAGGATTTGAGCACTCTTAAGAAGACCAATTCCAGCCAATCAAGATGCATACTTACTCAGCCAATCAGAAATAGCATATAATATAAAATTGCAGCAAGCAAGGAGGAGAAAGAAATCTGAAAACAAAACAGCAAATAGAAGTACCTCTATATTCAAGAAAAAGGAATTGAAAAAGATTGGAAAGGAATAAATCCATTGGATTAAATATTGTGGGTAAAATATATTTCAGGCAATTCTTTGTGATTGATTTACACTAACAATATCTTCTATGTGTGAAGACCAGATTGATTGGGAATAACGGACTTCAATCAATGTTTCAATTAGGTGAAAAGTACTCACTAACTCATTTGTCATTTGGAAATTAAGGATTTCAAGAAAATTTAGGGCATTCCCAAAAGGGGACATTACACAGGGGCGCTGCCCCCGAACCCTACAAGGGGAGTACCCCCCGTCCCGGCCCCCCCGTCCCGCCCCAACGCTATGAATATCAACCAATAAGATCATGCTCCATAACCCAACAATTTGCAATACTCAACATCAAGCACCCTATTAGAGCAAATAGCCTACCATATCAATGCCTGGAATGTGATTAATGATAGCCCGTAATGTTGTTTTCTACGTTAAGACATGGCAATGAGAACACACTAAAATAAATAAAATTGAAAGTTTATATCAAGTTGTTTTGAGTGTGTTAGGATAGTGCGGAGACAAAGCTAGTAGAAAACCGATGCATTTATCTAGTTGGGCAACAGAGTCTCTCAGCTCATACAAACTTGTAACAACTATAATCAAAAGTGATACCTTAATCGAGGTATCACAAAAGACTATGTCTTTCAAAATGCACAAGCAAGCTAGGGTCTACACATACATTCAAAAAAACAATAGATATTTGCAAAATATTAAATAAGTCTACTTAGTAATCCACAAGCATACCCATGCATTTCCTTTATTTTTGTGAGAAGATACATCACAAATCATTGTGAGAATTTTACAATCGTTTGACTGGCCAACTAATCAACACGTGTCTAGAAATGTACATTACACACATGGAGACACTTGCTCGAGGTTGATCTGCCTTTAATCTTTCTATCTACAAAGATTACAAATGCTTTACTACAGATTCAAGATAAACCCAAATCGTTATAGTATTAAAATGCTATTCCTAGATCTAGAAATTGTGAACCATGTAAGTTTTTCTCTATGCTATGCTCCTTCGTTTCTCCTTTTTTCAGTCTTTCTATTGAAAACTTGCTTGCACATATATATTTGTCCTCTAGGAAATTGAGCAATGAGAGGGGAAATGTGGTCGTATGGTGTTGCCAAGGTTGCCCATGCCCTAGCTGTCATTTTCATTAATGCTTTGTACACAAAAACAACCCTATGAGACATAGACATCTGGAAATATGAAAAAAAATCCTTTGTACCCCTGCCACACATCTAAGCATTTATGGTTTGTGGAATTGAGTGCAAGGATAGGAAAATCACTTGTGAAATCCACTAAAATAGTGGCCTAGAGATGGCATGAGACATTAAACTTTGCAACCTCAATTTCTGCAATAAATTAATCGATGGGCAAAGCGACACCTTTTTCCTCTGAATCCATGCCAATTTGCATAAAGAATATTTTTCAGGCATTACCAATTAGATCTAGTAGTTGCAAGGCCAAGTCGGCTCATTAAATGCATTCCAAGTTGTCCACGAGGGTGGGTGGGAGTTACAATGAAAAATGACAAGAATATCAAACTTTCAAGATTGGGGGAAACTCATGCCATTTACCTATGATCGGGGTGTCGAGGATCAAGGTTGACCAAGAAGTCAAGCCAAGAAGAGATATGGAATTGTAATGTCCCCTTCTCAATTGTGATCAATTTAGTTGACCATTGGCCTATTCCGGAGACCCGTAGGCTACTCGGAAGGTGAAGATTAGGGTTTCCTGTTTTTGAGGAGGTTGTTGCTTGAAGTTTGGTGGTTGGATTGCGGATTCTTTTTGGGTTTTCAGAGAGCTTTGCAGTGGTATAGCTCGCTTGGTGTTCTAAGCAACTTTCTGAATTTACTATTTTTAGTAAATTCTATTTCTGGCAGTGGTCATGTTGGCTTCGACACAGTTGGCTCTCTTCTTCAGCCAGTTCAATTGGTATTTTGATTCTTGACCTTTGGATGCATTTTTGGAGAGATAAGTATTTTAATTAAAATGATGTTATATTTTAATATTATGACCCCTTGGTCTAGCTACATGACTTTATGTTGTTCTGAAAAGGGGGACCTCATGGGTGGACGCATCATCAAGAGAAAATTAAATATTTCTTAAGGTCAAAATATTGCTTGGAGGTTTGGGACGCCAACTTTTGTGGAGAAGGTAATTTTTAAATTAAAGAAATATTGCTTATTGAAGTTTGGAAGCCACTATTGGAGGGATATGGGGTCAACACAAGTTTGAATATTGCTTGACTATTTTGGGCACCCTTCTTGAAGTTTCTAGAAGATTCTCTCAAATCTATAAATACAAGCCTCAGCTCTTCAGTTCATTATCTCTTGTCTTCAGTAATGTTATGCTGCCGAAATGGTAACTGAGTTGCTTCGAGGAAAGCATACCTCCTAGCATTGGCTCGACTTCTTGCTTGAAAGATAGCAACTAGTTGAGATTTTAGTTGTAGTTGAGTCTCTTTCATTGAAGTTGCATTTCTTGCATTTTGTAGTAGTGTTTTTGGCATTGCAGTCACATTATGGAGTTGCTGGTTTAGCTTTAGCTGGAAGTCATTTATGCTCATAAGTCAAAAAACAAAAATGATATGGTTTTGGGTATTGTCTAGAAGTGAGTAGCTGGTTGAGGCGACCCTTGGAGCAAGTTGCTAGATTTTATTGTTAAGTTTCTGATTTTTCTAAAGAAGATCGCCCCTCCTTGCAGGCCGTACCTCTTTGGTGCTGCATTGGGTTGTGTGCAAAAAAAAAAATACAAGAGCTTTTGGGTGGTTTCTTTGTTGTAACTTGGGTGCCTTCATCACTGGAGTCTTTTGCATTCAATTTCAAGTCAATCGGTTGAGTTAGGAGTTTTTTATGAGCATTTCAGTGGGTTGTAGTGTTGCTGGTCTTCATCTTACAGTCAATAATCAGTCATATCAGTTTGTTGGAGGTCTGTCTATTGAGCTGGGTTGTGTTTGGAAAGTCATTTAGAGACATTGGAGCTTGGAAAGAACAATATATTTCTTCACAACATTGTTATAATACTATTTCTATGGTTCTTGGCAGGAATTCTATCATATTGTAAACTGATCAGTAGTACTATCAGCATTCTCATTCATCTCTTTTATTTACTTATTGTACTTCCCACTGAATAAGTGGTAGAGGCTGGCTTGCTGCTTATTTAATTTCAGTTAGTAGTCTTAGGGACCCTCTAACCATATGCTCGTCTATCCCAGACGCATTCTTGGTTAGAGTTCCCTTCCAGTTTTGCATTGTATCAGATCCTCTGACCATATGTTCGTCCATCTTGGACACATTCTTAGTTAGAGTTATTTCCGCATCGTTTTGGCTTTCAAGCTAACCTTAACGGGTGCGTGTTGCTTTGTAATTACAATTGAAAACAAACAAAAAAAATTAGTCCCACTCATTACAGGAATCGAGGAAGATGGTACTCGGGAGTGAGAAAGTTTGAAGGCCCAACAACAAAAAAAAAAGGATAAGCTTAAACGGCAAATAACTGGGAATTAGAGTCAGATGCAAGAGAATGGATCTCAGTGGAGAGACAACTCCAACACCTAGGCAATAGAAAATTTTCTAACGCATAACTCAACCTTTTTGGACTTGGGATGGATGGAATGACATCTCCAACAACCTGATAAGCCGACAAAACTAACACTTTAAAACATTTTAACAAGGGTATGAGCGGGATTTTGTCATCAGTAGGAAGGGTATAATAGTAGGTACAACTCAAGGAACTTGACAACCCAACAAACACCAGAACCAAAGGAATTGACCCCTATAGCTTCAATACTTAAAATTTTTTGGACCTTTTGAAGATATTGAAGCACGATGAGCATACAACGGACACCACAAAGTAGACTTGGTAAAAATTTTGACAAAGGAAAAGCCCTCTTATGCTTTCTCAAATCGGTTATGAAAGGTGGGCTAATACAAAGCTAATATAGCGCATGGGTAAACACAGCCAAATCTACAAATTTTGAGGCCTAAAAAGTTAGGCACCAAACCCCCCATATAGAAAGGATACAAAGGGGTAAACAAAGGGGAATTTTATCACTCTTTGCTACTCTTCATTGTTTTGAGTCTTTGACAGCAAGTGAAGACTCAAACATTCACCATAGCCTTTATTCTTTGAATGCCCATTGAAGCTTAAACTCAAAAACCTAAAACCCTAAACTTGAATATCTAATCAAGGTCCTAATGTGCAAGTATATTAATACAATCAAATTTGTGTAATATCCACCCCAAATTTTTTGAATTTTAAACAACTTGTTAGCATCAAAACATGAACAATGGTAATCAACTGAAATCAACTACCTTCCACTTTCTAATCACCTAGATCCCGATGTGGGCAAGGTGAGAGCATACGGTGGCAAGGTTTACATTGCAATGCTACTAAAATAACCACTTGTTCAATGGGGTGAGTAGTAAACTTCCACTTATGGAATGGGTACAATGAAAATAACAACTCCTCCGCTTTTCAACGGTGAGTGCAAACCAAGAACCACTTATTCAGTGGGGTTAGTACAATGTAACCACTTATTCAGTGGGATAAGAAAATGATGCCACTTATTCAGTGGGGTTAAAAAGTTACCACTTGTTCAGTGGGGTAAGTACCAAATAAGCACGAGCTAAGTCACCGATGGTACTACCAAACAGTGTTACAATATGAGCTCATAAAATATGCTACTAACAATTACAACTCTGCTGTATAGCTACAAAATATGACAAGATTATGAAATAAGCAACCCCACATGAAACCCAACTTTGAAGATAAGATGCCCAGCAATGTAATATCAAGTATACCTCACAAATATGACCCCATGAAGACTGTATCAGGTCTGAAATGCTGATACAGCAGACCTGATATGCTCAAAAAACTCCCCAAGACGCCATGAATATCATCCACAACACCTCACTACAGCTGAAGTACTCCTCCCAACTGAAACCAAGTATTCTCAGGGCCTAGGTGCTGTTAGATTTAGGATCAGAAATTAAATAAGCAGATTTAAAACAATTTCACACAATTTGACACAGCATATACCCTGGGAAAACCCTCCAACTTGAGGGAGAAAAACCCAGCAACAATATATCACTTATATATTGAATGATAATCAATGAGTTTCTTTACAATGTAGCCAGTTACAAGGCCAAATAACAGCACCAACTTGATCTCTTGAAGATAATATCGCTCTTCTTGATGACAATAATTCAGCCTCCTTTATAGACTTCAATCTGCTCTTGAATAACTCACACTTGAATAAACTCGAACTATGAAATGGATGAATGTATGTGTCAAATGAACAATAACCATCTCTATTATATACATGAAGAGGACAAGATCGCGTCCTTTCAAAGAGTGATGTCGGCCTCAAACTTGAAGCGAAGTGTCTCATGAAGGGTGGCGAACATTAAGAGGTCAGCCTCATATAAACTCGAATTAACAAATAATAAATAAATATTATTTATTATCCATGTGACATGTCTCTTCACCAATGGCTGTCTCCAATAAAATAAATAGCCGATAAGGCTATATTTAATTTTATTGCTTGAAAGTCGTGGCTGGAAGTGAGGCCCAACACTATAAACATCAACAGGCGCCCCCTTAGGAACCTCAAACAGCAAAGAAAAGAGGGAGATTCACTTTTCCCAAGCCTCACATCCCCCAAGAAGTGGTATGGCCCCGCCCTAGGGCGATTTGCACAAGGAAAAACCAGTTTTTGGTTCTGCTGTTGCAAACCACCTCCATCCTAATCGCCTATCTTGTGAAAACCTTCTAGCAAAAACCCAAAATCGGAAAACTCTTCATTAGAGCTGCACAAGCATATACATGGTACAGCTTGGCACTAGGATTGGTACGACCCAGCAGCAAAAGGAAGTGTGAAAATCATAACTCCAAAATCTGCACTTGAAACAACCTCAACCACATACAAAATGAAACTAGAATATGTCAAAATACTCTATCAAAGAAAGCTAAAGGAAAACTTCACCAATAGCTCCAATGTGTAAATTTTAGTGATCAGATTTAATGCACAGAAAATTAATTCAAAATCAGACAATAACACAGCAGATACCCTGGGAAAACCCTCCTCTTGAGGGAGAAAAACCCAGCAACAAAGATCTCTCTTCTATATATAAATAGTGGCAACAATTCTCTTTACAATGAGGCCAATCACAAGGCCAATATTCAGCACCTACACAAGATGCAAAGACAGATAATGATCTGCACCTCCTTAATATCTAAATCTGCCCTTGAAGAAATTTGCAACCTGCTCTTGAAGAAATTCGCACTTGTATGAAATGAATCGAACTTGCTTGATGATCAAATGTGAACAAATGATCTTCTATATATACAAAATGATAGAGAGGTCGCACCTCTTCAAGAGATAGGTCAGCCAAAATAATTACAAATAATAAATGCTAAATTCAAGGAAGGTTGGCCATCAATAAAGTTTCTTCATGGATAATCGCACCAATATGAAAGGAGGTCGGCCTTTGTGTCTCTTCATTTAATAACAAATTTGTGCCATATATAAATTAAATAGCCTCTTGGCTATCATTTAATTTATCAAGCTGGAATATTATATTGACGCTGCAAGTTATCATTAACACTCCCTCTCAGCTAGAGAGAATACTTCCAGCTGCTCAAGACAAATCACTTCAACATGATGTTCATCACATTGGCTACAACCAGATGTGAAAAGAAGAATATCACCTCAACATGATATTAGATATCGCCTCAACACGATATCAACCATAATGGCTACAACCAAACTATGGTAAGTACAAGTGTTCATCACTTGCGTGATGTTGTCACCTCAACGTGACTTTCACCATGACTCTCTCAGAGGGTGAAACACAAGTACAACATATGTCATGGAGTCTCACACATGACATCCACCATGACTTGCTCGGAGGGGTGGAAACAAGGGCTTTCACCTCAAATCTCAAGAGAAATGCATTAACAAGGGCTTGCACTCAAATTCCTCCGTCTCAGGAAAATGCATTAACAAGTTTCACCTCAACTTCTCTCGGAGAGAAGAACTCATTAAACAGGCTCACGATACTAAGACTCTCTCTCGGTCAAGGCTGGATTCTCCACCATACCAAGCTTATCTCGAAAGTACACAAACTTTATCCTAGCGAGGGGCTTGGTGAGAATATCTGCCGTCGCTCATCGTGCTGATGTACCTCAACTGTATAGCCTTCCGCAGTACCATATCTCTCATGTAGTGGTACTTGATCTCAACGTGCTTGGTTCTGTCATGGAAACACAGGATTGACAGAAAGCTTCACACAACTCTGATTATCACAATGAATAATAGTAGGCTCCATTGATTGTCCAAACAATCCTGCAAGGAGCTTACGAAGCCACACTGCCCAAAGTTGCCATACAAGCTGCAATATACTCCTCTCTGCTCTCAATGCTACGAGGCTTCCGCTACACATAAATCCCAAACCAAAACGCAAACAGAGGCTCTTTCGATCTAACAGCCCAATCGGTCAGAAACCATGTAACTCCAAGTCTCATCGAAGAATACCTCAACCCATATCCAACTGTACCACGCAAGTATCTCAGGATATGTTTAGTTGCAACAAGATGTATCTGTCTCGATCACACATGAACTGGCTAAGTGCACTCACTGCATAGCAAATGTCAGGTCTAGTGTTAACTAGATACATCAAAGATCCAATTATGTCGTACAAGGTAGGATCCACCAAGTCTGAATTAGTTGCAGCCTCCTTCAACTTATGTAAGTTGGTCTCCATAGGAGTGGACATGGATTTGCAATCCATCATACCAAATCTCTTAAGTATATCAATGGTGTACTTTCCCTTGACTTAGAATCATCTCATCTAGTTTCTGCCAGACTTCTAATCCAAGGAAGTAATGCATGAGCCCAAGGTCCATCTCAAATTCGAGTCAACTCCTTCTTACACTCAAGAATCAGGTGATCTTCTCCGAAGGATCGGATCGTCAACATATAAAACCAAAATTAATGCATCACCATTGATTACCTTGAAGTAGAGATTTGAATCAACATCATTCTTCAAGAAGCCCAAACTTGAGGTACCGATCAATCCTTTAGTCATGCCACGAGAAGCAAGACCATACAAGGCCTTCTTCAGGTTTGCAAACATGTGACTCCTTCCCATGAACCTCAAATCCATCAGGTTGCTCTATATAAACCTCTTCCTCAATCACTCCATTGAGAAAGGTTGTCTTCACGTCCATCTGGTGAATCTTCCATCCTCTAGATGTAGCAATAGCAATGATGGTTCTGATAGAAGTATAGCGAGCAACAGGAGCAAATGTTTCTTCATAATCAACTCTCTCTTTCTAAGAGAACCCACGAGCCACAAATCTTGCTTTGTACTTCTCAATGCTTCCATCTGCAGCATGCTTAATCTTGAATAGCCATTTAGAAGATATCACAGACTTTCCCTCGGGTCTAGGAACAATGTCCCAAACATCATTCTTAAGAATTGACTGATACTCCTCTGTCATAGCATCTTTCCAAACCTGATGACTAGATGCTTCCTCAACACCGATAGGCTCGGATTCTATAAGCTGACTCATCAAGGCAACATAACTGGAGAACTTATGTGGCCTTTTTGCTTTCTCTAAATGTGCCTCTAGGAGCTGCAAAACTTTCAGCCTCTTGCATAGTACGCCTGGCCCATAGAGGTCTCTTTCTCCCAATAACAATGTCAGTAGGCCCATCAGTAGGTTCGAAGGGTTCAACAGGATCAATATCTTCTTTTGGTTCTGAAGTCTCCCTCTGAATCTCAGGAGTATGGTCAACTTCCATATCCTAAGGAGACTCTTCATTATCAAACTCCATATGAATCCCCCTGCATCTCCTGAATGCAACATCTTCCTCGAATGTGACATCCCTACTGATCTCGATCAACTTCTGACCTGGAATGTATATCCTGTAGGCTTTTGATGTCTCACTGTAGCCCACAAATATTCCCTTCTTGCCAAAAGGCTCCAACTTGGTTCTCTTTTCCTTTGGAACATGAACATAGATAAGACATCCAAAGATCCTCAAATGACTGACTTTAGGCTTCTTCCCTGTCAAGGCTTCTTCTGGAGTCATATTCTCCAAGATCTTATGAGGACTTCTGTTCTGAACATATACAGTCGTCCTAGAAGCTTCTGCCCATAAGAAGGTTTGCAAATCTTGATCATGAATCATGGCCTTTGCTGCTTCCACGATTCTCCTGTTCTTTGTTTCTGCAACACCATTTTGTTGAGGGTTATAGGGAACACAGAACTCCCTCTTAATCCCTACATCAATACAAAAATTTTGAAAACTGCTAGAGGTGTATTCTCCACCATTGTCAGATCTGAGGACTTTAATTCTTTTACCAGAAAGATTTTCTACCAAGGCTTTAAACTCTTTAAACCTATCCAACACTTCCTCAGACTCTTTAGATTTCAAAAAATAAATCCAAGTCTTCCTAGAGTGGTCATCAATAAAAAGAACATAATACAAGAATCCACTTGAAGACAGAACAAACATAGGACCACATAAATCAGAATGAATAAGGTCTAAAATACACTTAGATCTATTTTCATGTAATATCCCCTTCTCAATCCTGATCTTCTTAGTGATCGTTGGCCTTTTTCTGGAAACCCGAAGGCTAGTCGGAAGGTAAAATTAGGGTTTCCTATTTTTGTGGTTGTCTTTGCTCGGAGTTGGTGGATCTGATGGCAGATTCTTTCTGGGTTTTCAGAGAGCTTCGAAGTGGTATGTTCCTTTCGGCATTCAGAGCATTTTCTGGAATTTACTATTTTTAGTAAATTCTATTTTTGGCAGCTTTCCAGTTGAGTTCAACTTGGTTGACTTCCTGCTTCAGTTTGGTCAGTTGATTTGCTCAGTATTGGCTTCAGGGCACATTCGAAGGGATAAGTTAAGTCATTTAATTAAAAGTCACGTTTTAAATATTATATTTTTACGTTGACCCCTTAGCCTAGACTATTGACTTAATGTTGTTTTTAAAAAGTGGTCTTTGAGGGTGGCGCCCTCACTAAAAGATTGCTTTAATTATTGCCAAAGTCAAAGCAAGTATGAAGGGTGCATTTATCAAAGTATGGTATTTATTTTAAATATCAAATGTTAAGCCTTGAAGGAAAAGTACGCCCTCTTGAAGAAAGGGTTAGGGTTTTGACATTGAAGCAGATTTTAGGGTTTCGTGAAATCAACCGAAACTTATAAAAAGAAGACTTGAGCATCATTTCATCATCTTTGGTCTAATATACTATTATGCTGCCGGATTGGCTCTGGAATCGCTTCGAGGAATGAAGGCCTCCTAGCTCGGGTATCGCTTCGTGTTTGCAAGACAACATCTAGTGGTGATTCAGTCATTGTGAGTTGCATTTAGTTGTGCATTGTTCTCAGCTTATTGCATTGTTAGTTTTATTTGGCATATTAGTGTTTTCAGCTTATTGCATTCTTGATACAGCAGATCCGTGTTTTTTATCATAAATCAGAAAATACCAAAAACAGTGTTCTGGGTAATAGCTTATTGTCTTTGCTAGGCTTAGGCGCCACTATTCTCTAAGTTGTAGAATTTTTGGAGGTTGCATTAATTTTTAAAAGGAAATCACCCATTTCAGCTGGCCATTCCATTTAGCTGCATTGAAATTCGTGCATTAATTATTGGTTGCATTTTGGGTCTGTTTTTGGGTGTTAGTTTGGGCGCCATCATAAGAAAAATAGTGTGCATCAGGAATCATGTCAATTGAACAAGTTGTTAGTGAGATATGAACATCTGAGCAATTCCATAGGTTGCTGGTTATTTCTTTTAAGAGCAGATTTGTATCAGAAAACAGAAATTATTGTATTGCTCTTCCAATGTATTATTGTTTGGGCATGTCTATCCAAGATATGGGTAGTACTCTATGATGTAATGCTAATCTTTCAGCTTCTTAAGACATTGGTAGGCGAATCCTTCTTAATTTGTAAGGCTGACAGTAGTACTGGCAGTCATTCTTTGCTTGTTCAAATCTGGTTGTAATTCTCAGTTTCAATTAAAGTTATTGCAATAGTTATAGCTCCGCCCTATGGTAGCTACTTTCCCTCCTTGGGTTAGCAAGCACATTCTGGGTGTTGAGTAGTTTCATCTTTCAGCATTTCTCTTTCAAGTATTGTTGTTGTAATCACTCCGTCATATGGTCGCCCCTCACTCCGCATTGGATTGGGTAGCACATACTTGACGTCGAGTTCCCTTTCCAGCATTTAGAGTAGAAGACCCTCTGACCAATGCTCGCCATCATCGGCGCCATACTGGTTAGAGTTGTTTCAGTACGTTTGGGTTTATCTTCTAACCTTAACGGGTACTTGGTTGTAATGTTGTAATCTGTTAATTGAAAAAACGAAAAAAAATTGGCTCGGAATATTTCATTTCACTACTATGAAAAGGGGCTTTTATATTCTTACCCAATGAGCAGCCCTTGCAAGTACCTTCGTGCTCCTGGTTGAACTTAGGAAGGCCCGACACCATCTTCTCCATGATAGGTAAGGCTCAGAAGTGTAGGTGAGCCAATCTCCGATGCCAAAGATCGCATAGACTTGAAGAGTCATGAACCAAAGCTTGTAAGGAACGTGTGCAGACCTTGTAAAGGTTTTCATGTCTAACTCCAATTACTTGAGCATCCTTGAAGCTAGAGTTCTCCATCCACACTAGAACTTTTCCTTTGGAGAAGGCAACTTGATATCCTTTATCTTCCAAAGCTGAAATAGAAATAAGATTGCGCTTAATTCCAGGAACATAAAGAACATTACCCAATTGAAGTGAGATGTCGGAATCCAAATGAAGTGTATAGGGCCCAATTCCTTTCACGAAGTAGCTAGCATCATCTCCAATGATGACTTGTTCAGAAGACTCCTTTTCCACCAAACTTGATAAATGCTCCTTAAAGCTGGTGATTTGTCGTGAAGCACCACTGTCGATTATCCAAGTGTTGGTGTCGGAAGGTACACTGCTTGATAATGCCGAATAGAACAAATATTCACTTGAATCCTTTTGTGGAGAAGCATCATCAACATCCGCAACGGTAACTTGTTGCTTAGGTCTAGTTGGACAATACTTGGCGAAGTGCCCAAACTTATCACACCTAAAACATTGAATCTTGGACATATCCCTCTTCTTCTTGAATGGAAGTGCATCATCGTTTCCATTGTCCCGATTCCTCTTGAAGAATCCTTTCCTTCCATCTTTTCCTTTCTTCTTTGAAGCATGGGAGGCAAGAACATGAATGTCTTCATTCTTTGAACTTTGACCAACTCCTCTTGCCACCAACCTTGATTCTTCTTGAATGCAATCAGATCTTAGGCGATCAAACTTAGGCAATTTTGATCTTGCACTGATTCCCTGAATGTAAGATTCCCAAGACAAAGGGAGACCATTGAGAGCGAGCATGGTCAAGTCCTTGTCATCAACCATATGCCCAATTGTTGACAGATTCTCCCTTTGACATCTTCACATGATGCAATTGATGCTTTAGTGCAAGTGCTCGGCTGGTATTGTTGATTTCGTACATCTCTTCCAAGGTTTTGAGCATATCTCTTGCTGACTTCAACTTAGAGATGATAGGAACAATATGATCCTTGACGGAATCAACCAATATCTTCATTGCTTTAATGTCTTTCTTCACCCACTGCAACTTTTCTTCTTCCTCCTCAGGTTCAGGAACGCTAGACTCCACGAACTCACCCAAGTCATTTTCACACAAGGTAAGCATGATCCTAAATCTCCATGAAGTGAAGTTAGATGCTCCCTCGAGTCTGTCCTCAACCTTCAAACCGTTCACCATCTTGACTGATGTAGATAAATGAACAAATAGGGTAGTGCTGATTAGGAATAACCTGATCACGATCCTCTCAAACCTGGCTCTGATACCATGTAAATTTTAGTGATCAGATTTAATGCACAGAAAATTAATTCAAAATCAGACAATAACACAGCAGATACCCTGGGAAAACCCTCCTCTTGAGGGAGAAAAACCCAACAACAAAGATCTCTCTTCTATATATAAATAGTGGCAACAATTCTCTTTACAATGAGGCCAATCACAAGGCCAATATTCAGCACCTACACAAGATGCAAAGACAGATAATAATCTGCACCTCCTTAATATCTAAATCTGCCCTTGAAGAAATTTGCAACCTACTCTTGAAGAAATTCGCACTTGTATGAAATGAATCGAACTTGCTTGATGATCAAATGTGAACAAATGATCTTCTATATATACAAAATGATAGAGAGGTCGCACCTCTTCAAGAGATAGGTCGGCCAAAATAATTACAAATAATAAATGCTAAATTCAAGGAAGGTCGGCCATCAATAAAGTTTCTTCATGGATAATCGCGCCAATATGAAAGGAGGTCGGCCTTTGTGTCTCTTCATTTAATAACAAATTTGTGCCATATATAAATTAAATAGCCTCTTGGCTATCATTTAATTTATCAAGCTGGAATATTATATCGACGCTGCAACTAATCATTAACACAATGGTGACCCCTGGAATAGAGCCACACCAATCCAACTAGGGAGTATCTTTCAACTCCAAAACTAGAACAAACCTTGAGGGTTTTTGTCCTCAAAGCCTTGAAGAATCCAATCTCAAACCGGCAGCACTTCGTTATCAAAAACTCAACATGACCAAATGAGTTACCCCTTGCCTCCTTTTATAGCTTTTTTGCTGCTTTTCGAAAAAGTGTTTTTTCATTGCTATTTTTGAAAAAACATTTTTTGCTTTTCCCCAAAAAGAATTTTTTTTTAAATAACTTTAAGTCCCCTTTTCCCCTAGGCATCCAACGTGGGGAAATAACATTTTAACTTTATAATATTTAATACTAAAGTCATAAAGTAATATTTAAACATTACCTTATGACTTTAGTGTAAATTTTAAAATATTTCCAACCACCTTATGAAAAGCACCGATGAGGCATCTGAAATGGAAACTGATTGCACCAAGAGGCTACTAATGACGAAGAAAGATGCCAAGTGCCAAAACGGGCACTTATTAAAAATCGCAATGTTCTCCAGGAAATGTGCAGAACAACCCAAATGGCCAAAAATACAATGAAGATCATCACCACCATCCCTAATGAGCTCTCCAAGAACCTTGGAACTCTCCCAGTTCACCTGGAAGCCTTCGGAAAACCCTAGAAACTGGCTGATGCTCACGGAACATGGCATAAAAATGGGGACATTACATTTTGCACCTTGCAACTAACAAATATGAACCTTTCTATGGTAGATTACTATTAAACCCATGCCCTAAACTTCTTTATAGAGCTAATCAATATGGTGAGAGTCAAAAGCACTTAACATCTATGTTCCACCAAGTTTTTGAGACAAGGACGAGAGGGCATAGAGGATGCATTTCCAAGATGGCAAGATGGTTTTTTCAGGAGACCAATTTTTAGGGGACAGCAAGGGACAACAATTAAAAAGTAAGGAAATAATTTAAATATAAGATTTCAAATATTTATATGATAAGGCATTCATCATATTCATTATAGAACCTTATTACATAACATTAGAGCTGAATTGAGATTTCAAATGAGAGTTGATACAAATTAAGAAAAATTCATTGCTTTCATTGTCAATGTATATATATTATAAAAATTGCAACAAAATACCCAAAGGCTACAAGTTTCAACTACAAAATGACAAAAGCATGATGCATTTAATACATAGAACCCCCTATCATAGAACTAAATTGCTGCAATAAAAAAAAATCATCTAGGTTTACTTGAAGCTTAGAACTCTAGAATGGTTCCAATCTTCAATTCCTAATGACACCATGTTACATCTACTTCTCAAAGCATCAAGAAAAACCTCGGTCCAAACTACATTATTACTCAATGCTTTTAAGCTTGGAATATGATACTTCTAGGTAATCGTGGCAAGTGGGAAATAATCTCCATAGTGTAGGCCAATGGATGGCCTTAAGTAATGTCCCCAATCTAAATTTTTATAGTTTATATGATTTTGTTGTATTTTTCTGAACTTTGAAATTAAATTAAATGCTGATTTCTCCAAGTGGCTCGATCAAACACTCATATGCTTATATAAATCTTCAAATACATCACAACAACAGATCTAGCATGTAGATGACCAATTTCAACCAATGTGCTTGCTGATTTATGTTGAACAGCAATATGAAACCCTAGGACAATAATTGGATTTAGATCTAAATTGGAAACAGTAATAGTCCACTTTGAAATATCAATTAGAAACACAATAAGAGACCCAAAATCTGATCCTTGCATTTATGACAGCTAGAAACATAATTACAATTGCTGATATACTGAAATTCCACCAAATTTCTGCAAAATGAACTAAAACTCACTCATAAATATTGAACTATTCAAATCCAACAGAAAGGCTGACCCTTTGACTGAAAAAGGCCAAAATGTTGAAGGTATGGCAGCTGGTATGGCAGCAAGACCTTGGATAAATTTTGATATTTGTGACAATAGCAGCAAATACTTATTCTCTCCAATTTGGTGCTCAAAAAATAACAAAATGGCAACAATCAATGTTGCCAAACAGCAGCAAAATATGCCAATGACTTCTAGAAACCCTCCTCAATGTGGCGCTCAGCAATGATAATGAAAACCAGCAACTAAATTATCACTAATTCTGAAAATTAGCAATAACAATGATTTTTGAGCAAGTATTGTAATGTCCCCTTCTTGTGCCTAGTCAATTTTGCTGACCATTAGCCTATTCAGCGGGTTCCCGTAGGCTAACTAAGTGTTTAAGGAGCTCCACAGTTCTTGGAGGGGTTTTGCTCAGCATTTCCAGTTTTTTATCATGGCATTGAGCTTTGTTGTTAGCATGCGTCAGGATGATGCTTTCAAAAGCGTTTTTGGACATCTAGTCCGTCGACTTTTTATGGAGCTTATTGCTATTTTTGGAAAGTCACCATAACAGCTTCAATTATAATTCTTTGTTGTCGATTTTCGGTCTAGCATAGTCAGTTTCAAGGTTCAATGCTCTGGTGATGTTTCCATGGGCCAAATGGAAAAAATTAATTAAATGCCTAAGCTATAATAGTTTATTATAAGGTCACATTTAAATATTTATTTAAATTATTAAAGTGACTTTATATTTATTACTTGGGCGCTTGGAGACATAAGTATTTAATTTTTATTAAGTTCATTTATTTCTCCAAAAGGTGGGCATTGAGTTTTGGAGGCAAAATATTAAAAATTAAATGTGACTTTCATGGGAGGAAATAAGAGGGCATTTTTGAAGCTTATTTTCATATGATTGGTTTTTGATATTGCTGGTATGCTGTGGGGTTTTTTCTCGAAGACTTCCTGAAGACGAAAACCTTCAAGAAGAATATCTTCATCAGTAGTGAAAGATCCTCCTAGGTTGATTTGCTAATAGTTTCAAATGGAAACAATGTTGGTGCTTAAAGATTTCCAGAAGTTTTTGCATGTACTTTGTGATTGAGAAACTTTGTGAAGACTTTGGTGTGGTTAAGGATGGTTTGCAGATTTTATTTCATGCCTGGCCATACCTTTCCTTGAGGAGGCGTACCCTTCTAACTTGGACGTCTGGGCTAATGAGACTGCTTTTGTGAGATGGGTATTATTCCATTGATTTTTCCAGTGTTAGACGACCCCTCTAGCAGAGTTTTTTGGAGCTAACAGGTTGCAAACTATTTTATTAAGAAATCACCCCCCTCCTGGCAGGCCGTACAGGTGTTTAAGGAGTTTCAGAGTGTTGGTTCCTCTTTGTGGCTATCTTCATGACTGTAAATCACTCCCAAGGTGGCGCCTAAGTTGCATTATGAGTGTCCAAGGGACTAAAGACATTTATGTTTGCTCAGAAATTTATTATGATTTATTTTTCACGTTGCCCCTGTGATTGCCCATGAGTCTGAACTTCATTACAGCAGGTCTGAAGGGTATTCATAGTCTGAAAGTGGTTGTGAACTATTGAATATTGCCTGGACTGAGCATCTGGGCAGGTTTAAGGTGGTTACTATTGCGTTGATGAGATTATATAGACATTTTATTGGTGTTGTGTGCCTTGTTGTGCAAGCATGATGAGTATTGGAACCCTGTGATGACTGCTAAGAATCAGAAAGTTGCAACAGCGAGACTGTATTAGCTTCCAGGTGCACATTCCTCTGAAATATTTTCATTTTAATGATTGTTGGTTCCAAAGATTGTAATGTTGAGTAGTTCTACTGTTCTAGTATGATTTGAAGCCCAAAATCTGTAACAGCAGTGTTGGAGATTAATGTAACTCTCTTTTTTAAGGTTGCTACAGCTAGCATCTTGATATTGCCTCTTTTCAATGTATATGCTTAATCACACCATTGTTTTGTGAGGTTGTTTGAAATCAACTAGCAATCTTTCAAAAAAAAAATTAAGAGGGTGCCTTACAAGTATAATTCAATCCAATCCTCCACAAGCTAGCATATTCACTAATTCACTATAGCAACATTGTAGCAAGCTGAAAATAACTTTAATTCTTTGAGGACAAATGTGATCCCCTAGGTGGAATCAACTCTTATGGACAAGAGGATTTTCGTCCTCAAATTCAACCTTAGAAATCTGGAGGATTTCCATCCTCCAAGATCTCTGAAATGTCATGGGTTTTCGTCCTCTAAGATCTCTAAATGCCAAGGGTTTTTGTCCTTGGACGGAAAGATGAACACAAAGCTCAATCTCCAAAAAGTATTTGAAAATGCAAATGATAAGTGATGATTTGATGTGAACCTTGACTTCTCTTTTATAAGCGCTTTGCTTCAGGCCCTCTCTTTTATTTTATTTTTATTTATTTTTCTTTTTGCCTCTTTAGTAATTTTTAAAAAACATTTTTAAATTACATCCAAAGGCCCCTTTTTGAATTACATTTTGAATAGTGTAAAAAGTGTTTTATAAATATTACATAGGACCAAAAAAAAAAAAAAGTTGTCCTTTTTGAAAATAAGGTGATCATGCCCACTTAAAATATTATTATTTTTATTTCCCTTTCTCTATCCTTCAACCTACAAGAAATGGGGATAGGCTAGAGATCTTCTCCATGGATCTAATCCTAAAAAGGGACATGACACCTTAGGTTTAATCAAAAAGTGATGTAAGGTGCCGTAGACATCAATAGAAAGCACTACTTCTATCTCATAACACATCTATAAATATTTCCCTTTGAGTGCAAGCGAGAGATAGACAAAGAAAGAGAGAATAAAGTCCACTATGCAACACAAAATGTGCATCCTCTCTAAGAAGCGAATAACATTTACATAGAATAAAAAAGATCATTGTGTTGACATATTTGTGTTGTAGAAGATTTAGGACATGAATCATAGAGACAACAAGAGCATAATGAATTATAATAACCTTGGTGCTTGACCGGGGATATTTTAAGATGGGCTGGAAGAGCAATGGCAGAATTTTTTTTTTTAATTGCTTTTTTTAAAGCCTAGGCCATAGAGGACAGCTAGCCATCCCCAAGACAATCAGGGAACATCCAGCTGTGCCTTGGCACTTCTTGGTATCCGCAAATATGTGTTCCATTCTGGAGATATTTCCGATTTTTGGAGGGATTGGGGATGGCCAAGGGATGTTTCCAACGCATCCACACATCCCCAAAATGTTTCCGATGGGGGATGGGATCAAAGATACAGGGGATGCATCCTCAGGGCACATAACTTAACATATATATGGAATTTTTAAGTGGGACATTTCATGGATCAACAAATTTCATGAACATTGATACACTAAGTTTGACTCAATAACATGCATGCACTCACATTCCAAATGACGAAGAAATGAAAACATAATACAAATTGTTACAAGGCATCATACAAAGTTGGATAAGTGTGCAGTAAGCTATGAGGGTGGTCCAGACCCGCAGTGACCCCCTTACATTGTGATCTCTTTTTTTTTCCCGAAAAGTAAAATTTCAGCAGCCACCAAATTTGTCCCCTACAAAGTAAAACTAACTAAACTTGCTGGTTTAATGGTTGAAAAATCAACCCAACAAATTCATGGTCTGATGAATCATCCACTTTAAGAAGTGGCAAACAGACAGATTGACAAGCATGAATATGCCCAATGCAACAGAGAAGAAGTTTAACCACCCAAAACTTAAGAGGAGAAATTCTTCATTCCAACAACTGAGATGGAATATCCCTTGAGTTGATCTGCATCTACTTTTGTGGCTCACTTGTGTATAAAAAAGCCTTGTGGGCACTTGTAAAAGGACATCTAAAGATGTAGAATGCTAGTACAGCTGACTGTAAGACTGATATGAGTTGTTTGAATAAGTTTCAAAACAGCGCAAGCTTGTAAGAGCATTGGAGAAGTGTTGCACGAGTCTTAAAGTGTTCCAAGAGGCTCCATAGGAGCAAATGTCTTGTAATTCTTGCCGAATTAGTTGAGATAAGGAGGAAAAGTCCCAAGTTGCTAGACATTTCTGGCTTTTTCCACAGAAAATTCATGCCACTTCTTTGTGTGAATGTTTTTTGTTCTTTTGCTTGCTCAATTTTATGTTTGTACAACTATTGTCCTAAAGTCCAACACTTGCATAGCTTCACAGTTTGATGTTAATGACTGTTATTAGCAAAGTATTTAAAAACAACAATATATATAAGATTTATCAGTTATAATTATGTTAAGATCTGTGTTCACTGTTGATGAATTAGATATGTAATGTCTATTTTTCTACAAGTGTGAAATCTTTAATTTGTAATTTTTTTTTAATTTATTTATTCTTTTGTAGTAGCCCATCTGTTGTCCCTTTTACCTGACATACGATGCATACTTTACCCCCTTAGAAAAGCATAAGTTGAAAATATTTTTCTTAAAAAGATATAGTTCAGACTAGAACAATTAAACTCTGCAAGATACTAATTTACTGATAGAGTTAGTATTTCAGTAAATAGTCATATTTAAAAATGAAAGAGTATATTAAATACTCTGTTGCTTCTGTAAATTCTTCTAACAGTTATTTTGTATTGAACCAGCTTCCCATGTAATATTCAAAGGTGTTATCCTTTTCTTAGAGAGATTGAATGCTGTTAGGGACTGGATTTTGGTTTTTGGAATGCCTTTACGTCAATGATTTTGGCTTGTTTCATTCAGTTTTACTGTGAAACGCCAATTACAGAATAGGAGATAAATCAGTTTAGTTTTGCAAGATAAACATTGAAAAATTATACAATTGGATGAGCAAGATAGGAAAGGAAGACAATAAAAAATAAGGTAGTCCGTACAAATGCACTTAAGAGTAAACATTAATAACCCTTTCTCTTTATAACCCTTTCTCTTTAACCATCGAAATGGGATAATGTTAAACACAAACTATATTGTGGGATCTATCTATGAGTATTATCTTTCTTTTTCAATAAAAATGATTAAAAGTAAAGAATAAACTGTGGTTTCATGTTCTTATCAACAGTGCTAAAGCTTGAAACTTGTACTTACTTCTTGCTATTGGAAGTAGTATTTGTTAAAGCTAAGGAAAACGAATATCTACCGAGAAGCTCCAGATAAAGTCTATAAGCCTCTGGCTGACTTTGGCGATAGGGAATCACCCTGCAGTTCAATTAGAAACAAAATATCGATAAAGATTCTAAACAAACAAAATATTGATAAAGATTGAAAGTAAACAAAATATAGCCCATATGACATGCCATTTAGAAAGCGTTGCTATGTGATTTGTATCTGTGCTAAGCAGAAGGAACGATGCAAAGATAACATATTTAATGTGGTGTATGCTTTAATTTTGTTTTGTGTTTAAAATTTCAATCCTCTATCTACTAATAAATTAATAAATATGTAGCATTGAATAGTTTATGCAATTAACCCTACACGAGCATTATACTTTTGCCGAACAGGATTACAACCTTGCTAAATTCGAAAGGTAGATGCCCAAAACAGGAAATAAAATTTAATAAAATTATATTGATGTACTCGTGATCATCAATAAGTGACACTAGAAGTTTCAGTAATTATACACAAAGGACTTCATAAGGCATGTCCAACCTAATCTAAAGCTAAGTAAATACATATTTTCTCAATCAAAAACCATATGAATATTTGTTTGTTGGATCCGATCAACTATAGAAGTCCATTTACCAAGAAATCCTATAAAATGCTAATTGTAGTTGTAGTTATAAAAAACCAAAAGAGAAGACTTTGTGCTCAGCCAAATCATTAATAAAATTTAACAAATTAAAAATGTAATCCATAAATTGCAAGAACTAAATTCACATTGAAAGCTATAACAATTGTTCATGAATCAAGTTAGATCATAAGGTATCTCAACCAAATTCAAGTGTAAAGCCAAGGAAAACCATATTTTTCAAGTCAAATAACACAAAAAAAAATCGTATGGAGTGAAAACGGGAGCGGTTAAGCGAGTGAAGTCAAGGAAGGTGGGCTTCCAAACAATAGCGGCGGCAAGGAGATCCTCTACTATTTCTGACTCAGCTGAGGCTGATGGCGACACAAAAGATGATCCAAATGCATTTGGTGTTGAAGACTAGGCAAATGATTGAGGGGAGGAGGACAAAGTTCTTGCTCTTTTTTCGTATGGCTATGATTTTTCACCCTTCATTGAGGACAGCGCTCAGGCAATGTTTTGTGAGGATGAATCTTTTGAAGAAGACGATGAGCTTCTTTTAGATATCCTCCTTGAAGCTTGAATGAAGGAGAAAGGATGTGCTAAGGAGTCTATGGTGGAAGCCCTTGGTGGAGATCTGTTTTTGGGGCTGCATAAAGGATTTCTCCTCCCTTCATCTAAGTCGTCCCCCAATATTATGGATCTTGTGTTTCCCATCACTTCTACTCAGGAAGAGATGGGGTTAATTAAATCTACTTGTGATGTGGATTTTGTTCAACTCAAATGTCATGAGGGTGTTGTTTCTCCCCCTCTTGTTGTTATTCTTGTTCCATCCCCAAGGGTTTCAAATGAACTCTATGTGATGGAGAATACTGGCCTACAAATAAGTAATGTCTGTGTTGGAGACGAGGGTGTTCTTTCTCCCCCTCCTATTGTTGTTCCTATTCTGTCCCTAAGGGTTTTGAATGAACTCTATGTGACGAAGGTTGGTGGTGCTCGGAGCCTGTAGATGAGTAATGTCTGTGTTGGGTCAGAGCTTGTTGAGGAGGTTGATAGTGTTGTTTCTTCGCCTCCTATTGTTGTTCCTGCATCTTCAACAAGGGTTTCTATTGAGGCTATGATGGAAGGGAAAACTGAAATTGATATTCCCGATTCCCTTATTGAACTCTCTTGATGGGAGATTTTGTGGTTATCGTCCCATCATAGATTTTGTAAGATGGGTGCTCCAGATTTGGAAACTAGAAGACGAGGTTGGGTAACAACAATGTTGAATGAGTTTTTCCTTTTTTCTTTTTCCAATATGGAGGAGGATTGCTCAAGGATTCTTCTAGACGGTCCCTAGTTTCTTGGAAAGAATGGCCTGTCTTCAAAATTGGACTCCTAGTTTCAACACTATGAATCATTCCATTTTCAAATTTCGTGATTGGGTTCGTCTACCAAGGCTGCCCCTGGAATTTTGGAATGAAAAGATTTTTATGATTATAGCCAATTCGTTTGGGCAATATTGTGTCACAAATAAGATAACCAAATTCATGAAGCATTTGCTTTTTGCTAGATTTTGTGTGTTTGTGGAGAAAAACCAGGTACTCCCTACCCAAATTTCCTTATCCTCAAAATTTGGAGTTTGTGTATAGCAGATTGAATATGAAGACTCTCCAATTATTTTCCATTAGGAGTCCATTTCTTCCTTTGAGGAGGTACAAAAAGAAGATAATAAAGGGAAATCCCCTACAAACTGTTTGATGATGGATGCCTCTTTTAAAGCTCTAGGGCTAGATGATGGATCTACCAGTCTTATTTTCCATTAGGAGTCCATTTCTTCCTTTGAGGAGGTACAAAAATAAGATAATAAAGGGAAATCCCCTATAGACTGTTCGATGATGGATGCCTCTTTTAAAGCTCTGGGGCTAGATGATGGATCTACCAGTGGTCTTATGTTTTTTCCTTGTCACAAGAAAAAACAAGTTGGGGAGAAGGATCCGTGTAATGTGATAAAGCAAATTGCTTTGGAACAATTTTTTAAACCACCCCAATTTTGGGTCAGTTGGTTGTTTGTAAGTTTTAGTTTTGCTTTGTCTTTTGTTCTCTTTGTTGTTCTTTGGTGTCTAGTTGTGCTTCATGCTCTATCCTTCTCTTTGTAAAAGATTATGGGCCCTTTCAAAACCTTGCTTACCTAATCAAAAACACACAAAAAATAGTGTCAGAAGGGTAGAATAAACCACTCTTCTTTGACAACATGAAGGAATTGCATTTTCTAAGCAAACCTATAACAATAATAACTGAAATGCTGACCACCAAAATTGGGAACTAACAGTGCATGCCTTCAATCTTGTAAATAGGGAATGTAACTCTATCATATTACTATAATGTGTGTAATAGTTATCTCGCCCATTCAACCATCTAGTTTTCAAATAAATAAAGAATCAATATTCATCCACTTGACCTTCTTGTTCTCCTAGGAAGAGAGGAAAATCTCACAATTGAATAGACCATTTATAGAGATATAGGTAAAACACACATAAAGCTGGAAGAATTTTGTAATTAATAGATTGAATATCATCTCAAAGATTGCACGGAAACCAATAATTCTAGTTGCTACAAAACCAATCTAATCAACCAAATACCAACATTCCATAGAGACGCCACCCTAGGGGTTCAATTGACATCCCTAATGTCATGTCCCCTTTCTAAAATGTCGAACATAGAACCAAAAAGCCCATTCCCAAATTATTCCCCATGGGCTAAAGGCAAAAGTTAGAGAAAATAATATAGTAATAATATTTTAAGTTAATCCCTTGATGTACATAAAAGGGGGGACAACTTGCTATTATTAGGATAGAAAAATGACCTTTATAACTCCTAGAAATATTTAATATTCAATGTAAGGAGTTATTTATTTTAGCCAAGAATATGAAATGACTAAATAAGGATTTGAACAGGCATCTTTCAAAGAGAAAAATGAGCCAAGATGTCTATATAAGCAAGCTAAAGGACCAACAGAAAATATGAGGATTATTATCCAATTTCTTCAAATTGTTTGAGCCTTGTGTTCGACAACAATTCAAGGATGAAATCCCTAGAGATTGAATAGTTTCAAGATGAAAACCCTTGAATTTCTTAGTGGAAATTCCATACAAGTATTGCAATTCCATACAGGTGTTGCTAAGATTTCCCATATTTCAATATTCAGTATTTTAATACTTCCGATTATAGATTTCCAATGCAGATTGTTCATTTTGGTGTTAAAGAATCCATCAATGTTGATTTGCAATTTGCATAATCCATTTTCAGATTTGTGTATGACATCAATCTATTTCCATTTGTTGGAGTCAACAAATATCATCGAATAGAAGACAAGGAGCTGACCATTCATATTTAAGAAGAGTTGGACCACTACTAGACCCATCGTACCATTTTATGGCTTGGTTGTAGCAATAGGAAAGGAGACCATACATTTGTAATGTCCCATTTTCAATTAATGTGTGTTTGTGGATTGGAGGCCTATTTCTTATTCTCAACATTCCCCTTGGTCCAATTTTTCTTGTGTTCTTCCTCCTCTTCCCCCATGTGCCTATCAAGTTAGGAAGTTGTAAACGTTTTAAGCCTACAAGTTGTTGGAGTGTCTGAGTTACCCAACTCTACATATCCTTTATTCTTGTTGGAATGTCAAACTTGTCCTTCCCACCTAACTCTCCTCTTTCCTTTTTCCTCATCAAGTTTTCTCACTTCTCCCTACCAAAATTCCTTCCCCTAACTCCCAAATTCCTAACTTATGGCATCCATCGTTCAATATCCCCAACCCCCAAACTCCAACATTCCCACCTTTTTGCACTATTCATTTCTACCTACCCCTACAAGACCGAGAATACCATTAATGACCAATTTGATTCCATAACTACTATAGAAGTAGATTTTCCCACCTAAAAACACAGTTAAATCCCAATGGTGTCAATTTACATGTGGCTACGATGGATTAAGAAGGCCGATTAAGTCAATCATTCAAATGGAAGCGAAAAAAGAGAGCCATTTTGATTGCATGCCACAACCTATCACTTGCCCCTAGGGTGCCATTAATGTGGTGGTTGTATCCTCAACTACCCTCAATCCATGCAAGATCCAAGCCATCCATTTAAGGCATGATTCATTTCTAGCCATAGATTTGAAAGGGTTTCATGAATATCAAAAGAGAGATATCCTAACTATAAACCCTATTCTAAGCACTTGTGTTCGAACACCCAAATTCAAGGACCAAAACCCTTAGGTTTAACAAGATTAGAGAACAAAAACCCTTTGATCCTATGAGTCAAAGGACAAAACCCCTTTGACTGAAAGGATGAATCTCATTTAGAGTCCCCATAGAGCTTTGATGGTAGTGGATATTCAATTGTGGCAAACCTATTCTATTTGTAGAGAGTCAAGGCGATTTGTAGAGAGTCAAGAGTGCAAACCTTGCATTTCTAGCTTGTTATTGCTGCTGTAGCAGCATAGAATATGAAATCTTAGACCCGTTTATTACAAGAACTCAAGTTGCACAAAATTTATACTATTGTTGTTGTTGGTTCAAGTATAGTCATTTATAATAGTTATATCTGTTGATGCACAACATTTTGTAATAGACCCATGTAATGAAGAATTGTTTATGATTTATTTTTCATCATTATGGCCTGATTGTGATTTGGGTAATTTATGATAAGACATGAATCATGCCTATAATCTGGGTTTAGCAGATTAGAACAAAATATTGAAATCTATCATCTCTATTATGCTTGTGAACCAAACCTACAATACTAGGGTTTTCCGTTATTCATGCAAATGTAATGAGAAACTTTTGGTTTTGCTAGATCCGAGTATAATAGATTAGGATTTATTATTTTAGGGCTAAATAATGAAGTCTGAAGCATAATACTAAGTTGTTAGAGCTGTTGTGTAAACATTAATGTAATCTAAGGTTTTTGGAAGTTCTAGTTAAATATTTAAGCCCAAAATTTAAATAATAAAAAATAGTTGCATAAATGATAAATAATTGGTTGGGTCATTACAACATTGTTGAAGGCTGATGCATCTATTCCTTAGTTGGTCAAAGTATTTTGTAGAAGTCAAACCTATCGGTTGAAGATTATGCACAAGCTACAACAATTGAGAGCAGCAACAGCTTCCATACAAATTCTGGTAGCCATCATACCATCTATTTCTAACTATATATTGTGATCTCAGCTCTGTAAATTTTCAATGCTAAGTGTCTTTCAATTTGTGGGTTCACTATTCAGGACATATGAATATTTTGTGTTATTACAACATTATTGCATGGTTTGTCATCATCAGTAATGAGTTGTAGTTTGTTTCTATCGGTAATAAGATTTATTTAAAGTGGAGTATTTAGCATTTTATATTGGAAATTCATTGTTATATTTTGTGTGAGGCATTCATTTTAGTTTATTTAAATCAGAAAATACAAAAAAATCCACATATTTCAAAAATTTCAAAAAGGGGACATTACACCTAACATCCTAGAAATCCCAAAGACTTGGAGAGTTGGACAGGATGTCCCCTTTATTTCAGACTCAACAGCCCGCTCCATTTGATACATAATTTTGTTTTAAATTCAACTTTTTAATGCTGAAAACATAAAAGGGGGATGATTGTCATTGTAACTTCAGCATGTTGTATTTAGTATTTACATCTTAAAATTTCAGTTGTTTTTAGTTTGTTTAAGTTATTTTAATAACAGTCCCCTTGCCATGCCCAAAAAGTTTGGGAATATTTTTTCTATCCCCAAAACCACATCCCTGCATCCACCTGTCTCATATACTTGGCGAAACACTACCTAATACCCAAACAATACGAAGCACATCATAATAGAGTTAACATGCAAAGCAATCCCTGTATACAAACCTAAAGAAATGCAATTGTGCAGTTGGCATTTCTACTAAATCACCTGGTTAGGAAAACAATTATGGCCATCACAATCCTTCCAATGTGACACAACCCCAAAATCGGTGCCATTTAAGTCTGATGTATCATGAGTTAGAATTGACTTACATTTGGCCCTCCCCATGCATCATAATCATAGAAGCATATGAGAATTGCCCTTAATGCCTTCAAGCCCTTATAACAGATCATGTTACTAGCATTCCAAAAGAGGTTCCATGCCAAAAGGCACAACACTATTGAAAGCATGAGGCAAGTATAATGCAAACATAGGACCTCCCTTTGGCATGTTGTGATGCCCTACTTGTAAGATTCCTCGCTAACTTTTCTAATCTTATCCTTATTTTCCCAAAGGTATTCGTCAAACAGTTTTCATGAACATGACTCTAATCATTTTGTTTGTTTGGAGTTGTGTATGTCAATTTACATATTTCCAAATGGTTGTATAACATATTACATAAACTCAATTAAAACATGATAGCAATAAGTTACCAGCAGTTCAAACACATCCAATCATGGTGACTAAGGCACTATAACCAGCAAATATATATTACTGTTGCAGCTGTTCATATTACTCATAAATGTAAATACACATACAGATCTGGTAATGTTTCAAGAGACACCCACACTGGAATACTAGCCTCTGGAACTTTCCCACACACATTCCACATGGATTGACCAGCTATATATTGGGGTGACACCTTACTGATAGAAACCTCCTTTAATCATTGTTTAGACTTCCAACAATTAAACACAAGGCAGCTTCCAAGTAGACTATGGCAGAAGATTAGAAAATAGGAGTATCAGCTTTTATTAGCAGCATTGTATGTAATCCCACATCAAGAGCGATGTATAAACTCGGGAGATATTGAGTATTAATCTTCCCTTAGTCGTCTATACCCTGACAAGACATGAGTTTGTTTCCCCATTGCAACCCACCAATGAATGTTCAATTGTTTCATGTATGCTAACTATCCCAACCACCTTTGAATAATAAAGTACACGCCACCATACACTTCTCGGTGTCCTACATATGCTGAACCAAATGAAGGTAAGTCCGAAGTATAAAGCTCATCGACCACCTCTTTATAACAATAGTGGCTCTTTTAAACTCCTTGCATCTCCTAATTAAACATATAAGGCAATTATCTTATATATGAGAGGAGTATCGAATGTGGCCACCTTGTTCGAAGACGTCACAAAGTAATAATAGATTCCCTACCTTACGCAATGCCCAGCGACCTGTAAGACTTTGCTATTTTGGAAAAAGCAACGCATAAATCCATCAACCCACTTAACAATAAAAAAATACTATTCATTCAACTCTTTCTTTAATCTGAAGGCGTATAGTGATGCAAGAGCATCCGGGCGAACGCTCAATCAGCATCGCACAAAAACAATTGTTTCGGGAAATCAGTAAGGTTTCTTGGCAAACCTTCTTACAGGCAGATTTTTCATTTCATCCTCGATTTGATCGTGAAGGTTTTTAAGTCATAAAGTTAACAGTTATGGAGAATTGATAGTTTTGCAACTTCGGCTGGTGATTTGGCAAATTTTTAAATTTTCAAAATCTGTAAGCTTTGAGGCAAAATGGCTTGGCAAAAAGTTTTGTAATGTGGGATCACACATCTCTGCGAGTTTTCAAGGAATTCCGAGCTCTTGGCAGAAATTTGTGTCAAAAATTGGTTTTCAACTCTAGGCTCATCACTGACATTACATAAAGGTATTCTTCGAATTGAAATCCCCCAAGATAAGAAAAATTTGATCCAATCAAAAGAAGTGGAGTTCTTGATAGGTTTGGGATAGTTGAGGCATTTCAATTCCTTAACGTGGGTATAGAATTAGACTTGCAACTGGCTTTCACATATGATAAAAGCAATTTTAAATTTTAATTGCAAATAAAATGCAGTGTAGAAGAATGAAATCCCACGTAGAGGAAGTAAATTGGAATTTGTTAAAGAGGTTGAGTAACTAAGAATCCCACACAGCCAAGGGAGAAGTTGAGAATGGAATTTGGAAAATTAACCAAATTGAAAATGAGACACCATAGAAAAATAAAACTAACTGCAGATTTAATAAAAAAGAGGGGGAGGAGGCGTAGAAATAAGAAGAAAAAGTGTTGCACTAGAACAGGAGGGCGCCATGAGTAGTGAAAGGGGGCTGCATATTATAGTGGAGAAAAGTCGACCAGCAGAGAGGGAGAGGAGTCTACACAGGAAGGAGAGGGGCGGTGTGTTTTGAGGCTGCATGGAAGATTATAGATAGTGTATGGCGCGCAACTAAGTGCAAAGAGACTGCTGAGAGAGAAAGGGGAACAACAGCGAAAATTGCATTGAAAAAGAAAACAGCAGCCATGAGAATGAGGAGGGAACACTATAAAAAGGGGGCGTATCATAGTGGGAAAAAAAATAAATTGAAGGCAAACAGGTCGCACTAGTTTGGAGGGAGCTACGTAGGATTTGAAACGAGGAAGCAAATTCAAATAAAATAATATGAAGAATATTTTGCAGACCACACCAGTAGGAAATTAATGAATGCCACATTAAACAAGGTCGTATGTAGATGCAAGGGGCCGAGTAAGTGTAATAGAGGAGATACAAAGGAAAAAACATTTGTAGTTAAGAATTGTATGAGATCATAATAAAATTGAAATCAAATTTGGAATTTGTGTGTTGATAAAAATTATGTTGTTGTTTAAATTAGCACCTCTGGAGTGCTGCTTGTAAACGTTCAGCTATTACAAATGTTTTGCAACACTTCTTCGTTATTTAAAGAGAAGTCCCTCTCTACTGAATGCAATGCGTAAGGGAAAAGTAAACTAAGGTTCTTATCTTTTTGTACTCAGCAGTAGGACACAAGGGTGCATAAACACAATGCGCCGCAGCTAAGCTTTTTCTCTGGTTTCCGCAGATCTTAACTACGACTGTTCTAGCTATTAATCTATCCAATATCCTCAAGGTAAACAGAGCATGAGGGTATAGGAGCGGGAATGGATTGCTCGGATCGCTTGAATCCGCCATTTCCTTAGAATATGGCCGAGGCTCTGAACTCTCGGATATATGCCAGGATAAGGTTAGATACAAGCAAACGCTCTTCACAGTAAGTTGGATCTGAGACCTGCCAAGGAGGAGGAACCCCTATCCGAGGTATGGGCTAGGAAACGACTTACATGAAACAACAAATTTACGATGTCTTGGCTGACAAACTTGCTAAGGAGGAGGAACCCCTATCTGAAGTAGAGGTTGAAAGACAATCCATTAGACAACAACAAACGATAACCATTAATAATAGATATCCAAGGAGGAGGAACCCCTATCCGAGGAGGGAAATGAAACAACAAGCTATTAGATACAAAACATAGAAAGAACTTAAATATGTAGATCAAAATGCAAGTGTCTTATGCTTTTCTTCTTCAAGCTTCATCAACGAATTACAAAGATTGGGACAGCAAAGGCACAAAATCATGCACAATTACGATCAACCAATGAACTCTCATCCAAGAGTGAACAAATATTCACTTTCAAAGTTGTTGGCAACAATGGCACAGCAATTTTGCATAGCAAGTAAAGGTTAAAACAAACAATGAGCCCAAGGCTCTTATTTATAGAACTCAAAGGAGTGGGCAACCCCAAAATCTCCTTGAATTAACAATGAGTTCTTGCCAATCAATTAGCAAGATTTATTCCTAAAAAGGGGGGAACAAACAGTTAACTGGAAAACTACTTCAGTTAACTGACACTAAACAAAGAGTCAACTAGAAACTACTTCAGTTGACTAAAAGTAAACTAAAGGTAAACTTTAATACAAAGTATCCCTCCAAAATAGACATCCATATTTAATGGAGATCTGAGATCCACAAATTATGGAAGTCGATTAGACATCCTTAATCAGTGGGGATTAATGGGATATGGAGTTAACTTGGAAAGGGGCATCAAGTTAACTCCAATTACATTTAATGTCATCTTGAATTGACTTGGAAAGGGGCATCAAGTCAAACTCAAGTATCATAAATGCCACTTGGAGGGTGTAGGACGTCCTTCCTTGGTGCTTCTACAACTCACCCATAATCAACAGTGTTTCTATCCATTCATTGACTTCTTCAGCCTCGGGGAGTTAATGCTCTGCAGAATGATGACGTGGCATTTGAGCATTACTTCACTTATTGTGAGCTGATATCTGAAGTCTATACACTAAGCAGCTGCCTCTTCGAACTAGGTTGATAGAGCTGCCACCTTGGCTAACTTGCAACCGTCTGGATCATCAAGAAAGGTAATGCGGATGACATCCTTGAATTGATTTTGTACAGTGACCATCTCGATGTATTCTCCTCCCTCGCGCTGATATTCTACGCGCGGGAAAGATATTGCCAACGTTCTTGCAAAGTTGATAATATTGGCGACCACCCGTCGATAATCAATCAATTCTACTGAATGGGCGTCATAGGCTTTCACCTTGTACACCAGTTGTTCTTTCCAAGCAAAGAGATGTTGCTTGTTTTCCTTGGAGTAGACTGATTAATATGCCAATTGCAAGTCTGCAATTGTGCTCTCGTCTTCTAGCCTCTTTTCTACCATTCTTTGTTTTGATTGCTAGATCTCTACACGAAGTCTATGTGCTCTATCCCATAACTGGTATAGATTTTCCAGTATACATCTACCTTTGAGAACAAACTCCTCCACTTGATCTCTCAAGTGTTTGTCGTATGTTATCAATTGTTGATGATTTGTTCTGCGGGGAGATCTAGCAATCCTGCTGGTAAGCCTAAGACGTTCGGGGTGCCATGCATCAAGCTGGAAATGTATGATCTCAATTGTTGGTTCTCAGCCTTTAAGGCTGCTTTGTCTTTCCCATCCTTGACCATCCTTTCTTGTGTGCTCACCGAAGCTATCCCGAGAAGGTCTACCTCCACCTGTCGTGTAGTCTTCCCAAGGTTAAGTTTAGACAATGTGTAGTCTTCTACTTGTACCTCGTGTATGCTTTTCTCTACTGGTAGAGCAGCAATCTCTATGATGAGTTCACAACCTGCATTCCTCTCTATGTGAACTTGCTTTTTCAACCTCTTCACCGGTATGTCTTGTGGGACATGGTCGAATTCAATGAAGTCAAGTTCATAGGAAGGTCTTTCCTTTTTCCTACCTAGGAAGCCCTCAAGCCAGATAGAATCTCGGCTAGCTTCACTAGAATGAGGAATGTGGGTCCCTTGAATGCCTAAAGTGTGAGACTGCGCTGGAGTGATGTCTCTCGGTGGCGAGTCCAAGTCAATGAGAACTTGCAACCGCTGTGATGGTGGTGATGTAGGTGGTTTTGTTTCTATAACAGGCACTATTTCTGCTACTACTTCTTCTACTGGCTCTGCCACTTCCGCTACTAGCTCTTCAGCAACTATTGTTGTTGGCTCCTCAGCAACAACTTCCGCTGGTTCTGGGGTAGCAGTCTCTATTACTTGCTCTGGGGCAGCAATATCCATGGCTATTCCAGGACTGTGTGTGGCTTTCTCCATATGTGTCCTCTGTGTTCTGGGCTTTGTAGGCTTCAACATCCTCATCCCTTGGGGAGGATTGCACCACTGCTTCTGCCTAGGCTTCTTTCTTGAAGTGGAAGGTGGTGTAGACTGAACCTGTGGCGGCTCTATTCTGTGAGGTACCACCTTCCTTGATTTCTTGCTGTCAAGATAGAGTTGGTTGTTTCTAACAACCCTACTTGTTCTCTCCTCTATAGACATGTTGTCTTTGGCATACCAATCCACTCTTGGGAATGGTTGGGAGTCAACTGAATCTGCAAAGAATGAGGGGAGAATGACTTCCCCTTCATCGTCAAATAAGCCGTCGATGTTTGCTGACATAAAATCAGCAATTTGTGGGAGCCTAAACCTGCTATAGTTCCTTCTTCGCACTTCATACTCGTCTTGACAATTGACCCAATAATCTTCCATATAAGATTTGTGACGAGTGTTGCTCAAGATGCACCACATAGAGCCCTCTGAGATCATAGGACCTCCTCTCAATGAGGTACTTGAGATTAAGCCTCACTGTTTCCTGGCTCATCATCTTAGCATCTGCCGCTAACCTACATCTATATAGTCCCATTTCAACGGGAAAGTTTATAGCTGCCTTCTTCTTTAAGCGCAAGTAAACGTGAACCTTGGACAACTGCCTCAGGAATTCCATGAAGACTACCCTATTTGAAGGGTACTGTGGCATCATGGCAGGGTGACCAATGTAGCCATACACGCATATGTAGGAGAACGTAGGGAATTGGATCAACCAATCCGCCCAATCCGCCATTGCCTCTCTGGCTGTTTGTGAAAAACGTACATGCATCTCATGGTCTAGATCTCATATGGTGTGCATAATAAAGTGATCACTTATTCTTTTGAAGTGTCGCTCTGCTTGAGTGAACTCAAGACGTGTAAAGTGCTCATGAACCTTCTGCACACCTAAGGTTCCCACATTGTTTAATATCTGAAATCGCCTTGGAAGGCAATCAGGTATACCAAGTAAGAACACATGTGAAACCTATAAGCTTCTAGATACCCTGTAATATGTTGGTGGAGTGTGTCACTAATCAAAGTGGCCCAGTCATAATGTTCCCTCTTGCCAATGATTTTTGCAATGACATAATACATCCATGACTAGAATTGATTGCCATCCTCTTGTCCAGTGATTCTGTTAAGTAGAGTGATTAACACTACATACTCATCTTTGCATTCTCCGCGTCCAACCAACTTAGGCAAGTTGCTCTTTGTCACTTTCAGCAATTTTTCTGCCATTATCCCTTGGCATTTGCTCTTGGCTGCCTCGAATGCCTTCTCGCATTCCGTCACTGATATGACCTTGTTGTTAGGACATGATGGAATGTCAAAACACTTTTCTATACCCTTGGGCTTTAGACTGCAAATAACCCTCCCATCCACTGATCTGATTTCTCTCGTGGTAGGATTGTAATGCTTGATACAAGCGATTACAAGCTCCACACTTTGTAATGTGATGGGGATCGATGCAGCCTGTAGCAACCCGGATTCTTCTATATTTTGCAATGTTATCTGATTCATGCCCTCCAACTGTTCTAGATCAACCACTAGATTTACTTGATGTAAGTCCGTGTCAACCGTTTTCAGGTAATCATGAAATAGGGCCATCTTGGTCCTGTATTGTACTTGAGAGTACTGCATCCTGAAAAACTTAAAGATTGACTGCAAACTTGACCTTGTTTTGACAACTTTCGGAAACCCCTAAAAATAGCGCCCTACCGAGAAGTATTTTTCCAAAAAAAAATCTGGCACATGGGTTTTGTTCGTGCTTCAATGCTAAACAAACCTAGTTCCTCAGAATTCTGATTCTGAAACTTTTTCGGAAAAACCCCTAAAAATAGGGTAGTAAGTTTGTTGATTCTAGAAAATTTGACGAGATGGGTTTCACTGGAAAATTATTCTAAATCTGCCCAGTTGATCAGATTTGTGGTAGCCTGCTGATTTGTGTGACATGCAAGAAAACCTAAGACAAGAGAGGAAGTAGACAGAAGATGGATTGGAAGTTTTTAATCTGACTCCCTGAGAAAATCTGTGTCTAAATCCAACCTCAGATTAGCAATCTTCTTCTGCTTCAAATCTGCAAGAAATATCGAAGAACGGACAAAAACCTTGGCCAGATTTGTAAATGGCGTCCTTGAGAGCTTATTGTTGTTCTTGATCATCAACCTGTAATGAAATAATGAAGTGGGATGCCTATACCTTGATTATATAGATTTAAGCCTCAAATCCACAAGTTTGGGAACCTAACTCATGATCAAAAGTTGATTTGGCTTCATCTGAAGTTCAAAAAGGTGATTTCCACTGATCATGGAGCAAGTTGGCCAAGTTTATCTCAAAATATCTTGACTTTAGTCAACAACTTTGCCTTTGATCTTTTCTAGGCATCCTTTTGAGTTTTGCAAGTTTTTTCATTATTTTCTCTGTTGAATGACCCCAATTTGATCCTAAATCCAGATTGATCTATTGATCTTGAGCTATTGCTATTGCATTCACTGTCGAGCTAGATTTGAACTGAAGAGAAGTGCCTGGGAGGTACTTAGCTAAAAAGCTGAGTTTGTGGCCTCAAAAGGAAGGGTGTCTTTCTCAAGGAAGGGCGCTTTTGCCTTTGCCTTGGTGAATTTTCAGTGTTTGTTCTTCAGCTTTTTAATCTGACCTCTCATGCTTTGATTTGAAATCCCCGTTGATCAGAGAATTAGATGATCTCGTTAGATAGCTCATCAGGTAGCTAGCTCCGTTTTGCCGAAGATGACTGGAGTTGGAAAACTTAGAAGCCAGTTAATGGTACCTTTATTCAAGGGCGCCCCTCATTGAAAAGGGCGCTTTTGCTCCTTTGCACAGTGATCTTCATCTGAAATATGCTCCAGTTTGATTTTGATTATCTATTGATTGCCTTGTCAGATGTTTGCACTTGCGATTGCGTTGTCGAGATTGACCTAGACTGAGAAAATTGTCTTGGGAGGCCTTCAGACATCTAACAGCATTTGGAGTTCCAAAAAGAAGGGCGCCTTTCCTTGGGAAGGGCGCTTTTTCCTCATTGATCTTTACTTCGACAACCATTTCTTGGTATCTTCGTCAACTACCTCTTTTCACTCTGTCGACAACTATCGGTGATCAACTCATCAAATGATCTTGTTGTTTGTTTCGTTGTCGAGCCAGCAAGCGAACGCTGAGGATGACTGTCTTGGATGATTCAACAAGCTGCATTTGACCCTTAAGAATCAAGGGCGCCCCTGTCTGAAAAAGGCTCTTTTTTAGCATTGTGAACTGATCTCTCCTTCGTAATGTTTCCAGAGTTAGTCAAATTTTGACCTTTTCTGGAAATGAGAATCTCCTTTGTTGAACATCATTTTAGACCTTTTTCACCATGGTTGCATCGTTGAAGCTTTTGAAGCTTAGCCTTCAGCACCTGGTACTGGCCAATCTGCCATTAATGGCTGCGGAGCTCTTAACTTTGTTCCTGAAAAACAGAAATAAACCCACCAGACTAAAACATGTCTTTTGATGATTCTGACTTGACCAATGTGATTGAGAAGTCAATTAATCCTATCAAAATCATTTTCAATCATTTCCGGGAAGGTCCTATTTTAGGGGGTTACCTCGAAAATAGGGGCGTTAAACCCTAATTCTCAAATTTTCAGAATTTTGCACGTGTTCCTTGACAAAAACTCACAAAGACCCTTTGTTTGGTTTGACCTAAAATAGACTTTTGATGGCATTTTAACAAGATTTAGCACAATTTATACAGAATGCCAAAAATTAATTTTGGGTACAACAAATTAAATGGCAAGAATGTTTTGGCTAATTGAAGTAGATAAATTTTGTCTCCATTATTTTGTGAGTTTTTAAATTCACTTAAATTGACAAATGTAATTGTCAAATTAAGTGGTGATTGGTTGGAAGTATATAATCAATGAATTTGTGCAGAGCTTCGTTTGTTTCAGTGAAGGGGAAGTTGTTTCTTGTCTGCACCAAAAGGTATCAAAGTCGATGATCCTAAGTGTGTGGACAGATCGCCAAACATGAGGCAGTCTACACCAAGACCTGCGAGTGGAATTGTGTGAACAGATCGCCGACCATGAGGCAGTTTGCACATAAATGAGAGTGTGAAGCAGTAGAGTTGTCTGAAAAGCTCGAGAAAATTGTTGCAGGTGTGTGAGGAATCCTGAGTAGCGAGAGAGCTTGAAGCCGCGAAAAGATTAAGAGTGTGATAAGGATTGCAGATTGAGGTGAGATAGGAATAGACGAAGATGGGATGGGTCATGAGGAGACCCATGAGAATATTGTACTAGGAACAATATTGGGAGAAAGTAGAAAATGAAAAGTTTGAGGAGATGAGAAAGATAGTACGTGAGGAAGTGGGGAAGATTCAAGCCACGATAGAGGTACTGGAAAAGAAAATTGAGATGAGGGATCTCGTGAAAGAAGATAGCGGAAAGAAGAGTGGAAGAAATGAGTGTTGCAGCCTAAGACAAAAGGAGAAAGATGTGAGAGCAGCCCCTACAGAGGATGAAGATGCAATTGTGATTGCAGCAGTAGAGAATGGCGAAGGTGAAGAAGATTTATTGGCACAAATTTCAGTGATAGAGGGTGAGTGGTTTGAGAAGATTGCGGTCAATGAAAGAGAGAAATATGTTGCAACAGTTGAAGACAACATCGCAACGAAGGACATAGAGGAAGATGTCACAGCAACAAAGAAGGATGAGGTATTTTTTGAAATTTGTGAATTTAGTCATGCTTTTTGTTTACCTTCATTTATGAGAGGAGAAATTGAAGAGTATGATGAGGGGAAAATAGAGGAGGATATGGAAATCTTTAATTTCCATAAAGTCGATCATATCGACTTGTGGGTGGATGAGTGGGCAAGTAGATTTTGGTGGAGGTGGTCAGTTTGTGGTGGGTCAAAACCCACAAAAGAGGAGAAGAATGGAGAGTTAGTTTGGTGGAGGACAGTCTATTGTGGACATGAGTCCACAAGAGGGAGAAGGAAGAGAATGCAAGGTTGTTGGAGGAAGATGATGCGTGTTCCGACAAGATGCTAGAAAAGGAGGAAAAAGAAATAATTTGGTACACTTGTTACAGCGATGGAGTTCACTGCAGATTGTTCGCAATCTCGAAGGGTAATTCTATCACTTGACTCCACCTTTATGAGCATATGCTCACAAATTTCCTACCCAATATGTCTGATGCAGGAGCACCCGAGCGAACGTGCAATCAGCATTGCACAAAAACAATTGTTTCGAGAAATCGGTAAGGTTTCTTGGCAAACCTTCTTACAAGCAGATTTTTTATTTCATCCTGGATTTGATGATGAAGGTTTTGAAGTTATAAAGTTAACAATTATGGAGAATTAATCATTTCGCGACTTCGGCTGGTAATTTGGCAAAGTTTAAAATTTTCAAAATCTGTGAGGTTGAGGCAAAATGGCTTGGCAAAAAGTTTTGTAATGTGTGATCACACATCTCTACAAGTTTTCAAGGAATTCCAAGCTCTTGGCGGAAATTTGTGTCAAAATTTGGTTTTCAGCTCCAGGCTCATCATTGACATTACATAAAGGATTTCTTCGAAATTGAAAACCCCCAAGACAAGACAAATTTGATCTCGTCAAAAGAAATGGAGTTCTTGATAGGTTTGGGATAGTTGATGCATTTCAACTACTTAATGTGGGTATAGAATTAGACTTGCAACTAGCTTTTACATATGATAAAGCAATTTTAAATTTTAATTGCAAATAAAATGCATAGTGTAGAAGAATGAAATCCCACATAGAGGAGGTAAATTGGAATTTGGAAAAGAGGTTGAGTAACAAAGAATCCCAAGCAACCAAGGGAGAAGTTGAGGGGTCACCGTGGATGGAATTTGGAAAATTAACCAAATTGAAAATGTGATGCCATAGAAAAATAAAACTAACTGCAGATTTAATAAAAGAGGCAAAGAGGAGGCATGGAAATAAGAAGAAAAAGTGTTGCATTGGAACAGGAGGGCGCCATGAGTAGTGAAAGGGGGTTGCATATTATAGTAGAGAAAAGTCAACTCGTAGAGAGGGAGAGGAGTGCACATAGGAAGGAGAGAGGCGGTGTGTTTTGAGGCTGCGTAGAAGATTATCGATAGTGTATGAAGCGCAGCTAAGTGCAAAGGGACTACGCAGAGAGAAAGGGGAACAATAGTGAAAATTGCATTGAAAAAAAAAACAGCAGGCATGAGAGTGAGGAGGGGACACCATAAAATGGGGGCATATCATAGTGGGAAGACAAATAAATTGAAGGAAAACAGGTCGCGCTAGTTTGGAGGGAGCTACATAGGATTTGAAATGAGGAAGCAAATTCAAATAAAATACATATGAAGTATCTTTTGCAGGTTACACCAGTAGGAAATTAATGAATGCCAGATTAAACACGGTCGTATGCAAATGCAAGGGGCCGAGTAAGTGTAACAGAGGAGATATAGAGGAAAAAACATTTGTAGTTAAGAATTGTATGAGATCATAATAAAATTGAGATCGAATTTGGAATTTGAGTGTTGATAAAAATTAAACGGCAGGAATGTTTTGACTGATTGAAGTAGATAAATTTTGTTTCCATTATTTTGTGAGTTTTTAAATTCACTTAAATTGACAAATGGAATTGTCAAATTAAGTGGTGATTGATTGGAAGTCTATAATCAGTGAATTTGTGCGGAGCTTGGTTTGTGTCAATGAGGGGGAAATTGATTCTTGTCTACACCATATAGCCTAATGAAAATAATGCATGTTGATTGTTGATAAAACGTCCACCAAAGGCACTAAGATGTTTAGCAGCCGCGTCTGTAAAGACTCTCACTTAGTTCATAATGCCCAAACTCTGAAATAGAACCATAAATTAGAAATTTGTCTTTCTAAAAAGACTTCACAAATTTTTGAACAACCTTCTGAATCTAAACTTTGAAACTCTGTGCAAATTCTAAAATGAACTCCCCTGCAAATGGAATTGGGTTTTCATCCTCAAGCTTCCTAAAAGCCAAGCTCTCCAAAAATACCTGATAATAATTTTCAAAGATAATAATAATCTCCTTTTCACCACCTTTTATATTTACCATATATTTTGCCTTTCTAAAGTGACTTTATAACAAGGCATTTAATAAAGTCACTTTAATAATAAATTAATTAATTAAATATAAATGTTCAAAATGTTACTTAGGACGATTTAATATTTAATTAGTTAAATTAGACTTCGTTGGGTGATCACTCGAAAAATGGGGACATTACACTACCACTCACAAGTTCTATTTTTCTAAGAGTGAATTAGCCTTCAATCACTCCCTATCAAGCCACAAATTGGCTTGACACCACCCAACCTAGCTCTAGTACCATGTTGAAAATTAGACTTCCCACTTTTTGTTGTACCTTACACTCTTTGCAAGTTTTCCTTGCTATGAATAACATATGTTGTGACCCTTCAATTCTCATTCACGTGACTATTAGAATTTGAATCCATAGCAACAAAGAAATTAACTGTTTTCAAGCAGTTACAAAATAGTTTTCAAACTGAATTACAACATGGAAACAGATAATAAATTTCCTTTATAAAAATTAAACAATTTTTGCTTCAGGGGCACTGCCCTCGAGCCCCGACTAGAGGTGCTGCCCCCAACAACCCCCACCATGGGCTCCACCCCCGGGCCCTCGCTAGGGTGATAATAGCCCCCAAACCTCGCAAGAGGGGTTTTTCCCCCCTTGCATTCCCCCGTTAATTAATTTGGAGGGTAAAACCCACTAGGTAAAGTGGTCAAAATGTAAACACCAAGACTGATCAGGCTCCACATACCAAAAAATCCTACTAAGTGACTGATCAAACTCTACAACATATCATCTCCCACTTGGAGATTGATCAAATAACACCGCTGCCCCTATAGCTCCCACTGAAAATAACACTCCTAGACTCTGCAGTTTTAATTTCATTGATTTCAATCTCGAAGGCCAACGGAAGCTGAAAAGGAGATCAGCTTCTCCTGTGTAACCACCTTCGTAAATATATCCGCTGGATTGTCATTTGTATGTATCTTTTCCAGCTTTAACTGTCCATTCTCCAACACTAACCAGATGAAATAATATCTCAGTTGTATGTGTTTTGTCTTTGAATGCAAAGCAGAATTTTTAGCAAGATGTATGGCACTTTAGTTCTCCGTAAACAAATAATTTGCAGCCTACTGTTTTCCCAATTCTTCTAAGAAAAATTGCAGCCAAATCATCTCCTTGCTTGCCTCTGTTGCAGCTACATACTCTACCTCTATGGTTGATAACGCAACAACCTTTTGCAGCCTTGAAATCCAACTCACTATTGTTCCACCAACAGTAATCACATAACCTGTAGTGCTCCGCCTAATATCAATATCGCCTACCAAATCTGAGTCAACAAAGCCTTGTAAAACAGTGTTAGATCCCCCAAGGGCCAAAATATAAATGTTTATGGGATGTACCTCTCAAATACCTAAGAATCCATTTTACCGCATAGCAATGCTCCATTCTAGGATTACTCATATACCTGCTCACAACTCCAACAACATGTGCAATACTCGGCCTCGTGCATACCATTTCATACATTAAACTACCAACAGCTGTAGAGTATGGAATCTTGAACATAGTATCTTCCTCCTCTTGTGTCTTTAGACACATCTCCTTAGTCAATTTAAAATGACTAGGCAAAGGTGTGCTGACAGCTTTTGCATTTTCCATATTAAATCTCTTTAACACCTTTTCAACATAATCACTTTGAGATAAGTTAATTTTCTGTTTTTCCTATCTCTAGAAATTCTCATACCAAGGATTTGTTTTGTTGCCCCCAAATCCTTCATAACAAAAGATTTTGCTAACTTTTGTTTTAACTCACTTATGTGATCCATGTTAGACCCTGTTACAAGCATGTTATCAACATATAAACATAAAATAATATAGCTATCATTATCCAACGTCTTAAAATAAACACAATGGTCAAAATGACACTGGTTGTAGCCTTGCTCAGCCATAAAATTATCAAATTTTAAATACCATTGTCGAGGTGCTTGTTTCAAGCCATATAAACTCTTTTTCAAACTGCACACTAAATTCTCCTTACCTCTGACCTCAAATCCCTGTGGTTGTTGCATATATATTTCCTCTTCCAAATCCCATGGAGAAAGGCGTTTTTCATATCTAGTTGTTCAAGATGCAAATCTTCAACAGCCACAATACTTAAAACAGTACGAATAAAAGTCATTTTAACAACCAGAGAACATATTTCATCAAAATCAATACCTTTTTTCTGTGCAAATCCTTTTACAACAAGTCTGGCTTTAAATCTTTTCTTACCTCCTTCCTCTTTCAGCCTGTGAACCCATTTATTTGGTAAAGCCTTTTTACCTACAGGCAACTTGCATAAATCCCAAGTTTGATTTTTCAGCAAGGAATCCATTTCTTCTTCCATTCCTCGCTCCCACTAATCCTTTATATCCACCTGCATAGCCTCTTCATACCCTTCTAGTTCACCAACATCAGTTAATAAAATAGAATACAAAGAAGGAGAAAATCTTTCGAGAGGTTTACTTGTAGATCGTCTAATATTCACTAGAGTTTGTGGTATTTCTAGCTATTGTTGTTGCGGAGCATGAGGAACCACTAGAACATTACTTTCCGGAGTATCATCCAGCACCACATAATCTTTTTATTTCTTCTCATTCTGTTGCAACTCATCTTTGTACAACAACTCATTAAATACAACATCCCTGCTTCTAACAATTTTCAAATTTTTAACATCCCATAATCTATAAACAAATTCATCAATGCCATATCCAATGAAGGTACACTTTTTTTATTTAGCTTCCACCTTAGTCCTATTTTCATAATCAACATGTACAAAAGCTTCACAACCGAAAATTTTGAGAAAAGAATAACTCACCTTCTTACCTGTCCATGCTTCCTCTTGAATACCACAGCCCAAAGGAACTAAGGGACCTCTATGAATTAAATAAACAGCAATATTAACAACCTCGGCCCACAAGCTTAAAAGCAGCCCAACATGCAATCTCATACTCCATGCACGCTCCATTATTGTCCTACTCATACACTCGGCCACTCCATTCTCTTGTGGAGTCCCTGGAACCATTTTTTGCCTACAAATTCCATTCGATGAACAATAATCCTCAAACTCTTTGCTGCAATACTCACCACCATTATCAAATCTGAGACATTTTAATCTTTTACCCATCTCATTCTCAACCAAGCTTTTCCATTTCTTAAATGTTTCAAACACATTAGATTTATGTTTAAGGAAATACACCCAAGTCTTCCTAGTTGCATCATCTATAAAAGTAACATAATATCGAGAGCCACCGAGAGAAGATACCTGAGCTGATCCACATACATCTGTATGCACAAGCTTCAGTTTCTCATCTTTCTTTTGCTTCCCATCCTTGAGAAATCTAACTCTCTTTTGTTTTCCATACACAACTTTCACAAAAATCTACATTAATACATTTCAAACCTAGTAATAACTTCTTAGAATGAAGTATTTTCATACCTTTTTCACTCATGTGCCCAATTATGCCATAGTGTTGTCCCAGAACCTGCAGCAACTGTTACTGTCTCTGCCTACAAACCACAACAACTATTCCTAAATCTGTTACAGAACCCGAAGCAACTACTGTCGAAGCCACAACAACTATTGTAGCTATTTTTTCAACAACTTTTTCTGTTTTATTTTTCTCTGCAACAATTAAAGTAGAAGGAACAGTATGACTTGTACAAAGACATAAGGTGCCTACTTTCACACCTTTAGCTACTATTAAAGCACCTTTTGTAACCTTCCAAATTTTATTGGTAAAAGTAACTGTGCAACCTTCATCACCTAGCTGCCCTGCTGAAATTAAATTTCAACTCAGTCTTGGAACATACCTTATCCCTTGTAGTAGCCAATGATTTCCATTTTGCAACTTAATCTTAATTCTTCCCTTTCCAACAATCTAATAGGGTTCATTATCTCCTAAATAAACCAGACCAAAATCTCCTTAAACATAATCAAGAAAATAATTTCTATGAGGCGTAGCATGAAATGAAGCCCTTGAATCTAAAACCCATGAATCATCAACATTATCTAAAGAAAGAATCAAAGCATCATCTTTAGATTTACTTACCACATTCACTTCCTTATTGCCATCTTGTTTGTCTCCTTTATTCTTCTGAGACCAGCAATCTTTCTTTAAATGACCTGGTTTTCCACAATAACAGCAATCTTTCTTTCCTCTGAATTGTGACCTTTTATCCTTTGATTTTCCTCGTGACTTCCCACGACCTTCAGGACTTTTTCCTCTCCATTGATTTGCCTATGTTTTCTACATTCAAAACACTACCTGATGTAGAAGTTTCACCTATGCTTTTCCTATGAATTTCCTCGCTCATAATCACACCAACATCATCAAATTTCAATGTATTTGAACCAGAAACAAAGTTACTACCCACCATAACCAAGCTATCCCAGCTTTTAGGCAAAGAACATAAAACCAGGAGAGCTTTAACTTCTTCAATAAAATTAACATTTACAAAAGTCAATTGACTGGTAACTGTATTGAATTCCTTTAAACGATCTATAATCGAACCACCTTCTATCATTTTCATATTAAACAAACGCTTCATTAAGAATACCTTATTCAAAGCTAAAGGCTTTTCATACAATTTCGTCAATGTCTGCATTAACTCTTCCATTGTCTTTGCTTTTAAAATGTTGAATGCCACTGATGGCACCAAGCACAATCGAACACTTCCCAGTGCCTTTCTATCCAAAATTTTCCATTCCTCATCCATCAATGTTGTTGGTTTCTTCACTTTCCCTTGCAACAGCCGCCATAAATCTTTTTGGTATAAATAGTCCTCCATCTACATCTTCCATAATTGATAATTTTGTCCATTGAATTTATCAACCTTCAATTCCCCTCTTCCGACATTGCTCCCACTCAACCATGGGACTTTCCTACCAAAACTATCAAACACCACTGCTCTAATACCAATTGTTAGGAATTGCAGGCAGGAAATAGAGGGATTAAACCATCAATTAAATGCATATTTGAATTTACAAACAGAAATGGAACAAAGGAATGAAATTGATAAAAAAATAGAGTGAGAGACAACGAGAAGTTTAACATGGTTCACCCTTATGCTAGGCTACGTCCTCAAAACAGCAGTCCAATTATATTATTCAACTTCTAGGGAAATTACAGATAATTAACCTACAGCAATTTCTTGCATACATCAAACAATTTGTGCTCAAATTTCTTCCACGCGCTTTGTTGCGTGTGCCATACACTAAATCGTGACCTTCTGTCACTTCCACACTTTTTGTTGTACCTTACACTCCTCGCAAGTTTTCCTTGCTGCGAATAACATATACCGTGACTCTTCAATTCTCATTCATGCGACTATTAGAATTCAAATCTGCAGCAACAAAGAAATCAACTATTTTTGAGCAATTACAAAATAGTTTTCAAACCGAATTACAAGGGCAATAGATAATACATTTCCTTTATAAAAATTAAGCAATTTTTGCTTCATTGCCCCCAACAACCCCTGCTGGGGGCATTGCCCCAGACCCCCACTGTGGGTTCTGCCCTTGAGCGCCCCATCAGAGGGATAATACCCCCCAAACCCCACAAGAGGGGCTCTGCCCCCCTTGCATTCCCCCGTTAATTGATTTGGGGGGAAAACGCATCGGGTAAAGTGGCCAAAATGTAAACACCAAGACTAATCAAGCTCCACATACCAACAAATCCTACCAAGTAGCTTTCTAAAAGGCTCTCAAACCACCATGACTCCTTCATAGCCCCTAAAAGTAAAATTATTAAGAATGTTGAAGATTTGTGAATGGCAAAAGACTAATAGTTCGATGGCTTTGAAAATAACTGAAAGTCCCTATCCAACCTAATCCTCTCAACACTTGTGCTAGGCATTGGCTTTTAATAATGATGGCAATCACCAATTTCAACCGAGCTTGGTTCACAAGGTCTCTTAGGGCCAAATAGTTAAATATGAAGGCATCTATTAGAGAAGAATCAATCTTCTAGCTGACAATTTATACACCATAAAAACAATATCACCATCGGCATGTTAGACTAGTTACATAAATAACATTGCTTCACGTAGTGAAACACATGAGGCTTCCTCCCAAGCCCACAAACTGGAAGAAATAAAAAAAGACTCGGCTAATCTGAAGCTAGTTGTCATGCAGCAACAAGTCAAGTTGCAAGCAGCTGGCCCAACCATGAGAAACATCCCCTCAAATTGCTCTAATACTCTAGTTCCCCTAAAGGCTGGCCCTGACATGGACGGTTTCAAACCAGGTGTTCTTTTGAGCAAATTTTCAGGTGATATGATATTAGTGATAGAGGCCCACATGTACGTGAAACCCTCTCATTGAGAAAAAAAATCATGGTAAAGGTCCTTGGCTCTCTGCCGGTACAGGGGGAAAGGCATTCGTGGACAGAGAAAAGCAAGGTGCTAACAAAGGTTTCAAAACTGGATCAAAGATTTTGGATGTTGCTTAGCTTTCACTTCTATGTTTATGTTTCAATTTTGTTATGTTCTCATTGAGAAAGGGTATGCCCTTGATTATTAATAGTTATAGTTCCAATAATCATGGCTCTGGTCTTCAGTTTCTGCTGGTTTTTACCAGCTTTCTCAAACTATGTCTTATGGCTTAGATACTTTGGTAATATTTTTTTGGAACAAGCGATTTCATCATATGGGTTTCCTATGAAATCCATTAACTCAGTTACTGCAAAAAGCTGGAAATTTGCTAAATCTGCTACTCTTTAATGCTTTCTCTGTTTTTTCAAGTTTTCTATTAGCATGCATTTAAAGTTTTTTTTCCTGTTTCAAAAACATTAATATGATTTTTGTAAATGAAAAATACAGTTTTCAGTCAATTCATTTTGTGTTCGTTCTTGTTGACATTTTTCTATCCCCCTCACTCCAATTCTTTTCAATTTGGTTAATCATCGCTTCCATGAAACACAGACTGATTTATATTTTCAGGTGGTCAATATGTTTACTGCCAACCAATTGTCAAAATTCAATCGTATTGCCGGTTTCAATTGCACTGAAGACCCTAATTTAGCAAGTATGGTTGATGTTGTAATCAGAAGGCATCATTGTAACAAACAGAAACTAAATTTGGGTATCAATGATATCGTCCAGTTATAATTACACAATGCAAGTGCTAACTGACAAGAATATGATATAAAACTACGACCTTCGTTTGGGCATCAATAGTTTTCTTTCATTCGGGCATGTGACCTTTTTCGCTTAGTAATTCTAGGGTTAAGTTATGAGCCGCCTAATTGAGAAGGTGCGAGATTAGATTTCCACCACATTTTTAAGATGTGTAAACACTGTCAAGGCTCTCTTGTATGCCATAAATGTTACAGCAGAAGCTCGTCACATATTCTTATAAGTATGTTCCATTGCCATTACGTCACAACACCTTGGACCTTTGGAATTAGATTTTGACTATAACCACAAATCTCATTCTGTTCTCTAATTTGAGCATAGTTACTCAACCTACTATCAAGGCCTTCAAGTTTTTTAGGCAGCCAGGCCCCGCGATGGTTCTGCGAAAGCCCTGTTTTGTCAACTGAAATTCAAACAGAAAACACATATACCTGGAAGTCAATAAGGCCAAGATAAGTAACGAAGGCATCATGTGGGATGACATAGCCTGTTCAATATACTTCCACAAAACGGGTCCATTGTTGCTCCAACAAAGATGCGATACGAGGATATGTCCCAGCTCCACAGAAGGCATGCTTACAGCTGCTTCCTTGAGGCACTTGCTCACTTCAACTGCCCACAGAAGAGGGGTGTCCCTCTGCTCCTGACATACCCTTGTCACCTCCATCACCTGCTGCTGCCACACCCATCCTTCCTCCTTACTACCCATATCACAAATACCCTTTCAAATCAATCTATAAGCACGCTCATCGCACGCAGGGCCCTTCAAATTAATATAGAACAACACCCATCAAAAACAGGCCTCCTCAAATCAATCAATAACCATAACATCACGCGGATGCCCCTTCAAGTCAATATACTGCACCTAATAGACCTTATTGTTGCCTCCTCCTCAACACCCATCTCAGCTGAACCAATTCAAACCAATCTACAACTTAAAAAGATACATTCAAAGATCTGCGGTGCACCCTACTGAATGTCTCGGAACGGTTATAAAATCTCGCCCAAAAGACTTCAAATTAAATTTTGATACGTCATTTTTTTCATTCTGGGATTGTGTAATGAAAAATATGGGCTGCACTGTCCAAAATGTCTCTGAATACAGTATATAGAGACCGTGATCAGAAGAGGAATGTCAGTGATCAAAAGAGGAATGTCGGTTTTGACAAAATGGAAACGAACAGAAATACCTAATCATTTAGATGTCAAGTTGCATGAAAAAGAAGGGCAGATGCCTTTTTCTCCGTTCAATGTTTGGACTGCCGTATACGTGTTCTTCCTATTAAATTTAGTCAAAAAATATATTTATAATTCATAGAAGATTCTATTTGGTTTAGGATCCAAATCATTTGTCACGACTTGCGTGGGATGAGACACCCTCGAAGTCCGTGCAGCCGTTAAGAAATATTTTGACCAAGTCAGGAAACACCATCTTGGATTCTATCTCCCGCGCGTTTAGAACTGATAAACAGATGATATTCTTTTTTTTTGGACTGCTTTATACTAATTCAGTGGTTTTTTTAAAAAAATGACATGATCTTTTTTCTAAATTTATGATAGCGATATATCTAAAGTGTTCAATAGGTAGTAGTTTTTATGTAGATAATAGATGATCTTTTCAAAGTTTATGATAGGGATAAACCTATGGTGTTTCAATGTGTAGTAGTCATCAGATATTGATATAAAAACTACTACACATCGAAACACTTAGCTTTATCCCTATCATAAACTTTGAAAATTGTGATATTTTATTTATATATTTTTATGTTAATTGTAAAATATTATTTTTTATAGTTTGTTTTATTTTTAATTGTAAAATATTTGTAATTTTTAATAGTTTGTTTTAGTTTAAATTAATTATTTTAATTTTATAATAATTTTTCAAGTTGAATTTATTGATCTATATTTTATAAAAAATGGTTTATATAAATCTTTTATAAGAATGGGTAATCTATTTAGTATGTATTGCATTTGGGTGATGTTCATAAAGGTGAAGTATTGGGGTTTTTTTTAAGGTCATACATCCTAATTTTACTCCAACTCAAACATGTTAAATCATAGATTTGTTCCTAAGCTCACTTAACTTGCTACCTCATATGTAAAACCTTCACCAAGTGTTGCGCATTATGAGCCATTCATTAAAGAACTCTTCTAACTCATCCATTAATGGAACTGTTTTTCATAGTGTGTGAAATTGTGATGCTTATAAGGATTTAACTGTGTAGTTTTTGAGTAAAACTCATTGACTCATATTTCATGAGTAATAGTTCACATAAACCCATCTCTCATGAGCATGAATGGTCCACATAACACTCATTGCATCTAGGTGATTCTTAAAGGAGTGAAACTTTGAGACTTCCAAGGAGGTCACCTATAGTGTAACAAATTTTACTCTTACAAATGAATGCTAATGTTCCTTGAGAAAAAAAATTCTAAAATACACTAGGATGAATTAAGTGTTCTTATATTACTAAAGTATTTTTTATTATCCTTTTGCATAAATGAAATTTGTAACTGAACAACAAAATATAAATTTATAATAACAAATATTCAGCTATTACAAACTAGTGAAAATATCTCTCTATGAGAGATGAATTACAAGGTAATTTCAACAAAGCTAAAAAGTGTTAATTTCAAAGAACCTATGATAGTTTTCTGAAATCTTATGCCTTAGACACAAATGTGTCATTCAAACATCCTTGTGTGGCACTATCATCTAGCCTAGATATCAATATAAAATTTATAGTACAACTTAGAATGAGTGTTTGTATGCATAGAATGAAAATAATGAGCTTAAAGGGGATACATAATATTTGAAATAATGAAACTGACGATAATACTAACTATTCAAACACTCAAATGAAAAAATAAGTGATAAAGAGAGGATTCAAAATAATATCACCATATTACACTTCTCTCTTTGTTAGATAAACCTAGACACAAAGAAAGCAAAGAAAAAAATATTTTGGGTGGTTGTTCGAGGGGCTTGTCTCAATCAAACTCTCATTTTGGTATTTTTACCTCCACTATTGGTGTGAATAAATATCTTGTACCTAGTTATTTCACTTGCTAGGGACTTAGGGGACATATTCACATGTTAAGTTTACTTAGGTCCTAAGATTCTTTCTAGAAAGTGATAGATGTCATTAGTTGTTATCTTATCTTTTGACTTGTAACACATGTGACCTAGGTAGTTGTAATAAGTTGTCTCATGTCATAAGATTAAGACACTTGTCATAATCTTATGGCATCTTGTATCTCACCTTGGCTATATAACCAAGGGGTCTCTACTACATTGTACACACAACTCCATTGACTCTTTTTGTATTTATTGATAGGAATACAGTTTATTCTTGTCATATTGATCTTCTAGTATTTTGTGCTTTCCATAAGCCTTTCAATCTTGGGTAGTTATCTCCATAGCCAAATTTTACATGGTATCAGAGCAAGTTGGGTGCCTTTGGTTAGTCCTTTGGGAGATCTTAAGTGCAAATATTGTATTTTCTTGAAGCATTGAGTATGCTCTTCTCTTGCATCTTTGGATGCTCTAGAGAATTAGAAAGGTGTGATAGAAATACTAGATTTTGGGGGTTTCCATTTTTGGCTTTATATTGTAGTTACATTTTGGGAGCTTGTTGTATCAGATCTAAGCTCATAATTGCATCCAGAGTGTATGAGAAAGTTAAATTTTCCTTTTGTTTCATCTCAGTTGAACATTGGAGGCCAAATCTGCAAGGGTTTGAAGTTGGGTGTTGGTTGCTAGATCCAAAAGGTAGCCATATTTTCGGAGCAGTTTGGGTCAAAACAGACCCTGCCATCATGTCCAGGAGGCACAAAAACCTAAAGATCAATTACCAAATTGTCAATTTTTGACATTGTAAGTTGGAGGTTGAGGCAAAAAAAAATTTCCCAAGCAGGTCGTACAGCCCCCCCAAGTTGAAATTATTTTCGCAATAAAATATTTGCAAAAATATTTTCTATGACTTCATCAAAATTTTGGGGCAAAATTTTATTATAGGGAAAATTTGGCAAAATATATTTTATCAGGGGTTTATTTGTTTGTCTGGAGGCATTTATTTTTCACAGCCCTATACACTGTGTTGTCAGCTTTGCTAAGTTGACCCCATGGGTCACTTCATTGACTGGCCTAAGTTTTTTTTCCAGTCGACAGAGATTTTATTGCTTCGACCATTATTTTCCAAATCTTACATCCACAATAGCCAAGATTTGAATGATATTACAAAATAAATGTGAAAATGCTCTAAAATGAAAGTGTGATTAGTAGTGGTATAGAAAATAATAATTGCACTATGATAGCACCTAAAATTTTCTATTAAAAGAAAAATGAAAAAAATAAGAGGAAGAGAACAATAATACTAGAGCAAAATTGCCTAAAATTTCTTCCAAAACCTCCAATAGGAAAGTTTTTATCTCAATGTTAATGGTCTTCACAATCCCACTAAGGTGATTTAGTCTGATTCCTTGTCACTTTCCAGTGATATTCCCTTAGAAGGGAGTGTTAGTCCAACATTCATCTTTAGAGACCCTAGTGTTCCTCCCATGTCGAAAGTGATATTAATTTCCTCAAATAATCAATCAGAGGGTTATGTGCCTTGCAACTATGTATCAGATGATAAATCCAAAGGTTATTATCCATTTTGGGATAGATATGAACAAATGAGAGATGAACAAGAATCTATAGGGTATACCCCATTAAGTTATGTGTCAGAGAGTGAATCTGGGGGATACTCTCCACTTGACTATCTGAATAGTCAATCTATGTAATCAGAAGGATTTTGAGATCCTCAAAATTAATAAAATCATATGTTTATCAAAAGCTTGTGCTCAAATCTTATGTGAAAATTTCTTTTATGTGCAAATGAATGCTCATTTAAATATCATCCATAAGATAGTAAGAACATGATTGAATCTAACATGATGAACCTTTAGGTATAACCCTTTTCTTGCAAACATGGTGAGAACTAGGACCAATCTTGGAGGGAGTCATGAAGTTGGACAAGGTCTGGTGGGTGATTAAGCTAAAATGGATCAAATTTTGGCTATCATTCATGAAACCAATGCAAGGTTGGGGAATCTTGTGTAGGAATTAAGGGAAAAAGATATAGAAGATCAGGAAGTTCTAATTAATGAGGATGAGGGAGAAAAATCCCATGAACATAAGAAAGAGAAATCACCTTCTCTATCTGAGGGAACTAATAGGAAGTGTATGGCCACTGAACTTTCTAGGGACATGAGGAAAATAACACCACCCAAATTTGAAGGTAGCACCAGTGGGGAAGAAGCTGAGGCATGGTTGATCCAGATGGAGAAATATTTTGAGATCTAAAATTATTATGAGGTCACGAAAGTAGCATGGGGACCTTATCAGTTAGCTGGAGAAGCCTCTAATTGGTGGATGAACAAGAAAATGGAACTCGATCTCAGTTCTCTGAAACTTACATGGAATGAGTTTGTGGAAATATTTCAGAAAAGATGGTTACCTCAACTCTTTTTTGAATAGAAACTCACTAACTTCCAAAATTTGAGACAGGAAGAGATGTCAGTAAATGAGTATTGGGAGAATTTTACCCGTCTATTACATTATGTACCAATGTATCAGAAGGATGAACGATTTCACATAAGGAAATTCATCATGGGGCTTAATAGTCAGAATGGGGGTGAGGTAGATGTTCATGGTCCAACCACTATGGATTTAGTGTATGAGAAGGTTGTTTAGCAAGATCAGAAGCTTAAATCCATCTCCATCCGCTAAGAGAATAGCAACCATAAGAAGTTCAGGATCTCAAGTTAAATCAACTCCAAGGAGGTTTGAAGGGGTGCAATATTTTCAAAAGCAAGGGGATAAGAAATTTTGAAATAATGGGAGAGAATTAAGGAAGGAACGTAGAAGGAATAATTCCAATGGCGGCAATGTAAACAATGTTGGAAGTAATGCTAGTAAGCCTAGTGAACCTACAAGGAAGAAAGAACTAGTAACGAGATGTTTCACATGTGGAGGAGACCACTATGCATTGATTGTTCCAATCAGTCTTTTGAGTCTCAATCTTATGGAAATCCACTTCCTTCCCAGCAAGTGACGTTCCAACAAAAGATTCATGTTGCTTTTGATGATTGTCAATCAAAGTATCAAGTTACTCCAGTAGAGACTCTAGGTATTGTGTTTGGCTTACCCATTTCCATACTTATAGATACTAGAGCTATTGAAAATTTTGTTTCACCTAGAATAGCAAAGCAAATAACTAGGAAAGTTGGTTACATGGAAAAGTCATGGGTTGTAGAATATGCAAACTAGACAAGAGCAACAGTGGAACAATGTGTGTTTAAAGCTAGGATTGAGCTACCTTGTTTTTCTATAGAGGTAAACCTATATGTAGTGCCCTTAGGATCCTATGATGTTATCCTAGGAATGAACTAGCTTTGGAAGCATAAGGCCAAGGTAGATTGTCATGCCAAAACTATAGAGTGCTTGGATGATTTAGGTAACCAAGTGATGTTGCAAGGGATAACTAGGGAAGTCAAGTTACGTCAAATTTTTGATATGCAACTGCTTACGGATAAGAAGAAAGGATGTAAGTTTTTTGTAGTAAAGATGGAAAAGCTTGAAGAATATGGGGAAATAGATTCACAAGATGTTATGGTCAACTATGGATCATAAGATTAACAAGGGGTGGAAGAAGGTGAAATGATGGAAATAGGAGAGACAGATGTGAAAAGATATCCAATCCTATGAAAATTTGCAGATGTGTTTCTAGAAGAATTACTTGGACTACCACCAAAAAGGATTTTCAATTTCTCTATTGAGATAGTGCCAAGATCAGGACATGTTTCCAAAGTGCCTTATCGAATGACAACAACTAAGTTAATGGAGCTTAAGGCACAACTGGATGATTGTTATCTAAGGGATTGATAAGACCAAGTGTATCACCCTGGGGAGCACCAACAATCTTTGTGAAGAAGAAAGATGGTACATTGTGGTTGTGTATAGATTATTGGATGCTTAATAAAGCTACGGTAAAGAACAAGTATCCATTACGACGCATTGATGACCTTTTCAATCAAATGCGAGGAGCTAATATGTTTTCCAAGATTGATTTATGATATGGATACCACCAGCTAAGAATCAAAGATGAAGACATCTTCAAGACTGCTTTTAGAACAAGGTACATGCATTATGAGTTTACAGTCCTACCATTTAGACTAACTAATGTGCCACCAGCATTTATGAATTTAATGAACAGTGTGTTTAGGGATTTCCTAGATAAGTTTGCTTTAGTTTTCCTTGATGATATCCTAATCTACTCAAAGAATGAGGAGCAACATTACAAGCATTTGGAGATAGTTCTATAACGACTGAGAGAACACAAGTTGTATGGAAAGCTCTCTAAATGTACTTTCTACTAGAAGGTACAATACCTTGGACATGTGATATCAGTTGAAGGTATCTCAGTTGATCCAACCAAGATCAAAGCAGTGCTAGAATGGTCAGTACCTAAAAATGTTTCTGAAGTCAGAAGTTTTATGGGTTTGGCGGGATATTATAGGAAATTTGTTGCAAACCTCTCCAGAATTGCTTTTGCAATTACTTATTTGCAGAGGAAAGGGAAGAAGTTTGAGTGGAAAGAAAAATGCCAAGCAACATTTGATCTACTTAAACAGAAGTTAACTACTGCTCCAATTTTGAAAGTACTAGATCCTGATGGTGACTTCACTAGAAGGGTTAGGTGGAGTTTTAATGCAAGAAGGGCAAGTAATTGCTTATGAATCAAGGAAGTTGAAACCCTATGAGAAAAATTATGCATCACATGATTTAGAGTTAGTAGTGGTGGTTCATGCATTGCAAATGTAGAGGCATTACTTGTTAGGGAAGCCCTTTGAGATGAAAACCGATCATCTCATGTTGAAGTATCTATTCACTCAGCCTAATCTAAATGCATGACAAAGAAGATGGTTGGAGTTGATAGCTAATTATGACTTCAATATCAGTTACATCAAGGGAAAATAAAATCAGGTAGTTGATGCCTTAAGTCGTAGAAGACATATTGCCTCAATAGTGACAATCCAAACTGACTTTAAAGGCCAAGTATTACAGAAATGTTAGGGGGGTGAGTACGATTTGCAAGTTAAGTAAGAACTTGCAAATAATCCACAGGATGCAAGTTATGAAGGATCTCATTTCAAACCCAATGGATTGCTTAGGTATAAGGGAAGGATGTATGTGCTTGAATCTAAAGAGTTAAGAAATCTTGTATGGAAAAAGTTCATGAAGCAACATGCTCAGAACATTCTGGTGTGCCAAAAATGTTGGCAGATGTGAATCCATTATACTTTTGGAAAGGGATGAAAGGAGACGTTGCTAGATTTGTGGCTAAATGCTTGGAATGTCAAAGGGTGAAAGTGGAACATAATCATCTTGTAGGATTACTATATCCACATGATATTCTAGAGAGTAAGTGGCAAGTCATTAGTGTGGACTTTGTGCAAGGATTTCCTATGTCAAGGAATAAGCACAACATCATTTTAGTAGTTGTTGACAAGCTTACCAAGGTAGCACATTTCATACCTGAGAATTTAACTGATGGAGCTCATGTCATAGCTTGGAAATTCATGCAAGAGGTGTTCACACTACATGGAATTTCAAAGAAGATTAACTTGGATAGGGATGCACAAGTGACCTCAAGGTTTTGGCAAACCTTATTTTATGCATTAGGGACTCAACTAAATATAACTTTAGCATATCATCCAGAAGCAGATGGACAAACAAAAAGGGTGAATCAAGTACTTGAAGACCTACTAAGAATGTATTGCATGGATCAACAATACAAGTGGGAAGATTACTTGCCTTTAGTGGAATTCGCTTATAATAACTCCTACCATTCTACAATAAAGATGGCCCATTTCAAAGCATTATATGGATGAAAGAGTCGAACCCTGATAAGTTGGGATAAACTTGAAGATAGGGTGAGTCTTGGGCCTAAGATGTTAGCTGAAATGGAAGAACAAGTTAAGGTTATCAAGCAAAGGCTAGCTAAAGCCAATGATAGGCATAAAAGCTATGCAGATGCAAAGAGAGTACCCAAGAGTTTTGCAATAGGTGATAAGGTGTTGTTAAGAGTAAAACCACATAAGAGTTCTATCAAGTTTGGAAAGTCATCCAAACTAGCTTCTCACTATGTAGGTCCTCTTGATATTCTAGAGGAAGCGAATCCTATAGCTTACCGAATTGCATTGCCACCAGCTATTTCTTGGATGCATAACGTCTTTCACATTTCTTACCTAAAGAATTATATACCAGGAGATAATCATATAATTGATTGGAATGCTTTACATGTACAGGACCTCAGAGTGGAAACAATCAAGCCTATCAAGGTGCTCAGAACACATAAGCTTCGCTTGCATAATAGGGAGGTTCTGCAGTACAAAGTCTAGAGGGACCAGTATGCAAAAGATTTTGTCACTTGGGAAGACTATGTTGAAATAGATCAAAAGTTTCCACATGATTTACGTGCTTTTGAAAATGCTTGAAAATAATGTTTTATTTGCTTTAATAAGTTTATGCTTACTATATAAAATCATCGGGGACAATTATTCACAAGGGGGGGTATGTGACACCCCATTGTGCGTTTACCTATTTACTATTACTATGCTAGGGTAAATATTGCATATGTGAATGTATTTGGAATTTTTATTATGAGATTGTACTTTGTTTATCAGAAAAGTATGAATGAATTTTTATTTCATTTGATGTTAATAGAATGGAAAATTGGAATGTGTGGTTATTGAATTGATATTCTAACTATGAAAAGTATAATGTAAATGTTTGTTTTGATGAATAGTTGACTACTATGAAAATGTGTTAAGTTGGATGCGGGTTCAGAACCAATACTCTAGAAGCGAGGGGAAGTATCACTCAAGAGAAGAACTTGGTGAAGTAACCAGTAATGAAACCTAATTGAGCTTATACATACACACTCACTAATAGAATGGTTGAGTCAATTCATAGTGTTTTGGAATTGGTAAGTTATCCTTTAGCATGATGTGTTTGCAATAGGAAGGAGCTTGATTTCTATTAGGAGCATTCTTGGTTATGTTTAGTGCTTGGTGCATGTGAGTACTTCTTTACATTACTATGTTTGATTTATGAGATGTACATACATTGAATGTATATATGTATGCATATGCATGCCAACGATAATCTATACACATGAAGGAACAGGCACATGAGAGTACATACGTAGACGTACATGTGCACGTTTATGGACAGGTTGCTTATGGGCATGGAGATATTGAGAGGACAATGTGACAAGGATATATATATATATATATATATATAATCACACATATATATATGTATCAATAAGATAGTAATTGTTTATGTATGTGGTTTTGTAATCAAATGTATGTATGTATATATATAGAGATATAGATATATTCATATATACATATGTATACATGTATTGATATACACGTATGCAATGACCATAAAAATGTCCATACATATATGTTGACATATGTATACCTACGTATACATGCATATAAGTATATATATATATATATATATATGCAAATGATATAGTATATATGTTAACTTGATCTTATTCATTTGAATATCAAATGTATACATATTTATTTGCCAATAATATATATATATATATAAATGTATATGTATGTATATATATTTATATATATTAGGAAAGTATTAAAGACTGATTCATATAATATGCTTTGGTTGATGAAATGAAACATATATCACAATATTTGATAGCGCACTATTGAATATTGAGTCACATATATCATTCAAGATAAAGTGCAAAGTAATTCATTCGAATAAATTCTACTGTAAATGATAATGAAATTGAACTAAAGTGCAACATATAACATGAAGGGAAATGTACCAAGTCAAACTACAAATATAAATGATAAAAGGTCAAACTAATGTTATGTGTCGATAGGCATACCTTGACTAAGTCGACTAAGTATGTGCAGCCTGAATAAGATTGACCATTCCACTATTTAACTGTGGGCTTTAGAATAGCGAATGTGTTGCAAACTCAACGCCATATTATGAATTATCTAATTACATTAGAAGTTTATCATGCTTGGAAACCGATTTGTTGTATAAAGCATGTGCTTTATGAACTTTTAAAACCTGCTATGGCAATCATATAGTCGACCTGTTGTATAATTCTGAGGACTAATTTAATAAGAATTTGCCACCTTTCTTCTGTTGAGCTGAGTTGAGTGAATATGATTGAGAAGTGGCATATAATGAACCTTGGTTTTAGCCTTCTGAAGCTGATTTTTGAGTATAAATACAAGGTGAACTCGCCTCATTTTCAACACTATTTATTTTGCAATATCACTCTGCTTCATTTCTATTGTAGTTTCCATTGAGTGTTTCTTAGTTGTTGAGAGTTTTGTGAGGGTAATTTAGTGGAGATATTTAAGAGATGTTGATTGTTAAGTTGATACTAAGAGAAGGCCAAGCTAGGAATTCCAAGAGTCGATTGGTTTAAGTGCATTGATAGGCGTGGAATTCTATTCTTATTTTTTTAGTCTTTAAATATGAAAGATTGTTTGCTTTGTATGTTGTTTGAAGCACTAATTGCTTGGAATGAGTAATAGTCTATTTGCTTATAAAGAGGAAAGGTCTTGTTGATTTGATTTCCATATAAGTGTTTGTGTTTACTCCATAGCAAGGAGTATTTGATTGATGTCTATAGTATTATATACTAGGAATGATGAATTGGTAATAGCTTGTAAAGTTATTGTGTGGACTTTAGAAGCTTAGGAGCTAAACCTAGGCTTAGGTTATCCATTGAAGGGGGGGTAACTTATGCTTTGTTTATGATATTTGGTAGAGGTGTCATTGGGATTTTGAAAAGGGAATAGGTCAAATTGAAGGTTTACCTATGCATAGATATAATGGTCTAAAGTAGAACAAGCTAGGGTATTGTATGTGAATAGGATGACTATCACTCGAAGTACTGAGTGAGAATACTTTGGACAAAGTAGTTTGTTTGCCTCTGGCTCCACTTTCAATTCACAGTGTTCCTTTTAATGTATGCTAGATCAGGAATGTAAGGACTACAAGTTCTAGTTATGTAGGGCACAACACTAAGCTCATTAAGGTTAAGTTACAAGGTTTCTTCACCAATCTCTTCATCGAAGGGTAGGTCCATCTATCCAATGATAGATGTGCGGGGGACCGCAAATGATTCCATGGTTTGCGGAAAAGCGCTTGAGTGATGCTTCTCCTCCTCAGCTGGCGATCGAGTTCTGAAGAAGAAGATTCCTAGACCATCAGTATCTATTGCTTTGAAGCTCAGTTGAGCTATGTATATAATCGTTGATAATCTTGGAATTATTGTAATAATATGGTTATTGTATTGAAAATGAAATCAATGAATAGAATTTGTTATGTCATTTATGTTCATTCTTTCTCTCTTTAGAAAAGAATTTTTTTATTGCAATGGTTTGAAACATAGTTTTATTTACTTGAAAGTGAAAACATAGAAAATTTACTTGAATGAACAATTGGCATGTCACATTGTAGCTCTTTGGATCATATGCTCTTGCACAGTGTTAGTAAAATAGCTTTGTGTCAATGGACTAAAACCTCATTATATTAATGCTGAAATTGAAATATTTAAACTATGAAAGCTTGAAATTACACAAGCGAACCTTGAATGTAGCACCATCCCTAACAACGACACCAAAAATGTAAGGCCTCTACTAATGCTCAATTAACTTGGTGCTAAACACATAATTTAAAGGAGGAGTTCCTAGCTGAATAGTTCACTAAACCCTTGTAAAAGCTTCATTTAATTATCAACCAAGGCTTCATAAGCTTTTGATGATGTTGGCACTATATGTGCATTCATGAACTTTATACGGCCTATATTAGTGAGTATAGGTGGTTTACACATATACAAGAAAATAGTAAAGGTTATAATTTAAGTAAATAAAGTGTTAACTTGCAAGACAAGGGAAATAACTTAATTTGCTACTGATGCTATAGGTACCTTCAGCTTAGCATTGTAACTATTAACTGCTAAACTTGAACTATGTAATTCACTAACACTATTGACTCTTCTAACTACTTGACCTCTTCAAAGAATGACTCAAAGACACATTACAAAGCATAATTCATGATACAAGATATCATTCATATGCATGTAATTGAGAATATGTATGAAATGAATGCAACAATGTAAACATCTAATTAACAACATAAATCAAGGTGAGTGATCAGTACCTCGAGTGACCTTTGCTCGAGTTTTTGTACCCATAGGAGAAACCAATATATGTGCTACTTGAATCAACTAATCATAACAGTAAATTGGAACATCTTTATTGCATATAATTGAACTTTATAATCTAACAAGAATCTTCATAGATTTCCCATTCATGAGCGCATAATAGAAAACTAAGAATGAAGTATTGTCTATGAAACAAAACTATAACTATCAAAACATATATCTTCTAACTAGATCTGCTCCTCACCCATCGATCCAACTATATAGGCTCAAGAGGAGTTTATTTGAATAAGGACTAAAAATAAAAATTAAATGCAGATTTTCATTCTCCTTCAAAATAGAGAGACAAAGTATTTGCAATTGAAACTATAACTAAAAAAGATAGAAGAAGACAAATAGGATTGACACTCTTCCCTAATGGTTTGATAGAGTTGTGCTCTGTGAGAACAACCATGTTAGCTTCCTTACCAATATAGACTTCTTCTTCATCTTGTCATCTTATTGGATGATCTGATGACTCACTATTGACCACTTCAATGATCACCTTCATTATTTCTTGGAACTATCACGTTCTCAGCATTATGGACTTTCCCCTGCAATCTGCCTAAAATCCTTTGGCTACAGGTTGTTCAATCTAGTTGTTGCAAGTTGCAATTCGTTTGGCTGCAAGAGGTTAGTTTCATATAAATTATACACATTCTTAATCAACCATGAATTAAAAAAAAAATCATATTAAATTTCATAAATATTCACACATTTATCCATGCAAGTTCATCATCATATCATAATTATATTTCCACATGGTGAAGTTTGGTTCAGGATGCATAAAAGACATAAAAGATATATAAGTTTCATGATTTTCGATGAGATAAGTAGCTTGAAATTTTAAAAAGACATAAACTAAAAGGAAGAAAACTAGCTCTTTCCTACGCCCATCACCTAACATTCTGAATTGTTCTAGGTTACATTGTACCGACGACTTATTAAGAGCTCTAAGTGCGAAAAAGTGGAAAAATTTGATGAGATCTTTCTCAGAAAGCATGGCACCTACAACCATTCCATCTAAAGGCATAGGGTCACGTAGGGTCCCTCTATAATACCCTATCTCATTTTTTCATAACTCCAATCTATGTGCCCACGGTGACAAGTTTTTAGTTGATGGAAAAACATCAAATGCATTGAAGAGAAAGTTGCAAGGTGGCGTAATTTTCATTTTGTTTATCATGCGGTCAAAATTATAGTTCCAACACATCCGACTGGGTAGGTTTATGTTAGGAAAGGTCATGTTTCACACCCTAGCATGCCGAAACGTTCTAGACTACATTATAGTAATGATTTCTCTCAAGAGACCAAAGTGCAAAAATTAGAAAACTTTGATGAGCTCTTTTTTAAAAACTATGGAATTTAGAAATATTTTTTATAAAGGTATAGGATCATGTAAGGCCCCTCCACAATAACCTCTCTCAATTTTTTATATCTCCAATCCATTTTCCCGTGGTGACAGGTTTTTAGTTGATGGAAAAAGCATCAAATGCATGCAGTCGAAAGTTGCAAGGTAGCATAATTTTCATTATGTTCATTGTGTGAGAAAACTGATAGTTCCAAAATGTCTAGGTTTGTGGTTTTATGATAGGAAAGGACCTGTTTTACACCCCAACATGCTAGATCGTTCCAAGCTATAGTGTATCGACGACTTCTTAAGAGCTCTAAGTGTGAAAAAGTGGAAAACTTTGACGAGCTCTTTCTCAAAAGCCATGGCACTTAAAACCATTTTTATGAAGATACAAGGTCATGTAGGGTCCCTCTATAATAACCTCTCTTAGTTTTTCATATCTCCAATCCATTTTCCTGTTGTGACAAGTTTTCAGTTGATGCAAAAATTGTTAAATGCATTGAAGATAAAGTTGCAAGGTGGCATAATTTTTGTTATGTTCATCATGCAACCAAACCAATAGTGCCAAAATGTTCGAGTGGGTAGGTTTATGCTAGGCAAGGTCTTGTTTCACAACCCAACATGCCAGAATGTTCCAGGCTACATTGTACCATCGATTTCTCTTAAGAGACCAGAGTGCGAAAAAGTGGCAAACTTTGATGAACTCTTTCTCAGAAACTGTGACACTTAGAAATGTTTCATCTAAATTTAAAAGAACATGCAGGATTCCTCTACAATGACCTCTCTTATTTTTTCATATCTCCAATCCATTTTCCTATGGTGACGAGTTTTCAGTTGATGGAAAAAACAACAAATGCATTGAAGAGAAAGTTGCAAGGTGGGGTAATTTTTTTCTATTCATTGTGCAACCAAACTAACAGTTCCAACACATCCGGGTGGGTAGATTTATATTAGGCAAGGTCCTTTTTTGCACCCTAGCATGCCAGAACGTTCTAGGCTACATTGTACCAACGATTTCTCTTAAGAGACTAAAGTGCGAAAAAGTGGCAAACTTTGATGATCTATTTATTAGAAATTGTGGCACTTAAAACCATTCTATCTAAAGGTATAGGATCATTTAGGGTCCCTGTACAATACCATCTCTCATATTTTCATATCTCCAATCGATTTGTCTGTGGTGACAAGATTTCACATGTAAAAAGTGTCAGATGTATGCAATCTAAAGTTGCAAGGTGACATAATTTTTTCTTTGTACATTGTGTGACTAAACTGAAAGTTCCAACATGTTTGAGTGGGTATTTTTATGCTAGGAAAGGTCCTATTTCACACCCCAACATGTTGAATCATTCCAAGCTACATTCTATCGATGACTTCTTAATAGCTCTAAGTGTGAAAAAATGGAAAACTTTGACAAGTTTTGTCTCAAAAATCATGGCACTTACAACCATTCCACCTAAAGGTATAGGGTTACATATGGTCCTTCTATAGTAACCTCTCTTATTTTTTCATTTCTCTAATCCATTTTTCCGTGGTGACAAGTTTTTAGTTGATGGAAAAAGCATCAAATGCATTGAAGAGAAAGTTGCAAGGTGGTGTAATTTTTGTTTTATTTTTCGTGCAACCAAATTGACAGTTCCAAAATGTCTGGGTGGGTAGGTTTATGATGGGAAAGGTCTTGTTATACACCCTAACATGATGAAAAATTCTAGTTTACATTGTACTAGTGATTTCTCTTAAGAGACCAAAGTGTGAAAATGTGGTAAAATTTGACAAACACTTTCTTGAAAATTGTGACACTTAGAAATACTTTTTCTGAAGGTATAGGATCATGTAGGGTCCCTCTACAATAACGTCTCTTAGTTTTTCATATCTCCAATCCATTTTTCTGTGGTGAAAGTTTTTTAGTTGCCCCAAAAACTGTCATATGCATGTAGTGTAAAGTTGCAAGTGTAGACATGTAAATTATACTAATTGATCTCATGCACCTGATCATGGTTCACTAACATCAGTTCTGCCTAAATCATCTCTCTACTAACCATTTAATCGAATAATCTTTATTTGATTAAATTCATCATATTTCATCTTTTAATTAAATAAATCCACTTTATTTGATTAAATCGTTATCTTCTATTAATTAAATAAATCATTTTGTTTAATTAATCTTAATGTTCCTCTTTTAATTAAAAAAATCACTTTATTTGATTAAATCATATTTTATCTCCTTTAAATTAAATAAACTAACCTTTGTTTGATTTAAGTCTAACATCATCCCTCTTTAATTAAATAAATCAAACTTTATTTAATTAAATCTAATATTCATATTCCTCTCAATTTTATTTAAATAAATCCAAAAATTTAAGTCAAAATGTCAAATCAAACTAATCTCCATCTAAGTTAATTAAAACCTGATTAACTCTAACTCTAATCCATCAAATCCTCTATATTTTGCAACTTGCACAAGTAAATCAATTTAATTGATTTATAAATTCTTCTATTTTCATTAAAAAAGGCATCAAGTTGGAATATTCCCTCATTTCGAAATCTCCCTCCCAAAAGGTCTTGTCCTCCAACATGGCATTAAAGCCTCTTACAAGTCATTTTTCTTGAGCCAAATGGCATTAACTCCTCTTCCACATCTTCCTCCACAAGCCATCTTTCAAATTTCAAATTTCTACCTAATTGCATTTATTTGCACATTGATCAAAATGTGTTCCACCTCTCTCCACTAGCATGTTGACAAGTGGCACAATTCCATTGGCTTATGTTTAGTCCCACATCCTTCATATTTTTCATTTCTCCATCCTTCTTTCCTATAAATGGAGAGCTCTTCTACTAATTTTGGATCCACAACTTTATGCAAAGTCATTGTCTACAGATTTTATGTAAGTTTATCCATTGTTCATCAAGGTTTTCATAACATTTCATCACCATAGCTAGGTTATTGAGAATTTTCATCAAGGATCAATCATTTATCATCAAGCTTGAGTAGGAATTGGGAAAGAGCTTCTTTCCACATCAAAGAAGCACCAATTCCCCCATGGGATGTTGGGTTTGAGCACTTGAATAGGATTTAAATATCTTTCATTTGGTTTCTTTTTTTTGTTTCTTATTCATTGTGTTTTGAATGAATCTCATGGGGAATGCTAGTTTAAATTTGTTTATTGAATAACATTGAGTTGTTTGTCCATGTTTGAGCAGGTCTAGATCTACCATTCACATTTTGGCACTAGAATCTCATCAAATTCCCGTTTATGAGAATTACCAAGAACCCCAAGTGAAACCACCACATTTTTATTGACTAACATTGAGTTATTTTTCCATGTTTGAGCAGGTCTCGATCTACCATTCACATTTTGTCACTAAAATTCTCGTTCATGAAGAAGTTGGTAAATGAGAATCTCATCAAAATTCTCATTTATGAGAATTACCAAGAACCCCAAGTGAAACCACCATGGTACAATGAAAATCACCTTTTCAATTTTTATAAAATCAAGGGACACACGACGACCAGTTGCATGAGGCTGAAAAATATAATCCAAGACCTCATTGATTACAAGATCATAAACGTTGAACAACCAGCCAGAAATAAAGACCTTAAAATATACACAAATCCAATGTCGGATCATAACAAAGGGAACAACCATGGAAAGACAAAGTACGGCAATGTAAACCATGTGTATGATCATGTTGTCACATCACTAAACGAATGGGTCACTGTTGTTAACATCAAAGGAGCCAAAGCTGATTGTGGAGTCACCACATGTGGTGGAAAAGTTATGATTGTTGGATCATCACAACCACCTAGGGCATCCACCTCAAATCCAAAATCCATTCCCAATGGCTACAATGTCTTGGACCGGCTGAAAAGAACCTTCGCTCAGATCTCCATCATGGAGTTGCTGAAGATCTCGCCTGCACATAGAAAAATCCTAGAGGAAGCATTGGCTTCATCCACTGTCTTCGTAGATCTTGATGCTGACCAATTCCAAGCTATGGTCGGACACATCACCACCCCAAATCTCCTAACATTTTCTAATCAGGATTTTCCCACCCAACCATCTCATAACTGCACACTCCATCTAGAAGTCCTGGTTCATAAAAATAAAGTCAAAAGGGTCTTGGTGGATGGGGATGCAGGTCTAAATATTTGTTCACTCAAACTAATAAATAATCTGGGATTCTCCGAGGATGCCATTGAAAAGGGTAAGGGTATCACAATCAAAGCATATGATTATTAGGAAATAGTGTCTCAAGGCACTATTCAACTCCCTATTCAAGTAGGGCCAGCCATTATGAAAACCACATGCCAGGTCCTTGACCTTGACTTACTTTATAACATCCTCCTGAGGCATCTGTGGATCCATGGGATGCAGACTATCACATCCACCTTCCATTAGTGCATCAAATTCCCCTATCAAAACCAAGAGGTCATAGTCCATGGTGATCCCGAGCCCTTTTATTATTGCAAGAACCTAGAAGCAAAGTACTATAAAATCCCTCAAGTCCCAAAGAATGATGAAGGCCCTTCAACCCCATATGTAGATCCAACTACTTTAGCCTCCACTTCTGAGACAAAGACACCCGCCATTCTTGACATCTCTGAAATCAAATTCATTATCCAAGACAATGGGTGTGGGGATTACAGAATGAAGAAAAACGCTTTCATAATAGGAGAGTTACCTCAATCTCCTAGGTCTCATGGGAAGCCCCAACCGATTGAAACATCATCCCAAACCTTCAAAGTAGATCCCTCCAGATTCAGATATTGGGGGACCTAAGTTAGGAAGTGGTAGATAAAAAGACATATCAAGTTTGCTATACCAAGATGAAAGGCCCATGCCTGATCTTCCCATGCATGATAGCAATAAAGGACTACAAATGATGCTTGGTATGGGCTATAACAAAAACAAGAAACTTGGGTAGAATGAAAATGGTCTCCTAGTACCTCTCATTCCTGAGAAGCGTATGAGAAATCTTGGCCTTAGATGTACCCCTCTAAAGGTAACCATACTTGGCAAAAGTTCCCTGGTTAGAAAGGTCAAAACTCCCTCTCAGTTATCAACATCCGCTCTTCAGTTACCAGTATCCATAGGTTGAGTCAGATAACTTTACCATTGACATAACCGATGTATGCAGTGATGAGGATCCCATAACTGACTTACCCATGCTATTCAAGGATTCCTCCCTTCTCATGATTAGTACCCTATCTTTTGAGTCAAACAACCAAACCCATGAGATAAACTTAGTCTATCCCCAACTCATCGATTAAGACCAACGAGGACCGCCAATTTTAGACACATTCGAAAATGATGAGGCACTCTCAGAATTCATGGGATTGTGGGATACTATACCATGCGAAGATCACAAAGTTGGGTTCAACATCGTGTTAGACATGCACACCTACTATGGGGAAACAATTGAATCCCTCAGTCGCAAAAGTGAAAATTTGAGAATAATCTCTAGGTCTTTGCGTGAAAACCACACTGTGGCATTCTCTGACCGAAAATAATATAAATAAAGGACACATCCAATGGTGAAAACCTCTATGAGGTGTCAAAGGATGAGGGATTCAATCTTCCCCTTAGTGCCATTCATCAGGAGAAGTCAGCGGTCTTAGCAGAGAAGTGCAATCCGGTCAACCTGGGGACAAAAGAAATGCCACATATCACCTTCTATGCAAAATAACTCTTGACAGAAGAACAAGAACTCCTAGCTACATTCTTGAGAGAAAGATAAACTTTGCATGGACCTATGTCAATATGCCTGACCTTGATCTAGAAGTTGTGGTTCACCACCTGGCTGTATATCCTAAAGCAAATCCAATGAGACAAAAGCTAAGGAAGATGCATCCCCAGATAGCATTGTTGGTCAAGATGGAATTACAAAAGCTCTTAGATGCCAATTTCATACAACCGATTGATTATCCAAAATGGGTCTCAAATCTTGTACCGGTTTCAAAACCCTTTGGAGGCATCTGCATTTGCAATGACTTCAGAGATTTGAACAAAGCATGTCCCAAGGATGATTTCCCTCTCCCAAACATTGATATGATTGTGGATATGACGACAGGACATGAAATTCTATCACTAATGGATGGATTCTCAGGGTACAATAAGATCATGATAGCTAAAGATGACTAGCACAAAACAACTTTCACTTGTCCATGGGGGACATATTGCTGGAATATGATTCCATTCGGGTTGAAAAATGTAGGAGCTACCTATCAAAGGGCCATGACACTAATCTTTCATGATATGATTCACAAAATTGTGGAAGGTTGTGTGGATGACATATTGGCCAAGTCAAAGAAACGTCAAGATCACATAGCAGCATTAGGCTCCATCTTTGACAAGCTAGAAGAATACAAAGTTAGACTCAATCCAAAAAAGTGTGTCTACGGAGTACAGTTAGGAAAGCTCCTTGGGTATATTGTGTCTATGAGAGGAATTGAGATAGATCCTACCAAGGTCAAGGAAATTCTCAAAATGGAGGCACCAAAGACTTTGAAACAACTAAGGGGTTTGCAGGGAAGACTCCAGTCCATCCATCGATTCATAGCGCAACTAACAGACAAGGCTATCCCATATTCTCATCTACTCCACAAGGGGGTAGCATACAAATGGGATGAGAAATGTGATCAGACTTTCAACAAAATTAAGGAGTACTTGCTCACACTGCCAGTTCTCATGCCACCGATTTCAGGCAAACCCTTGATCCTGTATATATTGGCAACAACAGTGGCTCTTGGCGCTCTCTTAGCATAACATGATGAAAATGGGAAAGAGAGAGCTATTTATTACATCAACCGAACTATGGTGGGACATGAGCTAAATTACACATCCATTGAGAAAGCTTGCTTGGTAGTCATGTTCGCAACACAAAAATTCAGACACTATATGCTAGCACATCAGATAAAACTTAGTGCAAAGATAGACCCTCTCAAGTATCTGCTTTCTAAAGCAATGCTCACAGGGTAAACAACTAAATGGGTTATGATCCTGATAGAAGACGACATTGAGTATGTGGAACGCAAGGCCATTAAAGGACAAGCAATTATAGATTAGCTGGCAGAAGCATCAACATATTTAGAGAATCCACTTGTATCAGAGTTCCCCAATGAATCCATATTTAACTTAAGTATAGAAGATCACTAGAAAATTTACTTTGATGGATCCTACACACAACACGGGTAAGGAGTCAGAGTCTTCTTCATCACACCACAAGGGGATTGCATACCTAAATCATATAAGCTGTCATTTTCATGCACTAATAATATTGCAGAATATGAGGCTCTCGTCATAGGGCTAAGAATTGTAGTGCAGTGGCAGATCATGGCACTCAAATTCTATGGAGACTCACAACTTATCATCAACTAGGTCAATGAAAAATATCAAACAAAGGATGACAAGTTGACCCCATACAAGAAATTGGTGGAAAGCCTCAAAGAGTTCTTCATTGATATTACATTTGAGTAGATATCTAGAGCAAATAACAGAGCATCAGACACTATGGCAAAAATTGGATCGCTATTAGATATCCCACGCAACATCCCAAAGCAAGAATTCCTTGTAGAGAAGCTTCTCATACCAACATTCAAGGTACTAGAGTCAGAATTTTTGTGTGAAATTGTTGGTCTTGATGATCCCTGGTATCATGATATATACACCTACTTGAGAATATCACCCCGATATCACCCTGAACCTTAAAAGAGCATTTGTCAAGAAGTCATCCCGCTTTGTTATCTTCGAAGACACCCTATACTGTAGGAGAATTGAAGGAACCCTTTTACGATGCCTAAACGCTGAGGAAGCTTTGATTGCTTTAACCGAGGTACACAATGGCTTTTGTGGTCACATTCGAGTGGTATGACCTTGGCTAAGAAATTGCTGAGGATTGGGTACTATTGGCCTACAATGGAAAGGGATTCTCATGACTATGTCCGAAGGTGTTTGCAGTGTCAACAACATGGGGATCTCATCCATGCACCAGCTCAGGAGCTCCACCCAATCATTACACCTTGGCATTTTTCACAATGGGGGATTGATCTCATTGGAAAAATCACCCCCATCTCATCCAATGGACATAAGTTCATCATCACTGCCACAGAGTACTTCATGAAGTGGGTAGAAGCCATTCCCATGACCTATATCATAGGAAAGCAAATATCCAAGTTCATCTTGAATTACCTAATTTGCCGCTACGGTGTCCCTCAAGCCATTATCTCAGATAACATGACACCTTTCAAAAATCGGGATGTTTGAGACCTATGCCAAAATTTCAATATCCAACATCGCTTTTCCAATCCATACTACCCCCAAGGAAACGACCAAGCTAAGTCTACTAATAAAACTATCCTAAAAATCCTCAAGAAAATAATCAATGACGTTGGTCGTGACTGACACCTACAGTTGAATCTCGCCCTATGGGCCTATCGAACAAGTATCTGCACACCAACAGGTGCCACCCCATTCTCCCTGGTCTATGGATTAGAAGCCATCCTCCCCATTGAGATCAAGTTCCCATCCCTGAGAATATCATTGTAGAATCTCATCACAGATAAAGAATATCAGGTGTCCTGATTGAACAAGCTAGAACTACTAGATGAGCGACGCATGGATGCCTTAAACCATTTGAAAGTCTACCAAAACCATCTCAAGCAGAGCTACAACAAGAAAATCAAGAGTCAGACCTTTCAATTCAGAGAGCTTGTGCTAAAGTAGAACAAAAAAAATGTACCAAATCTAGATAGCAAGCGAAAGTTTGAACCTAATTGGTTGGGACCCTTCATCATCACAGTGAGCTACAAATCAAGAGCATATCAGTTATCCACACTAGAAGGTGAGCCCATGCAGGAGCCCATGAATAGCTCCCATCTCAAAAAGTTTTATGCCTAAATATTACAAGCTATAAATACAAAAAAAAAATTAAAAAAAGGATTGAAAACATAAAAGAGAAAAAAATCATCCTCTAGTGAAAACCACTTCAGTGGCGCTTTGGGCAAGTACCTTGGTGAAAACTTGGCAAACAAGCGCCTTGTGTAAATAAGCACTTTCCATCCACCAGGATGCCTATGACTCGTTCTACAATATTCATCCATCATGCTTTCATATCTCCATCCATTGCCCATTCGCATCCACATCATAGCTTGATTTTGTGTTCGTATCATGATCCCTCCTAGTACTACTTGGCCCATTCTTAAGATCAATTTGTCTTACCTATATCGGAGTAGTCTATTGCATCACATTGGGGGCATGTTCTCATCGATCAGATTCGTGTATATTATGAAAGTCTTCCTAAAATCAAAAACATTCAAAAACATTCAAAAAATCCAAAAATCCAAAAACATTCAAAACATATCAAAATCCAAAAATAGGTCAAAAAGTTAGTCAGAAAAAGTCAAAACAGAGTCGTCCATTCGAACTACAGGTCTTTGAGCTCTGAACGTAGGAAAGGTTGATCTTTGATCATCCCTTGAGACACTTAGGTCAATTCTTTAGGATTCCATCACAATAAACTGGCAATCCACATGTTCATATCTCATCAATAATTGAGTCTGTGTTAGTCGAACTACGTGGTCTCTGCGTGTATAACATAGGCAAGGCTAATCTTTGATCAACCCCCGAGGCCCCTAAGATAGGTTTTTAGGTTAAATTCTTGGTCAAAATCTCAGAAAACACCAAAACATTTGGAAATTTTGAAAATCAAAACATTTGTAAAACACCTTGAAAAATACCAAAAAATAGCCTCAAAAACATTTCAAAACATCAAAAAAATCCAAATATTTAAAAAATCCTTCCATCCCCATCTCGCTTTCACCTGAAATAAACATCTACTCATAATAAATCATCGTCACCCTCAACCTTTGGTGAAACAGTCGGAAACAAGTCTAGCAGATCAAAAGTGAAAACTCAATCGTCAAGGTCTCAAGTCTAGGTCAGTACGTAAACAAGTTGGTCAACTCTTGGTATTAATAGCATATCATCCAATCAATCCCAAATCATCTGATAACATCATATCCTAGAGGATGCATCCTTCCTACAATTGACATCAACATCAGGCATCACTGCAGTTTAGTCTTGGCTAGCAGTATGAAGAACATTAGCTTGTTTGTTTACTTGATCTTTTTCTTGTTGATTTATCTTATTGTGCTCATTTCGATGACCTCTCGATGATGTCCCAAACTAGAGAGAAAGGAATGGGGAAACAATCATTACCTTTTTATCTGTTGTGCTTGTTGGATGTTCTTGTAATATAACTTTGGTCATGTGTGCTTTGTTTGGGTGTAGGGAGGGTGTTTTAGGTGTCTTGTTGACCACATAGGAAGGCTTTCCCTTCTATGTTTTGGTTTGAGATGTTTGGAATATCTTAACTACATTTTGAATGAGGTTTCATATGTTAGGTGTGAACAGGAGTACTCCTATCTGATTTTCGAGTCAAAGTCCATCACACTAGGTGCAACACCATCCTAGTTCTTTATACCTTGATGCATTGTGCCTATTTGTATTATCAAACATAAGGTAAGTAGCCCTTTTAAAAATCTCAATTCCTGATAAGAAAATCATCATCATTATTATAAAGTCTTGTAGATCGTGGACTTGTTGGATCCTCTTGTCATCGTCTCATTTATTTTTCTTCTCTCTGCACTAACATGGTACAATGACAGTTAATCAAAACATCACCAATGCATCCATCATGCATCCACAAACCGTCAACATGTTGCATATCATATCATATCATAATTAGAAACACTGATAATCTCACATGCATTGCATCTCATCATCATCAAAATATAGATTGGTTATTCTAAACATCTCATAAACCATACATTTGCATCCATTGCATAATCATATAAACATCATCATATCATCCAAATATGAATCATCATATCATCCATTACATAATCATATAGGCATCATCATGTCATCTATACATCATCATATCATACATGAAAAAGATACTGAAAAAAGAAAAGGAATATGTCATAACATCTCATACATCTCATGATCAAAACATACATCATCATCCATTAGGGGCATAATATAGATCTGTTAGTCTAAATCATTTGCATATCATAACATTTGCATCCATACATTCATATCATCTGTACATCATCATCATCATAAAAAAGTGCATAAAAAAGATATTGAAAAAGAAATGCATCCATCCATAAGCATCTGCATAATCATACATCGCATCACATAATATAGAGTTACATAGCATATAGAACATCACATATACATCCATCCATAATGCATAAATAAAATAGGACACATCATATAACGAATCAATCATATCATATATATCAAAAAATGTAACTGCCATGGTACAAAATCAGGATCAAATTATGTGTATGTATGAATCAATGTATACAATGCCCACGGGGCTATAAAAAACGGAGCCCGTGGATCTCAAAAAGAATCAAGTGTGCTTATTAAAACTGTGTGAGCTAGCCTTGATGGCTGCTCCCCTCACCCGCCTGCCTCTCTAGTCAGTCCTACCTATACCCTGTTTGATGAGAAAACACTAGCACCCGAGCCGCCAGAGGCACTGCCTATCGATAATGGACCTTGTAATATTTAGCCTCCCGCACTGCCTCGCAATACATTCGTGTAGGGATTGTCCTACCCTAAGATGTTTATGCCATGCTCTCTAATTGTTGACACCTGCCAACCTCCTATGCCAGCTGCAGCTCTGTCGTCTGTCATTGTTGTCTCTCTTGGTCTGCTCAGTAGTGAAAGCCTGGACCTGCTATCTGGCTTGATCCCTCTCTATTTTCAATGTCTGTACTTGAGCCTAGAGCCCCTGTATCTGTCCCTACAACTACTATATCAAGGCATCTCTCTGATCAGGCTAAGGTGGCGGAGGTGGCGGCGGCGGCTGATCTCTCTACGGTGGCTGCTGGTCCCTCTGAGGCGACTGCTAATCTCTGGGAGTGTCCCTCTGCCAATCTCTTGGTCCCCTCTGATCCTGATGTTGCTTGGGCTGGTGTGGAGGTGGTCCTCCTCCTCCTCCTCCTCCTGCGGGAACCTGTCCCCTCTTGGTCGTCCTACCTTGGGGTCTCTGTCGTGGAAGAACTGTCCCTAGAACTGTCAAGTGAACCAGAGGCCTGAACCAGTCGTCATAGGCATGTGTAGTGCTTGGATCTGCCTATCCCTGATCATAGGCCTAGAGCCTACCTATCAGCTGTCTAAAAGAATCCATCATTTCTAATGCAGGGATCGTCTGACCCCATTTAATCTCTCTGGTAGTCCTTGCAAAGATGGCCACATATTGATCATCTGGCCTATCCTGGACATCCCTAAACTATCTCACTACCCTATCAAGTAGGTAGCACTCGATCATCGTATGCTCACGTCCCTACATGAGTCGATCCTACCTGGCATAAAATAGTTGTTGTACATCATCATACTAGGCCGACATCTGCAACCAAGGTCTCCAAGTAAATGTTGTCATCTCATCCAAAACCCTATGCCAGTGAGGTAGGCTAGGTTGTCATGTGTGTGTAAATTTGAGGCCTCCCCTGTACCTCCAAACTGTTGGGTCGTCAGGCTCGACGTCGACCACTATAACTCTCGGTCAAAGCATGACTATGTGCTCCCATGCCCAGATATGTAAAAGTGTGACCCCAACGCCAATTGCTCTGTTGTCACAATACACAAACTCATGCAAATCATGGTATAATGAGGCCAGAATCACTGGTCCCCAAGCAAAACAACAACTCTGGAACAACATCCGCTCCCAAGTCAGACCCCATCCCGAACTGAAATAACGGCCCTGCCGATTTGGAGCTACAAGTCCTGATATGATAGCAACCACAATCAATTGAAAAATGGACACCTGACCTTTGTAGTAGTCAAGATCAATTTGACCCTCAGTGAAAACGATCTCATCTGTCCCCATGATCTCATAGCATGCATCTGTGTCGGCGTCCATGTCATATATAACTCTCTCCTCATGGATGGGCAATTGCAAAATATGTCAGACGTCCTCCAATGTGATGGTCGCCTTGCCGGTGGGAAGATGAAAGGATGACGTCTCATCGTGCCATTGCTCGGCTAATGCAGTCATCATCACCAAATGGGTCATGATGGAAAGCCCGTAAGCAATGTACCATAGATCGATTGTGCCAAGGTGCTCCTGTAGCAACTCATGTAGTCCGCTCAATCTGCTAAGCACCGAGGGTCAATGCTCACATGAATGCATAGGCTCTCTATCATCCTACATCCATAAAGCCACAACATCAAGTTTCGTAAAAAGACTGTATCCCATTTGAAGTTTTCAACACTGAAACAACAAAGGTGTCACTGTTTGAAAACTCCAAACTGTGATGCTAGGCCCCCCCAAAACTGCAAACCAAGCCATGATGTTGTTGTTTGACCATGAGCCTGTTTGAGCAAAAAACCCTAATGACCTAATTGAACCGCGGTGTTGCCATTTGCAATGGCATCACCCTTTGGAGTTTGAACCCTAAAAGCTAAACAGTGACACGACGTTGCAGGTCGTAATAGCGACACTCTTTGAAGCATCGTCACATATACACTTTTAGCGTTGCTGGACTTTGTGACTCTTCAAAATGTAATAAATGCACACAAAAATCAAAATTACAAGTTGGGTTGGAGTCACATACCAGTGGTCCTGCACCTGGAAGTCTCTGGTAGACTCGAACTCGCTCGGAAATGTGTCAAGGAAGCACTCTTTGTGCCATTTTGCACGAGGGTCAAAGTTCAAAACGCTAAAAATTTGAAGGTTTGAATGTGAAAATGAATTGAAAGTGACCCCTTGAAGGCTATTTAAGCATGAAAATTAGGGTTTTTTGACCCGTTTTAGCCGTCAAACTAGGGTTTCATGCCCCTGACCCCATTTTTTCCCAACCAAATTTTGTTTCAGGTCTTTTTCTCGCGTTTTAGCACGTTTTTAGCATCTTAGAGCCTTTTTGGACCCGTTGGGTAGCTTGTCCTCTTTTTTCGAGAAATCACCCAAAAATCCAAATTTTTGTTCGATCTCTCGAGGGGCAGTATACCAGCGTAATTCTTTTGTTGGGGCAGCAGTGGGACATCCAAAATATCAAATTTTTTTGAATTTTGATCTCAGCAAGGTTATTCTTTGAACCAACGCAACAGGTACATTGCTTCAAAGAGGGGAAAAATGTAGACACGTAAATTATATTGATTGATCTCATGCACCTGATCTTGGTTCACTAACATCAGTTCTGTCTAAATCATCTCTCTACTAACCATTTAATCAAATAATCTTTATTTGATTAAATTCATCATATTTCATCTTTTAATTAAATAAATCCACTTTATTTGATTAAATCATTATCTTCTATTAATTAAATAAATCATTTTGTTTAATTAATCTTAATGTTCCTCTTTTAATTAAAAAAATCACTTTATTTGATTAAATCATATTTTATCTCCTTTAAATTAAATAAACTAACCTTTATTTTATTTAAGTCTAACATCATCCCTCTTTAATTAAATAAATCAAACTTTATTTAAATCTAATTTTCATATTCCTCTCATTTTGATTTAAATAAATCTAAAAATCTAAGTCAAAATGTCAAATCAGACTAATCTCCATCTAAGTTAATTAAAACCTGATTAACTCTAACTCTAATCCATCAAATCCTCTAGATTTTGCAACTTGCACAAGTAAATCAATTTAATTGATTTATAAATTCTTCTATTTTCATTCAAAAGGGCATCAAGTTGGAATATTCCCTCATTTTGAAATTTCAAAAGGTCTTGTCCTCCAACATGGCATTAAAGCCTCTTACAAGTCATTTTTCTTGAGCCAAGTGGCATTAACTCCTCTTCCACATCTTCCTCCACAAGCCATCTTTCAAATTTCAAATTTCCACCTAATTGCATTTATTTGCACATTGATCAAAATGTGCTCCACCTCTCTCCAATAGCATGTTGACAAGTGGCATAATGCCATTGGCGTATGTTTAGTCCCGCATCCTTCATATTTTTCATTTCTCCATCCTTCTTTCCTATAAATGGAGAGCTCTTCTACTAATTTTGGATCCACAACTTTATGCAAAGTCATTATCTACAGATTTTATGTAAGTTCATCCATTGTTCATCAAGGTTTTCATAACATTTCATCACCATAGCTAGGTTATTGGGAATTTTCATCAAGGATCAATCATTTATCATTAAGCTTGACTAGGAATTGGGAAAGAGCTTCTTTTCACATCAAAGAAGCACCAATTCCCCCATGGGATGCTGGGTTTGAGCACTTGAATAGGATTTAAATAGCTTTCATTTGGTTTCTTTGTTTTGTTTCTTGTTCATTGTGTTTTGAATGAATCTCATGGGGAATGCTAGTTTAGATTTGTTTATTGACTAACATTGAGTTGTTTTCCCATGTTTGAGTAGGTCTAGATCTACCATTCATAGCAAGGTAGGCTAAATTTTGTTTTGTTCTTCGTGAGGCCAAACCATTAGCACCAACACATCCAAGTGGGCATGTCTACACCAAGCATGGTCTTGTTTTGCACCCCAACTCTCTCAAACGTTCTGGGCTATGTTGTGCCAACGCTTTCTCTTAAGATCCCTAAGTGCAAAAAAATATCAAACTTTGACATGTTGTTTCTCATAGTCGGTGGCACATATGAATGTTCTATTTGAACCTATAGATGCATGTGAGGCCCCTCTGCAACAACCTCTCTCAGAATTTGAATACTTGAAACTATTTTGCCATGGAGAAAGTTTTTTTAATGCCCCAAAACTTGTCAAATGTGTGCAATGTGAAGTTGCAAGGTAGCCTAATTTTTGTTCTGTGTGTCATGGGGTTGAACCGTCAAACCCGACACATCTACACTTTGCACGGTCTTGTTTTGCACCCAAAGTCTCCCAAATGTTTCGAGCTACACTGTGTTTACACTTTCTCTATGAGTGGAGATAGCACAAGGGTACAACATGGGTACATGAGATGTCTCATGTGCATGGGTACTAGTTGCATTGAGCCCTTATTTCTAAGCACTAAGATTGCAAATTATCTAGTGGGGTGTTTCACAAGTTGGAACACTTTTTCTTGGCATATCTATTAAGAAAGAATTTATTGGCATCCATTTGATGAAATTTTGAACCAAACTATGATGCCATCCCCAAAATGATTTGAAAAGTCTTGATATTTGCTATGGTGGAAAATGTTTCATCATAATCAATACCTTCCTTCTATACATATCCCTTAGTGACAAGTTGGTACTTGTATTGGTCAATGCTACCATTTTCCTTATATATTTTAATTATTAAACCCAATTGCATCTACTATCCTTCTTCTCAATTGGAAGATCATTAAGTTCATATTTTTTTCCTTAGTATTGTCTAATATTATGCACCCATAGAATCTTTCCAAGGCAGTGACTTGTCCTAGTATAGTAATTCTAATTTAGAACTCTAGATAACTATACACATTAAAGGGCCAAGTATACCTTATGAAATTTATTATGAATTTTAGACCCACTAGTAGATGTATTTACAACTGCATCATCTATAATCAACAACTACACTCAATATATATTTGACCCCAATTATTGTTACTAGGTCAAAGACAAACTAGTTACATAAAACATTTTTTTATGAATAATAACACCTTGCACATGGACCTATGAATAACAATGATATTATAATCCCTTAAGATGATTTCATTTAACGTTTCATACATAATAGCAATGTGCAAACATATTGGACATGATCCTCTAATGATTCAACATTTTAAGATTTGCTTAAGATAGTTCATTGATTTGCAACACTAAATCATGAACACCATACAATCTCTAATCTACTTCTACTTCTACTGAGCTAATAGGGATGGAGGTGATTAAAATGGTGGATTAGTTGATGTCTCACCAATATGGACTGATGCCTACTCCATTGGGTAACAAAGTGATGAACAAAGGAAAGAGATGACATCAAATGAAGGATTTGTTGGGAGTATTACATCATTCCCATATATTTAGGTCTATTAGTGTGTCTTTAGAATACGTATAATAGTCATTTGTAAGTTTGGTTTAAAGTTTGTTAAATAGGATTATATATTGGTAGTATAAATATTTGTTTGTATTGAGTTGTTAAATATTTAGAAAAGTTGTTATAAATATGTAATGTATTTGACTGAAGAGAATAGAAGCTTATTATTTGGTGTAAAAAAATTCTGAATTTTTTCATGGTACTAGAACCATGCCATTTCCTTGGATGCCCTCCTTCTAATGCTTAATTTAGATTAACTTCAGGCCTTGAGGCCCAAATTTGAGGGAGACTACTAGAGTGTCAACCTCCATTTGCCTTGTATCAACTATATGGAAGATTTTTTATTGCACTTCAACTGGATGTGAAGGTGTTTGAGAGTAATAAATTTATGTGTAGAGTGTAAGATCTGAAGGAAAGTGAACTCAAACATGTTATGGAAGCGGAAGAATAAACCCAAAAGATTAAAATATTGCAACACAAATTAGTTGCAAAGAAATAATACAGAGAATTAAATGAAAAACAAAACAACACATAAGAAGCTGATTTATGTGGTAAAACCTTGACAAAACATCAAGGAAACATCCATGGGGCAAGGTATCGGTAATTTTATTGCTTGGAGAAAACAATTACAAGCTTCACAACTGCTGCTATCATAATTGCTCTTGCAATTTTACAAATCTCAACAATTGCTCTTGCAATCTACAATTCAAAAACTGCTCTTGCAATCTGCAATCCTCAACTCTTACTTTTCCTTCAAGGCAACCAAGATATATATAATATTTTCAAGATAACAATCATCACTTAACCTAGAAAAAACTTGATTTATTCCTTTAAAGAAATTATAAATTTCCTTTTAAAAGATAAAACTATTTTCTTTCTAAAAAATGAGATATGATTTGTTTTCTTGTTTTTTTCCTTGTTTTATTGTTTTATTGTTGTCACAATCCAACAATCTCCACCTTGATAACAATTTTCCTGATACCTGTTCATGCCCACTCACCACCTTTTATGCAAGCTAAGAGAAGCCAAACTCCACCTCAACTTCTCTAATAGTGTCTTTAGCCATTCCACACTCATATGACCCAATTTCCATAAACAAGTAGGCTCATTAGATACTACCATTGCTTTATTTAACTCAATACTCCCTTTTAGCTTGTAAAGGTTTCCAACTTTTGTAGCCTCTATGACAACTAAATTTCCCTTTGACACTTTCAGTACTCCACCTTGAATGGAGAAGTTATAACCATCAGAAGCCAAAAATCCCAAAGAAACTAAATTCTTTTTTAGTTCTGGTACATGTCTTACCCCTATTAACATCTTTACAACACCATCAACCATTTTAATTTTAATGCTTCCAATCCCAACAATCTTACAAGAAGTATTATTTCCCATAAGAACACCATCAATAGGTTGGTAAGTAGAAAACCAACTACTATGTGGACACATGTGATTAGAAGCACCAGAATCAAACAACCATCCCTCATGATTTTGTAAGATATCACAAATAGACAAAACTTCATCAGCCATACCTAAACTTATCTTAGCAAAATTTGTTTCATTTTTGGATTCATTATTATCTTCTTTCCACTTCCAACAATCTTTCTTGAGATGTCCTAATTTACTACAATACCAACATCTTCCTCTACCCTTTTTTCCTTTTTCTATGGACTTCCCTCTAGCCACCATTGCTTTTGTTGTGGAGATTTGTGTATTAGACATCCTCCGCTCCTCTTCAGACAATAAAGCCCCCACAACAGAATCAAATTCAAGGGAGTCAATTGTGCTGAAGCTAATAGAAGTGACTAAGTAACTCTAGGATTCAGGCAACGAACACAATAGTGTAACTGCCTTGTCTTCCTCTTCAATTTGTACACCCATATTAGTTAATTGACAAGTAAGAGTATTGAAAACATTTAAATGATCAACAATTTTTATACCTTCCCTCATTCACAAACTATACAGTTGCCTCTTCAAGTAGATTCGATTCGTCAAGAATTTCGTCATGTAAAGACTCTCCATTTTGCTCCATAAGCCTAATGTTGTTACCTCTCCAACAATATTGAAAAGAACCTCATCTGCCAAACACAACCGAATTGTGCTAAGAACTCTCATATCCAGATCTTTCCAGTCTTCATTAGACATATCTGTAGGTTTCTTTGACTTTCCTACCAATGCCTTGTGCAATCCCTGTTGCACTAAAAAATCATGTGTCTTAAGCTTCCATAGCTCAAAGCTATTCTTTCCATTAAATTTCTCCACCTCAAACCTTGCATTCAAAACCTTTGCCATTTGATGTTGCAAAACTCAACACCAAATCCTAATACAATTGCTGCAAAAATAATCGCTCTGATACCACTTGTTATGGAAGCGGAAGCATAAACCCAGAAGATTAAAATATTGCAGCACAAATTAGTTGCAAGGAAATAATACAGAGAATTAAATGAAAAACAAAACAACACATAAGAAGCTGATTTACATGGTAAAACCTTGTCAAAACATCAAGGAAACATCCATGGGGCAAGGTATCGGTAATTTTATTGCTCAGAGAAAACAATTGCAAGCTTCACAGCTACTACTATCATAATTGCTCTTGCAATTTACAATAACATCAAACTTACAATCACTCTTGCAATCTACAATTCAAAAACTGCTCTTGCAATCTGCAATCCTCAACTCTTACTTTGCCTTCAAGGCAACCGAGATATATATAACATCTTCAAGATAACAATCATCACTTAACATAGAAAAAACTTGTTTTATTCTTTTAAAGAAATTAGAAATTTCCTTTTAAAAGATAAAACTGTTTTCTTTCTAAAAAATGAAATATGATTTGTTTTCTTGTTTTTTTCCTTGTTTTATTGTTGTCACATTCCAACAAAGCATATTTTATGTAACCAATTTGAAGTGAACGTGATATGCTGTTGTGTTGTTCTCTTCTCGATTGTCTCATCTATCAAGAATTTGCACAAGGTTGCTCACAAAGATGATAAGGTTGCGGTCAAGCTGATCTAATTGACGCTTTTCAGGTAGTATTCTATTGTGGTGATCGATTATATCTATTTTACAATGGTTGTGGTGTATTCCCTGGCTGCCATTTTTGCCTACCAGTATACAGATTGTGTTATATAGGCTGGAACTTGTAATTGGTAAACACATAAAACCCAAGTGTCACCAATTCTCTAGCAAATACACTATTCCACGTAATCTTTTGTTCCCGACTAGAATTGCCTGAAATAATGGAGACGTTTATGTATAAGGAGATGAAAGTAGAGGAATATATTACTCATGAGCTCTCATTTTCAAAAATCAACAACACATTTGAATTGTTGTTGGAAGGCAAGTGATTGAGATGTGTTCTTCACTTGTAGTCGACCATTTTGAATAGAGAAAGATCCATTCATGAATGGTAGGTAGAAAGGCATTTCTGATCTGCCCATGGTGGAGTGTTTTGATGCCCTGGAGAGGGTGATTTTATATAGCAATTTGATTTAATTGCATTATCCTGAGTTATAAAGTTGCAGAGGCATCTATTTTTGTGGTTTCCAGTCCATATGCTTTATTGTGAAAGAACGGTTAGAAGAACTTGACCATCACGAGAAGAGGTGAATTATTTTCAAAGCAGAAAAATGCTATTTTCCATTTCTCATAAATTCTTATTTGTTGAATGTTAATTTTATGATATAATAGGATTTATATGTAATAAAAAGGGAGAGGTTTATTTTTTATTAATCTTGTAAGAATCAAATATAGTGAACTCAAACAAGTGAGTGCATATTAGTGGAGCTCGGCACCTTTGACGGTATTTTGGTTAAGGGGGTATCAGATATTTTTAATATGAATAAAAATAGTATATTGATTGAGAAATTTGAAGGTATAGACTTCTACACATGGCAAGCCAAGTTACAATTGATCCTTATTGAAAAGGATTTATGGGATGTGGTGAGTGGAGCTATATCAAAATCAATTGATGTTGATGGAATCACAAAATGGACAATGAAGGATCGATGAGAAATAGCTTTGATCAATCTTGGACTTTCAAATGCATAGCTCCACTATATTGACTTACTAAAGATCTCAAAGAAAGTATGGGATGATCTCAACACTTTGTTAAAATCACAAGGATCAAGTGCAAAGATGGACCTAAAGAAAAAATTATTCAAGCTAAAAATGATGGAGAAAAACCATATTTTTCAACACATAAGTAAGTTTTGTTCCCTAATGAATCAACTAGTTGGTATAAAAGACAAAGTAGAAGATGGTGATGCAAATGCCATTTTGTTGAATAACATGTCTCCTAGCTATGACAATATTGTGTTCACAATGAACAAAATAGATGTAACTCTAGAAGATATAATCTCTATTTGGTTGATGAAGGAAGCAAGAAAAATGAGTCAATTGTAGAATAAATTGCAATGCTTGTCAAAAACAAGGTTAACCATTCATCTAAATCTAGTTCTTCTACTTCAAAAGGAAATCAATTCCCTAAAGATAGAATTATGTGTTACAATTGCAAGAAAAAAAAGACGCATCATTATGAACTACATTCAACCTGTCAGAGATATCCTTGATGGCAAGCTAAATACATATAAGGCATTGACAACAAACAATAACGAAGAATTTATATTTTAAGTAGCTATTGAAGACCCTCCACACAAGAATAGTGAAGAGGAAATATTTTCTAGATCAAATCAAAAGTTTGTATTTGTGATTGGATATGTTTGTCCCTAATCACAATTGTTGGTTGCTTGTGAATGGTGTGTTTGTCCCCATCCACAAGATGGTGTATGTGATTGGAAGTGTTTTTCTCTAGTCATAATTGTTGAGCAAATGTGTGTGTCCTTGTTCATAACTTCAATGTTGAATAGATGTGTTTGTCCTTATCCAAACTTGTGTGATCTTGAATAGATGTATTAGTCACTATCCTTGGTTTCGTGGGTAGATGTGTTTGTCCCTATCCTTGGCTAATTGTCTAGTAAGCATAGTGAGGCTTGATCTACTATTGCTTGTCACAAGTAGATGTGTATGTCCCTACTCATATTTTATATTTTTGATGAACTACTAATTGCGGTCATCAAGTATTGATGGTCCACCTATACCCATTTAGAGAATGATGTAATAATTGGGAATATTACATCATTCTCATATATTTTGGTTTGTTAGTGTCTTTAAGATATGTATAACAGTCATTTGTTAGTTTGGTTTAAATTTTGTTAAATAGGATAATATGTTGGTAGTAGAATGTTTGTTTGTATTGAGTTGTTAAAACAACTCAATATATTTAGGGTTCAATTGTTTAGGAAGTTTTCTATAAAATAGGATATGAGAATCCTATAAATATGTAATGTATTTGATTGAAGAAAATAGAAGCTTATTATTTTGTATAAAATTCATCTAATTCTTGTTAGGGTCAACATAACCAAATTTCATTTACATGCAAATCAAATATTTATTCCATATGATGGACATATTCAATAATATATCTCAAAACTATAATAACACATGTAAAAGAGAGAAGACCATTACAAAGCATTTGTAATGCATTGGAAGTTCTCTTTTCATCTAATCTCTATTACAATTGTACCAACAAATGTGGTGAGAGAAAATGCACATCTATGAATACAAATTTTCCTAAATTACTATAAACTGTGATGGAGACATACCAAAACATGGAGATGTGCATTAAAGACCCTTCCTACTCTCTATCAAATCTGCATTTGTTCATTTACAACTCAAACCTTCAATTTTTGATGCCCTAGAATATGTTTGAAATACTTGCAAACCAAAAACTTGGCTCAACAACCAATCCTTGTGATGTAAAACGAGATGGTATTTATAGTTTTTTGTTTATAGTGCATTGTTGCTCATGAGAACTTCAAGAGGGCATTGAATCCATGGATCTAGCATGTAGAAATCACCCAAACTATGAACTTCACATGTGGGAAGCATCTAAGTTTGTGGAATATTCAAAATAGACAATAGAGATACATCGTGGGTTTATATGGGTAGATGGAACCCCAATGACCACATTTATGACATGGCCACCCTTACAATCGTCAATTGGATTTTGTGTGAAATTGTACCCAACATGTGGAATATATGCAGTTGCAATGTCAAATTTGATATCAATGGAGTGATGGGTGAGTTGTGGAAGCAGGTGAACACATGTCCTAAGGGTTTTGGGGTCAAAATTGGCAGATCGACGAGTTTTTGGATTTGGGAGGGACCTTGGAACCAAGTCTAAAAGTGCAAGGAAAGTTCACAAATTCGAAAAAAGAAAATAGTGAAACAAACGAGTGTTGGGGGGTAGAAGGAAACAATGAATTAGGACCAAATGTATAGGTTCTAGGTTCTTTCAGTTCCAAGGGAAGGAAAATGAAGATGGTTAAATAAGTTAATAGTGATTAGGAGGAAGTCAAGACCAAGAGAGGGAAAAGATCAAGGATCAAGAGGAGGAAGAGAATCAACACCATGGAAGGACAAGGTTGAGTCCCATAAGGAACTTGGGACTAGGGAGAAGAGGAGGGGATTGGTTGAGTAGTAAGAAGGGGAACTAGGACAAGGACCAAGGGAGGCATGATGATTGGGTGGTGGAGAGAAATTTAGGACTAAGGGAAGGTGGAAAGAGGAAGTTGCGAGGACCAGGCTTAGAGAGGAAGTTATTATCAGGGCCAAAGAGGAAATAGGGACTAAGAACTAGAATGGAGCAAGGATTAATTCTTGAGAGGAACGAGGGACATTGAATATGAGGGTACAAAATATGAGGTTGAAAAGTTCCTGTGGGAGTTTGAGGTTCAAAGGGACATGGATATCAAGCTCCAAGGGTAAGACTAAAATTGGAATAGGAAAACAATGAGCATAAAGTATGGGGATTGAAGAAGACTTAGCACTGAAGAATTGGGGCCAAAGTTTGAGATTCCTTTGGGGTTCTAAGCTCCAAGGGGAACAAGAGATAGAGCAAGGTTGAGAGTTAGAATAGACCAAGGAGTAGGGAACAAGATAGAGGCACTAAGTCCACACAAATGTTTATATTCCAAAGAGAGCTTGGGAGAAGGAGAAAACAACAAGAATTGAAGTGCGAGGACTTAGCTTGGAAAAATAGTTTCAAAGTTTGGGGCTCACCCACAAGCCTAAGGCTTGATGGCAAAGAGAAGAAATCAAGCATTAGGGCGTTATAAGGACTAGGGATTAGGAATAATACTTACAAGGTACTTGGATAAGGGTAAGCCCAAAAGTTTGGTATTGAAGGGAAAGCAAAAGGAGAACATATCGAAGATCGGGGGTAACAAGAATAAGGTACCCAAGGAAGAGAATCTCCAACTCTAATAAGAGGAACACAAGGTAAATGGTTAGGATTTCAAGGGTTGAGAGGAAAGCATACTTGGTACCCACAAAAAGGGAAGGCTAAACTCTGGTGTCAAAAATAAAATTTAAGGTAAGGAGGGTCAATTAGAGTTTGAGGATCGAGGGTCATAAAGTGATGGTACCCAAGGAAGGTGAGCTCTAACAACCCAAAAACACAAAGGACTTAAAACACAAAAGATTGGAGTTTGAGGATCAGGAGTGCCAAGGAAATGGTACCCAAGAAAGCAAAGGCATGAATCTCTGACACAACAAAGGACTTAACATAAAGGGTCAAGATTTTGGGGGAACAAATGAAATGGTACAAAAGTAAGGTAAACTCTGAATGTTGAAAGACTGACAAACAAAGTGAAATGACCCAAAAACATCACTTCAAATTTTCTTGAATTTTTGCAATTGCTAACATATTAATAAGCTCATGGGATATGAAGATAACAACTACACAAACTTTGACCATGGGAGACTCATTAAGAAACATCTCAAAATGGTTATCTATGATGGGAATAACAAGGCCAAAAGGAAAACAAAGAGGCAATGACTCAATTACTATACAAATTTGGGCCCTACAAATCTAGGCACCAACAATGTGAATTTATTTAAACTTAAATTTTCATGTGAATATCCAAACTAAAATTTTCATGTCATATATAGCCAAACCTATGAAGATATGAATTTACATGCAAATTTTATATTATACATATATCCCAACAAAAGGCCTCATGAACTGCCAACCGCAAAATGCATCTTGCCATCCTTGAAACATAACCCAATAAAAAAAATTCTCATGAATAGTGCATAAAATAGTACAAATTAGGATCCAAAATATTTTACTAGATGTTTAATTATGACAAAAATATAAACATAGCTATAAACGTTATAAACATAAAAGTATATTATAGCACTTGAACTTGTAATTTCTAGTCTTGCAACATATTCATACTATATATTGTCAATAATTAGTCCACAAGTAAATAAAAAATAACCAAAAGTTGGTCAAGAAGAACCTATACTTGAACACATGAGCACTTATGAATGTTACATAAAAAAAAAAAAAAGCATAAATACATTCATTAACAAGTGAAATAAATACTTTTTTGTTTCAAATAAAATATCATAACTATTCACTAGATGCTCATAAACAAGTGAAATAAGTGTGCAATTTATAAAATAAGGTGCTCATTTAAACAAGTATTGTTTTCATTGTGAAAAAATATGATTTATTTGTACAACTATTGAGATAGCAATGTATATGCATTGGAGTATTTCATATTAATGGTTTGTCCTATCACAAATATAAAAGGTGAGCACAATAAATACTTGTATTTTTCCATGAAATGTGAAGGATTGTCAAAAAGTTTTAATGTTCAACTAGTGGTCTATTTTTGTTGAATATAAGTTGTATTTAAAATAATAATGTGTTGTTCTTATAACAACAAATAATTTTTTGTGTTCAACTATTGGTCCATTTGTGCTGGATATAGAAGTTAGAGATAACAAAGATTTATTGCTACTAATAGGTATTTGGTCCATCTAGGTTGCATATAAGTTATATTATATGACATTCTACTAACAACAAATGATATTTTTTTGTTCAACTACTAGAGATACCATGATTAAGTCTCATAAAAACCTTTAAAAATCAATTTAAAGACACTTATCTAATGTGGCAAGTTGTGTGATCAATCACACCTCCAAACATTAGTTGTAGATAGATAGTAGACCAATTTACATTACTAAAAAAACGAAGGTCCAACATTATTCCATGATATGACTACATGCTCACAAAGTTAGCCTGTTCAACTATTGATCACTCTCCCCTAATAAACCACACACCAAAATTGTAAATTATAAAAGCCCAAAAGACTGCAATTTGCACAAAACCTATAAGCCACGAAGATTATTTAATGACGAGTACAAATTTTAGAGACTAGCATGCTCATAACAAAGGCAATCATCGTTTTGACACTTGGAATGAAAGGTGAGTAGGACAGGCCAACCAGCCACTCATACATAATAAAATTAAAAATTATTGAGGTTGTGATGAATGTTACTCAGGCCCATGAATTTTTCACCATTACAATTATTGAAAGCCATTACTATCGATGTTAATGAGAAAAAATCATAGATACCGCCCATCCATGTTACTGCAACTTTTTGGTGACTACATTTATATGTAAATAGTCAGTCATACGCTTATTCATTTACATGTGTATCCTAATTTTAGAGGCATCGCCGTCCTTGTACTGGTACCCATAACCCCACGTCTCTAGGTAACTTTGGAAAAAATGCACCATATAATCAAGATTCAAAACAAGTCAGAGTTGGCCACTTGCAATTTATGACAAAGCTTACAAAACAGTGACTAACCATACTAACTCTTTTCCCTCCCTGGATGTAAGAAGCGGTCAGTTTTAAAAGCCAGAGAAGATTGTATGATTGGCCAAACCTAAAAGCCACAAGGAATGTTTAATGAAGACCATCAATGAAAGAGTTTTGAGACAAACATATTTAGAGACTAGCATGCATTTCATAACAAGTGCAACCATCCTTCTGACAGTTACGCATGAAAGAAGAAGACAAGGATAAGCTAAGCCGCTAACCAACCACTTATACATATAAAATTACAAAATTATTGAGATTCTGTAAGTATAACTCAAGCCCCACGAATGCTTCACCATTACAACTGTTCATAGCCACTGTTACCAATGCTAATGAGAAAATCATTGTTACCAGGAAACAGTAGCATACGAATTAAGTCTGCATCCCCACCCCTATACCTACAATTTTTACTAACTACATTTAAATATACTATGGTCGTACCCTTAATTATTTACTTGTGTATCCTAATTTTATCAGTGTCCCTATCCCTGTAGTGGTAACCATAAACCCACGTCTCTAGGTAACTACAGAAAAAATGCATCATATAATCATAACATGTCAGAGTTAAGCCACTTCTGCAATTTATTAGCTTACAAAACAGTGACTAATCATACTAACTTTGTTTCCCTCTTTGGATGCAAGAAGTTGTACCAAATATTAAGTATGATATAAGAGGAAACATAAAAGTACATACTCAGCCTTTTTGTAGCATTCTCCTAGTGTGGTCCAGTAGTTTCTCAAAAATAAATAATGAAAAAGCATCTGCTCATGGTAATAAGAAATGAGAAGACATACCAGTATCACTTTATATTCTAAATATTCTGTAGATCATTTTGTACAAAGTGATTCCTTTTGTAATAAATCACAGCAAAATATAACGTGCCGACAATCCAGTCACCAAACATAAAGATATGTTACAGTACATTCCATATATTTCTTTCACTCGGCTAAAGATAATAATCTTATATTTAGAACAATGTGAGCTATCAAAAACACTAATATTAAAAAATAACCAATAGATAAAAATGTAACTACCGCTTTGAGTCATAACTGTTACGGAAAGAAAATTATCTAAAGGAAGCAGATAAATAAATGACAGGTACAAAGATTTTCATATTTGTTGGCACCATGCCTCAAACATCCTGCTACTTAATTTTGAACAGAAATTGAACATTATAGCTTAACTGTGACTCTCAAGCTGTCCCTTGAGAATTCTGAATCATCGTCCAGTTGGTAAAGTTCCAGTTGTGTTACCACAAGGAACAACCTTTAGAGAAAGTAAAATGCCTAATACAGTTGCTTTTTTTAGAATAATCTTCCACTATTATAAACTTATCACAATAATATTCTGGGCTCTGCAAATGTTGATTATGCCAAGATCCTCAATCACTTCCCCTCAATAATTGCAGTAAGGACAGGAATAGATTCAAAATGTCCAAGTAGAGAACGACTGATGCCCAGATGTACTGATCATAGTTAAACCTCTTTATTAGGTTGTCAGTATCATATACAATGTATCCTGAAAATACGAGAGCTGCCGCTCCACCATAAATGGTTGTTGAGAGAGAACCAAGGGGAAAGAAAATCTGCTTACAGAGTAAGTACAAGTTACTATAGTCAGTTAATACATATTTTAGGACAACCAACCCAAGATGCAAGAAACTTAGAAAACAGAAGCAAATAGTTAACATATAAGATGTGGCCCAGTTGGCCATCCATGAAAAAGATGGAACCTTAAAATCTGCCACAGATGCAATTTACAATTACATTGTATCTGAGCACACATTATTTGTTACATAAGAGTTATGCATGGGGCCATACGTAAAGGGAAAATCAATCAAGATAAAGCAATCTTTACCAAGAGGGTGATCCTGATTGTACAAGATGTTTCATTTCAGTGTATCTATTAGAAAGAAGCGGGCAATAAATGAGATAGAAAACTAAAAATTGCAAATGTTTTCTAGATATTTTCTTCATTTTTGTGCAGACCTAGACAACCATACACAATGCATCAATCTTCATCTCATTCATCAAGAATTCACAAGAAAGGCCCAGTCTCAGAAGGATGGACATCAATGAGACAGGATTCAGGAGCATAGGATACCAAGGAAAAGCTGAAAAATGTAGGCATTTAACAAGATTAAATTGCTCTCTCAATATTGTCTCAAAAGCTGAAATTTGCGAACTTTTCTCAACATGGGAACAGCATCCATTAATAAAATTTATTGTACCATGGCTGCCATAATGCAAGGGCTCATCTCTAGCAGATGGCAAAAGATGAGAAAGTGGCATACCCCACGAATAGTAACTTCACCAACCAGATTATAAGTAAAATAACACCACTTGACATCACATTGCAGAAGTAGTGATCTTAACCAAGTGCCTCAACAAGTTTTTTTAGCTTGGTGCTGAAAGAATCTCTGAGCCTATTTTATGGCTAGCAAAGTGAGTTCATATATTGCTCACATTTTCTTTCCAGATATTGCCTTAGCAATTAAAATCAAACCTAATATAGGTTAGTAAGGTACTACTATCTTATTTATTAGCATGCATATTTCCTGTACCTATCAATAGTCTGTAGGAGCTTTGAAGAATGCATTGTATTGCAGAATGCTGTAAAGGGGTACATAAATATCTAGCCTTTTCAAATACTGCAAACAAGCATCTATTACGTTGATGCAAGGAAACAAACATCATGAATAAAGAGGCCTCCACCTTGAAATCAAGAAGGACTTGTCAACACGATATAATTATAACCGAGGGAACCATAATTGTTGCTATTGGTACATACATACTAAATGGTGTATATTCCAGTTGTCACCAACTTGCCATAAGACAATTTCAACTATTATTATATAGTCTTACAACAAAGATAGGAAAACAGATCTCAACTGAAATTATTAGTCATAATTATGCAGCCAACATGTATGGAAGACTAAAAGCTCATGGAATTTTAAATTAAGGACACATAAAAGTCAAATTCAAGCTAAACAGAAAATGATAGCCGACAAACTTCAAATTTAAAAGATAACTGCTTCGAATATATGAGATACGTCTCTTGGTTTAAATGGATTTGGTCCATGTTACTTTAATTTTATGCTTGCTGGAATCTGTGGTAGCTCTTGTACAGAGAAAATCAAGACACAGATCCTCTGGTGAGGTTGTTGCAGAATTATTTATTTCCCCATACACTAAGCAAACTAAGTTGTATCCCAATTAATCTGCACTGCACTCATTTCATGTGTTTCATCTTTCCTTCGCCTCCTGACAGAATAGACACAGGCCTAAAGTGTAACACAAATTTCTCAGATGTGGATAATTCAACTTTGTAGGTAATTTGTGTACAATTTCCAGATACAAAGAACAGCAATATTCAAAGTAAATCAAGTTCTAAGTATTAAGAAACTAAATTTCTTTGTCCATACAAAATAAAGATGAAGGCAAATCAACCAGGTTTTATATGCCTAGAAAATAAGGAAACCAGAAAGTTAGGAAACTAAAAGGAAAGAGTCCATAACCTGAATAAAACCAAACAGAAAGAGGACAAGAAGGCTGGAAAAGAGAACTGGGCCTAGGAAACTGAAATCTTTGCCCTTTTTGGAAGCCCAGAATGTGTAGCCAGTAAGTGAGAACACCACGCCTGCTGTTAGTATCAAAGCTTCAAGAACGATCCTTCCTGAATATTCATGTCCAAATATCAGATATAAACCACTTTCTAAAATAACAAAGCGAACACAAAAAGAAGAGATGCATTGATTTCATGTTCTATCACTGACAACAAGCAAATAGGCTATGATTATACATATGAATGGATTAACCAACCTTTTGTGTATGCACATGATATGCCAACTGTGAGGCTTAGAAAGACAGTAAAAAATCCCAGCAGCACAAGATTAACTGGGTGCTTCTGATGATAGCAGTACAAAGGACACATCACTGTACATGCACAATTACCAATGCAAATAATGAGAAGAAAAATATACAGAAATCAGTATTGACAAAATCATGTACGGTTGCATAAAAATTTCCCAGGTATCATTTGCAAAATTTATGTCTTTGCCCTAAATTTAAACTGATAAATTTAAAAACATGTGCCACTGCAAGGCATATCTAAAAAATAATGGTGCACTCTTGGTCAATTATCTAATTAAAACAAGATCTTTCATAAAGGATTACTTTTTCGTTTTTTCTGTGATCTATAGTTCTTCCTGTCTAATGAGTTTGCTTTATTTCCCACCCTAAAGAAACATTAGGTCTAAATTTGGAAATCAATGGTCCAACAAAGTCACACTATATGTCAAAAATCTAGAAAGAGCTCTTTGGATTTGCCTAGTTGACAAGGTCAATTTTTCAATGAACAAATGGAAGAAAATCTAAACAGAGAAGGAAAAGGCAGAAATCTAAATAAAAAATACAGGAGTGGAACGTTTAACCTACTACTGAACTTCACGAGAGAAAACAAGAAAAACTTGGCAAAATTAAAAGAAAAGATATTAACGTCTCCAATTGAGATGGGTGTATTAGAGATGATGCCTATTCTACTATACTCCAGAGTCCAAAATTCTTAACTCTATCCTACTAATATATTGGTGAGGAAGGAAATACTCAAAGGAGAGAATATACTGTCTACTTATAGCCTTGGACCTACCGATGGCTACTCCTCAGAGAAAGGAAGAGTCATTGTGCAAGATCTGGTATGAACCGGACCCAGATCTGGCAGCTTAGCCGATTGATCCAGTAACATAGTTTAAAAGCATGTGAAATGAAGTAAGGGAACAAATTGCTAGTAAAATTGTTGAAAATTCCTTCAAATCCATAGCAAAGAAAAAACAAATTCTGCTGGCTGGCTACTTTTCTGATAGATTCGTGACCACTCACCAAATATTTGAGAAAAAACTCGACAAAACTGCACAAGTAATTGTCAAAACCTCACTTGCCAAGTTTCTGGAGAGTTACTTGTTGATTACTTCTAGCTCGTGTGTTCTCACCAGTCCTGCTAGTTGCCAGCAAGTTTTAGAGCTATGATCATAACAATGACAGGTTCTGAATATTGCCCCAAAAAATGCCAAGGAGAAATCGATTGAAAGATTCATTGCCTATAAATATTATATATTGCTATAATGAACAATCAAAATCCTAAGGGGTACATTGTCAGCCTGCTTGTAGGTGTAAAACTCCTTGCCTACAAAGACTTATTTCTAATTGAGCACTTTTGAAGCAATTCAGTTTTGTCACATGGAGACCTTCAGGTGCAAGGTGCAAGGTGCCAGGTGCAAGATTAATCAAGTGGATGACAATGCAAAGGCCAAAGTTTGCATGTGTTCTAGGAAGTTGGTGATCAAGGAACTTTGATAGGATGTGGTTCCTCAGTAGCCAGTGTAGCAAATTGATCTTGTTGTAACATGATTATTGTTATTAAAATTCAACAGCTATATGGTTGCTGTCACCAGGTGTAGGTCTCTACAGATGGACAGAAAATCCATTTTTGTCTTTTATTGTCCCTCGGCAATCAAACTATGCGTTCTCACGTATTATCATTATTATCATTTTTAGATCAGCCAACAGATGCCCACAGTCTCTTAGGGCATGGGAAAAGTGCTATCAAGCTTTGAATACTATTTTTCTTATATTTGAGGGATTTGCCCAACATCAATTATTGGACTCCCCTAGCCTTGTGCCCTGCTTTACCATAGAGAAAACAATTAAAGTCAAAATTAGAAAGATTGATCTACCTCTCCCCCAGACCATAGCCCATCAGACTGGTTGATCATCAGTATATTGTTGTGCATGTGTAAATAATAATACAATTCTCTGCTGTATACATGAATGCAACCACAAATTTTAACTAATATACATTATAAATATGTTTTAACCATGGTAGCCCAACACTTATACAGTAATAACCTGATCTTGCTAAAGTGTAAGCATTTTCAAATTGCCCAGGATTAAAACAGAGAAAAATGGCACTTTAGAAACAAGTAATATTAAAAATTAGGCAAAATAGCAGTTCTTCTGTTTTCCCCTTCTTTCAATTACTCAAAGTCAATTTACATTGTTTCAATTACACGGTGTTTTTTGAACTAACCAACGTGCAGAGGGGCATATTTGAACAACACAAACCAGACAGGTTTAAAAGACATTTTCATAATCTTTTCTGCCAACACAGTTTTAAGTTTTTAACTAATACCATCATAAATGTGTATACAACATCAAAGGATTGTAAAATGTAACCTAATGGTGATGTGGGGCATTAGTGAAAGATTGACCAAGGTTCCAATATCTCCAGTGCAATAAGGAAATCCCATAGTCCAGATGACGTGCAGCAAAGTTATGGTGTAAGGATATGTGAAACATTATAAATAAGAATGTGATCCACTGTAGCGAGGCTGTGAAGGGTGATGCGGTAGATTACAAATCTAAAGAATGTTGTTGAAGAATAACACAAAAGATTAAAGGCAGTTCCAATCAATACAGTTGAATTGAACAAACAAGTATATATATCCTATGTTCCACCATATTTCCGGGACAGGGACAATAGGGAATTGGGGGGAAAGGGTGGGGCGGAGGAGAGGGAAGTGGGGGTGCGTGTTCCCAGGATGGCTGGGAGGGGGCCATTTTTCAGGGGATGGCAAAGACCGCAATTAAAAAAGTTATGAAATTTTACAAATATAAGAAATTCCAAATATTCATACGAGACATTTACCATTTTCATTATATAACCATATTATGAAGCAATACACCTAAATTAAGAATTCACGAGTCGATATCCAAATTAATAACATTTCATTATCTAGTCATTTGAATTTTCTTTATCAATATGCACATACAAGTTTACAACAAAATGAAAAGGCCAAAAGGCTAGATCTGCTGCTGCTATGTCTCTACCTCATTGTCACCTAAATCAAAATCAGTCTGAATCAGAGTTAATCCCAATATAAGGGATTGACTCATCCAATGGAGCCCCAACCAATCCCTCTTGTGTCTCCTCTTCATCAATCTGCATGGCATCTTTTTGGGATCAACATCCCATCATGCAGCTAGCATCTGTCAATCCTAAAGTTGCAAGGCACTATGCACAATCATCACCTTCTCCACTCATTGAGCGCTAAGCATATTCCTCTTGACTAACTAAATGAAGTTGTATGCTCACCAATTTCTCTCCACAACAACGGAACTGGCAACCTGTGTAAGGGGGCAAATGGCAAGCATCCTCAGCTCTATTGCATCCTTGCCACGTCCACCATCCAAATGGGTTCATTTGAGCTAATTTAGCCCTATTTGTGTTTGCCTCTAGTTTGCTGAATTTTGGACCACTGTCATGTTCCCGATTTAGGGCTGTGTCAGCCAGCCTAATATCTTAAATAAATAAATAAATAAATAAATAATAAAATTTAAAATTTAAATTATTGATAAACAATATTTGAATTTTCTAATTGTCTGGCCGACTCCCTTGAGTTTGGCGCTCAGGAAAAATATTTAAATTTGAATCCTCTGGCCGACTTGTTGGGAGGCGCCTATTCTTGCATATAAATATAGGAGCATTTCTTTGGAGAAGATCATTACAATGGAGAAGAAGACCCTTCTGCTCTGACAGGGACAAAACACTCTGCCTGCGAGTTCGTGATTCCTAGCAATATCTGATACAATATATTCCAGTTGTGATTTCTGAGTTATTATCTCACTTCCATCATTTCCTGGGAGCGGATGCAATGCAATCTGGTGATTATAATTACTGTCATCATATTGGATCTACCTTGATAATTATTTGAGATTTATGAATTTGTCATTGCTGTGACTGGATTCAAATGTCATCCATGTTAGGAGGTGTGCGATTTGAATGGTGCATTGCTCCTGTTTGATTCGACATTCATAATTACTGTATTAAATGGTGAGCCCGTTTGATTGTAACCCGAGCTATGCACCCATCTAATAGTTACCAGATTTGTGAATGAAGGCTGATAATTATTCTCAGTGCTGTGTATGAATGTTTCCAAAAATCAGATGGTTGATTCCTCTTTATGTGTCTAGCATATTCTGTATAACTGTGCAAGATCAGTGTTTATCTGTGCCAGATTGCCATTGAATTGCCTGATTTCAGCCCTAGTACATTACAACCACGAAGATTGAAAAAAGTTAGCCATCGCATTTGAAGTAAAGTTGTCTCATCATTGATATACATCTTTCAAAGGGCCTTCATGAACCCTTCTTTGTTTCAGGTTTGGGGTTGTTGTAAAGGGGTGTGGGGGTTCTTGTGGGTCCCACATCCCCCTTTTTTCTTTTCATTTTTGTGTTTTCTTTCAATGATTTTTTGAAGGCGGGCCATAGGAGACAGCTTGTTGTCCCTAGGGCACTCAGGAGATGTCTAGGTGTTCTCTAGCTGTTCCCTTGTACCACAAATGCTTCTGGAAAAAAAACATACGGGACAGCCCCACAGATATTTCCTACTGGCTTCCATGTCCCCAAAACATCCCAAACGAGGTTACCGATGGAAATTCCCAGGGATGCATCCCCAGGTAACACAATATATCCAATCAAAACATTTAAAACATTGGGGGAACACAACTTACTCTGAAATTAAGTGCTTGTGTGTTGGGAAAATATAATTCCTCTGCAATTTAATTATGCAAAAATGGAAATAAAATCCAAATTCTTTTACCTATGTTGAGCATTCTTCGCATTCAATACAATATAATTCCTATGCAATTTAATTATGTAAACATGGAAATAAAATCCAAATTCTTTTACCTATGTTGGAAAATATAATTCCTATGCAATTTAATTATGTAAAAATGGAAATAAAATCCAAATTCTTTTACCTATGTTGAGAATTGTGATGGGTTGCAAATGTGCCCTGGAATGAAAAAAACTGATAAAAAGTTTTCGTCCAGAGGCCTTATTTACTCATATAGGACTGAAGATGCTTGAAATCTCCAATTTCTATCAAATCAAACAAATTTCCAACTAAGTCATTTAAAACCATGGAGCAAACACAATTTACCCAATATTGGGTCCAATTCAATGGGTAAATGAGAAGGTGCGTGTCCTTTTAGCAAAATTCGCATCTGCGACCCCCATAGGAAACCCACTACAAAACTTTCTTCTATCGCAAAAGTTATGATGGATCAAAAGGTGAGATCTGAAACATCGATGACAAGAATTGCCCACTTTTCATCCAGAAGCTTCAAGTGGCAAATTATAAAAGACAGTGAAAGCTTTAAATCTAACAAATGTCCGATTAAATCCTCAAGAAAGTACAGGACGGATACAACTTACAGTTAAACTGAATTCCTTTAAAAAAACGTCGGGCAAATATAATTCTTATATAAAACCTGGAAATTAGGCAGATGAGAAAACCTACAAATAACAGCATACTGCGAAAAATCATCCAGTAACACAATTCTTACAAATTAAAATTCTGTTCAAAGAAAGCATCATGAAAAAAAGGATCTCTAATAGATCGAACTATTCATAACCTACGAAAAAGACCAAGGCCAATTGAAACTTACAAATTAAGGGCAATATAGAAACGCCAATTAAAAGTCCCGGAGTTGCAGTAATGTAAAGAGTGAGCGGCGAATAGAGAACCACAGTTGCAGCGACTGCCACGGTAAGCATTAATTGCATGCTCAGGATGGAATAAACTTTTCTTATGAAACTCCATCGCAATTCATTATCTTCGAGAGAGAGTCCCGGATAAAGAGTTCCTCCACTCTCCAGATCTGCGTCACCCAATTTGCTAAATCCATGCATTTTCGACATTTTCTCGCCTGTTAAATTGCCCTATTAACACAACTGATTTGTGAAAATTTTATGCAGAGGGTTTAAAATATGATTGGTGTGGACGTAGATTTTGTGATCTCTTAGTCCTCTTGCGGAAAGGAAACGGAGCCGGCCTGGACTTAGTCTTCGACGATATTTTTGTGTGTATATGTATATCGTGTATTATATTCGAAGAATTAAAAAAGGAGTGGTAAATAAACAGCATCCTTGGTATATGTTTTTATTATTATGTATATATGTCTAAAGTGTAAATGAATAAAGGAGTGGTAAATAAACAGCATCCTTGGTATATGTTTTTGTTATTATGTATATATGTCTATTGTGTGAATGAATTAAAGAAATTGCTTGTGGGTATTTTTCCGGGTAAGAGCTTTCGTTGAGAGGTGAAAGCTTTAAAGTGTTCTAAAGTGGGGTATGGTGGGAAGTCTCTTTTAAGAGTGGTTCTACCTTCCACCTAGGTTCCAAATTTATGTGGGGCATTAGTTGGATGCTTTCACCTAGGTTCCAAATTTATGTGGGGTACTAGTTGGATGCTTTCACCTATCTTTGTTTTAGAGTTGTAAGTTCTAGAGTGTTTTCTCTCTCTTTTCTCTTTTTTAAGATAGAGTTATATTTAAGTATTTAATGGTTGAAGAGTACGTTTAAAAGTTGTTTGTTCAAGTTTATGATGATAGATTATATGACTTAACTAAATTTTAAGTTATGACTCAATTAATTATAATTTAGTTCAATTTTTTGATGGTGGGAGGGTACATTTTAGAGTTGTGGGGTCAAGCCTCCAACAATGGAAGTTATGACAACTTAATGTAAGCGATCTATTGTAGGTGTGATGGTAGTTTGTCTTTAGGATGAGAGTTGACATGCAAGACCCAATTATAGAGTACAATTCTAGTTATATAAGCCGGTCAAATTGGTGTGTAAGAGTTATTGTAGTATTATATTAATCTAGAAGTTTAGTTTAAGATTGACATTTGAGGCCATTCTACAACCTAACTTAATGTAAGTTGTACCCATCATGGTGAAAAAGTGGATATAATGATAATTTTGATTGTTGTGAAGATGTTTTATCTTGATAGCTAGACCTATATGGTCTGCAACTTGGCATGTAGTATAACTTGACATAAGGTAAGTCGAAATGTTTCCTAAACTAATATTAGAGAAGAGTATTGAGCAAACTTTAGATCTTTACAATTACATAAAAGAGAAACACATATAAAATATAAACAAAATTATGCCACAATGCAAATGCACATGGGGAAACACTTTCAAGAGAAAAACCCCATCCAAAGCAATCCAATGCATTTTCAGTAAGCTAAACATAGTTACAATACACTTGTAGAGCAAACCTCTATAGAAGTATCACCAACTAGAGATTTGGAGTAACTTCAACATCATAACAATACCTACAAACTCGCTACTTAATACCTTCATCTCAAGCACCTTATAAATAGGAGAAGTTTAATACATGAAACAATCAAATGAAAGTTATAAAACCATGGACTAAAACCACCAAAAAATATGGCATCCAAATACCTAGCTAGGAAACCAACATCCAAATCCCAATATGAGTTTGCAAGCTAGAAATAGTATATTCCTTCCACCTATCATAAGTGTGTCATAATCCACTCATCCAATTGGGCATTTCATTTTGGCTTCATCATCTCTATTCAAAAATACCTCATGACACATCATAACACATGTCATAAGTTGATCAACAAAAGTAACTCCCTCTTATAAGCATTCTTTATGTCTTATATGTTTTCACATTTCCATTACAAGAGGTCCAACTTTTGAGGGCCATCACTTTTGAACTATGAGGTTGTTGGGGGCCATTTTTTAAATTGTGTAGCTCAAAAAAATATACCCAATATACAACATTAAAAGTAATGTCAAACAACTCAAAAAAAAAGTATTTTCCAAAAAAATAAAGCCAATAACCAATATTTTTTACATTTCATAATTTGAAAAGTGCATTCTTCATATAGTTAACATTAGGAGCAAGTTTGATACACTTTTCCTAACATTCTCCCACTTTTTAACACCTTGCAAGAGTAAAGGGTGGAAGGAAATATGCATCCGCCTAAGATAATTTCCACATAACACAGAGAAATCTATGCAAACAAGTATTCAAAATCCATATGCAAAAGAATAGAGAACATACCATCAAAGATTGCACAATTTATACTCTAGAAAAACCCTCAAGAGGGAAAATATTGGCCTCCAAAAGCATCCATCACTCATGTATTATTCAACAATCAACAACCTTACAATACATATTCAAAGTTCTCCATGAACACCTTTGAAACATCAAGCCCTCTACAAGCACTCCATCTAAAAAACCATGTAACCACACATCCCATGCCATGCTACAACCCTCACAAATGCCAATAAGAGATGCTCTCAACCCCTTAGCCAAAATAACCAACCAACCAACCATTCAACCTTAGACAACTACCCATGTGTTTGCTTTTATAGAAATAAGCTCACACAAAACCACCAAGTGGTATTACATAAAACCATTAACCCCCACATTTAGTTCTTGGTCCTAAGTTTTTCCAACATTAAATATTTTCCTATGTACAATCCCACATTAAATATTTAATCCAATGTTATGTACAACACATAAAGTGGTCTCAAGAATGCTAACCCATGTGATGAACGCATCCCTAGATCACCTATGTGCACCACATAATAATAAAATATTACATTATAACATTATGCAAGGTGGAAAACACACATTTTACTAACATTCTCTCACTTGTATAAATTGCATAGGGGGTAATCAAATAAACTCAAACATGAACAAGGAAACAAGCCACATAGCCACATATACCATCAAGGAATCAAAGTGCTCCATATGCTCCATCAAGATACTTGCAACAATAATCAAGATGACCACCAACTCAAGCATAAATGCTCTCATCCTCCATCATGCCAATGCACAAATATAAAAAGCCATCCAAAGAGATGTTACACTATCTATCACAAAGAAGCATGTGTCCTGCCTCCAATTGATATCCCAAAACATAAACATTCAATCCAAAGGTAACAAGTATGTATCAATAGTTGTCAAGATATAATCACCATAGCTGAAAAATAATACTCACAACAAATGTTGACATATCCAACTATTTGTACCTTGAAGGTATACAAATAATAACAAGTGAACCACATGCCATCAACATATACAACCCATAACACACAATCACAAGCTCCAAGTGCCAAATTTATCATATAATGAATATACACATCTAGGAACTCCCACTTCATAGGTAATGTCAAATCTGAAAATGATCAAGGCATCCAAGATCCACCAATAGAAAAACAGAGAAGGTGTAACCAATATCATGTAGTACCAAGGAGCATCTACAAAGATATGCAAATCCTGCAAACCAATATGTTGCAATACAACTCTCACCACAAGTCTACAAGCTCTCCCAATTTTTTCACACTCAACAAAGGAAAGAGATAAAGGAACATCCATGTTGTCACCAAAGAATGATAAACAACACATGACCATAAACGTAGTAATCATTGTAGCTCAACAAAAGATCTCAAAGCCAACGTCATGTGAATACAAACATCTAGGAAGTAGAGCAAGATCAAAGAGAGAACTCACAAATCAAAACACATAGCATTTCATTATGTATCATAAAACTCTAAATGATAAGTTGTGATAAGTATGATCTCCTTCATAAAACCCCAAAGAGAATAGCACTATCCACATCTAATCCATAATCAGGATGTATGCACCTCAAACAAGGATCACATGTCAAAAGAAAAATCATGACACCTCAACCAAAGACTAACCTCCATGGCTAACCAAGATGTCAACATCTCCAACTACATGAAGATAACCATCTCCTATTAAGAAGATCATCCACCATCAAAAGGTGAATCTACATCAATGCCACAAGCTCCCACTGAATTGTGATACTAAGATCTCCATGGCATCATGATAACCATTCTCTAAATGAAGATCATCCATGGCCCCAACATGATCAAAGAACTCAACACCGAGCTCCAAATGGAAGAGTACAAACCATGATCTCCAAACTAAGAAGATACAACACCACCAAATCATCATTGTCACTAGCTCCCACTGAAACATGTAATTAAGATATTCATGACATTGTGATAGCAATATCCTCAATGAAGATCAACCAAAGGACCTCACACTATAAAAAAACTCAATGCCAAGAGCCCCCAAAAGGCAAAGTAAAACCATGATCCTCAAACCAAGAAGATTCACCACCACAAACCAAACATAAAATAATCCAACACCACGAACAAAGAACCTGCATAAATAATCATGTCATTCCAAATTCCCTAAAGCACAAGGAACATCCATGATACCATGATCACCACCAAATGTACCAACAACAAACTTTAACTGTGTCACACATGTCTTCATCACATAGTCAAGAATATAGGTCCCACATCATGATTGTACCTAGGAATATCATCTCTCCATCTCAACGTGACAACCAAACTCATACAACAAGTGACTAAAACAAGCCACAAATCTAAATCTAAAATAAAATTGAAGCATCTATGGGCATAAACAACCCACATCCAAGACATAAATGTAACCTGTAAGCATAGACAACCTACACCACTACACAACTTATAGATCCAACAATGCAACATACAAATCCTACAATATATTGATAACCATGCCAAATAAGAGAATTAAAGATGTACGTGTGACTATACAATGACAAACATCAAATCACCAAGATCTGAATAGCCATAAACTCACAAAATCACCATAGTCAACAAGAAACCATAAATAGCTCAGATGGAAATAATAGCAAATAATGTTGGAAATAGGATGCCATTTAATTACAATCATAAACATTATTTATTTCATGTATCTCCTAAGTCCTTGGAAAGTGTTGCACAATACTAGGATTAGAAAGAGATTAATATTTGATGAAATAATCATGTTAATTGATATTTGTAATCAATTCTAAATGTTAGGAGCATGTGAGGGCATCCATTATGAGTTCCTAAATAATAGGGGCACATGGGGCACCCACATGGTAGGTGACACTCACCTTGAGTTCAGTTAACTATTCGAAGTAAGAGACAACACTTCTGAATGCATGTAAAGATCCTAGGAGTTAGGGTTTGATGTTTGCATGCATGAAGTTTAGATCAGTTCAGTTCAGTTTATTTTAGTTCATTCAGTTTAGAATTAGTTTAGTTCAGTTCAGAATCAGTTTAGTTCGGTTTAGTTTAGTTATGGTTCAGTTATCTTCAACTAGTTTTAGTTGAATGCTAGTTGACTTTAGTTAACTTGGAATGCATGGCTAATGACTTGAGTTGCATGATGGATAATAGGGACTACCTCCAATTAACAAGGGATAACCATTCTTGCATGAATGGTGTTGAGAAATGTTTCAGTTAATAAGAAATGACTTGGACCCAACTTGGGCACCCAAGTTGGCTTCTTGGAATTAACTCCTTTGCATGTTGAGATATTTCAGAAGGCTCAGTTAAGTGGGACCTCTTTAGGGTGCCTACTTTGAGGATGAAGCCTTGAAGATATTTATAGAACAAAGGTTGAGTTGCTACTTTAGTTTGGGATGCCCAAATGCGTGAAGATGAGGATTTGACATTGTTCTTCATGACATAACTCTATTTGCATGAGATAGGTGTACCTTTTAGGGATAGGGCTTGAGCATTGTAATTGTAACTTAGTTGGAGTTTACAAAGTTAATCAAAGCCTATATATCTCAAGCAAGTTGAAGAGAGTTAGTATCAGTTTTTATTGCAAGTTGTGAAGAAGTTTTGGTGAAGTTAAAAGAAGCATTCTCAAGCAATAATTGGAGCTATTGTAATCTACTTCAGAAGATTGAATAATAAAATAATTCTTGATGGAGTTTTTTCCTGAAAGGGTTTCTCCATGGTACATGCTTGTGTAATCTTTCTAATATCCTGTCTACTTCTTCTATCAACTTCTATCTACATTCTACAAATAGTAAAATGGATTAATCAAGATAATCACCCACAAAGAATATGTAAAATATGAAAAAGCTTATTTAGATCAGCAATATTAAAGTTTTATAGAGTATTAAGCTAAGAAAACACTTCATTTTTCAACAAATAAATCATGCCATAACATCTCTAAACCTAATCCATTGTGTAGTGCTTTCCTTCGACTACAAAAATTCCAAAATCTAATTTTGTATGTGTTACCCGTAAATGTGACTTCCCCCTTTCTCTTTTTCTAACTATCTCTTCTTCTCGCCCAAGTTCGTTACTTAAACTTGTGTTCGGGAAACTTTTTGTTGTCTTCCTCGAACTCGAGCAGGGTTTTTGTTGGTTCTTCGAACCTTTCATTTTATCACTCGTGTTGTTTGTCTCTCACTAGGTGGTGTTTTCTTACCATTTGCGAACTGACCTTTCCTTTGAGAGTGGGTGTACGTATATTAATAACCCAATTGATGAGTTGTCATGTGTTAGAATTTTGAAACTTCATCCACAAGTCATACCTCTAGGCAGTATTCTTTAGACTGTTTGAAACCTAAGCAGGGTTTTATTAAGTTATGTGAACTACCCATTTTGCCGCCTAGAAGGTTTCAGTGATCAATGTAATAACAACAAGCCTAATTTATTTAACCAGTGCATTATACAAAATAGAAACTAGCATTTTCAAACATGATATGAACAGGAAACCAATGAAGCCATGCATACAAAGATACAGTGATATCAAAAGTAGTATTTTATTTATATATACAAATGTTTTTACATTGCATTAACACTCCAAAATTGTCTAATTCGAATACAAAAGTTCATGTCGAGGACAAAAAGGAAAAAAAGAGGCATTCCCTTTCAGGTACACAGAGCAAATATATGGACACGAATGCCTTCAGTAACAGTTTGCAGGTGTTTGACTTGAGCTAGTGACAAGAGATTCTCGTGTGACTAGAGGAATTGTGCAAAAAGTCCCATTTCATTCCTTACAACTCTTGTGCGCATAAGAGCCACAACTTCCTCTAAAGTCTCATCTTGAAGGGTTGATGCAATGTAGATGGTGTAAGCTATCAATCCACTCTAAGGGTAGTGGCTAATCGTGTTGATCGCCACATTGACTTGGTGATGAAACTTGGGCTTTACCAGGTGCCCCAGTGCTCTCACACCCCAGTTGTGATGACTAGAAGTCTTGATGATAGTATTTACGAAGCGCTCTAGCATGGTTGTGTTGTGTACATGGGCTTGGATCAGGAACGCCTCACCCAGAATGTTGTAGAGAACTTCTTCTATTTCACTCTACATTCTGAAAACCTCCTTTAGCTGGTTCGATACATGCCTAAACAGTGGATTGCATTCGATCTCTTCCAACACAATGTAGTCATTAGCAGAGTTACCATCACTTTGAGAGATCACCATGTTTGATGCTATTGATTGATGAAGAAAGGTGACGTTGGTTGAATTTATGGAAGATTTGTTAGAAATTGGTGTGTTCTCTTAAGTGTGATGAGATGGAAATTTAGTCCCAATTTATGGATGATTTGATCTGGTTTAAATTACAATTTCACATCAAGCAACATACACATGCTACTACTTGATATTTCTAGACATTGTATTAATTGTTTGGTTGTGTGAAAGGTCATTCGACGACTATTGGTAAGATCAAGATTGGTTTCTCCTTGCCGATCTCTATTCCTCTACCAGGATTGATTCTTCTGATTGATTTAGTAATTCTCAAGAAACATTGGAAAAAGAAGAAGACCACTAATTTGGTAATGGTTTTGGTGATTGTCCAATGGCTTGGCCTTTGCTATAAATATGAAAATGTAAAAGAAGATGAGGACTTTTTTGAAGATACACCTAGGGGTGTTATCGAGAAGGGTTGACATTTATTATAGACTGTAATGATTTATAATCTATGTGTTATGAATTTAATGATACTAAGTATGATGATCTTGGCATTAGGCGTACAATATAGTTGTGTCTTCTTTGAAAGATAAGTTGTATATTATTCATTTATTGCAATCTAATTTTATCTCTTTGATTGGATGATCATAGGTTTCCAATCTTTGTGTTGGTCATTTTTGGTTTGATTTATACTTCCCGCTTTAGCTTCATATTTATGAACTAGCGTTAGTCACCTTTCTTGATTTTTGGTTATACCCATATTCATTAGATTAGATAAATTCTTTGAAAATCTGGTGAGGGAGTTGTACCTCAATAAAATTAAGAGGAAAGCCACAAATATAATTGTGGTCTTTTTAGAATTGTTAGCGGATTTTCGTTGGTACTAAACTTGGGTCATGAGTCATTCGTCTAAACATATTTTTTTGAGCCATTCCATTCACTAACAGATTTTTGGCAACTCTGTTGGGGAAATTAAATTGATTAAAAAGTCTGACAATTGCCATCGCATCATGCGATAGCATGGTACTTCCTCACAATTATGTATTTCCTATTTTGCAACTAGATTTAGATTGGTTTGGAGGGGAGCAAGACTTAGACATCATATCAAAATTAAATACACTTTCCTAGAGATATAGAAGGAACACAACAGATTATATGCGGGTGAATTTTTTCTTGGAAGAAAAGGAAGAACGAGCCCAATGCCCACTTATACTTGTGATTGAGCACCCTCCGAGGTTGATATTTGAATACTATTACAACCCTCCTTGTCATCGTGATTGTCAACCAAATTAGCCATTACATCAATCAAGGGACCCACCTGTACCTCAACCTCAGAATCCACCTCTGGCTCATCCACCATAGTAATTTTCTCTTCCTAATTTTTACTCCTGTGTGAGTTGGCAACTCTATCTATTTATGGCTTTGAATCTCTGGTGTAATCAAGTTGGCCCTCTCGCCTTATCACAATACCATGATTTACCCCAAGGTTCTCGGAAGAGGTTTCCTAAATTTTCTGGTCAAAATGAACAAGACCCTGAGGAACATATTTTGGCTATAACCACAATAAGTACAGTTTTAGGAATTCAAGAAGAAGATGTTTTTGTAAGAATTTTTATTGACAATCTGATCGAAAAATTGATAGAATGGTATAGGGGACTCGGAAAAGGAAGTATTACCGGATGGGATGTCCTCAAAACAAAATTTATCCAATGCTATAAAATTATAATTAACATTGCAGCTACCCTGCACCTTTTCTTTCAGATCATGAAAAACAAGGTTGAAACAATGAGGGATTTTGTTTATCGGTTTAATTGGTCTCTTCAACAGATTCCCACTCTAGAAAGACCTAGTGTGGAGATCTAGTATCATGTATATTTTTTTGCTTTAGAACCAGACATACAATTAATCCTCAAAAGAGATAAAGTTCAAGGGATTGGACGAGCTCAACTAAAAGCAATAAAGGTTGAGGATGATTTCATTGCCATGGGTAAATGTAAATTAGGCACAAACGTGAAGCTTGGAGACAATTGAGAGATATCTTCTAAGTTTATGGTTAAAGGTCATAAAAAAGCATATTTACCTTACTAGACTGTCGAAAACATTAATCTAACAATTTTTGATAGTAAGCAGCAGCCTAGTGAGGAACAAGATCAACATTATAGTGATCTAGCTTTCAATTTATATACTGTGTTTGAAGTTGAAAGTGATTGCAGTTTGTCTAGTGATGATGAAGATGATGAGCTACAGGAAAAGACATCATTTTCCTCACCTCCTCTTTTTGATAAGCTCTCCTCCTTTGAGACTAATTTGAATGACTTGGTATTGAATGCTCTTCTTGTTTTAGAATATGAAATTTTCTCCTTCAAAGAAGTGGAGAATGATGATACATACCTGAATCTAGAAGGAAATGGTGATCCCACAAGTGATAATTCTCAGGAGGAAGAAAAATGGTTGACCCATTCTAAACCTCTCTTTTGTTTTGATGAATTTGAAATATATGATAACCTTCTTTTCAAAAATCCAATGGTTGATCAATTCAGGTTTGAGGATGAATGTTGTTTATCAATGGCTGAGACCAATCATAATCAAGGGAAGGATAAGGAAACTACTAGTCTTTTGTTGGAGGAAGATGAAATTGGTTCTTAGTCAAAAGCTAATAACAAATCAGTCCTTGTTTTGCACTAGTTTACAAAGGCAATTACCTTCCATAAAAATGGCCTGATTGGAGGAAGGTATGATGAATTCAAGGAGAGTATTGTTTCCTGTGGTAATTTTTTAAAGACTTGGGAAATTCTTGGGGAATGTAAGGCCAAAGAAGAATTTAGAACTCAGAATGCTATTTCAGAATTGGATATGCTTCAATTGACAGATCTTGGTCATGAGAATTGGTTAGCAAAGAATGATCTAACCCTGACGTGATGGCAGCATGATGAAGTTTTTGATGAAAAGTGGCTTTTTGGGAGATCGTCGAACTATGAATACATCTAAGTCTGCATTAATGCTGAGATGTCAATATTCTTAAATTTGTTCTAGAGATAGTACAGGAAGGTGGGCCTCTTTAGAAAAGGATTATTCTTCTCCCAATCGATTAATGGGTTTGTGTGATCCTGCTCTTCCTTTTCTTTCTTTGGTGGGTTAGTCCTACCTTGTAAATAGTGGAATTTTGGTGTGTTCATTTTTGGCTTTCTATTTGGTATCCTTCTCATTGACTCCACGCATAATGGAAAAGTACTAGTCTTGCATGCTGGGTTCTCTCTACGTCCTTTGCAGTCCTTGTCCCCAGTCAGAGCCACTGTTACCCGTAAATGGGACTTCCCCCTTTCTCTTTTTCTAACTATTTCTTCTTCTCGCCCAAGTCCATTACTTAAACTTGTGTTTGGGCAATTTTTTACCACTTGCGCTATTTGTCTCTCACTAGGTGGTGTTTTCTTACCATTTGTGAACTTACCTTTCCTTCGAGAGTGGGTGTATGTATGTTAATAACTTGATTGATGAGTTGTCACATGTCAGAATTTTGAAACTTCACCCACAAGTCATACCTCTAGGCAATATTCATTAGACTGTTTGAAACCTAGATGAGGTTTTATTAAGTTATGTGAACTACCCATTTTGCCGCCTAGAAGGTTTCAATGATCAATGTAATAACAACAAGCCTAATTTATTTAACTAGTGCATTATACATGATAGAAACCAACATTTTCAAACATGATATGAACAAGAAACCAATGAAGCCATGCATACAAAGATACAATGATATCAAAAGCAATATTTTATTTATATATATAAATATTTTTACATTGCATTGGCACTAAAAAATTGTGTGATTTAACTACAAAAGTTCATGTCATGGAAAAAAAAGCACAAAAAGAGGCATTTCCTTTTAGGTACACAGAGAAAATATCAGGACACGAATGCCCTCAGTAATAGTTTGCAGGCTATCAACTTGAGCTGGTGAGAGGAGATTCTCGTGTGACTGGAAGAATTATGCAAAAAGTCCCATATCATTCCTTACAACTCTTGTGCACAGAAGATCCATAGCTTCCTCTAAAGTCTCATCTTGAAGGGATGATGCAATGTAGATGGCATCAGCTATCAATCTACTACGAGGGTAGTGGCTAAGCCCATTGATCACCACATTGACTTGATGATGAAACTTAGGCTTTATTAGGCACTCCAGTACTCTCACACCCTAGTTGTGATGACCAAAAGTCCCAATGGCAGTATATATGAAGTGCTTCAGCATGGTTGTGTTGTGTACATGGGCTTGGATCATGAACGCCTTGCCTAGAATGTTGTGGAGCACTTCTTCTATTTCGCTCTACACTGTGAAAACCTCCTTCAGCTAGTCTGATACATGCCTAAACAATGGACTGCATTTGATGTCTTCCAACATAATGTAGTCATTGGCAGAGTTACTGTCACTCTAAGAGCTCGCCATGTTTGATGTTATTGATTGATGAAGAAAGGTGATGCTGGTTGAATTTATAGAAGATTGGTTAGATATTGGTGTGTTATCCTAAATGTGATGAGATAGCAAATTAGTCCCAATTTATGGATGATTTGAGCTGGTTTAAATTACAATTTCACATCAAGCAACATACACGTGCTACCACTTGATATTCCTAGACATTGCATTAATTGTTTGGTTGTGTGAAAGATCATTCGACAACTGTTGGTAAGATCAAGATTGGTTTCTCCTTGTCGATGTCTATTCCTTTGCCAGAATCGATTCTTCTGATTGATTTAGCAATTCTCAAGAAACATTGGAAAAAGAAGAAGACCACTGATTTGGTAACAGTTTTGGTGATCGTCCACTGGCTTGGCCTTTGCTATAAATATGAAAATGTAAAAGAAGATGATTTTTCATAGATACACCTAGGGGTGTTATCGAAAAGGGTTGAAATTTATTATAGACTGTAATGATTTATAATTTGTGTTATGAATTTAATGATACTAAGTATGATGATCTTGGCATTAGGCGTACGATATAGTTGTGTTTTCTTTGAAAGATGAGTTGTATATTATTCATTTATTGTAGTATGATTTTATCTCTTTGATTGGATGATCATAGGTTTCCAATCTTTGTGTTGGTCATTTTTGGTTTGATTTACGCTTCTAGCTTTAGCTTCATATTTATGAACTAGCGTTAGTCACCTTTCTTGCGTTCTAGTTAAAAGCATACCCGTATTCATTAGATTAGATAAATTCTTTGAAAATCTGGTGAAGGAGCTGTACCTCAACAAAATTAAGAGGAAATCCACAAATATAATTATGGTTTTTTCAGAGTTGTTAGCAGATTTTTGCGATGCTAAACTTGGGTCATGAGTCATTCGTCTAAATATATTTGTCCAGGCCATTCCATTCACTAATAGTATGCATAAGATATGACCTCTTCAAGCTTGAAAATAACATCTGACTTCCAACAAGAATTTCTCTATTAAAACAACAAAATATAGAAAAACCACTAATACCACAGTGTAGTGCTTGAGACCACCTTTCCAACTATTATAAGTAGCCAAAAATTTGACACTTTGGGTGAAAGATATGCCCCTAGAAAAAAGTTTCCCAATTTGGCTATAAGAGAAAAGTTGGTGGCCCCTTTGGGTGGCCCATAGGTGGTGGCGGTGCTGCCCTTAGGGCCGGACCCAACCACCAAATAAATTTTAGTTTAATTTAAAAAAAAAATCGATGGAATTTAATAAAAAATGGAAATTTTTTAATATTTTGTTTTAATGCCCCTTATGGCTTTGAAGGCCAACCCCACTAGACCAATGGCTGGAACTAGAGGGCTTAAAGAATCATTGCCTAACAACCAACAATAGTAGGTCTGTGTTATATACAACACATAAAGTGGCCCCAAGAATGCTAGCCCATGTGATGCACACATCCCTAGATCCCCTAGGTGCACCACATGCAACATTAAAAAAATAATTTATATCATTATGGTGGACAACACACCTTTTCCTAACAAAGAAATTACCAACACTTGTGAATTAATTTCTAAGTGCCGAGAGGCCCATAGACTCATAGCACCACCTAAACTTTTAGGTTCTCACTAGCTTCATCAATGCATCGCCAACATTTTGCAAAGTGTCAACTTTCTCTAGAATCACCTACCCATCCTCTACCATGTTATAAACGAAATGGTATAGGACATAATATGTTTTGTCCTCGTGTGAAAGGGTGGGTTATTTTCCAACATATGCCACTATAACTATCACATAAAATTGTAATAGATCCTAAACTTAATCCTACATTTGAATACAATCACTTGAGCCAAATGAATTCCTTAAAAGCATGGGTAACTACCATGTACTCTACGTATGTAGTGAATAAAGTGACATCTTTTCACTTGCTCATCTAACAAATATCACCACCAAACATAGTGAAAATATATCTATAAGTCGACCTCTTATTCTCAACATCCCCAACCAAATTTCAATCCATAAATTGATGAATAAACACTAAATTTTGATCACCTGTAGGATTACCATGATAAAAATATATAGTACTTAGAGGCACCTTACAAATATTTGAAGAACCTCTTTATTGCTCTCAATGTACTCATCCAAGGTTAGCAATGAAATAGCTAAGGACTCCTATTACTTGGGAAATGTATAGCCTTGTGCAGATCATAGCATACATGAAGCTCCTAATAGCATTATCATAAATTGTTACAACCATATTCTCCATATCACTATAAGAGATTAAAAATTTCTCAGTTAATAACTTAGTCCCCATTGAAATAGGAACACACCAAGGTCTGTAAGTTGACATATTGAATCTTTCCAACATTGAGATCACATACTTACTCTAGCCCAACCAAAGCTTTAAGTTATATCTATCTCTTCTTATCTTCATCCCTAAGATGAATCTAGCTACCCCTAATCCATTCATTTCAAATAATGATAAAATTTGATATTTCAATTCATAAATAATACCCTTCTCTTTATTGAAAACTAACATCATCAACATATAATGTAATAATAAGGAAGTGATGGCTATCCATATTATAATAGATATAATAATCTATTTTGGACCTCAAAAATCTCAATCTCAACACAAATGTATCAATTATTTGATACCACATCTTAAGATATTACTTAAGACCATACAAATATTTCTTCAACTTAAAAAACCATTTTTTCTTTCTTTTTGAATGTAGTGCTTCAATTATGACATAAATCTCTTCCTCAAAATTACCATGAAGAAAATTTATTTTTACATCTGTGCTCAACTTCATGATCAAATGCTATTGTAGATAATAGAAACCAAATAGATGTTAGCTTAGCAACTAGAGAGAAAATCTCACCATAATCAATTCCCTCAATATGGGAGTAACCCTTCACAACCAATCTCACCTTTTCTTTTTTAATGTTGCTATCTAAATTGATTTTCTTTTTGAACACCCATTTGCACCCAACGGGTTTATATCCATCAAGTAAAGGTGCTAGGTCTCATGTGTCATTTTTCTTCAATGTAGCCATCTCCTCATTCATGACCACTTTCTAGGACCCCACTTCATTCAAACACATAGGCTCTTTACATTCCTAGGCTCATTAATGTTATTAATCAAAGAAAAAATATAGCTCCAATCAAGAGGATTGTACTAATCTACTTGATGTTTACGCTGAGTGGAGCTTCTCAAGACTTGAGGTGGAGGTTTTGCCTCCTTTTCAAAATTCTCTAAACTATATGATATATCCTCCTCTTTAGATCCTTCATAGGATTCATATTCACCTTTCCCAATCTTTGGAGGTAGCTAGGACACATTTTTATTTTTATCATTTTTTGGCTATAATATAGTGGAAGGAGGATTAACTTGTCTAAAGATAACACTTATACTATACAAAGATATCTCAACCATAGGATTAACCAATGAAGATACATTCTTTATCCTTTTTCTCTAACTTTAACCTCTTCTCCCTTCACACATAATCATATATATCACATCCAAAAATTTGAGATGTCTCAATGAAGATTTATCACACCTCCATAGTCTTATAAAATAGAGATGATACAAGAGACTTATTTACCAAGTAACAAGTTGTACCAACTACTACCCAAAAAAAAAAAATTAGGCTATCCCCACCAAGCATATTCCTAGCCCTTCTCATCAATGTCATGTTCATTCTTTCAACAACTCCATTATGTTAAGGGGTTTATAGAGTTTTCTTATGTCTTTATATTCTATGATCCTTACAAAATTTGTCAAGATTTTCCAAAAATCACCACCATTACCAGTCCTTAAAATCTTCATTATTTTACTAGTTTGATTTTCTACAAGAGCCTTTTAATTTTTAAACTAAATAAAGTCTTCAAATTTATTCCTAAGAAAATATACCCATGTCCTTCTACTATAGTCAATAATGAATAAAACATAATAAATAGATTTTAAAAATCGAAGGAACATTGACAAGACTAGAAAAATATCAACATGTATGAAGCCCAATATCCCATAAGATTTACAAGAATTAGAATAAAATGAACATAATTTTATTTTTTATAAACATAATATTCACAAAAATCAAATTTGAAGTTACAATCATTTATCCCCTTGACAAGGATTTTATTTTTCAAGGTTCTTAGATGTTTCTCACTTATGTGACCCATCCTCTAGTGCCATAACATAATTTTCTCAATGGGAAGCTTAGTCTCCAAAGCATGAGCACCCTAAGGTACCCAAAAAGCATGACCATCGAAAGAGAGTGCAACAATCCTCTTTATTATTGATTCCATGTTGTGAGGATTCTACAAATCTTTTCACTACAAGAGAAAAATAGCTATTGCACTAAATTATGCACGCATCCAATTGAAATAAATTGCCTACTTGAACACCCTTAGCAAGAATCATAGCTCATCTAACCATCTTACACTACCCACTTGAGAAAATAATGTGTACACCTAAATCATTCAATTTATTTATAGAAATTAGGTTTTGTGTCAAACCAAGGGTATGTAATACACCATTGATCACCTTCACTCATTCATTAGGGAATTGAATCAAGACTCTTCAATGACCAACCATATTTAAATGAGAATCATATCTAAAGTGCATCTTCTCATCATTGTATTCTTCATATTTTATAAACCAACCTCAATGTGAGGTCATGTGAAAAGATACACTAGATTCAATCAACCATGCACCTTTTGGTACATGCGTAGCTAAGGTTCTAACAAAGACATTACTATCATCTTGGGAGGACTTCTTAGACTCATCATTAGAATCTCTCTTCTTCCTTTTCTTTTCCTCTTTATAGTATCTTCTAAAATTTCCAATCTTGTCACAGTTCAAACATTTTTTATGTGGACTTACTAGGGGATTTAGATCTAGACCTAGATTGCTTCTTACTCTTTTTCTTGCCTCTTTCTTTTAGTCTACCACAAATAGATAGGGCCTTCTTGGTAGATTCATAAGTATTTCTTTGAAAAGAAACAATGTCACCACCTCATTACCTCATCCTTTTTTAACTTGGTAGTAGTGCTCTCAATAGTCATAACAAGGTGATCACATGAATCTAACAAAGAGCACAAAAAAATCATGCAAGGATCCCCCTCTTCCATTTCTACTCCAATAAAGTGTAATTGGGTAATAACCATGTTAAATACAATTAAGTGTTCAACAAAAAAGACACCATCCTCCATTCCAAGGGCATGCAACTTATTTCTTAGAAATTTATTAACTATTGTTGCAAGAGTTTCACCCTTGGTCTCCTTGTGTTATGTAATGTGACACTTGGGTTCGTGACATGGCTTAACCGCCTCTTGTGGATCTTGGATCTTGTATAAATTTGGCAGTTGTATCAGACATTGATAGGTTGATATTTTGGTGCAATGACAACTGCATGTGCAATAACTATATATTTATCTTGATATAATTCTCCAATTTCTTCTAAATAAGTGTTATAGTGGTCCTTTCATGTGCATTTAACATCAAATCGACCAAACAAAGTCTAAGAAAATCCCCAACTTTTCTATCAATTTTTTTGTAGTATTCTTGTGACATAATAGTAGGTTTGGATCCATTTATTGAAACCCATAGATCTATATCCATGAGCATATCCTCCATATTGATCTTTGAAAGCTCAAATTTTGTGCCTAAAAACTTCTTCATTCTATTTTAGATGTTCCTACTATCTCTTTCTACAATAACATCAAACCATTTTATACAAGATCCCATTCAAATGAATATTATTATAAAAATGCTCTACCTAACATCTAGAATTTGAGGTGATCTAGATTTGATGCCAAATAAAAAGAATCAAGATACACATAAATTCTTCTTAATCTAATCTTATAAGAGAGTGATGTGCAAATTTTAAATCTTTGAAATTACATAAAGGAGAAACATTTATAAAACATAAATAAAATCATACCACAACATAAGTGTATGTGGTAAAAACTATTTTAAGATAAAATAACCCACACTCCAAAGGAACCCAATATATTATTTAATAATCTAAACATAGTTATACTACACTTTCAAAACAAACATTTATAAGAGTATCACCAACTAGAGATTTAGAGTAATTACGATAGCATAATAGTACCTACAAACTCACTTCTCAATAACTCCATTTAAAGCACTCTATAAATGGGATAGGTAATGCAAAAAACCATCAAATGGTAATTATAAAACTATGGGCTAAAATCACCCAAAAATGCAACACTTGATACCTAGTTAGAAAACCAATACCTAAATCTCAAATGAGTTCGTAGCCTAAAAATAACATATTACCTCCACCTATCATAATCACATCATAATCCACTCACCAACTTTGGAATTCTATTTTTTCTTCATTATCTCCATTCAAATATGTCTTATGACATGTTGTAACACATATCATAAGTTGGTAAACAAGTTTAACTCCCACTAACAACTCTTTTTTATGCCCTATATGCTTTTACATTTTCAATGCAAGAGGCTCTTCTAAAGGCCATAAACTTTGATCTAGGAGGTTGTTAGGGCCCTTTTCAAAAACATTAGAGATTGAAATGATATACACAACAAGCATCATTATAAGTGACACCAAATAGCCTATAATTTCTATTTTGCCCAAAAATAAAGTCTATAGCCTAGAAAATAAATTTTTATGTTTCATAATCTAAAAATTGCATTCTTCATATACTTAACATTAGGAGCAAGGTTGATAAACCTTTCCTAACAATATTCAGATTTGAGGTGAGTCTACAACTCAACTTACTATAAGTGGTACCCATCATGGTGTAAGAGTGTGTTGTTGCCTCACTTTTATGTGTCACATCTTTACTAAGTTATTTTTCTTCTAGGTTGTGCGTTTGACCTTTGAACCATTGTTTGTAACTAATATGAGACATCCTAAATGGGTAACCTAAGTTTCAAAAGGTGCTATAATTCATAAAAATTCTAATTTTGGGTTGTTTCTAGTGTCTTCCTTAGTATTTTCAATATTTTTCAACCTTTCAAAATTTTGAGGTTGTTCAAACCTACATACCTTCCTTACCAATCTTGACAACGTACTTTAGTCCTTGTTAAATTTTCATCTAAGTGTTGGTTTTTTAGAGTTTTATAATTTTGTATCCCTTGATACCATCCATTTGGCATTCTTGAGCCTTGAAGCCCAAAGTATTGTTAAAAGCCTAAGTCCTTTGCATTTGTTGGAATTTCAAAATTCCTCATCCATCTATCCCTTAGCACCGATTCCCCTTTGTCTCTACTCCCCAAAATCTTATCCCTTTAATTCCAATTTTTTTTTCTTACAGGGTCAAACTTTCAAGCTTCCCTTAATTGGGTATCCATTTCCATCGACCCCCAAAAATTTGAAACTCCACGTTTTTCCTCTATATAACGTATTGGAGTTAGAATTTTAGCTTCCCCTTAATCATATGCCCCTTCCCATAAGACCTTAAAAAATTGAAACTTTGTTATTTTCTCTTTTTAACCCATGAAAGTTAAATCTTTTTTCATCTCTTAACTTAGTACCAAGTTTATCCTCGACTTGTCTTCTCAATATTGACATCCCAAAAACATTTTATTTGTTGAGGTTCCCTTGCCAGTTTTCCCTCATCTCACATCCCCTCTAGTATGAATTCCCTATCACCCTCGAATCCTTGATTCCCAGATGCTTTGATCCTTAGCATACAATATGAGTACTTCTACTCGATATTTTGAAACTCCTTCCTTTTTCACTATAAAACCTACTAACCCTCCAAGAAGGCACAAAGACCAACGATGCATCTTAGTGTTTGCATTGGAGTTTTGAGATATTTCATATCCTATACAATGGTACTGACTACTAGTGAAGTTCAACATATGATGGATGGCCTGACAATTTCCAGAAGCCCAACATGTTTAAGAGGAAAAAATAGCTCCTAATAGAGGTGTGACACTATTAATGCTTGATTCCTCCTAAGGCTTGATAATAGTGAAAAGGATCTATGAAGGGAATATAGATAAAGGTATAAATTTTTTATCGAAAGTCTAAAAATAATAATGAACTTAGCCCATAGCCTTAAAAACTTCAAAGGCTAATCCATATATAGTGACACCATAAAGTGCTAGAGATAGGAAAAGGTTTTAAAATCTAGAAGGAATGAGTATGATAAATGAAACTTGCTTAAAACTATTTCAAATGTTGAGCTCCAAATGAAATGGCACGCTTCTCCTTCACCTAACTCCACCTAATCACCATTACTAAAGGTCATTCTCCTAGTTACCTACATCAATTCTTCTAGTTTCCTCTTCATCTTGGGCATGTAAGGAAGCTAAGGTATCCAAACAACTTTCTACACTAATCTTGAGAGGAGAATAATGCAAAATTTTTACTGATATTTTCAGTTATAAAAACTTAAATAGAAATAAACATAAATATTATGCATACCACAATACAATGATTTACATGGGGAAAACCCTTTTGGGAGAGGAACCCCACACTCCAAAAGCCGCCAATATATTATTCAAAAATCACAAAGATTACAATATACTTGCAAAGCAAGCTTCTCACAAGAGTATCACCAACCATAGATCCAGAGGCAACACGATTGCTATTAGACTCTTAGAATACAACACAATACACAACCATAATACAATGCCCTCATAAAATAGGGTTGCCTTCTAGGGCAAGTCAAGCTAGTAAAATATCGATCATCAGATCTAAGACCTAATGATGAATGGTCCAAATTTACAATAATAAAATATAAATAAAAATTTCCTTTCGGAGGCACTACCCCTGATTCCCTATTGGGGCATGTTGCCCTCAGACCCCTCACGTGGGGAGGGGAACCCCCTGCACCCTCTCATCGTGGATGTATCAATAGTACCTTATATAATTGTAAATTTTAGACACATTTTTCCAACAAATCTCCCATTGGTTGAACACCTTGCAAATGCAACGGGAGGGAGTATAAGCTTCATCTCTTAATTACTGGGGGCTGAAAGGCCTCTTGAGTCTGAACACCATATGAACTTCTTTGTGCTCACAAGATTAGTTAAAGAATCATCATCATTCATCAAAGTATCTACCTTAACTAGCTTCTTTGATCATATCTCTAATAAAATGATATTATACATCAATATGCTTGGTCCTAGCATGAAATGTCTAGTTCTTAGCTTGGTATATCACACTCTGACTATCACAATAAATTTTTGCTGCACCTTGTTTTATTCCAATATATGAACACAAACTCTTAAGCCAAATGGATTCTTTACAAGCATGAGTAGTGGACAATCCAACCATAGTTTGTTGCTTACTCATTCAACAAATTGCACCACCAAATAAAGTAAACATATAAGCATTGGTGGAACATCTGCTATCAACATTACCTACCAAGTTTGAATCCACATAACCATGAATATGAAGGGAAATCTCATCTTTAGTCATATTACTATGATAACACAAGGAATAATTCTGAGATACCACACAAATATTTGAAGGCTCTTTTAACTACATCCCAATAAACTCTACCAAGGTTAGACATATATCTGAAAAGAACTCCCACTGCTTGGGAAATGAATGGTCTTATACAAATCATAACATACATCAAACTTCCAACTACACTCTAGTAAGGCACTTTTCTCATGTTTTCCATCTCTAATGGAGATGCTGGACAATCTAAAATAGATAACTTTGTTACAGCTGAAACAAGAACAAATAATGGTCTACAATCCTGCATATCAAACCTCTATAAAATTGTATTAACATACTTACTTTTTCTAAGCCATAGATTTTTGTTCACTCTATCTCTATCTATTCACTCCATCTCTTTTAATTTGCACCAAGGTCTTTCATTTCAAATTTAATAGCATGTTGAGATTTTAGTTCTAAAATCACAGCTTTCCCTCTACCAATAAATAACATATCATCAACATATAATGCAATAAACAGGAAACGATCACCAATTTTATAATAAACGCGTTGATTTGATTTAGAACGCTTAAATCCCAAACTCAACATATATGTATCAAATTTCTATTACCACATCCTAGGACTCTATTTTAAGCCATGCAAATATTTCTTTAATTTGCAAACCAATTTACTTTTACCTTTCACCATCTAGTGCTCTGGTTGTGTCATATAAATATCTTCCTCCAAGTCACTATGAAGGAAAGTAGTTTTCAAATCCATTTGCTCAACCTCTAAATCATAAGCAACAACAATAGAAAGTAAAAATCTAATGGATGTCATTTTTACAACAGGAGGAAATATCTCACCATAATCAACACCCTCAACTTGAGAGTAACCTTTTGCAACCAACCTTGCTTTGCACTTCTCAATGCCTCCATCTGAACCAATCTTTTTCTTAAACACCCATTTGCAACCAACAAGTTTTCATCCTTTAGGCAATGGTACAAGATCCCATGTATCATTCTTTTTCAAATTTGTCATTTCTTCATCATAGCAATCTTCCAAGATTCTGCATCATTCATACCTAATGCCTCTTCTACAAATCTAGGCTCATCCATGTTAGTATTCAAAGCAAAAATAAATCTCCAATCATCAAGTGAATACCTTTTAGGTGGTTGTCTATGCATTGTAGACCTACGAACAAGCTGAGTTTGAGTTTCTTCCTCCTCTTCTGAAGATTCAGAGCTAGATGAGCTCTGCTCAACTTCTTGTCCATCAATGGGCCTCAATTCAATTTTCTCAGGTGTAGAAGGAAATTGAATCGTATCTTCCTGCTTACTTTATTTTGGCTACAATGTAACAGAATAAGGCTTAGTTTCTCTAAAAATAACAGTTCTACTATGTATTACCTTATGTGCAACAAGATCCCAAAGCTTGTATCCTTTCACACCATATTTGTATTTGATGAAGATACATTTCATAGACTTGTTCTCCAACTTTGTTCACTTCTCCTTTGACACATGTGCATATTCATCGCAACCAAAAACTCTATGATGCCTTAATGAAGGCTTGTGTCCCCACCATGCCTCTATAGGCATCTTGTCAAAAAGAGCTAATATAGGAGATTTGTTAATCAAGTAACAAGCAATGACACTAGCTTCAGCTCAAAACCGTTGTTCTAGACCAACACCACTCAACATACTCCTAACATTCTCCATCAATGTCATGTTCATTCTTTCTACAACTCCATTCTATTGTGCATAATACAAAGTTGTCTTTTGTCTATAAATACCACAATCTTTATAGAATCTGCCAAAATCATTAAAGCAAAATTCATCACCATTATCAGTCCTCAAATATTTTATTTTATTTCCAATTTGCAACCCAACCATTGCTTTAAATTCTTTAAATCGATTGAAAACTTTAGATTTACTCTTTAGAAAATATACCCATGTCCTATTATAATCATCAATAAATGAAACATTATATGTGGATTTTCCAATTTAAGGAACATCTACAGGACCAAACACATCAAAATGAATAAGATCCAATATACCACAAGATTTATGAGAACTCAAGTAAAATTGAACGTAGCTTTGTTTTCCCTAAATACAATGCTCACAGAAATCAAATTTAAGATTACAATCAGATAACTCTTCAACAAGGTTTTTATTTTTCAAGGTCCTTATGCCCTTTTTCCAATGTGGCCAAGTCTGTGGTGCCATAACATATTTTTCTTTGCAGGTAGCTTTGATTCATAAGATTGAGCACCCTTGGGTACCCAAAAGCCATGACCATCTGCTGAAGGTGAAAACTCATCTTTTCCACAAACTTGCTTTTCACAAAAGTACTATTGCACTCAACAATGCATGCATCAAGCTTATACAATGTGCCATATCTGACACCTCTAAAAATCACCATAGCACCTCTAACCATCTTACATCCTGCATTAGAAAATACTACCTGCACACTTGCATCTATTAGTTTTCTTACAGATAACAAATTTTGTGCTAATCTAGGGATGCACAACACAACATTAAACCTTTTTATTCGGCCATTAGAAAAATTGATTCTAACTTTAACATGACCAACAATATTTAAATGAGAATCAACACCCAAGTATACCTTACCTACATCAAATTCTTCATATTAAAAAAACAAATCTCTATTAAAGGTCACATGGAAAGATGCACCTAAGTCAATTAACCATGCATCATTACTTGCACGAGTTGAAAAAGTTGCAATGAATGCATCACCATCTTCCTTCTCATACTCAAAATTAGAATCAAATTTCTTCTTTTTCTTCTTCTTTTCTTCTTTGAAATCCTTACGAACATGTCCAGGTTTACTACAGTTCCAACAAATAACTTTGGAGTTTCCAAGAGATTTGGATCTCCCCTTGGACTTGGATTTATCATTCTTCTTATTCTTCTTTCCTTTTTCCTTAGCTCTTCCACAAACATTCAGAGCCTCCTTGGTATTGATGGATACCTTCCTCCTCATATTTTTAGAAAGAAAATAACCCACTACATCTTTAGTCTTCAATATAATAGAACTACTCCCAATAGCCATAACAAGAGAATCCCACGAATCCCTAACACTCCAATGCTTTGTCACCCCTTTGGGATCACATGTTTAGACTTCCCTTTCTCTACATAATTTATGGGATGAGTCCTTTATCATCCTCATCTCTCAATCCTTGACTCCCTAAAAAATAAAAAGGTTGTTAAATCTTTGACATGAAAGAAATAAAAAATGCTAAGCATTGGTATCAAACCTTTTAAGGGTTCAATAACCTCTTGAACTTCTAACATGGTTCCATAAAGGAAAAAATATCCAACCTAAAGATAATGTGTGAATGGGTGTCAATAAGTTCATAATTCCTTGAACTTGCTTTCGTATGACCCAAATCATTGACAAAATGAAATAAAGAGGGATGAAGGAGAAAGTGGTTGTTTTATATGTCACATGGTTTGTGATTTCATGAACCATGTAAAAGTGTGACATAGTTCAAAGTTTTCCATTCTATCAACAATATGACATGGATTGCAAAAAGAAAAAAGCTTTGAGATAGCAAATAAGAGAAAATAAAATGAATAATTTTAATTGAAGAAGGGCATTAATGATCTGTAGTACTCTAAGACTCTTGAAGGTTGCTCCACCTACCATCAGTGCATCCCAAGTTGTGATTAATGAGATACTATGACCTTGCAACCACTCTAGATGGTTTTTCTCACTTATAAATTATTATTCACTAGAAAGGCACATATTCAAATGTGTTTTCAATAATACAAAAAGGTAAAAGATGTTTGCAATTTAATTTAACGTAATAGATGAATTTTGATGACTATTTTAACCATTTTCTAGGATCTTTCTTGGTTGGCACCTCACAACTTGTTATACCATTAATATAAATCTTCTAGATCATTGGAACTCAAGCACATGTTGTAGTGCATTTTTTGACATATTTTGTAGGGAAACAATACTTGATAGGTATGGGTGTTATGTATGGAATGTTAGTTGAAGGATATGTAGGTTTTAATGCTATATGCATGTCCTCTCCAATAGGAATGATTTGTAGGGGTATTTGAGCCCAAAAGGAATTATTGAGAAAGAAGGATGAAAGTATAAAGAACATGGGAACATAGTAGACATAAAACTTATGTAGTAGAACCCTAGGGTTTATAATTCTCCAAATCTGAGTATAGAATTTTAGTATTATAATGATTCGGGTTCATCCCAAGTTTGTAATAAAAATTATAATAATTGAAGAGAAAATGACTAAAGGTAGAATTAAACTTGATTGAGTGTTTCCATATGTGTGATGTATATTTGTAGATGTGTGTTGATTAGTTAGCCAACAATTGTAAAATCATCACAATAATTTTGTGATGTATCTTCTCAGAATAATAAAGGAAATGTATGGTTATGCTAAAATATTATCAAGTATAATCATTTAATATTTTATAAACATCGGGCGGGGGCCCTAGCTCGGTTGGTTAAGTAATTCCATTTTTCTAAATGTATGTGTAGAGCCTAGCTTAAAAATATATATATATATATATATATATATATATATATTTTATAAACATCTATATTATTTTTCTAAATGTATGTGTAGAGCCTAGCTTACTTGTGCATTTTGGTAGACATAGTATTTTATGATATCTTGATTAAGGTATCGTCTTTGGTTACAATTATTATTGTTTTATATGAACTTAGAGACTCTGTTGCCCAACTAGATAATGACACTAATATTCTATTGGTTCCATTTACCCACCTTCCCAACACACTCACAACAACTTAATATAAACATCTTTTAGTTTAATATAGTTTATTGTTTTCTCACTACCATGTTTACATGTATGTAAAAAATAAGAGGCTATTATAAAATACATTATCAAATAATAATATAGAATTTTATCTACCATAGTAAGGTTTTTGATCTTGAATATTATAGATCAACATATAGGCACAAAGTGACAGCTAAAACATGGGCACAACATGTAGTGGGTATGGTTTGTATCAAGGTAACCATTTAGTTTCTATGGTGATATCTATTGCAATACCTTAGGGAAAGTATCTCAGATTAGTAGAAATAGAAGTGAAGGAGGTCCTAATTTGTCATAACCCAATTTTATTGCATATTTATTTAAATATGGTAAATTGAATTAATGGAGAAATTCAAAACTTATGAAAAGGAAATTTTGGAAATTTTGAAAAAAAGATTGAAAGAAGTTGATTGATGTTGACTATGCAAACTTTTGAAACTATCCTATATGTTATCAAGAATTGAACGTCACTGATGAAATTACAAGTGCAAGTGTGTGTAGTTGTAGGATGATAGGTTGAAGGAAGATAACACAGTTGAAGTAGGATTGTTTAGTCAGATTGAATGGTAAGCCAGTTGGAATATGGGTGTACACACCACAAATGGCATGATAACTTGCATTTGAACTATTATGCATGTATAAAAGAACATAAATTCATGACTTGAAATGTTTCAGTGATTGAATATGAATGGCTTGTATATTTAATTGTCTATCTAAACCTTGTGTTTTAAGAAAAACAAGAGTACTTATTGCAAGTAATGATTAAAGGATAAGATTTTCATCATGTAAAGATTATACAAAAGGATTTTTAAAGGGGAATAAAAGTTTTTTTATTTAGTTCAGTGATAGCACATGAAACTCAAAAACTCCTTCAAACAAACAATTTATACATATAAATGTATATATATATGTGTATACATACATACATACATACATACATATATATATATATATATATGTATGCATCTTAATGTGAATATATATATATATATATATATATATATATACATGTGTATATAAGAAATGTAAACTTGGAACATATATGTATAGCGAATGTGAATGAATGTTGAAATCACATATAAGAATATGTATATATGTATATATATGTGTGTGTGTGTGTGTATGTATATAAACTTATATATATACATACACATGTTGATGCTGATTGAATTTAAATTGATAACCGATATATCATATCAGACTGTGTGGGAAATCAAGCAAAAATATAGAAGATGTCCCACTAAGGACGTGGCCTGCCGAAACATTATGGCAATTTTAAAAAATAGAGGTTGACGACTATGACAAGAAAACCATAACGGTAATGCCTGGCTGCATGCAATGAAAAAATGTTTGTTTCCATTTTAGAATGGACAGTGGGAAGGAAAAAGAATAGGAAATGGGGAAATAATTGACTAGTAGGAAGGAAAAAGCAGAGAAAAGGTTGAAGTGGTAGAAAAATCAGAGGCAAGCTTCACCCAAAAAGCTTGATTATTGAGGTAAATCAATTTCTTTTGAAACGAGTTTGATTTTCATTATCACTTTTCATATCATACTTGTGGTAGTCACTGCATTTTTATGAAAATTCGATAAGCACAATAATTATGTATTTCTCTGTGACTATGTGTATGGCCTTGAGCTGAGTGTGATGTTTTATTTACCACCTTTTTTGGGTCACATGGCCTACGACCTATTTTGCATAAGAAGTGTCTTTGATGGAGCCTTATCGGCTAGCCTTTAGAGCTAGACTGAGGCTTGAAACCTTTAAGGGTGTGACTGTCATATAAGCTCGCACAGTAATGCTAGCCATATCATGGCTATCAGGATTTTATTTTGATCAATATGTATTTCATTGTATCTGGTAAAGTAGTGGTTTGAATGCCGAACCTATGTAAGGGGATATAATCCTCTATTTTTACATTCAAATGTACCATCTATGTTGCATTTATTTGTATCACCCTTCCAATATTGGATAGGTCGATAATGATAAGAGGGTTAAGTTCATTTATGAAAAATGTGATTAATGTTTACATATAAAGGTTGTTATTGATTAGAGGAAACAATGGAATGATAAGGTGTGGGTATCATTTAAAACCATGAAAGGTTTGATCTCCATGATTGATAGGATTTTCTCTTTGGAAAAGATACAGATAAGAGTCTACATGTCGAAATATGTATATGATATAGACCTAGCAAGTCTTTTGTGTAAGCTTGAACACGACCTTTGGTTGGTTAAGAGAATAATGAACTAGTCATGTAAGGGGAAATTGCTCCTAGAGAGACTAGAGAAGGATTTGTTAATGATCTTGAAAAGGGCATGGGTTAAGAAAGGAACCCTGGTAACCTTAGAGTTAAGTATGATTTCCTAGTTTTAAATCAACAAGTATGTCGAATAGTTTCATTAAATTATTTATATAATTGCTCATGAACTTTTAAATATCATTTATGTTGAACAATGGACATTCTGTTAGCCTAATTTTTTAGAGGAAAATTAAATGGCTTTGCTTGAAAAGATAGATGAGACAACTATAGATAGCATTTTAACTAGTAAACAACATGTTTATTCTCTATTCATTGAGATAAAACCCCATTCTATTTTAAATAGTGAATATTAATTTATAATGTTATTATTTAGCATCAAAATAGTTTGAAACAAATTTGAGTAACTACAAATAGTGTATGTTCTATTGGAAAATGACATTGTCTATCATAAAATGTAACTGTTTAGTCTAAAAAAGTATTGTAAAGATGTAAACAACTTGTCTTGTAATTGTTTAGTAGGAAACAATACTTGTTCTATTAAAATAATGAATGTTCATATGTAAAAAAATTGTCTTCTAACTGTTTAGTAGGAAATAATACATATTTGGTTTAAACGATGAATGTTCATTTTTAAACAACAATGTTAGAGTATCACAATTGTGAGAGTGCAATAATAGTTTGTGTGAAACTGTTAGCATAGAATTGTTCTAATTCTTGACAAAAGAAACATCAAATGGAATACTATTTTATGAATGCAATATGATTTAATGATTATTTCAAAATGTATGCACAAATCTAAAACTTAAGTAGGAACATATATGTGTATGCACATAGACTTCGTCTATGTACATACACATACTTGTGACATACCTTCTTTTGTTCTTAGTTTATTTTTAAATGGAAAATGCTTATTGACGAAAGGTATAGAATAGTCATAAGGATGATATGATTGATTATTAAATTACTCTATTGAATCATAAATCTGATTTCTGTTTAGAGAGTAAATTAGTAATATGATAACTCTAATACTTGAATAGAACAGTGATACCTTAGTTAACTAGAGCACCTTAGGGTAGATGCTGCTAGAGGATAGATAGTTGTTATGAGATACTGTATAGTAGAAAGTTACCTTTTGGGATGAGTTTTGAAATTGAGTTCAGAGAGTATAGGTTTGCTTTCCTAGAACCTATTGTTTGTTGTTGTTGCAACACATTTATTATGCTTGGCCAAGCAATATAGTTCATTTTGTATGTATGAACTCTGTGATTTCACTCTCCCATTCCTAGCATAGATCTTGCATTTCTTTTCTAGCTTGTAGATAGAAATCACATGTTGATGTATGGGCTCACACCAGATTTCACCTTGCAAATTGTTCTCTTGCTAAACTTTCCATGCAGGGTCGTGCATTCTTCAAGTTGGAAGAATACAGGGGAAGCGTAAGCTTCATGGTTGGGTAGTAAAGTGCTTCAACCATGTTCTCATCCACCAGTGGAGGTGAGTGTCAAAGAATAACCTTAGTTGTTCACAAGACTATTTTAGTCTAAGATGTAACTTGATGTAACACATTCATGTATTTGATGAAAAGTGTACAATGTAATGACTTTGTGGCCTTAGGAGCCAAGTCAATCTTGATATTGTAATTTGACTTTTGAAGTGAATATATGAACCATTGACTCATTTTAAATGGACATGTGTAGCTATGATTGACTTTAGCCACTAGTTATGTCTTTTTAATTTGGAGTATATCCATGTATCATTTACAGTAATATTAACTAAGTATTTTTGAATGGGTTATTACATAATCACCTTAATAATTGGTCCTTATTTTCCCAGCCTAAAAAATAGTTTTTAGAGTTTCTTCCTAGGTTTGAAGCTCATGGCACCTGGGAGACTATCCACCCTTAGGGATTTGGGACCTATAACTCATATCACCAAAAAATAGCACCATTACTAAGGATATTTTTTTTATCCATTATTGGTGAATCATGAGCCTAGTGCATATCTTGAAGACCCTTGCAACATTACTAGTTAAGAGGTTGCTTTATTTTGCAGTTGTGAATTGTGTTTGGGTAAGTTTGGCATCCTATTGACTTACACCAAAAAATGATGCCATTCCTTGGGACAAAATTTTTTATTCATTTTAAAAATCAATAATAAAAATCACTATCATGTATATTTGGTAGGTTTGATAGTTTATCAACTTATGCTAACAAATTGGCATAAAAAGAGTTGAAGGAAACAAAACTTTGTTTGGTACTTTAAAATTTTAGTTGCTAGGATAAAATAAATATCTCTTCCTAAGTGAAGAGTGGTGACTCTATTTTAATCAAAACCAAAAATAGTCTATAGATGAAAAGACTTTGTTATGGAGAGAAGAAGGAAGATTGATTATCATCAAGAACAAGATTTAGCTTCTACAAGTGCACAAAGACATCCATCATAGGAAGCTATAAATAATGGTAATCATTCAAACATATCCCTAAATTTTTATATTGAGTACTTGAAGTAGAAATGGTTTATATATTGAATTTGGAGATCAATAATTGTTTACATATAAAGATTCATGAAATTGTATAGTCAAAACATATATAAAACTAGTAGGTTTGATTATGAAATAAAAATTGGCATGGATATTAATAAAATGTATTGGGATAAGATTTGTGATGTATACATTGCTTGAAATTATCATACTTCTCCCAACATGTCACATATATTAGAAATTGAACATGAATAAGTGTTAAAAAATTAACTTAGAAAGGAGATACACAATTAAGTAGCAATAGTTGAACACATGAGATTCAACAAGAAATAAATTGTAAGCTTATTGGTGGGATAAATTTGGATAGAACCTATAATGCACAAATTTTTACATGATTTATCTAGATATAGAAACATATGGTACTATTCAATATCCCCTTCCTCCCCATTTATCATATAGAGAATAATTTAAAAAAGAAGATGAGGTGAATTATATCACCTTAAAGAAAAAAAAAATCTTATAGAGATTAGATTAGAGGAAGCTCAAATAGCCACCTAAAAAATCCAATTGCCCTCTTAGTGAGTAGGAAGGAAGATATTCCTTCTGAGGGATATTTTTTGAGTATATAAAGATAAGGATGATCAATATGGTGCATCACAATATGACTCCATGAAAGGAGAATATTTTATAGTGACTATGATGAAACTAATCCAAATTTTTAAGATGAACATGGTGTTGATGTAGAATCCTATAAGTTGCCCACTCAGAGCATGCAACATTCAAGGGGACTCATGAAGCTATCCCTATAATCCATGATACCATGTGAAGACATGAAAATCCATACATATGTAGTGATGACACAAGTTCAAAATGATTATCAATTGAGAGATGATAAAGTACCTACAAAAATTATATTGTTGCTAGATTATAGGGAATTTACATGGGTAGTAATAAGAAATCACAACAGGTAGAGAATAAAATGAATAATAGTAGTGCTATAGATAAAAATGATATTTTAGTACAATATTGGATAGTGAAGAAGAAACAGGTGATGAAAAATCATGAATATGATGTTCCAAAAGGATACAATTTGAATGATGAGGAATGTAATTATTCAAATCCTTTCCACTAGAAGTGTAATTTATCGATAAAAATGAAGACGTAATGTATGAGAGCTTAAAAAAATCCCTCACAATAAAAAACCCCTCTTAGAACACCAAAATACTCATGAAAGACTCACACAAACATTGTTACAATTTGTATTAAAAATCGTGTAGATTTTGTTGCAAAGACGACTGCCATTGCACCAAAAGATCGACCTATTAATGCCTGATACAACTGCTAGATTTTTACAAGATCAAGATCCACAGGAGGTGGTTAAACCATGTCACAAAGTCCAAGTGCCACACTGGACTATGCCTACCACAAGAAGAGGAGACCAAGGGTCACACCTTGCAACAATCCCCCCCTAGTGCAAGTGCAGAGTTTGAACCTGTGACCTTGACTCTAATACCAATTGTTGTAAAGATGGCTGCCGTTGCACCAAAAGATCGACCTATTAATGCCTGGTATAACCATTGGATTTATACAAGATCAAGATCCATAGGAGGTGGTTAAACCATGTCATGAAGCCTAAGCGCCACATTGGACTATGCCCACCATAGGAAGAGGAGACCAAGGGTCACACCTTGCAACAAATTTGTGTAACCAAATCACCAATCTCCATTACAAAAATCATTATGCAAACATTACAAAGTCCTCAAGGGACTCAAGGGATGAAACATGCTCATATGAAATCAAAATGAGAGAAAATTAATGAACTATAACTGCAAATAAATTTACCCTCTCATTCATCAAAACCCTTCCTACAAAACAGTGTGCAAACAATGCAATAACTATTGATTTATCAACTTCCCATCAAGGAGTATTGTTGTAGCTGTTGTCTTTTATCTTCAACCTGCAAATAAAACTTCTTCAAACCCTCTCATGGAGGATTTCAATTCCCTCTTGAGCTTCTCCTCAACTTGCACAGGAAAAACTAACTTCCCAAAATGAAAATCTTACTTTTGTATGTTTTGACAAAACAATGAAATGAAATGACTCTTCATTTCATGTAATTTTCTTTGCATTTAATGAGGGCCTCAATTTGGCATGCCACCTCCTTAAATGCAACATTAAACATAAATTTTAAATGCTAAATAGATTCAAAAATCATGCTTTTATAACTCACCAAGATAGTGGGCTGCTTTATACTTTCTTTCCATTTTTCACATAAAACAAATCAATCTTATCACCTTGGGCGCCCACCTCCACTTTGCTATTTTTTAGGGATTTTTTAAAACTTGCAAGAAAATTGATTCCCAAGTCAAAATCAATGCCCACCTTATCTTTTTCAGGAGTTTTGCAATTAAACATCATTTTTGTCCATTTTCACTTATTCGAGCAACATCTTACACACATCAAAAATTAAAATTAAAATCGTTCAAAGTCCATCACATTCAAATGCTCAAGGAAAAGGATTTTGAAATCCAAAATTTTATTTAACAACTCATCAAAATTTCCACTCCAAAAATTAGACAAAACTAAATTAAACAGGATCATCACCTAGCCATGGATGCTCCTGTATCAGACACCCATGGTAGAAGAAAAAAATGTTTCATGAGTGAAACTCATAAACATTTGTATATTCTGTGTCTATCTTGGATCCACCTCTACTCCTTGTTCACTAAATTTTTTTTGTTCCTCTCATCCTGCAACTTTACATTAGTATTCCCTTTCATCTTCCCTCCTTTTCTCATCCCCATGAAATACAAAATACCAAACTCTACCTCCCACCAATGTGATTTTTCAAAATGAAACAAATCAATGGTATTCATACCTTCTTCCTCAACAAAACATGTGTCCTGTATTACCTTTCTTGCTTCTACACCTTTTTCTACTCCTCCTTTTGCCTTGTCTTCAATGCAACTTGCCACTCTATTGGTGTCTTTAGAAAGACACTCTACTACTACAAATTGATTTTCTACACCCAAAACAATCTTAGAATGATAATCTTGTGACTCATCATCCACCTTTTGCAACAAGTAATCAAGTTCTTCTATTAGGGAATCTTCACCTTCATCATTCTCAAACAAGGAATCATCAACAATCCCCAACTTCACATTCACATCTTGCTCATCACTCTCACCTATCTCCAACACATCTATTGCTACAACTACATCTTTATTCTCATCATAAGAAGTATAAAAATCAGAAATTACCTCATTACCTTTGGCCAAAACCTTTGTGTTAGTTGAAATTTGATCATTCCTCTCTCCTACAATTTCTTCCAATTGCATTAGCAAATCATCTTCCTCACCTTCATCCTTTTTCTCTAATTGGTTCAAATCACTAACCAAACAAATTACAACCTTGCTACATACCCTTCCTCCTCTCTCATCCAATGGCTTCAACTTATGATGAACTCCATCCTTTATCAAAATATAAGTGTTCACACATCCATCATGCACTACTTTATTGTCAAATTGCCACAGTCTACCCAACAACAAATGACAAACATCCATGTTCATAACATCACACAATACTTCATCATAATAACTTCCAATCTTAATCTTACCACAAATTGTTCATTTACCAACACTTTGTGATCATCTTGCAACCATGAGATCCTATGTGGATGTGGGTGCCTCTTTCTCTCCAACTACAACTTCTCAACCATCTCTGTAGAAATAATATTATCAGTACTACCACCATCAATAATGACTTTACGAATGGGTTCACTATTTTCATTCATCAAAACTCTCATCATCATCAAGGCTTCACCATCTTGTTCTTCGAAATGTGTTGAATGTGAATCTTCTCCATTTATGTTTGTTTCTCTATTCTGATTTACAGTTTTTCTTCTTGGTCTTTCCTCTTCATGAGGAAACTCATATGATTTGTGCCCCTCTTCTCCACACTTGAAACACATTATTTTAAAATTTCCTCTTTCAAATCCCCTACCCGATCTTTCTCTTCCTCTAAAATTTTGATCATGGGGCTTGCTTGAGTTTTCATATCTTTCATCAATGCTACCCTTAATGTCTCTAATATGTCATTCATCCTATTTTTTCTGCACATAAGCTTTATAATTTCCCTTGTGTTTATTCTCAAACCTCTTGTTCATCCTTTCTTCTTTCTTCAATGCGATTTGATAAGCATCTTCCATTGTCACAACTCTAACCAGTGTCATCTCTTCTTGAATACTTGATCTCAACTCATTTATGTATCTTGCAATCTTTTCCTTGGTTGCATCAGAATGTTTAGTCCTTATAAGAATTCTATGAAACTCTTTTGTGTACTCCTTTACTGTCTTGCTTCCTTGCTTCAAACTTTGCATATTTTTAAGCAATTCCAGCTCATAGTCTACTGGAATGAATTTCCTCTTCATTTTCTCCACCATTTTATCCCATCTTGTAATCTTCTCTTTTCCTTTTCTTCCTCTTTCCAATTGAATTTCTCTCCACCATATTGAAGCATTTCCTTTCAATTTTGTCTTGCAAACCTTACTCGGTTTGTGTCTCCAACTTCCTCAAATTCAAAATAATCTTCCATATCATTTATCTAGCCTATCAGTTCTTTTGGAGTCAAACTACCATTAAAGGTAGGAACATCAATACTTATTTTTTTTTCCCATGTTTTTAAAAACTCTCAACAATGGATCCCTTGCAAGTGCTACAAATTCTTCTCTTTTTTCAGTATCCAAACTAGCATTCTCTATGCTTTCATCTTCGTCATCACTTCCTGGGCCTCTCATTCTTGCAAATCCTCTCCTTATCTCATTTTGTAAAGTTTCAACCTACCTTCTCAAACTCTAAAATCATCATTCCTAACAAAATTATCTCGTATTCCTCTTCCTCTACCTCTACCTCTACCATGATGGGCTCCTCTCCCATTCATTTTTTTTTCAATACCCACAACACAATCCTATTGCAATTGCCTCTCTTCGGCTGTCTGTTACACACTCAAAATATTGTTGATCTGATACCACTAATGTATGAGATCTTTAAAAAAATCCCTCACAATACAAAACCCCTCTTAGAACACCAAAATACTCATGAAAGACACAAAAACATTGCTGCAATATGTATTAAAAATCAGGTAGATTTGTGCAACCAAATCACCAATCTCCATTACAAAAATAATTATGCAAACATTACAAAGTTCTCAAGGGACTCAAGGGATGAAACATGCTCATATGAAATTAAAATGACAGAAAATTAATGAACTAGAACAGCAAATAAATCTTCCCTCTCATTCATCAAAACCCTTCCTGCAAAGCAATGTGCAAACAATGCAATAACTATTGATTTTATCAACTCCCCATCAAGGAGTATTGTTGTAGTTGCTATATTTTATCTTCAACCTGAAAATAAAACTTCTTCAAACCCTCTCATGGAGGATTTCAATGCCCTCTTGAGCTTCTCCTCAACTTGCACAGGAAAAACTAACTTCCCAAAATGAAAAATCTTACTTTTGTATGTTTTGACAAAACGATGAAATGAAATGACACTTCATTTCATGTAATTTTCTTTGCATTTCATGAGGGTCTCAATTTGGCATGCCACCTCCTTAAATGCAATATTAAACATAAATTTTAAATGCTAAAATAGATTAAAAAATCATGCTTTCATAACCCACCTATATAGTGGGTTGCTTTATGCTTTCTTTATGTTTTTCACATAAAACAAATCAATCTTATCACCGTGGGCATCCACCTCTACTTCCCTATTTTTTAGGGATTTTTTAAAACTTGCAAGAAAACTGATTCCCAAGTCAAGATCGATGCCCACCTTTGCTTTTTCAGGAGTTTTGCAATTAAAACATCATTTTTGTCCATTTTCACTTATCCGGGCAACATCTTACACATATCAAAAATGAAAATTAAAATCGTTCAAATTCCATCACATTTAAATGCTCAAGGAAAAGGATTTTGAAAGCCAAATTTTGATTTAACAACTCACGAAAATTGCCACTCCAAAAAATAGACAAAACTGAATTAAACAAGAACATCACCTAGCCATGGATGCTCTTGCATCAAGACGTGTGCATAATTAAACATGAAAGTGGAACAATTATTCCAATCCTTGCCACTAGAAGTGTAATTTATGGATAAATATGAAGACATGTGCATAATTAAACATGAAAGTTGACAAGCTCTTAGAGCTAATTATATAAAGTGTATACATGTTTATGATATTAGGAATGAACAAGATTGTCTCTTATACAATGTATTTCCCTCCTTTTTCACAATTACAAATGAAGCTACTAATATTTTTTTGCATGAGAATGACATAGGTGTGGCTGAAGATAAATCAATACAAAGCACAATACCTTCACCTAGGATCTTTTCCTCTCTCCTTGATGAGCAGAAATGGAGTGCACCCTTATTCGATTTGATTTTATATTTGATGTTGATATGTGGATTGCTCAATGCTCTAGCATAACCTTGATATGATTGTAAGATGAGAGATCAAAATGAAAACATGTAGGTATGAAATCTTTAAAGTTCATGAATTAGGATGTTTGATGAAATACGAGATCCTCTAGATATAGAGTCTTGAAGAGGCAAAATCAATGGATAGAAATGATTGATGATGGATGGCTAAAATTGAAGGAGGATTAGGGTTTGGATTAAGGATGTAGTCATGTGACAAGTGGCACATGAAGGATAGGATTTAGGTTTAGGATTGGGATAAGGACAAAAATCCTTATGGGAATGGCTAGGATTAAGAGGTTTGGATGAGGTAAGTGGATAAGATGAAAATTTAGTTTTAATTTTGGGGAGGTGTCTAGGTTCAATGAATCTGGACAAGGAATCAATTAGACATGTGAAGGGGACACTTGTCACATGATGAAAATTTTAGATTATGATCCATGTGAAAATGATGAAGGGCTAGGATTAGATGGACAAGGATAAAGGATAAAGGTGAATTTATTAAATAAATAAAATATTTATGTAATTAGTGGGATCATGATAAAGGGAAAATAATTAAATAAATAATAAATATTTATTTAATTAATTAAAGGATTAGGATAAAGATGGGAAAGGATAGGAATTAAATAAACAATAAATATTTATTTAATTAAAGGCTTGGGATAGGATAAAATTAGGTGTGGTTGGGTAAGGTCAGATTTTAGGTATCTACATTTTGCTCCTCTTTGATATGACATGTGAAGTGGTGTTGTCTCAAAGAAGATTAAAATATAGTGGATGAGGGAGGATAAGGATCAGATATATGATGTCCTAGTCAATAAGAGGATGAGAAAGGATGAAAAAGTAAATATTAGGATGATGAACGAAAGATGATGATAATTAGGTGATGGGATGCTCCCTTGAGAAGGCATGTCGGCCAAGAGAACATGTTTGTGCTCTCAAAATAGAAGGGAACAATTAGGGATAAGGATCAAGAAGTAGATGAGTTTGAAGATGAAACATGGAGGTGAAAATGAAGGGGAATCTTATGGAAGAGGATGAAAAGGAAGGGGAATTTGGATGGAAGAGGATGAAAAGGAACTAGGGTGACAAGACAATCTTTGCATGGACTAGACATGCATACAATGAAAAGCATGATATACAAGATGATGCCCCACTATACAACAATTGTGACACACCAAGATATAGATAGATCAAGGTGATCATAAGTAGGTGTAGTTATAGGTGAAAATATAAGATCAAAGATAAATAAAAACAAAAGACTCACTATAAAATATGTCATGCAACCAATATATCTCTTGCCAAGGATAAGCTAATGATGATGATGATTTGTTTTCTTACATTAGGCTTGGATAATCACCTAAGAGAGGCTTGGATAATCACTAAAACAAGGCTTGAATAAGGACGATGATGATTAATTGATCAACAAAAGGATATGATGATTGATTAATGTTCAAAAACAAAGCTCATGATATGATTTCAATTAGGATTAATGTCTAGGATGCAATGTTTAAATTGATTGGATGTCAAGTATGAGGAGCACAAGATTATGATTATGATTTTTTATTTTGAATTGTGATGAGATTTGGGATGATGATTTTTTTATTATTGGGTTGATAGGTTTGATGTTTGACTTATTATGGATGAATATTTTATTGGTGGGATGATGAGGGACTCCAAATGCATGAGGTGTGAAGGATAAAGCATTGGAAACTAAGGATATACAAGGTCAATCCTTGACATAATGTAGATGTAAATTCTACATCCAATGCATGGGAAAGAACATGGAAGGGTGGGAAATGATGGATGATGGGATTACACTAATTAAGGATCAAGAAAAGTCATGATAGGTTTATTATGGATGGGTGGATGGGTGATAGTTTATTTTGATATGGAAATACGGAAGGATGGATGGGTGGGAGATAGCATCAGTGGATAAGAGACTGCCACACATGGTGCCTATTTCTAGGTTTTCACCATGGTACTTATCCAAGGTGCCATTGAAGTGGTTTTCACCATTGGACGAATTATTTTCTTTTAGATTTTTGGATTTTCTATTTGTTATGGATTTTTTCAATAAATGAAACTTGATGATGCTATGATCAAGATGAATGCTCTTTGATAGATGGATGACGATGTTGGATAGATGGATGTGGATGGTATGCTATAAAAGAGGGATGATAGCTTGTACGATGGATGGAAGGAGATAAAGTATGATTACTAATATGCACACTGTGAGGGCCTTCATGTTTCACACATAAAGAAGTTTGGGCAACCTTCAAATTAAAGCACATCAAGGGTTCACCATCAAAGGTCCATCAAAATATATCACCAAGGATGATGGAGGGTGGATGTATGGAAATTGGTGGATTGGGTGAAGTGTATGGATTATGTGAAGATGATGAGGATGAAGATTTGAGATAAAATGACTCACTTCTCAGCTTTTTCTTTGACAAATGCCCCTAGTTATTTTAGAGGAAAGGGCATGATAGGAGATCAACATATGATTTGGCTTGCTTTTATTCTTGACTTTGATTTTTGTATTGTTCAATAGCTTTTGATTTTTATTTGAACTAGAGTAATTTTATTTTATTTTCTGAACTAGAGTAATTTTATTTTATTTTCTTTCTTTCTTTTGATTCTAGATATCTTTTTGATAAATAATTTTTTATTTTTGACATTTATCAATAGCCTTGTTATTTTAGGATGAGACTTGTTGATCCAAGTCTAGGAGGTGGGTGGAAGTGGATGAGATGGAAAGGATATATGGATCATGGAAGAGGTTTGTTATGCATTCAAAATATTCTTCATGACTATCCTTATCGTCATTGTTAATGTCAAAGGATTCTTGCAAACCTTTATTAGGAGGTCAGTTAGGCTTAGTAGGCAAAATCCTAGGTGATTCATACCCTAACCAAGGATTCTCTATGTGGAAGGATTGTAGCTCATATTCTCCAATGCCAAGGTCTTTGATTTTAGCCTTGATTTCCAAGATAGTATGAGAGGTGGATAGTGATGAGGGATCAATGTATGAGGATGAAGATAATGTGGTATTGGTAGGAAATTACTGTGAAAGGCCATGACTACTTTGTAAGAATTTACAATATTGGAATGGATTTGGATTGGCATGGATAGTCACTTTAGTTCCATTATGAGGGAAATTTATGCATTGATGAAATACAAATGGAATAGAGTGCATGACATGGATCCATGGATGGCCAAAAAGGATGTTGTATGGGAGATCAAGGTCTAGAATCTGATAGGTAGTTTTGATTGTAGCTAGTCTGACCTAGATAGATAACTTTATATAGCCTTTGCATTCATGCTCAAATTCGTCATATGATTTGATTGTAGTATTTATTTGGGGATGGACAACATCATTAGAATATCCCAATTTTTTTATTAGACTCAAGATACAAAGATTAAGTCTTGATCCACCATCTACTAGGACATGCTTGATTATGGTTTTATGCATGCAGTCTTGATGGTACATCAAATTGTTGTGAAATAGATAGATGGAAGGCATAAATTTGGTGGAAAATGTAAGGGATTGTGGGGATTATAAGTGTCCTATCATGGCTTGAAATTGAGCAAGATTAATGTTGTTAGGGACACAAGATTCATGGAGGGCTTTCTCAAGGAGGTCTTTTTGAATGGGGGATGTTTTAAGTAGTTCAAGGATAGATATTTGTGTTGGAGTTTTGTTCAAGTGGTTAAGGATGCTATATTGATGTGTATATTGGGAGGGGGATGAAGCTTTTTTGATGGTAACTTGACCAAATTGGGTAGTGATGACACAATTAAGAACTTTGATAGTTATAATGGCTACTTGGGAAGGTCTTTGTTCGATGTGGTGAATGAAAGAATCAGATAAGATAATATTGTAGTTATAGGGAATTGAATTGTAAGATGTGGAAGCTTTACCATCATTATACTAAGGGAATTATTTTTTGTAGATACCCAAATGTTCATTAGGGGATTTTTTGGTGTTTGATAGATATTTATCCTTGATTGATAAGATCTTGGATTAAGTTCTTGAGTTTCATGCAAGAGAAGGTTTTGTGACCATGGAGCCTATGATAATCACAAAATTCATGTTATTTTTACGAAGAAGGCTTAGGAAAATTAGGACCAAGGGGTTTTATGGGTGGAAATTGGATCATGTTGGCTTGGGATAACTTTTGGAGGACGAATTTGAAGTGTTCACCTAAGGGAGTGTACTCATGTCTAGTGTATCATTTTGGTTTACCTTTAGGGATAATAAAATTGTTTTGGGGAGACAGATTGTTTTGGGATGATGATGGTGGAGGTATTTGGATATTTTGAACATGTTTGGAATCAGTCACACCATCATTGACTATGTTTTTGTTTTTATTCCAAAAATAGGATTTGTCACTAGATTGATCTTTGTTATCTTTGCTTTCTTTATAAATATTTAATAATCCTTTGGATATAAGTGTTTTTTCCATGGAAAATCCTTTTTATATGATCTCATCAAATGAATGAGCACATTGCATTCAAAGATGGGATTTTGATATGAAATTGGGATGTGGGATTGATGGATTGAGAGGTGATAGGAGAATTAGAATAAGATAGGAAATATGTGGGATCATGATGATTAGAATAAGGTAGAAGATATGTGGGATTATGATTCATAGAAGTTGGAGGTGTAGAAGGAGGTTGTTGGGTGATTTATACGATATAAAAATCATTGGGTAATTTGGAACTTTATTTGCTAACATAAGGATGTATTGATTGGGATGCTTTAGAATGTATCTATGCATTAATTCCATAGATTGGGTATCTTGAGAAAAATCCTCTAATGATGTGGGTGAATCTTGGTAACTTGAATCTTGATCATGTATGATGTAGGATGAAGATGGGAATGGGTTCTCCATAGGAACTTGATGGACTACCTCTTCAAAGATCATGTCATTAGATGATGATGGGAACCCTTTGGAAGCCATGATTTGTTTTCTTGCTTGTGACCTTGTGATACAAATCCAAGAGAGAGACCTATGAATGATGGGATTGGATGAAAATGATTAACAATGATGGTATAAACCTTGGATTTTATATGAAAGGATAGACCTTAGAATTTATTGAATTGATTTTATTGGATTGAAAGGATGATAATGATGGATGGAAAGGGGATAATGATGGATCGAAAGGATGAAGGATTGAAAGGATAATGATGATGAAAAGGGGATAATGATGGATTGAAATGGGATAATTATAGGATGGAAGGATGATGATGGCTACAACTTGGACACACTAAGGAGAACTAAGAAGTGTGAAATGATACAAGACCAATGGTGTCTCAAGTAAAATATAGACCCTTTGATTGATAGGGATGATTTTGCTTACGTTAGGATTTGATAATCACCCAAGAAAGGCTTTGATAAAGGATGATTTTTCTTAATTAAGCTTGGATAATAACTTAAGCAAGGATTGGATGGGTATTTTTATAACTAACTTGGGGTAGCCAAGTTACCAAGTTAGGACAACCAAAATGATAAGGCTAAATCAATGCACTATTTATGATAGGAAAGTTCTTGATAAATATACAAGCTAGTGAATAAAAAGGATTAAGATCTAGAATAAACTCTTAAAAATATTGGTTTTGATTAGGATATGATATGGATATGGATTGGATGATGAGACTATTCAAAGATGATAAGGATTGCATTGGTTGATAGGATTGGTCAATGATTAAAGAGAATATATATGAAGGATAAGATATATTGATAATGATAGATGATGGATAGGATAGGATAGGATAGGATAGACTAGAATGGTGATTGGATTGGAAGAAAATAAGGATCAATGATTAAATAAATGATGATATAAAATGATAATGATGAAATGACGATAAGGATTGGATGATTGCTAATTGGTCCAAGGTCTAAGGATGATGATAGCTGTGCTTAGGTTATGGAAATGGATGAGAATTATGGAAATGGATGAGAATAATGAGATGAGGGAAATATGAGAGTTTTTGGATGAATATAAATGCTTCAGGTGAAATGGTGACTGAGGATGGGTCTCCTAGGTCTTATCTAGGTTTGTAAAGGTCAAGTTCACAAACTGATAGCCAAAATTGGTCAAATAATAGTGATTTTGCAAAGGTGTGGCTTCAGAGAAGGAACCACTCTAGGAAAAATACACATTTCTATGAAATAAAGGTGTAGTTTCACAAAAAACTACATCCAAAGGTACCTCAAGATGATGCATAGGTTCTGAGAGATAAAATAGAAGCACAGTTTGATAGTTTGAGATGGTTTTTGATGATTTTTTGGTGAGAGACAATCAAACAAGAAGACACAATGGATGAATTGACTCTAAAGGTTAAAAGGATAAGTGGATTCACTAGGTTTTCACATGAAAACACACTAATCATGATAACACAATCCTATATTTAGTCAAGTAGGTGTGTTAACTCAATGTGGGCCCACTAGACAAAGGATAATATCTCAAGATTGGTGTGAGAAACCTCTCTTTCAAGAGTCAATAGTGAGAGATATAGTGGCACAAGGGATTACCTTTTCTCTTTCCTTGGAGATCCTAAGATCTTTCCTAAAGAGCCTCTACCTCTACTCAGGGAGATACATTGTGAGTAACTTCGGGCATGATATTGTACCCTGCACCATACTAAGTAATGGTTGAATAGTCTTAAATGATTCTAAATACAAGGTTCTTATTGGATATATGAATAGTGAGATTATTTGATAATGCCCAAGATTAGGAGGGTCTCTCGTTCTCTCATCACCAAAAAAGTCTCAACGGACTGAGGGTCTTATGACTTGGTTTGAATGGAACTAGCTATACTTTGAGGTATATATTTCTCTCTCCCCCTTTGTATACCCCACTAGAAAATGTGGTTAAGTTTGTCCATGAGGTTATAAAATCCCCAAGCATGCCTCCTAATGGGAAAGACTATACTAGGTGTTTTTGATCACCCAAGATCATAAAAAGTGCAAGGGTATAGCATACACACAAACTAGTAAGCCTTGGGATAACATATAGAATATAAAATAAATGAAGAGATGTGAGATTTATAATCTCCAAGATCATACTAAGTGCAAGGAGAAACATGCCTACACACCCTTCCAAACATGGCAAACAATGTTCATTAATCCACTAAGCTACTTTAGATGAAAACATTAGTAAAAAATAAAGCCTTGGACCAATGAATTTGTATAAAACCATTAGTAATCTCAATGAAAATAATCTTTGAAAAGTGTTATATAGCTACACCATTGGCTATTTTCTCAAAAATGAAGGTTAGAATCCAAAACAAGCTCAAAAAGATTAGGAATGGATCTTATGATTTAGGCTAGGGTTGACCAAAGGATTGGGTGAGATGGGAATTTTGGATAGGTGAAGGGATTCATGAATTTGGTACTCTCCACATCCTTTATAGGGGATTTTGAATGTAGATTTGAGGGATTTTAACTATGGATTTGGATTGGAGGTGGTGGAAGGTAGATTTATAAGATCAATGTAGGGTGTGCATTTAGGAATAACCTCAAAAGATCCATACTAGTGGATCATGTGATATTAACACCCAAACATTTTACAATATTGTAAGGGATGAAGATCACCATGAATAGTTATTTCAAAATCATAGTATGCAAATTTGAAGCACTAGTGGTAATTTGATGGGATGGATTCCATGGCATGGATTCATGGTTGACCTAGAAGGAGATTATATGAAAGATCTAGGTCTAAGACATGAAAAAAGGTCTGCAATAATATAGGTCCTAATTCAATAGCTAAGTAGATAGTCCCAACTAATTTTATTTCTACATTATCATAGACTTTGATTGTAATATTTTGAGCACCCATATATTTAATTGAATAACCTCATTGCTACTCCAACCTGAGTGTACAAATATTTAGGCTAGTTCCCTTGTTAACAATAACTCAATTGATCTTTGGTTTAGATATAATGGCTTTGATATGGAGGGGATAATTTTTTGAGGGGCTGATTGAGAGGATATCATCAAGAGTGAAAGTGAGGTAAAGATTAGTGGAGAGATGGACCATGATGGCTTAGAAGTGCTAGGGTTCAATATTAATAGGAACATGGAAGATTTTAAGGGATTGATTTAGGACATCCCTAGTAGCATGGTATGTGTGTAGGAGTTCAAGGATTGAGATTTAGGTGAGTTTATTCTTAATATGGTTGATTAGGTCATATTTCTTAGTAGGATTGGCTAGAGGAGGGCCTTGGATGGTGACTATAGTATGTCACGTATTGAAAACACAGTCAAATGATTTTATTTTGATAGTGTGAACTCTCTCACTAAATCACTTTATGTGGCTAATAATTAAATTATAGGTATGGGAGGATTTATCAATTTGAATGTTATGAGTATGAGAATCTTGACGAGGATTTTTCTTAGTCAAAGAATTTTGTTGACTATTCTTAGGAAAGGGGTTTTGATATATCCCATGTATTGATTATTGGATGAATTGGATAATGTGACCCATTTTTTCCTTGGAAATTTGATCTTTTAATACCTCAATGAGTTCTCTTAATGGTGTAAATAGTCTCCTCTTTATCTTAGTTTTGGGTGGTGTAGAAGTAATGGTTAAAAATGGAAGGTGCTAGAGGTTTTACATTTTATTTCAGTCAATGACCCCATCATTGAATATATTCTTATTTTTTAAAAGTAACTTAGGTTTTTCATTAGATAATTTGTATTTGTCATTTTGGTATTTAATGCTTTAAGTAAATTTTGATTAGTCCTTTAGAAATAAGGAGATTTTTTATATGGATGTCCTTTTTATTATCTCATAGTGGCACATTGTGCTAGATGGAAAAATAGTTCAAGATTGAGGTTAGTAACAAAAGCATATACTAACTACTTTTCTAGTATGGACCATGAGAATCTACTAGCCAAAGATCTCCACCATTGAAGGAACAATGAAAAATATCCCTTGATTCTTGCTTAACATTGAAAATACGGTTAATTCATGATCCATATTATAGGAGAAGTGTTCTAAAAATAATTATGAGGTTTATAAAGGATGTGATGAACCCTTTAGGTTGGTGCAAGAACAATTCTATTCTTTCTCACCTAGGTTATGAGGGAATAAGTAGAGTAGGTATATTTCATGTGCCACTTTTTGGCTAGCTATGAAGAACTCTTTCAAATGTTCCCTAAGGTCACCCTTCCCCTTTTCCTTATCATACTTTAGAATTTTATAGGTATGTGTAGCATTGTAAATTGTCACCCTTGAAAATTGCACACTAGGTTTAACTCTCCCTCATGTGCTTAGACCCAATTGTGCATTTAATTTTCCTATTTTATAATCATATTTTAAAAATTAGAAGTGAAATCTTAAAATAAAAATTTAATAATCATTTACCAATATTTAAGTCCTTGAAATGATAGATCTAGGATAGGGCACCCAACACCCTTGTCCAACCTATTTTGGCTCAATTTAAAATATTGTCAATGTTGGTATTTTAATATTTGAAAATCCAAAGTCATTTATCAGGTATCAGTAATTAATTTGTGGGAAGTTAAAGAATTACATATAAATACAAGTTTTTTTTATCATTTGAAAGCCTGCAAATTTTGAGAAGGAATTCTAACACTTTGAATTAAGCAACTGACCAGTCAAAAGAAAATTTAGCAAAATTATAGCATCATTATTTTAGTCAAGGATCATGTTAGCATTGCATCATATTTTCATGTGAGTTTGTCCATGTTTCAATTTATTTGTTTTATGAGTACTAACACTTGCGAGACTTAAAATCAAGCATCAATTTATCCTTGAAGGTGATGAGTGCAATGACTACAACCCATCAAGGAATGAAAATTTGAGTGGTAAGTTGCAAAAATCATCAATTTGTCACTTGTATATCATTTAGCCTCTACCTAACCAAGGGTAATCTTTATTTTTACATTGTCTTAGTCATTTTGGAGGTAGAAATACCAAAATGAGGTTTGACTAAGGAAAACCCTTATAATATAAAACCCTTTCCCTTCTTTCTTGTGTGTAGGTTGTAGATTTGAAGTGAATTGAAGACCTAGTTGTTCATTCAAGCATTCAAGTCCTACAAGTCAACATTTTATCAACAACAAACAAAGTTTTGAAATTGAGTCTAGAGAAGAAGAATCCACAAACATGGAGCAACATGAGTCTAGTATATGATTATGAGTATATGCTTCCCAATCTAGGGCACCCAATGCACCTATCCAGCCAAATAAAGCCCAAATTTATATGTCGGGTTCCTCTATGTCTACCCTTTGTTGTCCTGAATTCTATTTTTATCTTTCAGTTTTGTATTTGCTAGAAATTATCACAGTTTATTGCATTTTCATAGTTAACCTAGATACATCATTGCATTATCAAATTGAATTAAATTGTAATCAAATCATTACACACACACAATTTCACAAAGGATTGAAACCCCAATCCACCATTTTGGCTCTTCTATTGAGGCTATTAGCCAAGTGGGACATTGGGATTAATTTTAGTCCTTTCCCTTGTGATAGTGGACGAGGTGTGATTTACACCTTAGATCCCTTTTTCCAATATAAAATTTTGGTGAACTTTGACATTTGTGCACTTTAAAATCTTCTAAAATCTTAATTAGGTCATGTTAAAATCTACATACAATTTAAAAAGTTGAATTTGTGAATTATGCATGAAAATTATGATAAAAATCTTTAAAAAAGTACAAATTTGCATAGCATTTTCTATTAAAAAAGATTAATAGTGTTTATTTTAATTGTTGCAAGAAAGATCTAGTCAAAATTTGCAATAAAAAATCTTCATTAGGTGAATGATAAAATTTGAAAACAATCTGAAAGTGTTTTAAATTACCATTTATACATGTATATGTTGTTGAAAAATTGGCAATTTACATTGTTGTTAGCATCTCAAAAGATAGAAAAATTACAATTTCTATATTTTTCAAATTATATTTAGTTAATTTGTGCATTTTACAATTTGAAAAATACTTTTGGAACACATTGCATTATTTGGAAAATCTAAAATTGCATGCATAATTATGTTTTACATATTACAAAATTGAAATTGTGCATTTCTAAAAATTTGTCTATTGCCAGATCTAAACATTTGTAAATGAGACACAAAAAAATATTTTCATTATTAATTCATCAGGTCTAGGGAACCCAATACCCCTGTCCTAGCTGATTTGGACTAGGTTTTAGTGACATTGATCTCTCGAAGTCCTCTATCAAGATTTGTTCCCAATTTTTCCTTCACTATTATGTAACAGTTTATATCTCAATGTATATAATTTTCAGTCAAAATATTTCACAATTTCTCAATGCTTTGGAAAAATGATTTCTTCTTTTAATTCCTTGGTTGATATTTCATGATGTATCTTTGGTAATGCTTCTCCAACAAGCGATGAGATTCATGTATCCTTTTCTCCCAATGTATTTCTTCCTAGTGAGGATATCTTGGTGTGAGAAGAAGAGATTATTGATAGCTCCCCAAACAATACTTTACCTTCCATTAAAGCCAACATTATCCTTCAAGAACCCATATTGCCTACTCACCCTATCCAAAAGTCCACAAAGCCAACCATACATTCACTTGACATGTTTTTTTTACTCTCACAAAGGGATGTTGGACTAATCACCAAGGTATTCATTCAAATTCATGACATGGACTAACTACCTCCCATGGATCCATTTATCTCTGGCATTTGTAACAGGCATTAAATCCCCCCTCAACATCACCTAAGGGGATTCGAACCCACGAATGCGACTCTAGTACCATTTGTTGGAACACAATTTTCGTTGTGCCAAAAGATCAACCTATTAACACTTGATACAAATGCCAAAGATAAATGGATTCATGGGAGGTAGTTAGTCCAAGTCTAAAATTTGAAGGGAGACATTGGCGATTAGTCCAACAATTGAATCGTTTACAGTTCATCCCTCACCCATTATGCATAAAACCCCTCACTAATGCCAGTAAAGATAAACATGTGCCAAAAATATTAATCCATGATATGCAAACAAAGTTAGAGATACACCTATTGATTTAGAAAAGTGTTATGGCCATGGATTTAAAATTCTTGCTAAACAAGATTGTGATACAATAAATGAACATGAAATTCACTCTTTAAGAAAAAATGTTGTAGGACTACAATAGGCATTAGTTACCAAGGTCCTCCACCTTTATTATATTTACTTGAGCTTCAAAACAATCACTGCCTCATGGTCCAATTGGAGATGGCCTCCTTCCTGCTTCACATCCCTTGTTCGAAATAGAATATAAATTATGTATGATTTTGCAAAGGGAATCAATCACTTTAACACCTATTCGTGAAAGGAAAATTATAAACAAACAACTAAAAACTTGTCTTTTGTGCATATCACTAAAAATTTGGTCATTCTACTAATGAGGGTTGTGCTTTAAAGAAAATATTGCAATAGTTAATTCAACTATATGACATTGACGTGGACCCATATAAAATAATAAATTAGTTATTATGGTGTTTCTCCTTGCTATGCAACATTAGTAGTATCAACACGATACTACTATGTCATGCATGGGTGCACAAAAACACTTTATGCAACCATATATCATCAATGGGGACAAAACAATACCATCCACATATGGTTATTCTTGTCTTTACATGTGGGGGGAAAGGATAGCTAATATTGTGAGGTGTATATTCTTTTTAAAGGATCCTTTATTCATTCATTATCTCCCTAAAATATTAGTGTATCAAGTACACTAACATTTTAAGGGGGGGCATATTCCCCCATCTATTAGTACCAAATTTTAAGAATGTAAGTCATGTGATGCCCCTTTAGCGGTGGTATTATGCATGATATCCCCTAAAGTGTGATCTTGCATATTGATATGATTCCCCTTTAGTGGTGATATAATGCATGATATCACCTAATGTGTGGTCTTGCATCTTCATGTGATTCCCCTTTAGTGGTGGTATTATGCATGATATCTCCTAAAGTATGTTCTTGCATCTTCATTTGATGCCCCTTTAGTGGTTGTATTATGCATGATATCCCCTAAAGTGTGGTTGTGCATCTTCATGTGATTCCCCTTTAGTGGTGGTATTATGCATGATATTCCATAAAAGTGTGGCCTCCTCAATCCCTATTAGTGTCTTCGTAGTGGTGGTATTATGCTTGATACCCCCTAAGGTGTGGCTCTTCATTCCATGATTGGTCCTCTTTTAGTGGTGTTGTCATATATGATTCTCCCTAAGGTGTGACATCCTATGTATTAAATAGTGTACTTTGAAGTATAATGATCAATTTTTTGGCATGCACCCTTTTTGGTGGTGTTATTTATAACACCCCTTGAGGCATGATTTATGGTTTTATCCCCCATGATGTTAAAATTTTGTACACCCCTTGAGGTGATTCATCCCTTGTTAAAATTTTGCACACCCCTTGAGGTGATTCATCCCTCATGACATTAAAATTTTATACACCCCCTCAGGTGATTCATCCCATGTGACATTAAATGGTCCCACATGATGTTAAACTTATATGTGTTCCTTGAGGCATGATTTACAAAATAGTCCATGGATTTGGCATAACACAACTTGTTGATTAATGTATTTGAGCATTTTTAACATGTCCACCTAGCATAAAACAACTTGCTTTCTAGTGGAGCCATGTGTTTCATGAGACAACTACCATAATACAACTTGTTAGCCTTGTGAAACCCATTATATTGCATGGACACCTAGCATAACACAACTTCCTAGCCAGTAGATCTATGTAGTTCACGAGTGATCTAGAATAACATAGCTTGCTGGTCCTTGTGGGAGCACTATCTTGTCTAACATAATATTTGAGAGATGATGTTTTGTATTTGAGAAAAAAATAAGACTTAGGTCTCTTTGAATTTGTTGACTCAAATCCTTTTAATACTAACTATGTGTTTTTGTTTGTATTGTGATTGTTATATCTATTTATTATGTGTTTTCTTTGTGTTTGCTTTGTGTTTTCATTATGTTTGTATCATGTTCATGCTTGCATTATGTTATGTCATGTGTCTTCATTGTGTTTTTCATGTCACATTGTGCCTCATGTTTATGTGTTCCATTTTCCTTACATTGTTGTGTCATAGGATCTTGAGCCTGAGGGCTAGTGCATTCCCTAGATTCAATGTTGTCTTATCTCTTCAATGTTTGGATAAATGAACCATTCTTGACTTATCCTTACTTTAGTGTGAGTTTGCGTGTAAGTTCATACTCTCACTAAAGTGGGGGCTAAATGTAGCATAGTAAATTGTCACCCTTGATAATTTCACTCTAGGTTTAGCCCCCCCCCTCAGGTTCTTGGACCCAATTGTGCATTTAATTCTCCTATTTTATAATAATATTCAAAAAATCAAAAGTGGAATTGGAAATAAAGATTTGATAATAATTTATCAATATTTAAGGCCCCAAAATGATAGGTCTGGGTTGGGGCATTCAATGCCCTTGTCCAACCTATTTTGTCTCAATTTTGAATATGTTGGTGTTGACATTTTAATATTTGAAAATGTAGAGGAGGGGGACCAACCACACCAAGGCTCCAGGTCACAAAGATCCGAGAGCAAAAGGGTATCCTATTCTACCTCAAGTTGGACAAGTGTTTAAGGTCAAGGATAGAGAATGAAGAGCACTCTCAAGTACTTATCACTCTAATAACCCAAGAGTTTTGGTGGGGCTAAATGAGCAGGCTTCTGGTACCTGAACTGTACCTCAGACAACTCTCTACTAGAGGACAACAATGCAAGTTAGGGACTATAGCCTGACGTGCTAGCATCTCACATGGGCATTGGCATTGCATGGATAGAAAGTGCAAAAGTATAGTATAAGTACTAAGAATCTGCTAATAACTTAGCAAAGAAAGTTTAAAGTGATGACTAAAGTAGAAAGTGACAAAATGATAGAAATAATAAGAGAAGTGACTATGAAACAACAAGAACGAGAAATGATAGAATACAAATCACAAAGATTCCAATTTTCCAGCAAGCTCCACACAAACATGTACCTACACACAACCAAGAGAGGAAAAATGTTGGGGTTTTATAGGGGTTTTCTGTAGTCAAACCCCTGTTTTGATGTTTCCACCTCCATAGACAGCCAGATAGATAGAGAGATAGAAATATGATAAAGAAAATGATGCTGGAATGAAAATAAAAACAAGCACTACTAGAGATACTATGCTACTCAAATCCAACAACAAAGTAATACAAAATTATTACCACCCTCGACCAAAGGCACTCAAGGCCAATTAGAGAGGAATGCAAGTCCACAACTATGACAAAGTCGACGTAGCCACAACAATGCTGAAAGTAGTATCACAAGACACCAAGTTGCAACTTTTGTGGTAAAATGTGTGTGATGTTGAGATGCTAGAGTCATGAACCCAATAGTTCAACAAGTAGCTTGAAGTTGCAAGAGTATGGAGTGAGAGTGAATTCATGTGTGTAGAATATCAAGAATTGTTAAGAAGATGGAATGAGAATGAAAGATAACCATTTGAAGATGAAACATGAGGGAAAGAGTTGTTCAAAGGTTGGTAGAAAGGCACAGGGGTGTTACATTTCGTTACCAATGGAGAACATAACACCTTTGCAGATTCCATATGTAGGAATCCCATCAAGATGACAGTGTGCCATGCAGACATCTGTACATTGCGTGCATATCCCTGACATAAATTCCCCCACTGACACTAAAAAAAAGTGCCAAGTGGATGGGGTATGGAATGAGGATGTGGAATTACTTGGTCGAATTTGATTTTTCTAAGGAAAATGGTGTAAAAGGGGAATTTACAAGAGGGGTACAAATTTTCTCCTATATATTCCCCCACTTTAGCAAACATGAGTGCTAATGAGTGTTTGGTAAAGTAGATTGAAAGAGTTTAGAAATGTATACTTGAACTATTGAGGAAGCAGAACACAATCTGGCGAGCTTGAAACCGCAGGGTAAGCAAATGGCTCCCTAGGTACTCTCTCTTGAGGAGGTTCAAACAAAGTGCACCGAAGGCCCCTAGACCACCGATGGACAAATCCTGTAGGATGCAAGCACTTCACAAGTCCTCGAATGTGAAAAGAAGGGGCCCCTAGGCACTCTCTCTTGAAGGAAGCTCAATGTGAGGGTCTCTGCAAAGTCAGATTGGAAAACAGCTTCACAGGTACACTTGCAAATCAACATGTTAATCCGCAAAAAAAACATGTTAGAAAACAAAAAGCAGTCGTAGGTAGACAAGCAAATAGACAATCATTTAGACAGTCAAAAACTGAAGGAAGAGCTTTCAAAGGGGTCCACTCAATGGACACTTAGTTTGCAACTACAATAACCTTTTTCACAAATCAATTCAACATCAAGGAATCCTTTTGAAAGATGCTCACTTCATCAAGGAATTCGAAAGGAAGAAGGTCCCATCACAATGGGAAGGTCAGAAATTTGCCCGTAGGAGAAGATGCTCCCTCCTTGGAGGAGAGTTTTTTAGTATTTCTTTATGAACCCATGATGAAGGAAAAATGTTCCACTAGGGGTCCTTGTTGAGGAATGCAATTTTTTGAAAATATTTTTGAGAAAAAGTTTGTTGGCCACCGAATGTATTTTTTGAAAATTGAAGTGACATGATAGCCCCTCCTTAGGATGGTGCATGCAAAACACAAAAGGCACATGACATCTTGAGGAGAGAAAAGCAAGAATGAGAATGTGATGTTGTGGCTCACAACACATAACGAGATGTAACCATGGTAATGTTTTTGCACACATGAAGGACAACACATGAGCACCACAATGTCACAAAATAAGCATAAATAAAAAAGAGACAATAACATCAGGAACAAGGGAGAAGGGTGATTTGATATTTTGGGGTCAAAACTGCTCATAAATATAGATAAATAGATATAACAGTATATAAATGAACTATCGTCAATCCCCTATTATATTAGACCATATGAAGAAAGGCATGTGAAGACAAAATAAAAATAAAAAATTGGGTCAAAATGGAAGGGAAGCCTAAATGCCACCAACACTTTGCATTGTCCCCAATTGTCAAAAAACAATACACAATAGAGGAAGAATGATGTGAAAAATAGAGGAAGTTTTACGACATAAGAAAAGGCCTATATCCAAGCACCTACAAGGGTCATCCAGGAACACATAATGCAAGCATGGGGGAACACAACACAACACACACATAATATAATCTACAAATAAAGAAGAGGCGCCCCCTAGTCCTCATCAACCCAGAGGTCATCGTTCTCCCAATCTAGATCATTGTACGGGGAGGGAAAACAAGCCTACAAGTGTAGAATATTAAGGGGGAACCCTTTGAACCTCCTGCAACAAGAGCCAAGGAAGAAGGCCCCTCAAGGTCTTCTCCACTTAGTTCTTGTGGGGTGAATGTTAGTGATTTTGTGATCACTGATAGGGCTGGGACCTCGTCCACATAATTAAACATGCACTTCACAAGAGTGCAATGTGTTAACTCAATGAATGAGGGAGGCGGCGCCCAAGATCCACTACTAGGTTAACCGAATGATTCAAGAGCAATGATGAACTCCAGGGATGTTGGGGCTTCCTCCATCATTAGGATGACACAAGCCAATGCAGAAGCACTCTCCAAAGGTCAACCCTTCTTCTGACCCCCATTGCTAGTAGGGTCGTCCTCCATCTTTCACTTCATCAGAGGATGCGAGATCCCCATGGATGAAGCAGAAGGCATGAAGGAAGAGGAGGAAATTGTGGCAGACACCACTGACCTATATTCAGAATGTCCATGGGTTTTTAGAATGGCAGATGTCTAGAAGGGATATTAGGAGGGACAACTCAATTGAAGGAGAAATAAACACCTACACCCTCTTTAGGTGAGGATCACTTATGGTCATGGTGGGATCCAGAAGCAAGACCAAAGATAAAGGAATTGAAGAAGAGAGGATGGGAAAGGAGGACACAACAAAAGGTGTCAGAACAGGAATTTTCAGCTCCTCTTCCATCTTCTGCAGGGTGGCTTGCTCAATGGCTAGAGCCTTTCTCTGACACTTGTGCTCATATGCAAGGCAATTTCTATGACTCTAAGAGCTAGAGGTTGGAGGCTAAGACGGTATGGAAGAATATTGCTCGACCATCAGAGTATCCATCACGATCGTTTCCAGTGGAGGGAGGGACTCCTGGACAAGAACATGAGGGAGAGGTTAAGAATATGATGGAATGATAGTGGAGGAAGCCGGCTCTAACACCTCAATAGCGGGCCTCTTCCTATTCAC